>CM029534.1:16384373-17584373 GCA_017141395.1 Laodelphax striatellus | reverse complement strand
AGCCTCCATCAAATAGAGATAGGCCTGTTTTCAAGAAAGCAACTCGTTTCCTGCTGAAGGTTAATTATATTGCCTTGTGAATGGGAATATTAATTTTTGAAATTGGATTCAAACTGAATACATTGATTGTTATTGTTTACATTGCATTGATTATTGTTGAACGCATTGATTAATTCAAGTACTTGGGTCACTGTGTACGTGAACGTCAATCAATGTTTTAACCAAAAGGTGTCCCCACAAGACAACGGAGTAGACAGTAGACGTTGCTCTTTCATGTAGTCACAAAGTGCATAGAGTTATGAGGTGGGTCACTTTGATCTTTTATGAATATGATAGACATGCACACGTCAAGCCGAGACTAGGCAAGTGCCTGATCAATCCGCCTTTGAGTTCACCTAGTAACGATGCGAACGTTTGGCCGTCCATTGCACTGATCAACATTCGGCGATTAGCTATCAAAATGATTAGCATTGAAGATTTGACAGCTGCTAATTGTTACAAGATCCCAGGTTAACGTTCCCTCATAGTGATTCCTGTCACATAGCTCATCAATCAAAACCTTAATATTAAGACTATTATCAAAAATATTGTATATAAGTATCATATGAAGTATTGTATTATATTATATTATAATCCGATACTATATTATATAGCCTAGGTATTGTATTGTATTATAAGTATTGATAATCTTTGAACCGAATGAAAAGGTGCTAGATTGATTGATTCTTTATTGACAGAATTATAGCCTATGCTTGGTCTGGGAAGACCTATTGCTAAAGGACATTACAGAAATAACATGAATCGAATGTTCCTGAAGTGTTGTGGAAAAGTGTAAAGACTAAACAGAAGAACCAATAATGGTTTGACGAATTTTATGATTTTAAGACTTCAAAATAATGGCTGTATATTATAACCATAGGAGTATCAATAACAAAAATAGACTGAACAAGTAATCCACTTGTAACTCTGAAATACCAAACAGGAATATGCATACTAGCTTGCTAAACCAGGTCACATAAACTGAGTTTAACAGTTCATTTTTCTCTTTCTCAAGTTGATGCTCACATGATGGTAAGATAGCAATTTGAGTGTCATTTAGATTCAAATTTCACTAGGTTACTTTATATGATTGCTTAGTACACTAAGAAGCCTTTCAGAAGAGATATCAGGTTGGGAGCTGTCACCCCAACTGTATGATCATCGATATCATCATCAACATCGTGACAGTCTAGAAGTGACCTTTTCAATATGTGTGACTTCTAACTCATGCATAATTACTGCGCTATGCCATTCATGATCGAGCATGGCATTAGCAAGATTAAAACACAAACTTTCACTTGTCTTAAACATACAGTGCATGATTAGCACCTCGTCAACATGTAACCTAGCCATGGACAAACCCAACAAGTGAATGTAGGTATCGCAACATACTCAGATGGTTATCTTATTCCATGTCACCTCATCAATGTTTTGAGCACTCTGTAAGTCACGCTCTTGAGTTTTGCATACGATTGATGTGAGCTTTCACTTACGTTACTGGTAAGCAACTGATAGATTACAATAACAACATAAGCCGGATGATTTCAGTGCAGTAACGAAACAGGGTGTCAGATTGACCAAGTAAATTATAGTTTGTCTCAAAACCAGGATATGACTGTAATTCCACTGTAATAACACAAAATTTTATTATGGAAATATTGATAATCGAAGATAGAAGATTATTGATTGGCCGAAGTTGTGCTGGATTCTTTTCTAACAAATTTTGAGAGAAATGATCCAATTATGCAGTATTTTGTATAAGATACTCATGAAAAGTTATCTCTATTAAGTGGAGGAAAACTATAAAATTGATAGCTGATCAAAGTTCGAAGAAATCAAGTGTAAACTAATTTGTCACAGCATTTGTTTCTACTTAGTGGAGAAAAAAATATTAATCAACAATATTCTAATATGTGAGGAATCCAAGTGTAAGCCAACAAACTCCTTCATCATACTAGAATTATTATTGCTCGGAATCTAGGAAAAATGAAGTAATTCCAATTCAATTTTTCGAATACCTCAATGAGTTGTAACACTGTTCCTCGATGAAGATTTTCAGTCTATTTTTACATTGTTGTTACTTTTAGTTACATCTAACTTTTGCAATCAAATAAAAAACAAAACATCGACAACTCGACAAGCAGGATGTACTCAAAGCAACTGGAATTCCGTTGAAGATTGAGAAGTTATTGATGAAGCAATAATTTTCCCTGTTGGCTGAGTGTTGTGTCCCAGTTAGAGAGCAGAGGGAAGAAGGTTGATGCCATTAGCTTGAGAGCTTATTTAGACGCATTATATAAAAACGTCGAAATGCGTTATAGCAACGCTCGAACCACTGTCGAAGCATGCACCTGTCGTCGATTCTTGGACGCGCAGCGTCTCGACGCTGTGAGCTTGGCGTCGTTCGGGCGACACGAGCTATTTTTGAAAAATAGTCTAATCCAAGCAAACCAACAGCGTCCATCACTAATAACGTTGTCTCTCTTCAACGCTCTTTGTCTGCTTCCCTCGTTTCTGTCTAAATTTCTAAAGATCACTTACAAATCAAATGACAAGAATCTCAGTTTGAAAGGATCTTAATCCTGGAAATAGTTGTTCAAATAGAAATCAACTGAAATTTCCAGAAACTCTTGCTTGGGATTTAAAGATTGATCTATGGCTAGATAAATCAAATAGTCCCTCCGCGGTGAAATATGCAATGAAACACTCAATCAAAATTCAATTTGTGTACAATTTCTATCCAGAACACAATTTACAACCACGCAGCTACTGAGGAGAGAATTTAAGTCACGCTGTATATTATGATTGAACAATGAATCAAAACCTTATCAGGAATAATTAATAATAATAAATCATTCACATGTGTTCGTTCCAGTGAAACTTCTCAACTTTTGCCTGTTAATCAATTTCGAATAATTAAACATCCGTGCTTTAGAAATTATTCAATCATACTTCAACAACCACATCCAATTAACTAAAAACAATATTTTATCAACTAGAAAAGAACGTAAATAATATTCCTCACTGACTTTTTCAAATTTTAATTGAAGAGTTTCAAGAGTGTAATTACATAATTTTGACAGAGCTGTCATTTTTCTCTCACAGTATATTTTTGAGTTTATAGTTTATCTGATGGAAAATCTTAATTCAACTTGAGAATTCCTCATTCCAATTAGACATTTCTATCCAATTTCAGTTTTGTATCATTCTATAATTTATGAAATAATCCACATCGTTGAATCACTGATACCATTACCCGTGGTGAAGCGAGGTATACTTAACCGGTCATCGCCGGATATATATATATATATATGTCATATAGGAAATATACCCGGCGATGACCGGTTAAGTATTAATATCACGCTTCGCCACGGACTATTACTCGGTTTCTTATTAGAATTATTTTAAAAATTGAGCCAGGAAGAATTGGAATGTTAATAAATATGTTTTATATTTTCATTCACGATCAGATTATTGTATTGAGTGAAGCTCTCGTGACATTATTTCAGTTCTGCTAACGACAAAAACTGTGACTTTGATTAAATACTGTCCAGATAGAGCGCCCGCTCAAATAGCTGTGAGATGTGAAAGTTTTAATTTATGATAGTGTCAAGCGGACGGACCTGATGTTTTGTGGATTAGTAGCTTCTAACACAGGGTGCTATTTTAATTTCTATTTTGGCATGAGACGCCGTCGATCTCAGCTCCACTCTTCCTACATTTCCATCTCTCTTCATCATTTTTCTGTTTCTTCTGTGGCACTACGCGTCATTCGTAACGAAGCTGAAAGATTACTAACAAGAGGCCTTGATACCATCTGCCGTTATGCCATCCATACGCCACGCGCTCCTTACCATACCGAGAGCAGCAAGTACCCTCCGCCGCGCTGAGGCTGAATCCCGAGACCAAGTCGCTTGTAATGGACCAGAAACACTGATCTAGCGGCGATACCAGCTGTCCAACTCACTTAGTGTCAAATGGCTCACTTTATATGAAAACATTAGCATTTCAACTAACAATATTCGTTCCAGATATTCGTTTGTCTTCGAGAAGTCATTCTCCCAACAATTTATAATTATGCGTACTATATTCACAAGTTATAATATGTCTTCATATACGTCTGCAAAGAGCAGATTCTGGTTAATGAGTAGATTAAGATCAGAATCTAGTCAAAAAGTAGTTTAGATAGATATATTTTAGTATCTGTTAATATTTAATAATTTATTAGTAATCGAAATATTTATTCACAAATAATGCAGAATACGTCACAGAGGAAAAAAATGTGAATTTCTCCCACATAGACGAATCTGTGTTTGGGGAAAACTGCAAATATTAACACATCATACATAGGAGAATAGAAAAATCGAATAAGACATAAGATGTTAATTTTATTATAAAGTGTACATGGTAATATTATTGGAGAAAATGTTCAATTGTTTGATTTCACTTTATAATCATTATAACATGGATGTATATCCATTTGTTTGTATATGATTGATGTTATATTGAAAATTAATATTTAAATGAAATAACTAATGAAGTAACTGTAATATTTAGAAAATAATTACAAAACGATTCCAATCGAACAGGTCCAGAATATATTATTAACATTTTGATACGTTTTCAATGCTTCGTAACGCTAGTAAATTATACTAGCATGTGTATGGTGATTATTGTGGGCCGATACCCTTAAATGTGGAGCTCAAACACTGATTTGTTGTAGAATACAGTAAGGGGCCCTTAGGCCGAAACTACCCCTTCTCTATCATGGCCCCCTAACAAATCTCACTCTCTATTTCACTTTCACTCTCAATAACTTTCTCACTCTCTCTTTCTCTGTCACTATCTTTCTCCCTCTCTCTCTCTTCTCTTTCTCTGTCTCTCATCTCTCTCTGTCTTACTCTCTGATCAGGCACCGATTTCTCTCGCACTTCATTTTCGCACACGTCAAACGCAGCCTCCTCCCTATCCCCCCACCCTCTTTCCCTCTCATCCCTTGTTCATTCCCCCAGGAATTAACACCACCAGCACAGCACTGGACTCCGATCTGTGATTCGCAATCGATAAACAGCAGAAGCCAGCACTCATGAGTTGCTGCTACGGCTCGTAAATAACTGCTAGACTGGCTGCCGCTACTGCTGCGATAATACTCTACTATAACAATCACCACTACTAATACGTCCAACCCTCATTTGTGAGAGCCAAGTATTCCCACACCCTTGCGAGTACGTCGTTCTAATACGCGTCTCGGATAGTTTGATGAATGTATAATATAAACAAATAAGTAAGCGATTACGTTTATTAAGGATGAATTATGAATGAATAATACGATTGGAAAGATCTGTATACATCTGAGCTCTTCAGTTGTCCAAGCTTTCAATTGATTCTCGATTAGATAAGAAGATAAAAATAAAAGTAATAAGTATTATAGGACGTAATTGAAATGATTTAGAGAGTTTTCAATTGAGGAATGCATTATTAACGTTGAGAAAATTATAAAAACAGTATGGACAGGCTGATAAAAATATAGGCATATTCAGTTTTCCTAAATACAGTAGCAAATACAATTGAATTTCAAATTATAAAAAAAAAATATTGCTGCCAACATTTGAAAGACATCTTTTAACATGCTTTACATAGGGTACTAATAGTTTCGGAACAATTTGTTTGTACATAGCTTCACATGTAATCTCTTCCCACAATTTTCATCGGATAAAATGAGAGCAGTCTGTAAATGAGGATAGAACTCTTTGCCGATACTTCAATGAGTGTGTAATGCGGCAAACAAGCAAGCCTTCATCCGAAAAGAATGTGGGATTTGTCTGTCATCGGTGCACTCGTTTATCCATCAATAGGCGGCTTTATTGACCTTCGTCGTTAGTGTGTGGGTGCATGCGCGTACTAAGGGACTCGGTTTCATGTAGGCCCCGAGGCCCACTACGACGATAAACACTGTGGGACAAAAACATATGTTGTTCTTAAAGAGGCATACAAAACAAAGTTTGGGTCTGAATTCATAATGAAGATCTAATAATAGAAGGCTTTTGCTGCAAGGCTATGTGGACGAATTACATGAAAAGCGCCCATTGTGTATCGATTGAAGAGCTTAGAAACAAAAGGAGCCGGGACCAGGAAAGGAGAGGAGGCTATTGGCTGTCACAGAGTCTGAAGAGCGAAGGGCCAGCTTTCGATATCGGTAGGGAAAAGGGTTGATGGATGGATGTCCCCTGCGATTGGCCCATCGATCCAAGCCCTTAATTGGTTCTCCTTTGCTCCCTTGCAGTCCGTCTCGCGTCAGAAGGGACGCTCACCCTAAGGAAAGAATTCACCTTGACGATTTTCAATTCACGTAGAAACGAGCAGCATTATTGAAGTAACGAACGTGCTTCATCAAACATTCAAGGTTTGCTTTGGCACGTTGTAATCACAAACTGAATTCTTCACTGGTAGGGGAGCTATAGGCCACCAGAAATACACGAGTAGCCGTGGAAAGGCCTCTACTATTCATGTGTTCTTTCAAAAAGTAATCAATTATCAATTTTGTTTGAATTGAAATTATGTGATTGGCTCAAACCATTGAAAAAACTACATCCACAGTTTTTTTAAAAGTCGCCAAAATAATTGCAATACGATTATAGTTTTTGAAGTAATAATTTTCTAATAAATTACATGTTATTAGAACACTGTGTTGTGTTGTGAAGAACTCTTTGGCGACTGTAGGAGCTATCTTGATCATGTGGAGCCATAAAGACTATTAGAAGCTTGATGAATTCAATAAATTCAAACGTGTATTCTAATTCAATAAAATACATAAAAGAACAAATGCATACATAGGGCTCGCACTTCAAACTAATTGAAGGGGATTGAATTATAACAATGCAATTTACTATATAGGATTGAAGTGATAATAAAATAGAAGATAATGTTATGTTAAATTCCTCAATAAAAATAAAATAAATTCAGAGGAAGTGATACAATGAGATAATATTAGAATTAGCACAAATCTATGAGCAAAATTGATTGAGAAAACTTTTGAAAACTATTTGACATATCTCTTATCAATGGCTGATTTTGTTGCAATATATATAAATTTTTAAAGAAATATTTTCAATTTTTTCAACTGAATGGTTTTGGTGGAACGACGATTTTCTTGAAAAACGTGTTTTTCTGTTATGAGCTGAATTTATCGTAGCTGAAACTTCCATTTTGATGTCAATGTGCTCTAGCAGATAAGTTCTAGGCTTGGTTGTGAAACCTTGGGCATCTGAAACATTTAGCTGAGTGCTCGCTTGCCACGTTAAAGTTTCTAGCTGACTAGTTTGCATTCCGAAGATGAAACCCAGAAACCCATATCTTACTCTGCCATAACTCTCTTATATCGATCTTCACGTCATATCAATCCGCCATATTTCAGCCGACACTCTACGCCAAAACGAAAGGGTTGGTGTGGGCGCGTGCGCGTCGGTGCGTTGCCATGGTAACGGGGGTCGCCAGGCAACCAGCCCCCCTTTTTGCCCCCCTCAACAGCGCGTGCGCCTGGGCATGCGCGTGACGTCACCGGGGGAGCTGCTAGCTGGCATTCCGTCTGTTGTCACAGTGCATTGCTAAGCGGAGCCTTCCCACAGGAGGAATTTCTAAGCGAGCATTCATGATAGGGATTGGAGGATACCTGAAAAGAAGGGAGGCTGTTTCCCTCCCTGGGCATTTTTCCTCCAACTTTTCCGATGAACTGTTACCCTGCCTTTATCTATCTATACTTATAAAAGAAGACGTCGAAAATTTACAATGTTGTTTCTTATTAAATTTCGATCAAGAATCAAGCTACATATTTTATAGATACAAATAATAAAATGGGAATAATACATCAATAATATTCAAGTTTTATAAGATCATTGGGCAGATAATTTGACAGCTTGTGAAATCTGACTGTGACTCTGACTTGTGAAATCACCAAAAATGTATTATTGGAAGGCTAAATATTTATTTATTCAATAAAGTACAATAAAGATGGAAACAGGTACACAAAACATGAAATACAGCCCAAAACGTCATATTTTCTGTGGATAGAGGAAGCTTACCGTTATCTATAAAAACGATGCATTGGAAATGGTTCGGAGATAAAAACCTGGAATATTAGTAAGCCACTAGGCACTTATTTCAAGTTAGTGTTCGTTTTAATTCAAAATTTGACGCTAACCTTCAATGTGGCGCACAGAAGGAAATGAATCTATTTATTAATCTAATCACTAATCGATTAATGAACAGAAGAACTTGAAATGACTTGTCAGTGACAAGAAAAAGGAACTTTTTTATCAAAACACTGTCTAGCATAACGCCTACATTTGCACAAACCCTACCCATTGTAACATACATTCATGATCAACTTTTTAGATGTTGGATATTAGTTCGTTTTCAGGGTATGTTGTGAATCTATTATCATCTGAATAATTCAAGATTATTTTTAACTAAAAGATGTAGTTTGAATTGTTCTAATTAAATTTTCCAATCTGAATAATTTTCAACGAGATTTCCAATCTTATAAATTCAACGAGAAATGGAACTCTTAGAACTTAGTAAATAAAAATAAGTATGCTATCAACTTTGATCAAGTCAATCAAGAGTGATCAATTCTCAAGTTGCTGACCAAAACATTCTCTCATGTGCAATTTCGTTGATTTTTTCTGTTTTTGTACTCGGTTTTCCTAATTTTCAATTCCAATTTCTACCAATACAAACGCTTTCCAATTATCACTTTCCTCAATTTTTCATAAACACAGCTACCAGGAAACAGAACAGAAATTCTCCGATCAGTTCCGAATTCATTACAATACTATAAAGGGATTGAGATTTACTCTGCATTTGCATGAGGATCATATCCTGTAATACAGATTGACAGAATGACAGCCGGCAGTCCGATTTCTATACGAATTATATCGATATTAGAAACGGTTTCTGCTCAAAACGGGGAAAACAGAATAATTTATTCACTTGTCATCAATACTAAATGACAATGCGCTTCCTGTTACAGTCGCGTACCTGCGCTTAATTATTTCACGTATTCAATCACACCGCTCTGACAAACTGTTCGAAACGAATCAACGCTAATGCAGCTTTGTTCTATTGTTATTTTCAAGCTCAATTCTGATTACAAACGATTAATGGAAAGCTGTTCACTTTTCGTTAAAAGGAAATTAATATTGTTTACAATTTATTTATGGGTGATGTATTTTGATAAAATAATTTTTCTCTGCACTCAATACTGCAAATACTGTTCAAATGAATGAAATAACAGTTTACACGTTCAAGCTGCAATGAGGAAGGAAGCTGATGCTTTTATTTCAGGGTACATTGATCACAAATGAGAGTGGGCACGATACTTTCATCATGTTTTATTATTATTATTATTTGGGAATGAATCTCATTCATTCAAGAATTAGAAGAACACTACAGTAGTTGTAAGTGAGCCGCTTTCATGGTTGCAATTCAATATTGTGAAATTCACAACAACTATGTCATTATGGTGATAAAGATCAATTCTTTTCCCACATGTTAAATAGAACACAAAATAAAAATAAAAAATGAGAAAGATATCAATTTTCTAGTTCGTGATGCAAAAGTATTTCTACTTCGAATATACTATTGAGTTATATATGCTGGGGAATATGTTTGAATTCATAGTCTAATTATATTTTTAATTCTATGCCAATCAGCCAATTATATGCAAATATAATACATTTGAATATTCAAATGTTTCAGAATAGAACGAGCTATTGATTACAATTACATTATAAATTTTTTATAACTCTATATCCCAATTGGAATCAAATTTCTTCATCTGTATTTTACGAAATCGATTATATTCGCAATCTCATATACCTTTTAATAATTGGGAGATTTCAAGGGGTGTCTAAGAAAGTAAATTGCTCGTTGTCACTGAGAAGAATAGATGTGAACAGGCGAAAATTTGGAAATCCAATTTCTTCATAAATTTTCAGGAATCGATGAGATACAGTTGTATCTTTTAGTCATTGGATTTTACAAATAGTATCTACGTAATTAATTTGCTTGTTGGGGCTGAAAAAGCAGAAGAGAGTGGCGATAATTTAGCAATCCAATTTCTTCATCTGCACTTTGATGGAATTATTTTTTTTAAATCTTTCATTTCTCTTCGATTATTTGTCAAAACTTATTTGGCAGACTCTTGTTAGGAGAACCTATTTCGCGTTATTGATTTTTGGAGCTAATAGGAATAGATTGTTGGAGCTAAGAGAGATAGGCGATAATTGAGAGTGACGAGAATGGTATTCTACTTACAAGAGTTGTACTCTCCGGGGCTGCCGAGGAACACTGACGAGTAGAGGACGCCGCGACGCGCCGCATCCGACGCCGCCCTCGCGTCAGCCGGCGACGACCACTCGCGTCGAGGACACCATTTACCTAAAACAAACACACATTCTAATTACAAAAAAAATCAAAATTCGAATCAGTGCATAGATAATATTGTAGTAAAATTTATTTAAAATATTCGAGGACATTGAACAACTTCGTTGGAAGAATTCTAAAAAGTGTACTGCTCTTACGATGAGCCCGTTCATAATTGAGGTGTGTTCTCTATAAATATCTCGTGAATTCAATCTCGTACTTTCACGTAAATTCAATCACGTAGTTATTACGAAGACAGAGAAGCGTGGAGAGTTGCTGCCAACCAGCCCAACGGCTGTTAACTTAAGAAGAAGAAGTTATTACGAACAATCGTAACATGGAAACACTGAATTTTCCTGGATATTGTCAGGGTGAGATTGCATTGACAGCCCACCAACATATTTATTATATTAAAATAATGTTATCATGATATTACACGGGTGTACTTTACTCACTCTTTATTGTATTTGAGAAATACTCGCTTATTGTGATTTTATTGTACCTCAATTTGTTTCAACTGAGTTATACTCATATTATTGTTACAGTTAACTGTACAGCCTAGGTGTTGTTTACTTTCAATCTTTGAGGTTAGTTTGATTTGAGTGCGAAACTGTTAACCGGCTTTTGCCAATTATAAATCAGCTGTTTTTGACAGGTAGGCAAGTCAACCCGTGATAAGGAGAATTTATGTCAATTATTGTATTCTAATCTGTGTGATAACCTTTCCTGAATAAATCTGCACATTCCAGCCCCTCTAAATTACTTTTTAAATCTATTTGATTTCTATAAATTACTTTAATTGACTTATGTGGCACACTTGTCTTTAAAAATTCGTTGTAGCATTCCTATTGGTGGAATTTATTTTTCTGCGCCCTTATTGGCGAAATTAATTATGACGTCAACCTTCTTCCCGAAATATCCTACTGGACCTTCCGGGAAGAAGGACTTGGCTTTGAGATTTGATACAAGAGGTCCGTTTGAAACCTCATTTTGTTTTAATGTAATTTTATGTAAAGTGCCGTTCTTTGCTGCCTAATAATCTCGGTATTGTTAGTTGAGATTTTTAATAATGCCAAGCTAATTTTTGAAAAGTAATAGTGAAATTTATACTAAAATCGGTTCACCACATGACGAAGCCAGGCATGCCACGAGATGTCCACCTACCATGAGATGAAGGCGTCACTTCTCCAAAAATCTGTGCGCGTAATATCATGGCCATGAAAGTGAGTGATTATTAATTGATTTATATTAGCTTGAGCATAGATCGTTGTAAAACTACGAATACCGACTCCTCCTAGAACTGGTCAGGGCAACCCTAGGCAAAGTCCTAATCTCTGATATATTTTAAAGAATTCTATCTATAATTGAAAGACAATCTAAATTATTTCAATTAATTTCATTAATTCATAAAATCCATCTTCAATCAAACATTTTAATTATTCAAATTTCTTTAATTGATTCCATTATTGAATATTCATTATATATATTATTCTTTCATGTAATAAATGTTAATATTTTACAATCTCTACTTTATTCAGAAACCGTGTTCAATCCTGGTTGCAATTTATTTATCTGAATCATTTCAGAATTTATTTTTGTGCAGTTATCGAGGTCATAACGCACATAAAGTTAATACATTCCTCGACCTTTGTCGCAGGATTTATTTCTCATTATTCTGCTCTTCTTCCTCAACCTTTGTTGAGAAGAATCAGAAAGTCTATTTCAGTATCAGTAAATCTGACGATTTATTATTTAAAAAATATTTTACTCAGTAGTATGGGTTTATCCCGGATGGATTGGATTGTAAAAGTTTTAATTAGCAAATGTTAAAACATTCCAAACATCATCCACCCGGCATAGACTCCTGTGTCTTCTTTACTATATTTATTAGTTTTATATTGATCGTATCTCTCTCGGCGAATTGGACTGCATGAGAATATATCGTCGCATACGACATTCGAATGCTGTTCAATCCGACGAGAGATGATTCATGTGGTATTGGAGGAGAGACGATCACCCTCCCACTCGAATTAGAAATAATTCCACCGACTGCAGCTACCGGCGGGTTAAATTCCCAAATTATCCATCCAGGCGAGTTGGTATATAAAAAAAACAATCCCACAATATGTTTAAAGCCTTTGTTTGAAAAATTTCCGTATGGGACTTATTCATAATTGGGAATATCTTTCAAGTGGTACCTATGTTTAAGAATGATACGATTTGAATAATTATGATTATAGCCGTATTGGATCTCCTTCATAATTGGGAAGATTCTTCAAGAGGTGTCTTCCATGAATCTCTTATGTAATTGTGAGCTAGAATAAAATAAATGTTGACTCCCCTATGGAAGAATTATATGTTTGAGAAAGGGTCATAATTCTCGTTTAAGAAGTTTCTTTGGTTATATACAAAGGGATATAAGCTACAAAATTTAAATCAGTAAAAAAATAAAAATGGAATAAATTATATTGAGAATATTCCAAATCAATGGATGTAGAAAATTCCCAATGTTAAGAAGAGCTCCCTTTCAAGCTACAGAAGGATCCTCCTTGTTGAAAAAATTCTATGATCTGAATATTCTATGAGACTCATCTTTCATGATTGAGAAGTCATAGGGATAGGTATTTTTCATGAAACGAAAGATGGGATCAAGGGGATACTTCAACATTTGGAAGAATTTCAAGTCGATGATAATCGATCATGTGACCATAAGCTAGAAACAATGTCGTGTTTCAAGCTACAACAGTAGCCAATAACGTTGAACTTGAACTTATCTGGAGCAGAGCAGAAAGGAAGCTGTCATAGCATAGTGGAACGGAGGAGATAAAAGGAAAGTGAATTATTTTAGCGTAGATGAGGGTGGGTATTTTTATCGAAGGGCTAAGGGTTGCACAGAGCCTGGATGGACACAGAGGAGGAAAAGAGAAAGAGAGAGAAAGATTGATAAGGGGAGCGATATGTTGGTAGGGCTAAGATTGCACGCCAGTAAACAAGATTGATTGTTTACATAGGAGCGGTCGGGAGTTGGGACCAGTACTGGCTGTATCGCAGGCTATTTCGTCGCTTCCGCAAACTTTCGCTATGAAATATTTAACAACGCCGATTCACTTTGTCTGGACCGTTTATCGCGGCTATACCCCTCCCCCACCGACCTATTTTTCATTCCAGCGATCTGTTTTATCGTCCCACTAATCGATCTAATTTCAACGACAATTGTTCATCCATCGTTTGTCGTTGTGTCGCATCGCGTATCACTGACAAATCGCAAAACATGTCTTCTTGTGAACTGAAAGAAGGACCATTCGCATTGCAAACACGTGTGAGCTCTTTTATTTTATTCTCACTAAACGTTATGAATGAACGTCACTCAATTAGACTCGCCTTTTTCCATTATTATTAGTTGTAGACTCAATCACAAAAAATAATTAGTGTCCCTAATGTCACTAATAACTTATAGAGGAAGGGTGATCCCCACATAAGCTGGGGTCTTGTGCGTGGGTATAGAGAGGGGTAATGATGAGAGATAACGACTGCTTTTTAGGCAGATGAGATGTTATTTGGCTACAATAATATGTAATATTTTCAAACATACAAACCATGCATTTCGAGTATTTTATATGTTGAAGATACTGAACATAATTTTCATAAGGGATTGTGAGTTTCGGAATGAATACCGATTAAAACCGTAACACTGCAAGATTACTAGACAAATTTGTCCAGTAATCTTGGTAACACTGTATATTTAGATTATTCTTCTTGGTGCCCGCGGTCACCCAATAGTTGGGAGAGGAAAGGAGTCCCAACTTGATGTACTGTATAATGTAGGAGGCAGAGACGCAACTGTAACCGCAGCCAGCCAGTTTCTTGACTTGTCGTGTGAGCGAGTGATTTTCCAAAAGAATAAGCGCTTACGAATGAGATTATGAAGCCAGATAATGGTTGAATGATGAAAGCTATTCAACGTGTAAGTACTCGGCGGTTTGGCATTAGCATAAGAGATCAAACGGATGGGATGAGAGAAGCTGTAAGTAGGAGAGGAGACGGAGGGGGATGGGAGGAAGAGGAGAAGGAGGTGGAGGAGCAGGAGGTGGAGACTGGAGTGGAGAGACAGCCAAGAGCCATTGCCAAGTTGGACCAATGAATTTCCAATGTCATTTCGAATCTAATCGACGGTTGCCTTCCATTCCCATTCAGCGTCATCCCAACCACATTGTGATATGATCTAAAATAGATATCACCACTTGGTAATGGCTTTGCAGGCCCCCGGCTTATTTATACGGACAGGCCAGCAATAAAGTCTCAAATAAAAGCGATAAAACAATGTGTGGAGGTGAAGAGTTTAATAAGAAACAAGAAGGCAATTTAGTGAATGATAGAAGTAACAAGCAATAGATAGAGGAGAAGTGAATAAGCATGTATTTAGCTGTGGAGTTTCGATTACATGTTTAATGGAAATATCAGGAGACGGTTGAGACATGCGTGTACTTCCAGTTTCTACCAATAAGTTTCAAAGCAAGTTTCTACAACTTGTACTGGAAAGTAATTATTGAAAGCGTTGACCCTCGAAGAGATGCGACTAGTACTTGTGAGTGATAAGCATTTCATTATTTCAAGTAATTATTTTCTCAATGTTCAAAACAACACGTTACGTTCTGTAATTAACAAACTATTATCATAAAATTCCATCAACTTATTTAAATTTATAATAGCTATTATAGTACAGACTGAAGGATATTATAGTAAATTATAGTACAGTCATCATTGCTCAAGACAAAAACAAGAATTTATTATGAAATGTCAATGAAAGACAGATGAAAAATTCATCAGTGATAACAATATTAATTTATAAATTCCTGTTTGATACATAGTTATTGTGTATTGAACGTACAACATCAACAACATCTTCATACAAATTTACATTGATTTTTTAGTACCATAGTAAATGGTCAAATAAATGTTCGTAAATGTATGTAAAATTAGGCCATAGTAAATGTACTTATTATACAAGTAAATGAAGAAAAATTATTGGTTATTGCAGTAAAAAATCGGAGGGAACATCGAATGTACTGTTTTACAAATGATGGGAAATCTACGATTATTCCAGTTAAAAATCGAAAGGTGCACATATTTTTCGAGTGAATCAAATACACATGTTTTTCAATATGATCCATACTATGTAACCGGGCATAATTATAACCTAGCAAGTGGCCATATTGTACAGAGGAATATGCTTTCATAACAGGTTGTCAGGTACACGTCAGTCACGTTGTGAAGACCTACAAGAACACAGACAATTTGAAAATTAAGACCAAGAGATTTTTTCATTCTTCGGCTGGAGCTGGAAGATGTGTGAGCTATGGACTCGACTGTTGGCGGGGAGGGGATAATCACAATAATTGCCGGGAACCGCCGAGGTAAACCTATAATTTGGGCCCGACAAGTTGTGTTAACAATTTTGGATGACATCTTGTGCGAGGCTCGCCGAGATTTATCGCTTTTTAACTGTTCGGGCGGCGCTGCGTGGGAAAGCCGGTCTTGGTCTGAGCCGCACTCGGCCTGACTACGTCATCAGGAGCGGCGCGAAGGTCGGCCATCACCAACTGAGCCGTCTGCTCGTCTGTCTGGCCGCTATCGCTTTCATTCAATTCGCACCTCTGCATTATAATGTATCGACACTGATTTAGTCATTGCGGAACTCAGGCGTGTTTCAAGGCGGACGTCTGTCTGTTTTTGTAAACGATAAATTTATTAATGGAATCAATGAAAGTGAAATCCATGTGAATTGCATAAATTTCGATTAGTGAAGAGATGTTTACTATAATTATACGATTAGTTGATTCATCGTATATAGAGAACATCTCTCCGCACTATTTACACATCATATTTGAATCATAGTTTTTTGAAGCTATTCAGGAATTTTAATATGCCTACTTTAGGATTCATTCAATGGGAAAATCAAGAACTGTAACATTACTATAGTCCGATTCACGTCAAGAAGTCAGCATTGCTTAGATGGGAGATTGCTATCCTTGTTCAGCACAAGGCAGTTGCTGATGTCTCTATCCTATTCGCACTGTGCATAGTTGCCGCACTGTGCATTGTTGTCGCACACAGTCCCAACAAACACGTTTGGTGCAGTTTTCTCTTTCTCTCTCAATGAAACTTGGCATCAATGCTCCTCATATAAACAATGCTGACTTCTTGACGTGAATCGGACTATAGGAGTCTGGTTCACTGTGCAGAAAATATGAATAGGTACTTATATTTGATAGCATTCAACAATCAAAATGGAGCACAGTCATTGAATTTTGATTGAAGCAGTTGAATTGTTACTAAGTTCGCTCTAGATAAACACTATTACCAGCAGTGTAGGCCAATGTTGATAGTGCTTTCATCATAAAGGAAGCATACAAAAGAAAAGAACTGTTGAAAACAAACAACACTCAAGAAGCAATAGAAATAACTGTTAAGCCCCTGATGAAGTAGCATTAACGGTAACCGCACAAATTATAACCATTGAGTAGTGAATATACAATTAATGTACAGGTATACTTGTTTGGCTTGTGTCTTTGTCTATTGAGACGGCACTTGAAGGGAATGAGAAACAGATTAAACGGAACAAGAGGAAGAAAGAAAGGGAGTAATAATAAGAGGCAAAGTGAGAAAGAAACAGAGCCAAACGTCAATTGAACTAATTAATGATGATTAATAGTGGTGCGGACATTGGGAAGTCAGGTTATTAATTAGTCTATGCCCTCACATTGAATCAATTCACCTAATGTCAGTTCACGATAGCTGAACTGAACTGTTTTTACTCCACTGAATTGCTTTTGCACGGGTGGTTCCGTCTCTTCCGGGTTCAAGTCAGTGTATTCATTCACCGCAGAATTTAGTGAAAAAATGTATATAAACAAAAAATCTAACAATGCAAAAGAGCGATAAGCAATAGTGGTGAAACTTGAATTGAATTCTTACCAATACTTACTTGAGCTTACCAATAAAACTTTTTAGGGATAATTTTAATTGATAACGGAATAATTATTCTAGATACCTTTATGGTTGAAAGTGGGAAAGATAAAAAAAAGTAGGGCAGTTTAAATTGAAATGCTATTTCACACTATTTTCATAAGGTTCATTTCTTCTTACACTACAATTTCATCTATTAAGAGTTATCAGGCTGGTTGCACAGAAGTGGATTAAAGTAAACCTTGGATTTTTCATAAGAATTAACGTAGATAAGCTGAACAGACTTTAGTGCAGTAAGGAGATTGTACTTTACTTGGATTTTAAGCTTAACATACCTTTGAGCAGCTGGAACATTGTATCATGGAATGTATTGAAACAAAGCTTACCATTGAATAATCCAAACAACCTCATCAAATCCACCTTAGTATGTCCAATAAACATTTCAATTTTAAATAATAATTTATGAAGTTTTAATTCCGTGCTTCGAGAGCAGTGTTATGAAGTTATGGCAATGATCGTCGTGAGAAGAGGTATCATTGTCGTAGGTCGTGTAACGGCGCGTATAAATATAGTAGCGGATGAGACTGTGCGCGCGCGGGCGGCGCGAAGAAGAAGGAGGGCAAGACAGATAGCGAGCGATAAATTATGACCACAACATGGTCGGGGGAGGGGGAGGTCAAAAAACGAATATATCACTTTCGCCAGCTGGGCTTTGGGCTCAGACTAGGCCAGTATGTCTTTTTCGCGTCATGATAATGCAACTGTGTGTGTAGGTGCGTGAGTGCGAGCGTGATTCTGCCGGACGTAGATGTCCAAGCCACTTCCCGCAGCAATATTATGCATGAGTCACGTCCAATCCCAACACCCGCCCTGACACCCTCTAATTAGTCCCGATAGTGATATACGATTCTACTCGTTCTGATATCGGAATCCGCCCGGACCAATCAAATGCCTTGTTCAGACTAGACGTCATCCATTCATGTATTCAGCTCTGCCAAGGTTGACCGGTTGCTAACAAAAAATGGATACATTTATTGGTTTTGTCTTTTCATCATCATTAGGATAAATTGCATTCATCACTTACACACAAAAAATTGGATACGAAATTTATGTTTTGTATTTTCCTCATTAACAGTATGATTTGCATTCTTTCATCACTGATTATCATTTTACAGGTTGTATTAGTGAGGATGATAACATTAATATTTCAACCTTTTTGGAGTGTGCTATAAAAAGTAACCAATCGGTCAACAATAGAGAGGAAGATGGGGCCTCTACTTGAAACCTTTAAGCGTAGTTTAGTTTGAATTGATCCACTTGGAATTTCCACCGTAGTTAGTTTGAATTGGTTAGAACGTGTAGTTTTTGGGGTGTTGAATTGAGTGAAAATTGAACACAAAGACTAAGAATATAAAATCTGGACTACATAAAGAATAGAGCTATTCATAAAAATCATTATTGAGAAATATTAATGAATTGTAATAGGAGAGAAAACACCTAAAATAATAAAGAGTATCAAATTATTGTAGACATCCTCAATAGATTACTCAAACGATGATTTGTTTATCAAACTGATTTTTCATAGGTATCGATTTAACGAATAAGCTAACATAATGTGAGCATTTATATATTTCTTCATTTATATTGTGGTCATGTTCATTTTTATCAAAGCTCATTTCATAGAATAGCAAACCTCTCATTCAAAGGAAAATTAATCTAAAATCCATCATAAAGCATTATTTCAATCCGTTTCATTCTGTTGTAGTTCTGTTCGGATGGAGTAAAAATACTCAACTATTTCGATCGGAGGTTAAGGGCATCGAATGGAGAAAGTTTAGGAGAAGAATGGCAGAAAGTAAGCACATCAAAACTCCCAACTTAGACAGAGGAGTGCTTTGAAACTTTGCGAGTTGAAAGTTATGACGCCGTTAAAGGCAATCTTTCGACCCAACAAGAGGCCCACTCTAGCGGCAGTTTCTGTAACCAACGTACCTGGCACGCCGAGTATCCTGCTCCTGCCTGCCTGCTTTTCGAATTCTTTTATAACTCACGATGAAAAGTCTAATGACTTTTAACAATTCAATCTATTTATATAATGATGGCGGATGGTGCTAACCCTTTGAAGAAAAGATCACATTGCAAGATATAATCAATTGAATAACAGAATATTATTCTAGTATTTTTTTAATTAAATTACAGAAGCTCGAGAACTCAGAACTGTCAATAAACTATGGTTTATTTCTATTGGGAATGAAACAATGAAGTTATCAGATGTGATTACGATTCAAGATTTTTATGATGAATAGTAGAAAAAATTGAAAATTACATTGATATTTTTCAAACTAAATACACCAAAAGTTGTCTCAGGAGTATATTACTATGGGAAATACCAGAACTTTTATCTTAAATGATAGCAGTAGACATAAAACATAATTGATTTAGTTTACCAGGACTGAGTTGTTGTTTCATCTATCAAGATTCTTTCAACTGAAGGAATAGAATCATGAAATAAAGATTTTGATATTAGAGCAGTACTGTAGATTTTTACAACAATAATTCTTTGGCAGGATTATTAAATTCTCAATGAGCGGCAATTGAAAAAAAACGATCATTTTTATCAATTAATCAATCACGTAAGATCAGAGCGGTAATTCGATGCTTGTTAGAACGAAATCGATCACATGGCTGATTGACGTTAAGGGTCAGAGTTGAATGTCACGGCCCGCAGTCACACCACGAGTTGACCTTTATGGGAATGCGCACGAGTCCGTCCAACCAAGGGATACAACTTAAATTACCCCCTCTCCCCCACTCACACACCTCGCAATGCACGATTTACACAAGACGCGAAAGAGGTTAAGAATTATCATTATCGGGAGAGGCAAGGATCGCGTCTCTAATGAATGCGCGCGCGCTCGCGGGAATCTCGAAGACATGATTCGTTGCAGCGTTTCTGTCATAAATTGTTGCCTGATTAGGGTTACCTGTAACGAGCGCTCATAGCTTGTTGTTTGCTTAGAACCGACTCGTGCGATCAGAGCTTTATAGTCGATAACCGAAGCCTACATCTTTGAAAGTCCAATAAGCTTCGACTGATATCCAACCGTACTTTTTTCAATAAGAGTTGTTATATGTTGTATCAATATGTTGTATCTATAGATATTTCGTGACCGAAATGGAATAAGAGTGTGAAATAGAGAAATGTGAGAGAGCAAAAATGTGTTCCGTGTTATTTATGAGGAAGTTGATGGAATCAAAAAAGTTCCCTTAAAACTTCACAAAAGAGAATAAAGTCGGCTAAATATTGGTGAATAGAATGTGAATTCATTCAAAAAGTTTCCTTCTGTTGTCAAGAACTCTTCAAATACGCAAGTTTCATTGGAATCGTTTATGGAGTGTGAGAAGCTGGTTCAAGATATGCTAGGAATAAGGCTGAACAGTCTGAGAAAGTACATTGTGATCTTTTGAGCCGTGTTGGGTCTTAGCTGCGCCGAATCAAATGCAAGTAACCGCCTCCATCCAATGCCACCTCACTTCTTCACTGATTGACGTCTGCCGCCCCCAAGCCACCTTCTGTCCGTCCGCTGAGCTTCACTTTCTCACAGCAAAGCCTGCTCCATTAGTATTTCAATCCATGATATCCTGTTACGAGAAACAGGACACTTTGTGTAAAGAAGCTACGAATATAATTAAGATACTAAAACTTATAACTTCGCTGCAAAGAAGCACCAAATATAATGGAGACAAGAATACACCAAACTTTAAGATTCGGCTGTCTTTTATGAAACTTATTAACTGAATGCAATGATGATGAAGATATCTCATCCAATTTTCTGTGTGCATTGACTAGAAATACTGTAGTAGAAAACATAGATTATGTTATTGAAGAGAATATAAGTATGTATGAATTGTCTGAAGTTACAGAACTAACTGATGCTCAATGGAAATTGACATAATTTTCTATGTGTATTGACTGTAAGTGGCTTATTGCAGGACATATATATTTGAAAAAATGAATACAGTTCGAGTAACAGTACTAGAAATGGTGGTAAATATTTCTCTTTAGAAATAAAACTCTTTAGCAATGATTGTAGGTAGCCTTTTCTAGAAATGATAGTAAATATTTCTCTTTAGAAATAACACTCTTTAGTAATGATTGTAGGTAGCCTTCTGAAGAAAACATATGAGATGCATAAATTGTCAGAAGTAACAGAGCTCAATGATGATTTTTATGGTTTGCTGGCTGCAGAAATGGTCGGTCCAACCTTCAATTGAGCACAGGATATCAGTTACAGTCACCCACGCTCACTGAGTTCAGTTGAGTGGGAGGCGAACAGCAATTTTCTGACGCGAATCGACGACCAAGGAGCGAGAAGTGTCGTCTTGAGAAGAGGGGAGACGGCAGATCGAAAGCCTACCGGTGCCACGAGGGGGTCTCGGAATCAGTAGTCATGCTCTGCTAGAAGAGATGATTGTTCCGCTTCCGTCATCCCTCCACTGCCCGCACCCGGGTGACCGTTGCGTGTGGACTTGTTTCATTTCATTATAGTCATTAGTGTTATTATCGAAATTGTGTGCTCGCCACGGTCATCATAATCATTTCCTCAGTTTAATACAATTCGAATTATACAAATAGACAACAAATTGAATGGCTCCGGTTGTTAAATTAATGGTGCCATCCTCTTTTTCATAGCTGCCCGGTTCCATGGAGATTTGTGTACTAGTTGTTCCCACATGAGAAGCGAATTGACAGATTCTCAGATAACAAATGAATTCCAAAGGAATTTTATGTGATACAGATTGGTTGATAATAATTTTAGTTCTAGTGTAACTAATTGTAAAAGTTGTGTTTTGTGATATTCATCCTTGCAGAAGCTCGAGAGCAGCATTCATTATCGGCTAATAAGAAATCTTCATTTAGCATACCCCAAAAATTACAAAAAATTAAATTTATGCAGCCAGTTCTAAAAAAAATCACAGTATATTTTATAGATGTTAGATAATTATAATTAATTAATCATTTTTAGTGCTAAGAATATTATGAAGAGAGGCAGTGAACAAGGCAGCATGTGAAGGCATCAACTTCTTGCCCTACTGCAACAATTCAAGTTCTTCTAGCTAATCAAATGATAAATTTGAAATCTCAAAGTAATAAAATGATTGATTACCTATTTACTACTTCAATGCTTCTGATTTTCAGGAAATCACTTAATTCATCCCTCATTGTCATTAACAGAAGAATCATGAAAAAATGTTTGTTACCAGAACAAATTTCCCTCATTTCGTTATTCATTATTGTTATTATTATTCGAAAATTATATTCCAAGGTTGAAGTTTCAAGAGAACCTACTGGTGAAGATGATGGTGATTGAATAGCGTTGAAACACGATGCTTGAGTATTTATTGCCTGCGGGGTACAGCAGATGTGCTGTGGATTGTCTGGAATACGTTCAATTCACCTGCTCCATACATACACATACGCATTTGACAAGTACGGCTGGAGTTAGAGTCGTGGCAGAGTAATAATATGGCAAAGGAACGAGAATTGCGCATCCGAGAGGCGGGAAAGAAAGCGTGCAGAGTAGTGCCGCCTCCAAGCACGCGCCGCCCCCACCCCCGAGCCTGCAAAAATCCGACTTGAGGAGAGCGAAGCCCGCTCACAGAGCAGACATTTTCCAATTTGGTAAATGGCCATCATACGATAAACTCGCACCAAGTTATTGCGTGGCCCCACCCACTCCCCCTCACCCACAATCCTAAATCCTCCCTTATCTTATTATATCGCTCGCAAAAGAACCAAACCGAACTGAAACCTCTTTGTTCAATCGGCTTTTTAATGTCTTTCCTCTTCTGGCATCCCCCTGAAGCCGATTCCGTTTGGAGCCAATTTTCCCTCGGGGGCCAACGAATACACTTTGCGAACAAACATTGTTCACATGACCGCTGGAAACAATTCAGAGATACTGGAACAAAAAGATGGGAGTGCGATGGATGCGGTGGTGGATAGAAAAATGAGCCAGAAAAGAAGTTTTCCAACAATAAAGTGATTGGCTGTTTCAGAATTGGCGGAGTTAGCAATCAGCAACCATCAATTTCATATTTTTCGAAATTAAAAAGCGAATTAGTTTTGTACTTGGTTTCTTTCTCATAAGAAGATAATTATGCATTATCATAACATCATATAATATCATATCATATAACATCTGAAAGATGTTAAAATTTAATTTTAATTAAATTATCAAATGTAACAAGATTTATCAATTCACGATTATAACGATTTCAAATCTCCAAAAACTTCTGAAGATAAATAAAATAATCTATTTATGGGCATATTCAAGAATTTTGATACAATATCGCTTTTTCAATAATTACTTTCCAATGTGGCGGAAATCATGAATATGAAAAATTCACCCACTTCTATGACAGGTTCAATGATATTCCATTACCTCTGATCCCAATCATAACAAGGAAAATCATAACATTTTAATAAAATCTCTTTGAACTATTTTGAGAATTACTGTTCGTCAACCGAGGCAGCAATACGCCTTTCATAATAAAAATGTTATAAATGTGAATATACTAACATGTTACTGGGGCATATATGTTCAAAACTCTATTATGAATTTAACCATCACTCATCAGTCGTATTACTTGTTTGATTACCCTACTACAAAGAAATGACCACCAGAAATTGACGTAAGTTACAACAAAAGTGTCAAAATGATTGTACAAACACGGACGTGTTCAAGAGTTGTTGGAGGGTTTGAGGGTCAACTTTGAGGGCTGAAAATAAACGATATCTCTTTATAAATATGGGCAGACCACTGTTGATAAGGGACTGACGTGAACAACACTCGTATATTTTGTTCGAAGCAATTACATAAACTACTCCTAATGTCTGTTCGTTCATATAAAGAAAGGGGGGGAGGAAGGGGAGAGGGTAGTGAAGACAGAGGAGCAAACACTGAATCCAACCACCCTACGGCCCTTACGAAATGACGTAATGCGACTATTGATTTTCTGTCCTACCACCATGCGCGCTGTTGTGCCTACTGCGAGTCCTTTGACTCCTCCACGGAGATGAGAACTCTGGTAGCTACTGGTGGTAGTAGTAGTAGTAGTACCTGTATTAGTAGTAGTTTTAGTAGTAGAAGAGTTTATAGTACAACTAAAGCCTTTTGGGGATTGGAGACAACTATTCTAAAGTTTCAATTTTCTAGCCATCAACTCTTGGTTCAAAAATCTAACAAAAAAATAATTACAATGTATGTACTTCTAATCACGATATACTACTAACTACTGTATACTACGACACGATACAGTAGTACTGTATATATTCTACTAGTCCTACTATATACGATACAGAATAATAGTTGATTATAATAATTGAAACATTGACTCAGAAGGTTAGCAATCGTCCAGGATTCTATGAATGCGCTTTTTTGTCAAGAAGGACATTACAAATAAAATTTCTGTATAGCGAGTAGATGTATATATATTTTATTATATTTTTGACTACAGTCCAAGAAGCATGGATAACCACAACAATTAAAATTTCGAGAGTTTAATCAATAATACTTTATACTGTATTCATCAACTTGCCTGATGAATTATTAGTAAAAAATATCAGATTCTTTCCGAAACAAACAAGATAAATTGCTATAAAATAAAGAAGTATTACATTCTATCTCTTCAAGGACATAGATTGCTTAGTTCCGGGTACCACATGCGACCATTCTGCATCATTGATTTCAATTACTGATCGCTCTAAATATTATAAACAAACTACGTAACTTTTCCCCTTGAACATAAAACATGAGTTAAGTCAGACTCGTACTACATGCTTGAGTGCTCTTGATGACAGGTCTACTATAAAATTTCATTACCGCAATTTATAATAATTGAACGCATGGACTTTGTGTGAGTATCAGTTTGTCCTAATGAAACAGTTTTAATTGAATGTCTTTATTGAATCGAATGGGGGAAAACAAGAAATATGATCATTATCGTATTAACAACAGTCTTCTATCCAAGAAGAAATTTATTAAATTAGTAATAATTATTAGAGATTAGAGATAGTTAATCATAGATACTTATTATTATAGTATTTAATCAGTATTCATCCCATTATAGATTCATTGAATGTATTTCTAAATGATATTATTATTATTCACGTTAAATCGAATAGGTACAGTATTTACATTAGGCATACTTTACAAGTACATAGATCCATATAAATTTCTAAATTGAATTCTTCACCTCGTAATAAACTTTACATTATGAAGAATTCTACTCGACCGATGAACTGAAATATTCACATTTTTTAACGTTGGTTTATTCATAAGAAAAATTTATTTAACGTTTACACCAAAAGAGAACCATCTCGAAAACATCGCACACAGTCGCAAAGTGAATAAATTACAGAAGCCTTTCACTTCTGGATAACCGCAGTAAATTCTTTTTTAGTCTTTTTTCAAGGCATCGATCTTCAGGGACTGAGCTCAAAGAACTCCTCAAGATTCCCCAAGTGACCAGCGGTTCATTGCATGTGGTCAGCTGAATCCATTCGATTGGATGGCTCTTTGATCTCCTCAGCCGAAAATTCAATTCTCTCTTCTACGCGGGAAGACCTCGTAAATCTTGAAGGTACTCCAAGGTACTGCTTAAACATTTTAGGATCGATCTCTTGTTATTCTTCACTACGTATACTCCTTTTCTGTAGGATTCGAGGAAGTTGCAGACTCATTTGAGAGGACGTTTTGTGAGTGAAAATATAATAATTTTGTTACATGCTCATATAAATAACTTATACTATAATTGCATAATAATATAATAATAATATTATTGCATCAAGTACAATTTGTGTTTTCAAATTCATTTTCCAAATAGTATGATTTGGTACAATCTTCTAATATTGTACTTTTTTCGAATATTTCAGGCTTGATTAATGATTTTCTATTCCATACTTTAGGACCTTCATGATTTGAATTTTAGTTGTCTCAACTAGTTTTTCAATGTCAGTTGATATTTTATTCAACTTTAGTAACTTAGGATGAAAAATAATGATTTTCAACAATGATGAACTACATTAGTGAAGTGAATTGAAAATTGCATAACATTCCTGATTTAGTTCACCACACATTTCATTGCATAATTATTTGTTTAAATCAATGACCCAGCAAATGAAACTAATCTCTAAGATCAATAAAAATCAAAATCGGTTCTCGATCACCTTCTCGAACACGTGCCTCGTTCTCGTAGAAGCAAAAGGTGAACTAGATTCGATACTTTCCATCAACGTTGCATCGATAAGTGTTTGTGGTTCATCAACCCTTTTCCTTGTGTGCGACGCCGTCACTGATCAAGGCCTAAAACTTAATGATAGGTTGTGATAGTTGGAAGCTTCTATTCTATTTTCATTAGCTCCACCCCTTCCTGCTCGAAATCATTACGGAATATATTATATTGTTATAATTAGTATTATATTAATTAACATTCTATCGACAGATCGCTGCGCACAGTAGCTCCAGCCGTCCAACGTTATCATCATAGTCATCACCAGTTTGTTGGGATATTATTTTTACGTAGAAACCCATCTCCTTCATCGGCCTAATAAATTGCTTTTGCCGCAACAGCTCGATTTTTTTGGGCTTTAGCCGGACACTCAATAAACTCTTATAACAAAATCTTGTTTTAATTACCGGGCTCACAACAGACTAACTTTCAATGGGTTCATTATAACGCATGGCAATCAACTTGTTTTTGCCTCAGCGCGACGAAATCCGGCCACTCTCAATTGAAAAGCCATTTGCCGCAGCCGCACTTGTGGTAGGCCGCTAATTTAGTAAATAATTTCAACATTAATTACTGATTGAGATAGTTCAAGGTTGATACACGATTGTAGTAAGCTAATCTTTGGCAATCAATGAATGCTGCTATTAGTCCACTCTACAGTTTTAGAACGTCGTGAATCGTGATAATAATCAAGGTGATAATTGAATAACAAGAAACAATAAATTGTTTAGAAAAAAGAATCACAAAGTATTTTGAAATTATTTTTAATCATTATTTGAATCATGAAGGTCCTGGTCAACTTCCAAAAATATCAATGAATCAATAAAAGAAAGATTAAATTTCAATTTCAATTTTCAATTTATTTATTCACATATACAATTGTACAGTACACTTTGCAGCTGTTGTAAGTAGTATTATTCCTCTTGAGTGTTATGAAATGCATGTAAAACGTATGTTTGTGAAACCCTTGACATGCAGTGGGGAATTTAAATGATGATACTATTCCTTCTGAGGAATAGAGATCACTGCCGAATTTCTGTTAAAAACTGACTTTCTCAGCCGCGATTAGTTGTGCAATCTGGCAGCACTGTAACCTTATAGTGCATTATAACAATTATTGAAGAATTGCAGACTGTATAATTAGTTGTGAAACTCATTGTTAAAAAAAATAGAAAAAATCACAGTTTTGCTCGAATCAAACATTCTTTTTTTATGAGAAAATTTTCTTCAATCCTATATAAAACGTTTCCTTAATATCAAAAACAGACAGCATTAAAAAAACAAACCGCTTGTAGTGTCGCACAACCTCTTCAAGCATTCAAGAGGACCTCCTATCATTTGCATAAGTAAACATCTGTACAGATTCCATGTCACAAAATAGTTCAAAATATTTATTCAAGTCAAGCATCATTCTCAAGCCAATCACTTCACGAAGATTGCCTCTCATAGGCTTGTACGCTCCAAGCATTAGAATAACAGATTGGAGTGACTCTTCGGAATATTGGTTCTCGAAAGCTTTCAGGTTATCTTCAGCATTAGCTTCGACCTTCTTGAATGTAACGTGAAAACATACTCTGATACTCCATTTGCATGAGCTGGTATAATGTATACAACTAGTTTATTGGGTATTCAAGCCAAGAACTAGCTAGTAAGTCGATCTAGTAAGATTCACCGAGAATGCTATTTCATCTAAATTTCAAATTATTCTCTTCATAAAAACCACCGCCTTCCAAAAGACAAGCTCTTTTACATAGATTACATGATTCAGTGACATATATTTATGCAATAAATTACAATAAGAAATGATACCTCATGAACTTGAAGAATCATATAAAGTTCAAAGAAAATATGTTCATCATAATGTGAATTTGTATCCTGATTGAAATTCAAGCTTCATTTGAACGATTACGGCAACGATCTTTGTAGTATAATAATTATATTATTATTTTAAACATTCACAAAAACTAGTATTTTTTACAGTTCTTATAACTCATAGTGTCTGATTTTTCCCTTTTTTATTTATTTTCCTGAAATGAGACCATATCACGATTATGATGAATGACTGATGGTATAAATTACAAATGACTATCTATTTTGGGATAATAACAGTATGAACTGTTCATAATAGTTTAGAACTCAAATAAAAAGAGAACAAGGACTTACAAAAATCACATCAATTCCTATCTTTTAATTCTGATTTATTCTCAAGAACTACGAAATTTAATTCCAGTGACTGAGACGCTAGTTGATGTTGGTGAATTTTGGAGCTGGTGTACAATCTTATCGTGAACACAATCGGTGTAGCCAATATTTCAGGCATGTTTAATTGCACGCTGCCCTGGTGGGTGATGGTTTGTTAGTAGCACAGCTCAGGTATTCTCCAACGCAAGTGGGGATTTGGGGACAGACTTTGGGGTGGGGGCGCGTCGGCAGGCAGTCAGATCACGTTTCGGGTCGCCCGAAAAGGGGGCGCAAGCCCCGGGACACGTACCCCTAACAAATAGATTACGTGAGCATTACTTTCATCCCTCATTACAGTAGTTGGGGGTTGCTCAAGGTTTATCAGGCATTCTCGACGCGAGCGAAAGCTTGCAAAGAATTGATGTGGACCGTGCCCCGTTCAGCTCAAAGCTGTCGTCGTTTATTTTCCCGACAATTAGCATTTCCACAACAGAAATACGTTGTATCGTTCAGAAAATCCAAAGAAACTTGCAAAGATTATCAAATATTTATACCAAAGCCTACATTTATATGTAACATCGATTTTAATTCAATTTTACAAATAGATTATTTATCATTTTTGTCTTCAATTCTTTAGATTTCTATGTTGTCAATGATATGCTTCCTAGGGAAAAACTAAATGAAAAAAGAGGAAAAATTTTATACCTCATCATTCATGTCCTGAACATAATGTCCTCAGCATCTATTATGGTATGCATGATGGTGAATCAAATTTTTCTTCATTTGATTTCATTTTTGCCTAGAAAACCTTAAACTGATTACGTAGGAATTTAAAGGAGCAAGGACTGAAATGATGAATAATTTCATTCTAAAATTCAATAACATTTTTTTTAAACTTCAACTGGTCGAAATTGTTTACTGCTCATTAGAATTTATAGATGAGAAGACTGTAACGATATAGTTAACATAGGTTCTAGTGCTTTGTGAAAAATTGTCCAATTCTTTATATAGAAACGTTTCAAGATAAGTTCGACTATTATTATTGACGAGATCGTTTAGATTTAGAAGAAATCAGAGATATCGTATTCAGAATCAAGTTCACTGTCAGTGTCCATTAAAAATCGGAATGATTAAACGATAAGGAACAACTACGAACAAAAACATAAACAGATACTTAAAATGTAAATTTTATTCGATACGCACAGACAAGGACATTATTTGAATGTCAGGAGCAAGTTTTTCGACTTGCGGATTTCTTCAGTCATCCGAAAATAAAAAATGAGATGCAAGATTTTAATCTGAATTCATTAAACTGTCCATTCCAGCAGAAAACGAATATCAATTCGGCGCATGCGTTATGTGCCGATAAAATCTCATTTCGATAGCCCCAGAAAGACACCGATGCAATCACAAACTGGAAATTTATGGAGAGAAAAAATACAAAACCTTACCGTTACATGGATTTAGATATGAGTCGAGTGATAATAGCGTCTCTCTTACCTAGTGCATCTGAAACAAAGCAAAGAAGAAACATGTTAGAATATCATATAAATGGTCACTTACATAAAATTAATTTTATACATTCTCATAAAAATATTCTGAAAAACGATTTTCACATTATTTGTTAAATCACTATTCTCATCGAACTAAACTTATGATTTCCGTAGTATTCTAGTAGGCTACATACAATGATATGTAGCAAAATCGATTTCACATGTTACAGAGTGAGAATTGAGGGCAGGCAGATACGATTGTCAAGTTTTTTACAAGCGTTTTTAAAATAGTGTTATTTTTATACGACATATCAAAAAGTCTCGAACCAAAAATAGTAAGGATTACAATAATATATTCTATGAGGTATTTCAATTTTTCAAATGAACTTCGCACATTATTCTTCTATTTCCAGGTTCCTGAATAAATTCTTCATAATTGATCACTTCATTCATCTAAGATTAAGTATAATTTTCTTCCATTAATTGCTCCATTATTTTCAGGTTTATGATCAATTTATCTTCGAATTCGAAATTGGGTTTGCAAACGTGATGATTCTTGGTGAAATCCTAGTTCGTCTAATAGATGGCTATTCCCACACTTCGAAATTGCTATTGTCCTTATTGGATAGTTCAGCTACAGTAAACTTTGCCAGTTGATAACAATGATTGCGATGACAATGATAGTAGTTGCAGTGATGGAGTGAGCCTTTAGGGTCGGGGCACGTGTGTTTTTCAGGAGGCGGCGACTCTCAGGCCTAATAACCATGATTAAGTTCGTGCTACTAGCATGCGGCTCAAAGTCTTCATTACGACAACTGGGACCCTGTTAGCCCTGACAGGCCCTTCCCACCATTTTTCTCTAACAACTCGAAATTATAGAAATTTTCTCGGTCCTAACAGGCGACAGACAGAAGATCGTTATTGGTCCGATAACAACGTTGTTCGCACAGCACGTTTCAAACTGACAATGATTTTTACTCACTTTTTAAACACATTCTTACACAGTATCATCTCTATAGATATCAGCCCACTCACTCTACTCTTTTATTCTCCGCCTAAATTATTTCTTCCACTAAAACGAATTTAGTTTACTCCCTCAATTCAATTATCATTATTAATCTATTAATTTTTCAAACTACTTCATCATCTAAATCTCTAGACGATTCCTCGGTCCATCGACTGTGGTGAAAATACAAAAGAAACTAAAACTAAAACTGTTATCTCTAATAATTATTATTTTCCACAAACAAATGAAAGTAGCTTTGCAATCACTTATTTGTCGTCAACCAAAATTATTTCAAACTGTCAAATATCTAGAGTCTAGAGTAGGCCTATAGAGGAATAAGTTGAGTGATACTGAAGTAAAGTCGAACTTATTATCACAATAGGTAACAACTATGATTAAAAAAAAATTACCTTATTCCCTTTCTCATTCTCAGCCCACATTTACTTATGACCAAAATTGTTTCTATGTTATGTTTGTTTTTCAATCATTCGAACATTCCTGTCAGGAGCTTGGGGAGATACATACTTGGGGAAGTAAATATTTCACTTCTCTAGTGTTGGGTTGCACCAAGCAAGATCAATTTTGATCAAGGATCAGTACAATACTAATCGAATATGATCTGTTGATTCATATAGTTGATTCTATTTGGTGCAATCCAAGGTTACTCTCTTCCTCTTTCCCTACAAACACCAATTTCCCACAAATAATGAAACAAGCATCACTCATTTCTTACACACACACTTCCGGTTTCTTCGATCTACTTCACTTTATCTTTCCTCAGCATCCCCGAACATTTTCTCTGGCTGATCGCACTAGAAGTGCGGAAACGCGGCAAGTGTAAGCAGTGGCAGTAGCAACCCAAACGACGCGTGAAATTCGTTGTGCAGATTAAGCTGACAGATCTATGAATACTTCCCCTTTTGGACAACACTGCCTTGTCACAAGTCTTCCTTCCCTTGTTCAGCCTTTCTGCTTTCTGTTTGCTCACTCACAAGAGCCGCCGAACAATCCATAACACAATATTCCCCGTTCAGATTTACGCCTACTTTTGTCGTCGGAAATAAGCTTAAGAATTTTCCCCTTTCTCAGAAATAATAACAACGAATTAGGGTGGTGAATGCCAGCCAACTCCTACATTGTTGTTAGTTCCGATCAACTCAAAGGGAGGCAACAGGACAAATTATGGCAACATAAATTTGATGGAATTTCCACATATCTGGAATAATGTTGAGAATTTGCTAAGTTATTTTTGTGCTTGTAAGAAGAGTTTATTTTTTGTGTAAATTGAGGGTGGATTGCTACAAAAATGTCATTAAATATAAAAATTGTGTAATTGAAAGCAGTTTGATCAATGTAATAGAGTACGTTTTTTTGTAGCTTGATAGCAGTTTGATCAATGTCATGGAGCATATTTTATTGAAAAATTGATGAACTGAACAAATACAACCACCCAAGAACCACTCATCTTCTAGTTTGGAAATGTTGAAGCTAACTCACAAAACAGTCATTTAAAAAAATATAATATTCTTTACTCCACTGAAATTATACTTCTTCTATCATTTTATTACAAAATATTACGAGTAGAACATTCACTGAAATGCTAGATTGCAAAAAATTATACGAACTTAATTTAGGGATCATCCACTGTCCCCTGCTGATTCTAGATTTGAGTTCTTCTTGATTAAACAAACCAGATTAAGGAGAATATCGATTTGATAGACCCTATACACATGGAGAAATAATTGAAAATAAAACTACAGTATTTGCTGTAGGCATAATTTAGTCTTCATACTAAAATTAGAGAACCATATTTGCATACTTCATTTACAGAACTATATTATAGAACAGTTACATTGTGCAGTTGAAGGGATTTGCAACAATTTGAGGCAGAATGCATAAGAGTGAGTGCAGCCTGAAGGGCGGCCAGATGCAGCAGCCGCGTCTCTGTTGCCGTAATCTCAGTTTGTAAAATAGAAATTTCCATTATATTGAACATAACAAAAACGAACAGAACCGATGTCGACGAGACGTTTGTGTAGCTAAATTATTATCGAATGTTATACATTCAGATAAGCCTAATTGTTGCCCGGGAAAAAAGATTGGCGGCCTACGGTTTTTTGAAAGACATGGAAACTCCATTACGATCCATATCGACGTGTAAAAACTCATAGCAATGGACAAGTTGTCGCGATGATGACGAGAAGTGGATGGTGAGAGGAAGATGAAGAGAGGAGAAGGATGGAGAGAGGAGAAGCATGATGGAGAGATACGGATGAAGAGGAGTAGGCGATCGCAGCGCTCGGCTCATATCGCGGTTTCGTCAAGAACCGGTCACCAGTCTGTTTAGCTTTTTCTCACCTGTCCTGTTGGTCGTTTTCTATAGGATGGAATCCAGCCTTTACTCGGTCCATTTACGCTGCCTGCATCAAGCCGATATCGAAATACTCCACCCGACGCCACTGCCGCCACTACAAGCGCACTGTCACACTCAACAATGTCGATCAGAGAGAGAGAGAGATTGTGTGTATGTGTGTGTGTGTGTGTGTGACAGAGAGAGGTTGAGAAAGGGCTTATAAGACTGAGATAAAGATAGAGAATACATTCTATACATGTAATATACGAGTACTGCACAAACCACGGCACTCTCCTGGAGTGTGAGTTATGATACACTCTATGCAGAATTTTTTTGTAAAACGAGTACTTGTAGTATGATACACTTCCACTTGAAAGTATTTTCAAGTTTATGGAAACTATCTTGAGTATTACTCTTGATTTTATTATTTTTACTCTTTATAGATCACGAAAAGTAGTACGTAGTAGCATACCCTAACCCTAGTCACAGATCACGAAAATTGTAGTGAAATTAATTTTTATAATGAGTCATGTAAATAGTCATATTTACATTTTTTTCAAAGTGATATTAATCAGTTTTAAGATTTATTTAAATTCAAGGTTCTTTAATAAACCAACATTAAAAGCTCCAATTAAACTTAACGAAATTAGAAAAAGAATAATAATTGGTTAAAGGAAACAAAACATCATCGTTATTTTATAAAAATTGGAATGAAATTGAAATGTAATATAATTAGAATGAAATGTACTCTGATGTATTGTCTACTCCAGGTATCAATAATAGCAGAGATAATCCATTCGTATTTGGTATATCTTATTGCATTAATTGAAGGTACTATTCTCCTCTAAGTGATCATAATTGAAATTCATATTTGGTTAGTCTATGATAATACGAGAAGTATTAAAAATTGAACTCCGGTTTGAACTTGTAATTCAGTTGGACATTTTACTCCACTAAGAAAATATACAGCTGGAAATTTACTCCACATAATATACACCCAATTAGATTGTGAGTTACAGCCTTCAAATCATTGGCCATAATGAACGAGGCAAAGAATAAAATATGGAGCAGTGTTTTGATGTAGGGGCACTGTAAGCAAGATGTGGAAAATTTATGAGTGCAAGTGAGAGTAGCCATTATAATAGAAACACCTGCCGGGGTTGTGACAAAGCAAGGACGAAATGCAAGTGAATGCGCGTGATGAAATTCGTACGGACAGGAGCGTGTCCACTAACCATAATATAGAACAACTTGGGAGATGATGTATGTATATAATTCTGTGTATGTATATGTTCTGTGAGTGTGCCAAGCCACCAGCGTGGTAACACCGATAAGTTGATTGAAATATGAATTGGGTTAGGAGACACAGTACACTACACGGACGCCGAGAGATTACGGGCGCGCAAAACGCTCACTTTTACGATTATGCGAGAGGTGCGGCATGGTGCTGTCCCCTCGTGGTGGGTTGATAAACTAGCCATTCAATGTGTCACACAAGACGCCTGCTACAATGACACCGCCACTATCAGCTGGCAGGACAGCTGATCACTATAGAAAGGAAAGGTGTCTGCTCGTATTTTGTATAGAAAGGATGCTATCGGATCTTATTTTTTACTATGTTATCGAGAACAGAGAATTAGATGGGATGTACCGCAGGAGACACATAAAACATTCCAAGACCTGATTGGTTAACTAAATTATAGTACTTGTATTGTATGTTTTGAACAAGTCCAAGGCGTTTTCTAAGTACATTAGCTTCAACGTAGTGAAACTTTCATTTTTGTATTGATGAGTGTGAATTCATTCAATCAATTAAAGAATCTAACAAAAGAATCCGTGAGAATCACGGTCTTAGAATGTGTGTACTTGTATGATACTCCACAGTACAGTCTTTATACATATGTTATTTATACAACCCAGTTTTGATTCAGGAACAAGCCTAATTTCAGATACAACTTAACAATAAATATAATACTGTATACTGTAGCCTACTGTACTTGATTTATTTATTCCGTATACACTATATAATCTTTGATTTATTCTCTTCTTTATTATATCCTTCTTGATGTTCTGCTTCTCAAGTACTGGGTTCAACTCTACCTGGAAGTGTGTAAGAGTCCATTAAAGAGTCTTAAGAGTCCATATTACAGATCTAAATTGTTTATCGAGCGTGCCTTCGTAAAGATCTCCAACTCATTAGAAAATATCTACGTCATTAACCACTTTTAAAAATTCACTTTTGATATTTAGTTCAAAATGAAATAATAATCAGTCTCTTATTGCAGTAGGCCTATCATTAAGATGTACTCGTTTGAATGTACGTTGATGAGCGGGGAGCTGAAGCACGGCCCCAGTGTAAACCAGACTATAGTGAGGCCTTGGTTGAAGGCCGTCAACTTCGACAAAGTTTGTTGACCACACGCCTCTTCTACTAACTTATCTAAAAGCGACGAGAAAGGTTCCCCAGCCGTTTTGTTATCAACTTAATAGTCGGCTAATGTGATGATTCGTTTCCAATTAATCCTTATTGGGCATCATCGGCTCAGTCCTTCCATTTTCACGGCCTATCCACTATTTATGCATATTGGTCGACAGCTGAATAAAAACTTAGGCGGCCACTATAACAGAAATTTGTAAATCATTTGGATTCGGTAGATAGAAGAATGGTTCTATTTCTTCATGAGGACATTAACTCAATCTCAATCTTTTCCTTTTTCAAAATAAACTCTAAATAATACTGAATGATTGATATTTTTTCCTTGGAATTAATTCTTTTACCAAATAACGTTGTATTATTTACGATATATTATATTATTATTATTACGATAATTACATCATAATGTTATATTATTACGATAATTGATAACAATATTTTTAATACAATAGCCAGCAATCATAAAAATTTTACGTCAAAGTTCAATTATTCAATTGAAAGATGACGCTTACATGTACGATATATTCCATGAAGCTGAAATAAAAACTTTTACATCAGATTCTTGAAAAAGTGATTATATAAAAACGATCTCTGAGGTTAATTTTCACCACATTTCACAATAATAACATTAAATTTATGACTTTTCCCCCATCTCACATAATATCATTAAAATCAAGTTTATATAAGATCGATTTAAAAATCCACATATTTATGAAAATATTTCTTTAAATTTATTCTTGGTCCTAATAAATTCCTTATTCTGATATCTCTTTTCAAATGATGTTCTTCTTCCTTTTTTTCTCTCAATTGTTCCCCTTGTATAGCAGTTCCTTCTTCTCTCAACCTTTTGCCATCCACATGTTACGCACTTGTAGTAGTGATTGACACGTGAGATTGTATAGAGGCTGGAGGCACACGGAAGATGGATGCGACCGCAGCCAACCGCACCACAATGACGCGACGCGTGCAACGTCCGTTCTCACGTCCGACGTCTGCCGCTTGCGGTCGGAAAGACACAATTGCGGCCAGAAGAATCCACCAATTACAAGCTCATACTTTTGGACTACTTCTGACAGCGTAGTTGGATTGTTTACCTGATGTTCCAGTTGTTTGGAACAAATGGAATTGTTTTTTTTTTATTTTGATAGTTTTAATTTGTAATTTCAATACATCATTCTTTTAGAAATGAGAAAGATGAAAATGAGATTAATTTACTATGCCTCCACACTCTTCCAAAATTTTCACTATACACCATACATGTGGGAAAAAGAATGGTGTGATAAGATTTTAATTGTACATGGATGATTGTATTAATACTCGTAATATTAATTAGGCATGATTATTTGTCTTCTTTAAATAAAATTGTATTTTCAATCTCTTGGAAAGATTAAAAATAAACTTCTTCACAAGTCTTCATTGACTTGGTTTTCTATCTTTCTTATTGATAATTTCATTGAAGGTATACATAATTAAGGTAAATGAATTTCACTTCTCCAATTTTTTGCAAAGAAGCGTCTAAAATATGTTAACATCATTACATGATTGAAGACATGGAAAAGTTATACAGTACGTCAATTGATTGAAATAACAAAATTCCCATGAGAAAAGTTTCTCTCCTCGTTTAAACAATGATCTCATTGGTTCCATCATTGAAAAACATCATCGATTATGATTCCATCTCTCTCAACTCTGAAACTTCAGACACATTGCAATACAACATATTGAAGATGGTCTACCAACATAAACGTTGATCAACATTGATGATGATCACAATACAGCACATTGTTCAGGTTTTGTGGAGGCTCAAAACTCAAAAACATCATCTCAGTAATCGAGTTATCTCATTGGATGAGGAAATAATGTACGTATCGCAATGAGAAGGTTAAAGGTTGACTTATTTCAGATGCCACATTACCATATTAAGGGACGCATGAAAAAAGCAAGGAACAGACTGGTTGTGTGTATGGTTGATACTGTTTCTTTGTGATGTCTATCTGTGTGTGAATGTCTGCCAGCGTGGCTGCGCGTGCGGGAGAGCAAGTCAAAAGAGAAATGAAAAGTTCTTAGCTCGCTGCTTATTTCTTATTCATCTTATTCCATCCACTTCCCTCCTCACTCGCATTATCCGTATTCTCTTTGGTTCGCCGCTGAAATGTATGCATCCTTGGGCGACATTCCTGATTCTCTGTCATCGAAAAACGAAAAAAGTCTTTAAAATGTAAGCGAAGACCAATGTCGACCTCCATGGCTCAGCCACAACAGCCAGCCATCGATGCTGTTCTGTCTTCTTCATTTTGGACAAGTCTGCTCTCGTCACTTCTCCACACAAATTCATTCTCAAAAAACCAACAACTTGGTTTTTTCTCATCCCCAACTAACATCTTGAGGACGTGGATAAAATAATCGAAATCTGGATTTACCCTTTGTTTTGTGGGAAAATCATGATAATCCAAATCTATATTCACCCTTTAGTATGAGGAAATGAACAAAGTAATACAAATCTAGATTTTCACTCTGGTTCGAGGAAATAATCCAAATCCAGATTTAACCTTTGGTTTGTAGAAACAGCAACAAGAATCCAAATCTACATAAACCCTTTGGTTTTGACCAGTTTGGCATGGATTAATTACAAAATTCTGATACAAAGAAGTGAACTTATCCACTGAGCTGAGACAAGCTGAGGCATGAAAAACAGCAGGGAACAAGACCAACGTACTTGGAAGAGAGCAAGTAATAAATCACCTATTTGTGAATGTCATAGCCACCAAGATTGATTGAACATGGGATCATATTATTATGATATGAGACGTAGTTGGTTGAGTCCTAATTTCTTCCAAATCGAATCTAGTAGATAATCAAGGAGATGCCGAAAAGTCAGAAATTGTGATGAATTGAACGAGACTCAAATGTAAGATATGAAAGCCTTTTGTATTTTTATCAGTTTTATTATAAAATTTGAATTAAGACCAATATTGATATATTAATTATTAAATTGATAGATGGTTCACATAATAAAAATTATTTACGATAAAATTGAATGATCACATGCAAAGTTGTCCTCGAAATAATATTGATAAAGGTGATCTGTAGGATAAGAACGTGTGACTTCTCAATTTTCTTAGACCGGCAAAGGTTCAAATGTATCGAGAGATCCAGAATAAATCAAGATCAATAATTAATGATTTTTCATGAAATATTCATCCTAAAGCTTTGCCTACCCATAATATTCATAGAGGTGAGCCATATGATAACGATAAGAGTAAAGTGACTTATCAATTGTCTTAAAACAGCAAACGTTCAAATCGATTAAGAGATCAAGAATTTCAACCAGTACTGGGCGACTGCTACAGCTTATTGTGCACGTGTCAAGTTTTTACTGTGACGCTTGGCGTTTCTTTCGGCCTATTCTTTTCGTTCAGCTCATCAATGCCTCCTCTTCTTCACCTTCTTCTTCTTCTTCTTCTTCTTCTTCTTCTTCTTCTTCTTCTTCTTCTTATTCTTCTTCCTCTTCATCTATCTCCTCTTTCCGGACAGATAGCATCGTACACAAATCGAACGCTGTCTGCTGGAGAATGTGGAGAATCGTCGAGCCACAACGTAATGCTTCAAAATCGATTCACTTTCGAAGAACTCAATTCATCCGAGTCACTCGCTCGCTCAGTGTCCGTCGTCCGCTGTAAAAACTCGGCCTCCTCTCACACGCTCTATAAGACATGTGAAGTGAAGCTCGTTCTTCTATTTTTCTTCTGCGTCACACTCTTATTTTCCTTTTTCTTCATCTTTATATTTTCTTCTCTTCTGCTTCTTCACCTTCTCCTCCTCTTTGCTATGACGATGATGTCAGCAGAGATGATTCTCCAGGACCAGGAAGAGACTCCTCGCCCCCCCTCACCATAGCTAAAGATGGTCAGTCCGAGACATTCGCGTGCGAACGTTGCAGCATAACTCGCACATTCTTCTCGCACATGAGAATTCGAAGAGGCCAGCGCATAATTTACGTAGCACGAAACATAATACGAATCTACCTGAATATCTTGAATCTGCACAATAACCCCCACGGAAGATACAAAATTGGTAATCATGGAAAGCTCATACTCGATTCCTATTAATTTTGAATGATTCATATATTATAAACAAGATGTTATTATCATTATACATTTTTGAAAAATAATGTCTCTTACATTCCTATGCCAAAATCACAGCCTGGATTAAAAGCTAAAAACATGAGAGCATAAAGAGAACCTACTTATTTGATCACCGAATTCGTTCCAGTCTCAGTATAACAGTCGAGGTTCGGTAACTAGTAGAATTATATTGGGATCAGAGAGTGAATTCCTGTTTAGACAACAGAGTGCAAAAGCATCATCTGACCAAATAAGTACACAGAGGAATGGCTGGATAGAGTAGGAAGGGTCTAAAGCTAAAGGAATATAAATCCGTGGCAGACCATCAAACAGATGTGTGCAAGTGTGCTTACTTCGGTTCATCCGACATTGGTGCGTCGTAATCTCACTTCTTCTTTTTCTTCTTATTGTTCTCCCTTCTTCTTCTTCTTCTCCCTGCTGCTCCTCCTCCTCCTTCATCTTCTTCTTTTTAAATCGGTCAAGAGTCTTTGGGAAAAGTTGGCAGAAAAAGTTGAGAATGGTGAAAAAGGATCGGCGCTTATATTTTTATGCGCTCGTCAAAATTGAGAACCTATCATATAATCTGTCCAAATAACACCTTGCTTTCAACGTTGCAGAGCTACCACGTGTTAGAAAATATTCTGAAACTGAAAAGTCGATTCGACGTAAAGCATTATTTCCACTGTCAATCCCTGTAAAAATTTTATAATTTTTTTACCTTTCTTGGTATTTTCTAATATCAAAAGAAATTACTACCCTCATTTTCATTATTCATTTAGTATGAATTTATCAGCAGTTAAATATTTTCTGGATATCATTATTCCTCCCTTTCTATATTTACAAATATTTATAACTCAATTTTCTCTTCAAATGAATTCTGTTCTGCGATCATCGCATATTCTTCTTTCTCTTCTCCTCTCTATTATTCTAAAACCTTTCCTCTCTTTCCTCATCAATCCACTCCTACTTTTCTCTTCTTCATTCATCCCTTTCGCTCCATCTTTCTTTCTCCACTCTGTTTTATTCAGTCACAATCTTCTCCCTTCTTCAGTCCCCTTATCAATTCTCTTTTCCTTCCCTTCCCTTGGATCCTCTTTTCCCGTTCTCATCATCATTCTGCAGGAATATTTCCTCTTCCACTCATCGGTCTCTATCAAAATTGGTATAAAAGGCATGGCTCGGGTATTACGTTAGTATAAAGTAATTTTGACAGGTCGGCAAAAAGCGTTGGGGCGAGACTCGAAAGACGGCTCTGCCTGGTTGCTTGGGGTCCGAATTCGTGAGCATCCGAGGAACAGGAATTCGCGCGTGCTGGCACATTCGCGTGCGCTTGCTTATGTGTGTCGACTTGTGTTCAAGTGTAAGTGAAAGGCGGTAAAAAGGGCGGAATATTTGGCAGTATGAGTGAGACATTCCTTGTCAGTTATGATTAGGACCTGTCAGGGTGTTTCAAGATAAATGGGGAGTCCAACATAACTCCCTTAATAACAATCAGCTGAAACAGAATGGGATAAGAGGGTGTGAATACGGTTAGGAATATTCTATAAGAAGTATGTGACAATATTACAATATTGTTGACTATGTTTTAGGGGCGGCGGTGAAATGTGATTTGTTTCCGAGTTACAGCCCCCGGATCAAATTACAACAATACTAGAAATAAAACAAACAAGAATAGGTAAAGTATGGAGGGTGATTAAACATTGAGCCTTGTCTCAATGCAGAATAGAATGATTAATAATGATTATTCCTGAACTTTCCCATTATTTGATTCCATCTGTGGATTCTCGAACGATAACAAACATCTCACTCATAATTAAACTTCACTGGCTATGCGGCCTGAAAGAAATGTACTCTCACGAAGTATGGTTTACAATTAGAGTGAATTATTAAAAGGAGAATCTAGGATCATGTATGTGAGAATCGGGCTTTCCAATTTCACTGAATGTGATGTGTACACCTAACACATTCACATGAAGAATTGACATAATTGATTACACTTTATAGATTGATATTCCTCCATATGAAAATGAAACATCCACTTTCCGTTTTCAATGAATTAGCGTGCTTACAGGTATATCAACAGATTTCGAGTTGAAAGGAGATCAAAGAACATTGCAAATCTGAAAACAGTCTGAAGGAATGAAAGCGGACACATCAAATTGTTGTGTGGAAATGATGTGGTGCAATAAAAGTTGTAGTGATAATTCAAGTTAATGAGGTTGAGGTTCAAAGGATGGAGATTGTGAGTTAACGAGCGGGGTGGGGCGCGGAGGCGTCTCTGGACGCCGGGGCGTCAAGACGCTTATTCCTCACTCATAGACACTTTCTTTATCTCTGTCATTGCGTCGGCCTCGTCTCCACCTTCGTGTTTCCTCGTAAAACTCAGGAAGGAACTGCGCGATTATCCGTCGGGGGTGAATTGAATTTTATAGCGTCTTAACGGCGGATTCCCCAGAACGACACTGTCTGCTCACTCCCTGGTAGATTGGGCGTTAAAGGTCCCCCTTTTCCACTACGAAATTACTACCGTGTATCGGTTAGTCCTTTTCCTTATCCTCCTCCTCCTCCTCCTCCGCCTCCTCCTCCTCCTCCTATCCTCTGTTCTCGCCGTAAGGACGTCGTAACGCCCCGCCCGTAAACCTGACGTGACCGTAGCCGTCTCAGGAGGTCACCCCTTAAATCATCGTTTATTAAATACGGTGTGTAATTGATGGCCGCCTTTAAATCTCATGGCTCACTACGTGACCGATCGTTCCACTATCACGCTAGCTACGCTATTAAACAACATTTGTTTGTTCCCATCAATAATTGAATGACTGTTATTGATTGTTCAAGAAGTGGTGATTCATTTTATCCATCCTATATAAATTAATTTACGATTACGAGAAATTCAAGTGACTTGCGGTTCTGAAAATCCGAAATATACATTCTTAAGTTTTTGTTGGCTCATCAGAAACTCGAAATTTAGAAAGATTTTTCAACAATTTCCGTTTATCTCTCCCTTCCTATCTATCAAAGAAATAACCTACGCCTAATCTCTCAAAACTTGATACAACCAGGAATCTTCTATCAGTTCTGATTTGATAATTTTTTTATTGTATTCCATTGATTTTTCTATTGGCCGAGAGTTTTCATTGTTTATCTGTTTTTAATTCATATTCAAGTTTTGAAATTCATTCTAGCTATTGGAGGAGACATTATGAATCTGATGAAACAGTCTTTCAGTACTGATAAAGCAGTTGTACAATTCAAGTGCAACAGCTCATATCACAAAAATCATTATATCCAACCAACAAAAGAACTAAACGATAGTGACAACAATGTGAGCTTAATATTTTTCTACTTGAAACGTTTTTTATCAGTGTAGTCTTACTAGTGGAAAAATTGGATTCACCACACAATAACTGCCTATAATGGTTCATGCTGATTAAAAATACAGGAATAAATATTGAGGTTGAGTTGAAAATAACGTTTTGTTTGGAACTTATATTTTAATTAGCTCACACCCATCAACGACACATAAGTATAACTGTGTGAGTTCACGTTATTCTCGACTGAACTAAACCATCAAACAAACCTAACGCACTTTGAGCTTCTATGACGTTTCATAAACATGACAAACACACGCGCAAGCACATTTCATGTACAGACATGTGTATGAACACATTGAAAGCATTCCGACTCCTAGGCTAGCTAGCGCCCAGGGCGCCTAAACTGGGTTTTGAGCTGGAGTGCGCTTTGCTCAGCTCAGCTCATCTCAGCACTCACAGAGACGCTTCTCTCTTAATTGAGTCCAGATGGAAGGCCTCGTTAGCAACACTAGCTATCATTCCATTAAAATACAAAACTGAATATAAAATTAATCTCGGGCTGGTCGCTCCGGGAGCGTTTTTTGTCCATTACCCAATCCAGCGGCGTGGCGTGCGATTCATCTTCCTCCTCTCGCTCTACTATGTTTGAGTGCTTCTCCACTCCGCTTCTTGATAATTATTATTATCGTTTGCTCACTCACTCTCCTATGACATGCACAAACACATCACCCCAGGTATTGATTAGGAGGAGGAAAGCAATATCACCCTCGAAAGCCGTAAACTTCATCTCGAATAAGTTAATTGGTACATGTCGAATACAAAATAATAACTAAAACCCTAATAAACCCAGATGAAAACATTCCCAGTTGTTTGTAGTAAATTGAATGAATATGAACGAAACACATACAGGAATGATTTCAGTACATCTTTTTTCATAATAAGAATGAGCTACATTGTTTGTAGAATAATTGATTTTTCCTCCCTAGTAATTGATTAATCGAAAGAATTTAGTAGAGATGTATCGATATAACCTGAAAAGTGTAGTTTTCAATTTTATTGCTTTCCAAACTATCCTCATAGTATAAATATTTTATAATTCACTTTTTCCTCAAAATATATGAATAAAATAAGTTCAGTATACGTGATATACATGTGGAATGGAAAAGCAATAAGAAGGAAATAAATCATATAATTTGACAAATAATTTTTAACATTATTATGCTGATTTGTTTGATTAAAATTGAAAATACGGTACAACATGCTTTCCTAAAAACTATTGAACTTGAAAGAGGTAGTGGTCTTCCTGGGAATAACAACATTGATAACATAATTCTTAATTCAGTTCACTAGCTGATTGCTAGAGTAATTTTTTCACATTTCATTCTCTTCCAAATTTTACGATTGCAGTCTTAAAAATTGTTCTACTTTTATGCGATTTTTTATACAGGCTAAACATTGTTGTGCAATACATTGAACTATAGCCTTTTATTCATGAATTCATGTTTATCAAACAGTTCATATACAAAGTAGAGACAATAACTATAAATTCAAGTAACAATTGGTTCTAGACTCTAGACGATTCTTGAATGAACCATCAAGTTGTCATTTATCTTCCAACAACAACAGTAACATAATAGCATTCAGTAGCATTCATCGGTGATAGTGTAGTGAGATCTGAGAGAGCCATTAGAATTTCACATCAAGTAACTTATTATGTAAAATACTTATTCAAAACCGTTCAAAGCAACTCGTTCCAGACTATTTATAACAAGTAAAAAGGCAGTCTAGTTAGCAATTTGTCATCTCATGCACACCCAAGTTCAACTGATACGCTTGTTACATACGTAAAGAAGTGTTTGCGCTTGAGTATTCATTACAAAAGTGTGTGAGATATGTACACCACAGCTCCAATGCTACTCCTATCTGCACTTTACTTGAATTCGAGATCCGCTGTTGAATATATCGAAATAGAACCTCTTTGATGTCAGAGCTGGCCATATAATTGTAGGTTTGGACCCATTCCAAAATCAGTTCTCTCTTGATTTTGTGAAAAAAATATGAATTCTTTTGAGAAATCGAGTCTTCCTGGATCACCCAACAGTTAAATTATCCACTACTGGCCTGAGATCAACGTAAACAACGAGTGTGCATCAAGAAGTGTAATCAATTCTCAGGGCATGCAGATCTAGTTGTTAGCACAGCAAGCTAGGAATACACTAATCTTAATTATCAACGATTACTTGAATAACGCTTTGATACAATTCTCATACTAAATATACAACGAAAACTAGTATTTTTATGTTTTATCATAAAAGAGGTGGAATAAATCTTCAAAATTAGTCAAAACTAAAAAAAGGAGCTTCTAACCTTCAAAACCAAATTGAAGATTTCTTTTTCTACTTCTTCTTCTTCTACTTCTTCTTCTTCTTCTTCTTCTTCTTCTTCTTCTTCTTCTTCTTCTTCTTCTTCTTCTTCTTCTTCTTCTTCTTCTTCTTCTTCTTCTTCTCTTCTTCTTCTTCTTCTTCTTCTTCTTCTTCTTCTTCTTCTTCTGACTTCCACGGTTTAGTAGTTCAAGTAAATCCTCACAAAAGTGCTGGATTGTAATAATCTAACCTCATTTATTCAATTAGTTTTTATAGAATTCTGGGATTATTACATTTTTTGAATAATTTTAGAATGTGAATCTTCTCCCCCACATTAAAGATACAGAAAAACGTTATCAACCGTTCCATTATTAAGCCGACCCTGCATGGGGCTGGCAGTATTTTTATCGATTAGTGAGACAATGAAGGGCGGGCGTTTAGAGTGACGAAGACCAGCCGAAAGCCATCAGATTATTACTTGAAGTCCCCTGTTCGAGTCCCGTTTGAACCTGCGCTAATCTCATTGGATCCCGATGGGGCGTAAAATTTGATCTCCCGTTGTGTGTCAGTTTCAGAGGAATCTGCATAATCGAGACTCAGGACCGACCAGTGATGGGGTGATCATGCTCTGGTTATTAAAGCCCTGCTCCCTATGCTAGCTCCCACTGTTGTCTAAAGGCAGCGTTTACTTCGTTTAGTCATTGGCTCCACACACCACACACACATCCTTCAAAAATCTTGCTCCCCCTGCGGTCCTGCATACGCAGATTTTGCATATTCAAATGTGATTTCTCGCACCCCGCCTGTTTACTATTTAACCGATTCCACCGCACCAATCGTCAAAAGCCTAAACCTAATTCCCGCAACCCTGTCGCCTTAAAACTTCATTTGCATCACGCGAATGGTGATGAGCAACTCTTTCAGCTCCTCATCAAAACTGGATCACACACCAACTTATTAGCAAATATACAGCGGTCATCCCCTCACACTATTAATTCCAAGAATGATGTCCATTACGACAAAAATTAAAACAAACTTTATTGTTGTAGAACATTTCTCTAGTCATTATTCAAAGGGATACAGGACTTTCCTGAATTTATCTCAAAATATTGATCCTCAATACCCGTATTGAGTATACATTACTTCTTGTGCACGTAGTTCATACTACAGTCACAATCATTTCAACATCAACCTACAATATCATGATCACCTACAGGATTATCACATTTTTTATAAATTATCTAACTGTCATCACACATTCTTGCATAAGTTTTGCATAGTTTTTTATCATCACTTATTTGACTACTGTACTCAAAACTCACCATGTATATCTTTTCAAATTTTCATTCATCTTTGATTCGATGTGAAATTAAAATAACAATGATTAGACATTGACAATAATTGATTGAAGATGAATCCAAACTAACTACATGCGACTAAATCCATAAAATGAAGAAGTTTTGGCCGATTGCCTGTTTTCTTCACCAAATATTGTATTTGTTCAACTTATATTATAAATAAAAATATAAAATTCAGTACAAAACAATAATTCCTGTTATAGGAAGTTCTAATCCTTCCTATGGTTTAGTGGGAATATGGTATCACTTTCTTGTAATAATAGTGGAATATGATCATTTCAAATCAAGAACAGAGAAGATCTGTTTGTATTGTCATGAGAACTATCTTACAACTCACAATACGTCATGGAAAGCACTGTCACTGAGTATATAGAAGAATTAGAGGCTGGTATTGATATGTTTGTCGGGCTTGAAAGGGTTGTCAACAGTGGACGGGGGTGGCAGTGTACCATATTTCATCCCTTCACCAACAACCCTAGCTTGATCCAAATCTGATGTTTGCCTCGGATATTACTTGTAGTGCCTTCTCTAAGTCCGGGAGCACGGCACCCAAGGGTTAGGGTCAAACTAATGGATTTGTCCTATTGCTTTTGCACTGACTGTCCCGTCTTCACCCTAAACATAGACTCAGCAGAAGGGCTTAGCACGGATGACATAAGACAAATTCCGACACACCCAAACACTCTGATGCCCTCTGTTGGCGCAATCCCCAACTACACAGCACAAGTCAACTCGCTTTTCAAAATAATAGAAATTGGAAAACCTTTATTGAAAAAATTACCATTTTTCTTATAGGCTCATATATTTCTTATAGAATCTACAATTCAATTAAAAATTTGAGAAATGAATTTTTGTGAAGTATAAGTTGTTTATAAGCATTGTAGAATATGTTATTAGTATAAAGTAGTGATACAGGAGTTGAGGTATAGTAGTGGTAGTAGCCTAGTCATATCTAAATACTGCTTGCATAGTAAGATTTCAAATAAGCTTCATCTAATAATTTCACTTTTAATAATAAAGCTTCTATACTTCTTCAATTGCTATTTGTTTTTTCTTTGGTACTACATAAGATTGGGGTCTCTGATTGGGAGCTCCAAAGATCTGGAACGCACTATATAAAATAATTAGGATTAAAACACCAGGTTACTCACTCCATTCCATATGGTTAGCTCCGGAATTCTCAGCAAACTCACCTAGAAAAAATATAATTATCAATAAAAATGGTAATTTTAATAAAATTCACATACAATACAATATAAACACAAGATTTCTGGTATATTGAGCAACAGTTCAACAATTATCTCATCAAAGCCTACTGAATTCAGAGTAGATGTTACCGCTATTATACTCTTACCATAAAATATCAACGTATAAGAATGTAAATTTTTTCTATAAATACAAAAGTTTAAAGAAATCGTGTTAACTATCATGAATTACTCCTCCTCGGGTAAGTTTGAAGGAATTCACCATTTTTATATGAAACTTGATAGCGTTATCCTGGAGATGTGCAAACTGGATATAATTATCGGAATGCAGCTATTTTCACACATTTCACAGCAATGTGGGTGTATTTTTTCGTACCAACACAATCTCATGATCAATACAAATCAATTTGCCGCATACACATCGCAGTCAATAGGCTGTAAACAGCGAGCATAATCATACGTAACAAAAGAAAGAGCCGTGGCCGTTTAGTTCTGGTGCATACCGTATGGTTTTTGCCGGTAACTGCTCTATTTAGATGTTCATCGCATCACCGAATTCTTCCTATATGAGATCACATTGCAGGCATTTACACTATGCATGTGACAGGCGTGTGAAATGAAGCGGTTTGGAAATTTGCTCGAGTTTTGGAACAAATGCAATTCTGATTGAAACAAAACCAACTGTAAATGATTCAATGAGAAACAGCAAAAAGATCAAATTTATAGAGACAAGATTTGTATTGAGAAAGCATAAAAATGTACAGAGCTGAAACTGAATATCTCTCACCTCTTAAAATCAAGAGGAAAAGTTATTCATTTATTTTACATCATTTTATTTGGGCTTTTATTGTTGTAATTAAATTAATTTATTTAAAAAAATAAAACACTGATTATGTTTCTATTTCTATTGTTTTGTTAGACTATTTTTTTCTTTTTTATATTTATTTCGAGTGTAGAATTTTCATTCAAATTTTAAACTAGAGGTCAAGTATTCCAAACAAGTACTACACAGTATTTTTTCGATTTAAGCGATCTCAATTTTAAGTTTGTACCGTAAGAGGAATTTGGGTAAGCAGCTCTTATTGGGTGATGAGTAGAATATTTCACTCATGCGATATGTACCATATTTTCTCATTTTCTGGTACAGTATAATCATCATCAATATCTTGGAAAACTATCAAAAAGATTAGTTGCATTTAGAATTAATCTCATTTCCAATCATATCCTATTGAATAAAAACCATATAATGTTCAAGGGCTTACATAGTTAATCATTATCATCTTGATGATACATTTTCAAATTATGATAATATTTTACTATGTTCGATGTTTTTTTTCAGTTGATCATTACCTTCTTTTGAATTTTCACATTGTGTTGAGATTTTACCAGCAGACCACATTCCCCCACGTTTTCCATCCATTTCATCTGATGAATCATCTTGATTATACCCTCAAGCAACTGTTGCAGAATCAATCTGGGGGATGAAGTCTGACAGACAGCCATTTGAATGTTTTAATGGTTGGAGAGCACTTTTCCGAATCAGAAGCGATTTCTGATCGACGCTTGCACTTAATTACATCAGAGTCGAGAGCTGCAAGACAAGTGGCAGCATCCCGCGGATGATGCGGGCTCTTAGAAGTCGCGTGACTAACACCGCGTGTGATTGAGGGAGACCGCGATAGTGAGAGGGGGAAGGATTATGTCACACTGTGCCATTGTTATCACGAACAGCAAGAGCTCGCCAAGGAATTAAGTAGCTGCAGGACTCGGAAGAGTCTAGTGTGCTAGAAAATAGTATCAAATCTCTTATGGCCTTGGGATGAACGTTATATGAAGATTCATCAATAATAATAGATTACAGTGAGCTTGAATTATCAAATTAAGATATTCGAGACATTGCAGGGAGGATAATGAGCTATTTTATCAGATGTATGTTACTCCTTATGAATAATTATTGGCAATTGAATTAGTGTAAAGTTTTACACAGTTATTGACGTACAGTTGTACAGAGTACAGATAAATTCAGCTATTGGATAGCTGGTGGATAACTTGAACAGCCGGCTATTTACCAAGCAACATTTACTTATCAAGATAGGCTATATATTTTACCCTATATATACCCTCAAACTCACAAGCTCTTTCGGAATGCAAACCTAGTTTCAAATGAAAAACAAAATAACTCTCGAACGTTACTAAATAATTGTAAACCTACAAAGACATTTGCTGTTATCTAGAGGCTTCAAGATAGTTTTTTGAAAAACACTCGACACTTGGAGTAGACCAACGATGTAAACATAAATATAAATTGGCTAGATTGTTGAAATTCAGATAAAAACCCTGAAGTATTGGGTTGTTTCTGTTCAACTCTTTTGATATTTCAAAACAATGAATGATCTTTATATTATATTTGAGTAAGGGTGTTCAGAACATTGAAAATTTGAGATTCCATGAACGGCTTGGTCAAAATTTGATCCAGTTATGTTAGAAACTAAGACGAGAACTTGGGTAGAGGTGTGCTCAATTCTTGTCCATTGACCTTGTTATGCTCACCTTGAAAATGAATAGTGCATTATACTACAGCGAGTAGGCTACCGCTACACTGTATAGCTAGTTACAACTAGGAGCAAGGCAGATTCGTTTTCACATAAGACGACAAAATCCAATCTGTTTTCCACGCAGTAGCAGCACATGTATGAAGAATATATAGCGTGGCATGGATGGACTCTTGGGAAATTCACAGGTTTCATTCTATACTGTTACACGCTAGATGAGAGCATGTGTGTGCGTGCGGACGTTTGCACGCGTGTGTGCATATACAGCCGAAACTACTCCGTTGTAATGTATAGGCTATTATTGTTGCGATGTCCGTACGGCACAAACGTAGGCTATATACTGTAGTGAATGTGGACGCGGTTAACATATGGAATGGAGTACATTCCCACGAGCGACCAACACTCACAAATATGCCAGACGATGTCTGCTATTTACTGGGCGTATTATTTGGGAAAGACTATAAGTTCCTCACAGTTCTCTCTATTCATGCTACAAACTGCTCTTGGAAATAGGGAGTTGTCTGTGCATCCAGTACACACAATCTTTTTGTTTCGATCAATCTCTTCACAGCATGTTCTGGGATGATTGCTGATGAATGGAAAGTTTAGATGTGTTTTCGCATCTAGAACTTTTTGAAATTTGAAAAAATCGATGAAAAGGGAATAAAGTATGTTATAGGTTCAATTCATCATACCCAATCATAGAGTAGTCATTAATTTTCTGTATTAAAATTTGTATTAATGTGTGTGTGATGGAAAACTGGATTGAAAAACCTTCCCAATTTATTGAACTTATTTGGGATATTGGTTTTTTACCACATTTTTATTTAGAATCAGTCGTGGAACCTTTTTAAACCAATCCTACACATCTTGATTTTCGGGTTTACGACAAGTCGCGTTTGAACATAAATTGAAGGACTCTTGATGAAGAAGTATTGGTTATTGATAGTTGATTGATGAGAAACTTGAGTCTTGATAGATTGTTGAATAAAATTGATGTATTGGTTGATGTTGAGTGTTGATCTAGATCTAGAAGATCACTGGAAAAGAAATATGTAATAATTTCTTGAACAACATAATAATCGTTTAAGTTCGCGCGAAACATTTGCATCAATGTCACGGTGAAAGGTTCTGTTGAATTGCTTCCTTCATTTCCAACATTCCTCAATGTTAATTTATAAGCATGTTGGCATCAACCGTGTTATCACGATGTTCTATCTTGAGAAGTATGATAGTTCTAGGCTTTACATGGAGTGAACGTGTGCAGGATGTCATAGAACTTATCCACGCACATCACTCTTCAACTGGGCTTTGCTTCCAAGTTTGAGTATGTGTGCTATTGTAACTTTCAAAGATTATTATCAAAGATAACTTCATCATCGTTTATGTTTATTTCAACACTCATTGCAAATTCAATATCTTTTAAGAGAATCAAGTCTTTTTTATTTTTTTAATACCTTGCACTATTAGTTATAAGATCCTGGAGTATCAATAAGAAATTGTATTCTTCTCTACGAAATCGAGAATGCAGAGCATGGAAAACGAAATACGCACACATCAGATTTTCAGTTTTATCATGAGAATAACCTCAGGATTGTTCAACAAAATTTGAAGTGGAAGCAAAAATTTAGGGCGAATGCCTGTTGTTTCTCACCACATTGTAATTGTCAATGAATATGATGACGATTCAATCTCTCTGATTTATATGGATTATTTAAAGCCTAAGCTTCTGTACAATACATTGGATTCACAAATCATTAGTAATTTCTCCCTTATTCTCATTGAAAATGGCGAAATCAACAATCTTTTTAAATTCTAAAAATCTTTAAAAATATTATTACAAGTCCTATTTTTTTAAGATTACGTGAGAGTAATGTTGAGGAAGCTTTATTTGTTCAGGCTGTATTTGACCTGTATCATAAACTTGGAAAATAACTTTCACGGTGACTCCCACGGTTTTTTAAAGTACAATCATGTGTGGAAGGGTGAGTAACTTGGTGAGTGAGAAAAGAGGACTAAATGATTGCTTGATGAAGTATAACACACAGAAAGGTCATATACATTTCAAAATTATCGTATGGCCTAGTAACACAGTGTTCTCACGTAGCATGGGAATTCTTTAAAATATTCTAGATGTACTCTGTTGACACTTGCAGGGGTGGGCGCGACTTGAAAGATCCCTTTATCTCCATTTACTATCTCTGTTCTTGTGTACTTCTCTCTCTATCCACGAAGTCTCTCTTGGTCTCCTGGGTAAACTAAAGCGAGGGTGGAAAAATAAGAGAAGGGCGATAAGAAGCGTCTAGAAGCGGCCACGGCTGATAAGAGTGTGAGAAAGAGTAGGGTAAAAAAGCCAAGGATGAAGAAAAAATGAATCCCAAGAAAAGCAAAAGAGCTGCGAAGTGATGACTAACTTGCTATTAACGTTCGGTAATGAGAAGAAGAAATTGTTTCCACTGAAAAATGACAGCTATCAACAACGAGGGTAAGTGACTATTGAAAAAATATGACAGACGTTCACCCCAGCCTTATCTTGGTGCTAAATGTATAATTAAATCGACAACACTCCGTCTCAAGTATTAAAACTGTAAATGAGATGAGGGATTCATTTGTGGAAAAGCGAGGCAATGATGAGTAAATTTAATTTACTGATTATATGGGTGCCGAAATATTTCATTTGAGGAAAAGATTGGCAACGATGGTTAATTTTAATTTACTGATTAAATTGGGGCCGAAATGTTACATTGAAAAAAAGATTGGCAAAAATGGTTAATTTTAATTTACTGATTGTGAAAAAGGGGCAAAATATTTTAATACAGACTGGAATAATGAAGACAATAAGATGAATTTTTCAGAATGTAGACAATTAACGATCAAGCTCACATAGTTATTTCTTAGGCAAGTTGTTCGAAAACCGAAAATTGTAGACAATACAATTTTTGGAAATGAACATTTTTTTCTATAAATATGACGACAGACATTCGTGAAGGATTGGAGACTAATTCAGCTTAGATCTCATGAAATTATAGATTTCAGTATATTTTGGGAGGACAAAAATGAAGCGCTAAATTTTTAAATTGAGGTTTCTGTGGAGTAGTAAAGGTGATGTTGTGGTAGTTATCCATACTAAATAAGAAGACTTGAAATTGTCAAAAAACATATTTTGGTTTTGACAATTTGAAATATGTGGTTTTGACAATTTCAAATCTTCTTATTCAGTATTAAATTGAGAAAAAAATACTGGATAACGCTATTTTTTCAGTATATAGAGAGACCTGCGAATGATATCATACGAATAAAAGTGAAATCGATATGATGGCAAAAAATGTGCTTTATGCGAAACATACACTGGCCAATTATGGAGGATTGTTATTCAATACGGTGCTGACTTTGAAAAGCAGGTAAGTAATTGGCGGTTGGACTTCAATAACTAATTTGCGGCAGAGCTAACACATGTCATGTGGCACCTGATACTGTATCTTGTGGCGGGCGAACTTCACAGGTGAGAGAGGAGAGAGGAAAGTAGGGCATAGAGAATGAAGAAGAAAGAGAAGAGGAGTTGGAAAGAGAGGAAGAGAAGGGGTTAGAAGTACCCGAGGCCACTTCATTGTCCACAGCTTACTAATTAGAAGAACGCCCTTGCGTCTCGAGTTATCTTTCTCCTTTCCATTCGAAAAACCAACCCCAGTTTTATTTTTAATTTATATGACAATGCGGGAAAAACATCATGGAACATGACAATAAACTAAGATAAGGTATAATGATTGCGGCGGGAACAAGATAGGGTACAGATTGCGAGAAAGGGTGTCTGCAGTGGGGGGAGAATAATACCACCCCCACGTCATTGCCCAACGTTGTGCCGTAGATAGGGACTAATTAAAACCTTTCTTCCACTCTTTTTCTTGCTTTTATTTCCGGTGCTATTTGCTGAAACAACCCTCAGCTCTTCAATTTCTTCTTTGCTGCTGCTAGCAAGACCCCCCCCCCCACTTCCAACCACAGACAACTCTCTATGATAACAGAATGCAAAACACTCACACAAACGTCGCAATCACTATCATTGTTACCATCATCATCATGCAAGTAAATGTCATGGAGAGCCGAGAAATGAAATTCAAAGTGCTATTTAGCATACCCTTTTCACTGATGGTGGACTATATTCATTCAACTTGGCCTTTGCATTATTCAAGGAAGAATTTGTGGGGTAATTGTTTTCTATTTCTGAAATATTCCACCAAAAATAATTTTAAAAGCAAAAGAGATCTGTAAAAGAGCTTGCTATTTCTGGAATATTAAAGAAAGAGATTCATAGAATTTTTCATATTCCTGTAATATTCAAGATAGAAATTGTAAAATTTAAATCTATTCATTATTCGAATAATTGAGAGAGTCCATCTAGTATCCTCATTATAAGCAAAATATCATCATCACAATATGTAAATTCCTTTTTAATAATTGAATTAAGATCAAATGAGTGACTCAATGTATTTCCAAACATTTTAGAGTACAGCAAATTACTTCCTGTACCAATGATTTCTGTGATATCAAGAATGTTTTAAAAATACTCAAGTAATTATAATACAGTATAAGTTAATTCACATTATTTTATTTTGATGAAGCAGAAAAAAGAGGTGATTTTCTATGACCTAAAACAATTTATAATTTATATTCGAATAAACTATAGATTATGGTAATTTTTCTATGGCTAAAATAATTAATTATAAACAATTTGGTTATATAAAGCCATTATTGATTTTCGTTTGGTTGGAACGGCAGTAAAACGGGGGTGGAAAAAGTTTAATTCAAATAAATTTTGTTTAAAAAACGTTTTTATGGTAAAGCGCCATCCGGTTTGTGGTAACTTAGATATCATGTTCGAAAATTCTTCGGATAGCATGAGCAGCATTCCTATTGTAAGACAACTGAGAGATGCTATCTTTCGAATAAAATAAAGCTAAGCTCTCCCTGACAGGATCATGAGATTGTATCGCTTGGCTGTTTACGGCTTCAAATTCAATGCATCGTTATTCCCATTCTGCGTTCTACGAGTCGAAGAAATGAAAAAGTGGGATAAAGAGAATAATAAGAACAAGGTGCTGTACCTTGAGGCTTGAGTAACAGGATGGGTTGGATACTCCCGCAAACGTAATCATTAACTTCACAGCCAAGATTCCATTGTCACTGGTAACAGACTGAATTTCCACCGGCTCGTATGCCAGCTGAGGTTAACTTTGATCGTAAATAACTGGACATTACGGCGTAAGCGAGCGTAGTTTTTCAAATACAGGTATTTGAAAACATGGGAACAATTTGTCAAGACAGATAAAAATACAAATTTTATTACTGTCAGAATAGAAGTCAAGAATTGAAAAGTTTGAGAATAACACATTCTTTTTTTGGAATAACACACCTATTTTTTATTCTCATGAATTTCGACCACATAATCGTTGTTGACTAATCAGTAACTCAATTATTTTGAATAGATATTTGAATTATTCCACTAAAGAAATAAATAGAAAATGCATACTGAATTGGATGTTTACCCTAGAAAAATAATTATAAATTATATTAAAGTTATTCCACTGAATAATGATTAGAAATTGGTTATTTGAAACTCATAAATGCTCTATCCAATTCATATTGCGAAAAAATATAAATTATTTTAATATACAGTATAGAATATTTCCTATCTAACACAGGCAGATATAGTAAACTTCAAGTTTCTAAAATTGACCTACAAGTTACTACATCTGCTAAAAATGTATATCTCCACTTATTCACATGTATACTCGACGCTCTCACTTATATGTTTACTATTTCTCTCAATTTATTCTCCCACTTTTTTCTGTCATACTATCACATCTCACAACCGATCTTCTTCTCTAAATCTTCTTCTTTACAAAATATTCCAGTGAATATTTCCTCTAATTTCCTAGACGGTCAACGGCATCCTCACACACGTTCTTTGCGCTTAGCAAGATTGTGACCGCATTCTCAATAAACTCGATCCAGAAAAAAATCGTCCATGCGTGTCTAATCTCACCCTTTATAATATTCAACTATGAGATCGGCCTCTTTTGAGCTCCATCTTTTTTACTTATCTCGCCGATAAGATAAAATCTCTTCCGTTCTTATTTCTGATACTGAAATATAATATTCTCAATACTCAGGAGTAAATCCTATTTTATTTAATTATGATAGGATATCAACGGCTCAGAATAGATTATTGAGATGCGATGTGACAGCGATAATAATCCAGAGATTAACGAGACTATTCATGATTTTTAACCAAAGATTACTTCCATTGCTTCAAAACATTTTTATTAGCTTACAATAATTGTAAACCTTAATTAGTATTTACTTATTTGTAGAAATCTTATCGATGTTGTGGAACTCCATGATGAAATGAATTACTAAAAGATATTGTTAATTCCACTATTTTAAAGTGGAACCATATTAGTCGCGGTACCATATTAGTATTTTATAATTATTATTATAACCATATTTATAGCGGCCCACTATAAAATAGTGGAATTGACAATATCTTTCAGTGTTTTATTTCAATTTAGTGTTTTATTTGTATAGTTAAAAAAACTATAAAAGCGGATACTTTATTCACTGAATACATTCGAGCATTCCCCATATTCATAACTTGATACAGTATGTGATAGGTTGTCAAATGTCATCAAACAGTCACATACCGTACATTAGCCAATCAAAACTTCAAAAACTATTATGAAGAAATGTAATTTTCACAGATTCTGACACCTTGTATTTGATAATCCTGTAATTTTGGTTAATTTCCTTACTCCGTCTAATAACTATAACTGATGAAATCTTACTTTGATATTGCATTGAATACAATGGCATTCACATTTTATAGCATTAAAATCGATAGGGAAGATTCGACGTATGAGTATTAGCATAGCCTCCTCTAATACAGAGGAGGAGTCTATGTATTAGAGGAGGCTATGGTATTAGATATCATTTTAAGATAATCATAGAATACAGAATCATTTTTTCTACCTCTCTTCTTCTTCTCCTTCTTCTTATTTTTCCGTGTTTCTTCTACTTTTCAACCAACCCCTTCGCCACCGTCGCTGTAAATTGCTGCGTAATGTGTTTACTTGCACCGGCAATAGGAGTGCAGCTCCATTGCAGTGGGGAAAGCGATATTTTCTTTGGAAAATGAGTGACTGGCCCCTGCGAGGAAGCACTTGGGAGCCAGGCGTGGGGTGTAAACAAACAGAGGAACCCACTTTTGATACATTAGCGCGACCAGGAACTATGGGGAGAACGTACAATAGGCCCACCTTCCAATCTTGCCCGGTACCGGGTACTTATTGACGTGTAAAAATACAAATAAAGGACGCGAGTGTACACTCCCCTACTAAGGAGGACAGCTCGTGCATGTGCGTGCGTGATGCCTCGCTCAGGGTGGCTCCAATAACAGCCGTGGATTAAAACACCCCTCGGGGCGGTTTTCTTTATTAACGCCCCTGGATCAGGGCTACTACCACCTTTCAGCGGTTATCCTTGCTGACGAGTATGTGGACGCTAATTCATTAGTTGAGATGATCGTGGCGCGATACCAATCTCCAACAGCGAGATCACGCCCATTTATAATAATGTACAAACATTATCACTTATTTTGGTTTCGCACGTGATAAATCAATCATTGGAATAATCTGTATGATATAGAGATTTTCACACATGGATCAGTTGCGTTTAATAAGGGGAGGAAGAGAGAGACTCATGTGTACATGGCGAACAAAGAGGACAATTTTTTGGAAAGATTACAATTTATGTTCATTGTCTAATTATTGGGAAAAGCAATACTTCTGCTTCCCAAAAATTTCTACCTCTTCATTTTAGTATTCCACATCAGGAGGGAAACTTATTTAAAATATCCACTAATAATATTTCAATTTACAATCAATATGCCGACTAACACTATTTGAAAAACATTAAGATCCACCAAGATCGCTCTGAGATATTACTCAATCTGAGAGTAAATTAAGCATTTTCTTGAATGTGTTTACATATCTTCTACTTTCTTTATCATTAATTTATTTTATTATTCAGTCTAGAACCAATGAATGAGGTGAATTGGCTTTTCAAGTATGTACTCTCTCATAAAATTGTGTAGATATTAATCATGTAGAGAAAAATTGTAGAGTACTCCTAAATCATACGAATTGCAGTACTTTCTATCTTCTTTACGTTCTTCGTAATGCTCTGTGGTTTTTAATTTATTCTGTACTTGATACTAACCTCATTTTATAATTCTGTAACCAATAAATCATAAAATCAATTTTTCTTGCACTCAGTCATAGAATAGTGTGGAAGGAAATTGTCTTTAGAATCGTTGTACCTCTCAATGAAAACCTGGTCCATCATCAACAGGCATAAACGATCAACGAAATAGTTGTGTTGGATGCTCCCTGGAGAACAATTAATTTTGATTGAGGATCAACAGTTGAGCTGAGGTTGTCTTGCAGGACGCGCCAAGAGTTTCCGGCGTGAAGCTGAAGGAAGGAAAGTTGAGGAGGCGTCTCAGCGTCTTGAGCAAGATAAGGACACCTCGGAGTTGGAGCTCAAGGGTGCCCGGTTCCGCATCGGCTTTGTCCCAGCACTTGGTGCCTGCCAAACCCCTTTCATTGAACCAACAACAGCGACAGCGGCTACAATGGCGTGGAGGAAGGAATTACCGATTGAGTTTCCCGATCAACACCTCCTTCAACTTCTGACTTATCTCGTCCCAAATTACTTACCACTTCGGTGACTGGTCCTTATCCTTTAATTAAACTACGGTCCCTTAGTTTACTGTGCTTCATCCCTGCCCTTTCCCCTTTCTTCTCCTACACCTTGGAATCTTACCACTTCTCCTTAACTACAGGATCCTGAACGCTTTTACCTTTGATAAAGTGATTTGCCAATCAATCTTGATTTAATATATGATTATTGATTTAAAAAAGTATTGAATTTTACTGAAAAATATCCACTATTTTTACAAAATAGTGGAATTGAAAATATCTATTAGTGTTAACTATTATTAGTTGGTTGATCAATATCAGATTAATGATCGATTATCATGAAGATGGAGAGTTGAACACAATAAAAGTATTGCGAAATTGAAAAATTAATAGGGCAGATATTCTTATAATTTGATATTGACGAAAAAATAACTTATTAGATGAGTGTGAGTGTGTAACGTAAGTGTAAGCCAGACCATTGTGAAAAAATAGCAAATCTAAACAGCAACAGAATCAAAGGATGTTTTGACATGAAGAGAAGTTTTATTATAAGATTCAAGGAAAGTACTAAATCAAGTTCGGAAACATTTTCAATTTGTTGGAGATTGGTGATGAAAAGCATGTCGTGAAAATAGATTATAATTATGATAGATGAATTATTATGAAAAACGTGGTTAATGTATATTGGAACAATAAGTGAAAGTATTGATTATAAATAGGTCTAAGTCAGGTAAAGAAATGAATAGTTACAGTATAACAGGTATAGATAGTTAAATAGAGAAGGTGAAACTCAAGATACTTCTGATAAGTTATAGTTTTCAATAATTTTGAAGAGTAACTTGATATTTCTTTAAATTCCAATTCTCATTTGATAGATATGGTAGACCTACTCAAAAAAATACGTGGACTTGAAAAAATGAACATTTATCACTCCCAGAGGATTTTCCCGATCAACACCAGTTCTGAAAAAATTAATTTCCGTGCTGATAGCTCGCCATTAAAATAATTGTTCATTACTTTGAGAATGTTACGTGACTTCTCTCCCCTACCAATCCCAAGAGGATTTCATGATAAAATATCTTTGAAAAGAATAATGCTAAAGAATTCGGATGGGAAATTTTTGACTGAAAGTTCTTCTTTCACTCTAAATCATCCAGTGAGGCAATAATGATTTTATTATTCAAGTGCATTTATTTTATTGATAAGATTGACATTTATTGAAAATTTTATATTTTTTTTAGTTACATCTGATATAAGTCAAGTAGACAAGACATTTCAGAAAACATCATGACAGATAACAATAGACAGCTTGGAATGGAATTTAATGAACTAGTCTAGGGATATATAACATAGTAAAGAACGAACCATATGTATACTGATTTATTTAGCCATGCAAAATATTTCAGCTTCTGAATCACAAGATCATGGAATAGTCGTGAGTAGATTTATAAAGAATAAAACATACAGGTATAAATATAAGAGTAAACTGTATAATAATAACACTCAATATAGGTGTAGTGAACAGAAGGGAGGGAGTAGGAATTCTTCCTGAAATTCCAATGCACCTTGAGTAGGGGAAAAGCCTTGTGTTACTCGAGTGTTCTACTGAATTTTGATTTCACAATAAATTTTTTGGTAAACTGTTGGGCTGTATTGAGACGTCAAACGAACAGCCATTCGAGTTCTGCATTCGAGAGGGGGCAGCCAACATTGCAAATACAATTATACTGATACTGGTCATGAACGATTTTGCTAGCGACCCCATCTAATTGAATTTTTGTGGGCCAAATCGCATAGACTCACGCATAGAGCGATCGTTTCCTAAATGGGCAGCTTGCATGTTTCAACGCCAAGTCAAAGAATGTAATAGTCACGGAGCTTGATGACCAACAAAATAATAATGAATTGGTCGCATGTTGTTGGTATGCAAAGTGTTCACAATAGCTGGCAGCGGTAGTTTCAATATCGTGGTGGACTTGTCACATCTTGTTGGCTTTGCTAACGCACTGATTTTCAGGGTGGAACGGGAGTTCATTCAAAACAGTGGAACCTACACTCATTTGATAGGCATAACCTTCTTATAAAATTCCACCAGCTTTTTGGTCAAAAATTGAAACAAAAAATTCATTGTGTCAAGCAGCTCGTATTACATACTCACGTGACTCCCAGTTTTCGTTTTTCGTATTTATTGTTCAATATTGATCACTTACCTAAAACAAAGAGAGAAAAGAAATGAGAATTAGGTATAGAATCCAGATATACTACATATTTCATTTATGTAAAGAGCCGAATATTTTTTATTCTTATACTGTAGAACAATACTGTAGTTTACTACAATACTGTCATAATGAAATGTTTTACTATAAAACTACGTAAGGTGTAATGATATATTTTGTTTAATGATTAATGTATGATTTTGTATTTCACGAAAGGTATACCAAATACTTTTCCCTCTATCATGATTCAAGAATACACAGAAATACATAAGAATAAATCAATTTTTCAGTTTTCATTGCACTGGAACTATTTTCTATTACACACAGAAGAACATTTGATTTGAAATTGTGTTATTTTCAATCACAACAAACTGGCCGATAAATCGAATAAACTACATAGACGGACAGTAACAAGATTTCTGCACAGTTTCTCCAAGCAACTAGATGACAAAGAGTACCAGACACACTATGTGCATTTCACATTTAGTACAGCTCCCCTTTAACCGAACAAAGCCCCAATGGATGCGTATAAAGTTTCTAAAGGATGCACAGCTTTCGAAGCTCCTTTGTGGAACCTGGTACCTGGCCTGTAGGAGATATTTTTTCTTGTGAAGGTTTCATCATGTGGGGCTACATTTTTCGTGAAAGGATCTCGCTGCTCCCTCGCGATAGCATTCCCGGTCCTGCTTTGTCTCTATTCATTAGGATGCTCACGACACTTGGAGAACGCTCAAAGTACTTTGCTCTGTTCATTTCCAATAGAACGGGGAACAAAAACGAGTTCTTTTCATTATGTATTGTCCTCGATAGCGGAGAAATGCAGTTGGAGACGATTGTTGAGTGAGGGAGAGTCCGAATTACTTGAGAGGCCAATACAAGAGATAACTCAATGAACTAAGCTTTGACGAATGACGGTTGAGTAACTGAATGATACATGTTTTGTAAGTTTCTTTATAATGCAATAAAATATTGGCAATTGTCATTGCAATTATAAGTATGTTCATTGTCAATTTATAAGAAGAATCAAGTTATATGATTCACAAACTATCTAGTATCTAGTTGATTGGAAAGAATTTTGCTATAGCACTAATTTCGTTGTCTGAGTACTGGGTACGGTGAGAAGGTCCACTCTCTTAGCCATAACCAGAAGTTGATTATTCGGTGTTTGGAATAGTTATGGTTATGTAGTCTATAGTCTATGGTTAAGGTATTATAAATGGTTATAGTATAGTAGTTATATACATCTCTAACCATGAATGGTTAGTCCAGTAAATGGTTATTTTAGTTATGGCTAAGTAGTCTCTAGTCTATTTATTAGTATGGTAATCTTGATAGTCTAGTCTATGGTAGTATAGTCTAGTCTAGTTATGGTATTATAATTATTGTAATAGTATGGTAGTTATAGTTATCTCCTGGTTATGCTCTAACCATGATAGGACGTAAATTACAATAGCAACTCACTAAAATTATAACCCTATAATTCAGGAAACCCTTCAATTCGAATAATTTTTATATCTTCACCACCGTTATAAAATCATTAGCCTCTGCATAATTTGTTTGGACTCCAGCTTTATTAAGTACACTGAACTTGAAAATAGTAACCGTAATGAAGATTTTAATCCTGTCAACGGTGAGCCCTGAAGTAGCTACTGTATTATAGCCGATTAAATAGTGAAAGGGGGACTTGTGAAGAGTGTGCCTGGCCCTGGGGGAGACGAGAAGATGTTTTAGTGTTTGGTTGTCCGCTGGAGGACACTCCAGTCGACGTCGAGTGTACTTCAAGCTGTTACCGAACACGTTACTGTAGGCTGGCTCCGGCTACCAGCAAACACAGCTGGGGGATGCCCAACGACATGTTATTCTAGTTGCTGTTGTTTGCCCTACCAACGAAAATCAAACACCAACTTCACAAGCCATTAGAAAGTTAATATGGCAATGGAGGCCCCAACAGTGAACTATTTCAGAGTTTTTAATTTGGGTATAGGATGGGAAACTGTCTGGTGGTTACCCACATAAAACTGTAGGTTTAAGAATTTTCATAGTTTTTCATTTAAGTATTGGGTAGGGAATTGCGGTTCGAATGTCAGTAGTTTGCAGCCCACATAAAACTGAGCGTTTTCTGTGCTAATTCATCTCTCACCATCATAATCCTTTCCATTACCCACGCACAAATATAGGATTCAAACTAGCATCACCAAAAAACTTATAAAAGCTTAGTAGAGTAGAGGAAAGTTTGCAGCCTTCATTTGAAAATGATAAAATCAATGCATCACTGATCAATGTACTTTGCAATTCGATGTACCGTTTAAACAAGAAAGAAAGAAATGAGCGTACTTATAATGCAATTTTTACAAGTCATATTCATGATCTGTTTGATTAAAATATTCTCGAAAATTATTATATACATTACTATTACTAGTACGATTATTTGCACTGTGTACTGCTAGTATATACAGTACATAGAGATAGAGTTCAAGGACAATTTTCTTTCTTACGAAAGCCAGAATTGTTGAAAAGGTCTCAATAACAACTAGCATCCTACATTTCATATTGAAATTTGTGTAGAAGGACTAAGAAGCCAAGGAGCCAGTGACTTGAAGGGTTGGAAGCAGCTTACCGAGTGGCAGCTCCTCTCTGCTGCCAGAAGTGAACAAAGGCTTTCTGCCTTTCTGCCCCGGTAGCCCAGTTCAGTTAGTTGGACACAATCCTCTTTCTTTGGCAAACATCAGCGGCCTCACGCACCACTTAGAACGTCCCCTCCCCCCCACCAGCACACGCCGACAGTAGCTAAGTAAACCCGCCAAGAGACAGAAGAAAGGGGGAAGATATGGAAGTTATTTCCAAGAGAAAGCAAAGTTTCTGTCTTGCGGGCAGAAAAGCATGAAATAATTGCCAAGGTTTAACAGATGAGAAAACGCTGAAGCAACCCAACTCCACAAGAAACCCTGTGCTGAGATTTGGCGTCCATCCCACTACCACGAAAATTCCCAGTCCTAATGGAACTCGGAGATTTCGTTTCTTAGAAAACTTCTTCCATTTTTCCATCCTCCTCTGATCAACGCTGTACTCTTCTCCACTTTGTTTTTCGCAAGAAAGCTGTTCTATACAGTTTTCTTCCACAGTTTTCTCTTCTTTACACCGCAAGTCCATACATCATAAGCCCCTTTTCCAAGCCGCAGCGTGCTTGAAAAGTGGTGCTCAAAAACAAAACCCAGAACACACACAGTGAAAGCAAGAAATTTTTAGTGAGAACAACACTTTTTACTTGAGTACTAGTGAGACTTACTCAAGATAGTTTCTTCATTCTGTTGTTCAGTGATATCATACAGTATTTCATTAGATTGTCATCCAACAACAATTGAGCCTACATTATTCATATCAATAATATTTGAGAAACTTGAATGTGCTAATCATTCTCAAAGCTACTAATGTTTGTACTAAAATTTTTCAAAGCTACTTTTATCAATGAATAAAATTTATTAATTTACTTATATTGCTTTGGGTGATTGTTATTCACTGAATAATTGACTTATTCAATTGATCAATGACACATACTAGAAAATATCTTACAGGTAGAATTTAGATACTAATAAATAATGAACATTGAAGTGAATAGATGTTCTTCATTGAAACTTCCCTCCCGAAATTGGTGGGGAAATTGAAAAACTAACAGAAAACTTTTTAGAATCAGGGTGGATCTACAATATTATTGATTCAAGAGCTCTCAATATGTAAAGTAAAAGTTTTCTTGCAGCGGGGTTCAAGACTCTCCCATGCCGAAGTGAAACACTTTAATTGTTGTTAATATAAATGTTTCTTTGTGTTAGTGAGGAGGATTTCGGAAGGGTAAGTTAAGTTTTTCGAGTAGGAATGTGTGGAGGGGTGGTGGGGGGGGGTGTAGTAGGAGGAGGAGGAAAGGAGTTGGGCGAGCAAAGTTTTAAGTCAGTTGAACGTTCTTGCGCCCCTGCTCTGGCGGAAAAGCCTTTATAATCTTCATATTCTATTTTCCCCTTTAGCTGCGCTGATAATAATGCAGAGAAGTCGTTTAACTGTTTCGCTCTGTTCGAGCATTTTCCGGTCGGATTATTCCGTGAAATGATTTTCACAGCAGCACTGGCGGGGGTGGGGGGGGTTCCAAGAAGACAGGCCTCACGCTCCACGACTCCTTCTTCCACTTCAACTTGTTTCTCATATATCTCAAAGTAACTACCAACTCACGAATCATCTTCAGAAGATGTTAGTATAGGAATCTAAACTCCACAGCGGAAAATTAGTATGCCAAAAAAGTTGAGGTCTTTTGCACTACAACCCCGCATTTGTTTCTATCGTTTACATAACTAGAAGACAAATTTGCTCCAATGGAATAGTTTTTGTTTATCCAGATGAAAAGTGCAGTCTATAAGAAAAACATAACAGCTATGTAGAAACTTCTAGTTAGATACAGTCTTATGTTTTTGAAATCGGTTGTATTTATGTAGTGGAATCATCACAAACACATGCAAGAAATTCAAAAGTTGAATGTTAACACACAACACTCAGATTTGAGATATGGTGATGATAAAATAGTCCTCACCGTATTATATGCTGAGAATGGCTCGAGTAAATTGATTATGTATGATTGTTGTTCTTAATCAACCTTCAACTGTATTATAAAAAATTGGGAGAAAATTGATGTTTAGTGAGATGTTCTCCATAATAAAAATACCATTGGGCATTGGAATAAATCAAGTTAGTTATCCACGAGAATATTTGAAATCCAGTTATTTAGAAATTACTCTCACAAATTACCATCAATTGCAGTCAAATGTATGATTTAAAAATTTAAAATCAAGTTTTTCTACAGTAACGTTTAATTTGAAAGGATGTGAATCCGTAATCATCTCTTGAGGCTTAATCTTTTTATAAAGTTTTTAATCTTTTTAATAACTCCGCCTTTAAACATTGAAAAGATCACACTGCTATTCAATAAACCAGCCACTCTTCATCGTATTTTATCCTTTTAAACCCTACTGATGACAAAATCAATACAGTAAATGAAGCAGCAAAATCATACTGATTGGGTAGATCGTTCACCGCAGCAACGAAAATAATCTCAGCTGGACGCATGAGAAGAGCTGTATGGGTCAGGTCTTTTCAATCTTGCGCCTTTCAACGATCATCATATTTACCAACGTTTCTTCCTCAACGGACTAGCTGAGAACAGTTAAACAAAGCAGGTCTTTCAAGTCCTGACTTGTCAAAATACCCGTGACACTGTGGAAGATTCCTCTGCTGATAGCAGGGCAATATATACATCATTAATCTTCGCCCTATACAAACCCAATCTCTACATTTCCAACCCCCTCCCCTCCTCACTTCCATCATATCGTCCATGTTCTTTACCCAATTGTTCGTCCCGAAAGAGCACCCCCCCTCCCCCAACTCAACACATTTGAGAAGAAATCATTAGATGCATTCTCCATCTACACGATGAAATTTCGTCGACGCTCGATCGATGCGTATCAGAAAGGTCTTCATTTCCTTTGGTGGTCGTCTGGAGATGGGTGTTGGCCGTGTATGCTCTTGTGAGTCAACTTCACAAGGTAGATTCCTATCTCATCCAGCTAATTGGATGAAAGTGGATAGATGAAATGGTCACAATGGAAACAAAGTCTGTTCCAAGTGCGTTTAAGGAATCGTGTGATATTCGGATTCACATTCCCTCACTTGTTCATGATATACTTGTTCATATAACAAAAATCCAGAAACATTTGTGCACACAATCTGTGTGATCTTCGACAATCCCTCACACATTTTAAATGAACAAAGTCTTATTTCAACATTGTCAACTATTGGATTATTCGATTAATTGATTATTATTGATGTTAAGTACAGAAACTTGGAAATTAACTCAATATTTGGACTATTTATGTGATTCGATACATTGAATTTTTTAAATAAAGTTTTAAGCGATTGCATGTCTATCTTTCCAAAATATTGTATTTTTCCAACTGATTTAATAATGAAGATGAAGATACTAAATTATTTATTATGAACCATCGAAAGTGTGAAGATACTCCGACATTTATATTGTAAACAATCAAAACCTGTCTAGTGAATGAAGTTTTGTGGAGGGTGCAGTCTGGAAGGAGGAGAGACAAGCTGCTAGCAATTCCCAAACTTTGAATAAGATTTGCAACATAGAGGTGGTGGCAGCCAGATAGATTTGCGTGGTGCTTTTTTTTGTCTCGGGCCGGATAACATCAATCGACTGTTCTCACCTAGCCAACAAATATATTCGGAGAGGGAAACGTCGAAAGAGATTGCTTTTGCCGGGATTTATGCGAATAGCGACCGGCCAGAATCGGCTCTTGATAGAGAAACAGAAATAGGATCGGGATCTGTACTGGGTCTGGAGTGGAAAGGGGGGCGAGGGAAACCTCCCTCTGATAAGAAGGGTGCCTGACACAGACAGATGTCCTCTGCAGGCTTAGCAGTCGCCAAGGACAGCGACCACCCTCTCAAATGACGACGAACGAGGGTGAGCAGACGACGATCGCACGATTTTCAGCACGACACAACTGATGGATCGAGTTCACGCCGAATTTCAAAACAAAGCGGTGTAGACTCATGGAAATGTAACGCCGGAAATTATATTCATCCTTATCCCGCAGGAAAATAACTTCTAGATGCTGTTAATTTCAAGAACTAATTCAAGTGATCAATTTAACCTACTACAATCATGAAAATAAAATAAATAGAATTTAATTGTAATTGAACGGTTATAGACAATGACAAATCAAATTAGACAATTGCAGATTAGCTTGTTCTACATCAAAAATACTGGAAAGCGTTTAAAATTCAGTTTGAAATTCTTTATGATAATAAATGACTCAGAATGGATTCAGAACGTTAAAAAGTATCTAGTACTGGCCAAAATTACCAATTTCCAGTAGAAAGAATTTTAGAACAAGAGTTGAAGAATGAGAAGTTAAACCAGAGGCTTGGCAGTGGTTTGATTGTATTTATTGTAAGTTCATAGAAAGAATAAATAGGAGAACGGAACTTCATTTCTTAGGACTGGTGATAACAAATATCTAGTATCTGAGTATATTAGTTTGAATCGGTTTATTCATCAAATTCAATAGCGTTGAGTCTGTTCCGAATTACGATCCAAACTCTACATAAAATAATTTATTTCAACCACTAATGACTACTAACTACCACTCATATAACTTGAGTGAGTTATATCATAAGATATTGCATAATTGTCTAATATTTCTTTAAATTCTGATGAAATCTGGTAGTATGAGTGTAGGACGAGGCATTGATTTTAATGGAATAATTGCAAGCAACAATGTTCATAAATACTGAGCAACTAACTCTTATGACATATTTCCGACTGACAATTATAACAGTTGAATTTATAGGATAATCAATTCAGATGAAGCATGAATTCGGATTGCAATGAAGCAAGTATAAGTTATTTTTAATTTTTTGTTTCGCATGCTCAACTTTGTAGCCTTTCTTACCCCTTTACAATACATCAATTCTGAGTCACGCTTGAACAACAATACAACAGCATAACACCAAAGGGAGTTGAAAAGATTTAACTCCCTAGTTATTTATAGACAACGACGAAGTGATGGATAAACAAACCACAAATCCATTTCGCGAGTAGTCGAATGCCCCTCCGAACTGCAACTTCCCTCTTCTAAATATGCTTGTAGAATTTATAGCCGGGTCGGTGCTAAGAAGAGTAGTTTTTGAATCGATAGCAAAGGGGGAATTTCTGTTGAAAGTCACAAAAATATCGTCAAGAGCCACAGAGTGAGAGAGAAGAGTAGAAGAAAAAGAGGTTGAAAGAGGAAGATGTTGAAAAAGCAAAGCGGCTCCCGTTTTCAGGAGGCACCACAACAACCTCTCGCGGTCGCCACCATTACTATCAACGCTACTACTCGTTGACTCCAACAGAAAAAAGCAAACAACTTGAGGAAGACGGGTGGTGAGAGGAAATGGAGCACTCAGAAGTCCCGAACACTTAGCCGTTCAGCGGGTGAAAGATGGAACAGAATAGATGGAAAGTCCCAAGCTCAGTGGAGGAAGCAGAAGAAAAAGTCAGTCAAGAATAAAGGTCGAGCTAAGATGTTCTTATCACAGGCCCATTAGAGCAGAAAGTGCAGAATCAGCACTCCTCAGTTCCTCCATCGTTTTCTTTCCACAAAAAACCCCTTCATCACCCAAGGAAGTCAGTGAAAGGGTGGAAGTGCTCCCTCCTCTTAAGCAGACCCATATATGAACAGTACAGTTGCCTCCCATGGGCGAGATTTTGTCGAGAAGTCCAGACCGGAAGAAAAACACGGGAATCAAGTAGGCACTGGAGCCAAACAAACACTCACGTCCCCACTAGAACACTCATTGCCATCTTTGCAATTATTGTTTCTGCTTTCTCTCTCATTCTCTTTTCTCATCACAATAATTTTTCAAGAACGACATGTAACATAAAATTCCAAATACTAGTGCCCGGTTTTTCAGTCGTTCAATAGACTTATTGAATCAATAACTATTTTTGCATTTGAAAACACATGGTTATTGATTCAATAGTGCTATTGGATCCATAAACTGTCTATTGAGCGACTGAAAAACCGGGCATAAAAATTTTATTTTATTTTGATTATACAAACTCCCTGGGTAGTAATGAATTCATTTGGATTCGGTCACATCCCATCACTCTACTTCCATATGCAAATTTTCATTTCTTATTTCCATTTTGAATTTTCTTTTCAAGTTCAATATTGAGGAGTTTTACTTTTACAAGTCTTCTAGTAGCTTCGTCAATTTAACAAAAAATGTGATTTAATACTGGAAATTTTAATTTTGGTTATACAGTATTTAAAATCTCGGATCAAATTATTGGCAAAAATATTAAACCTTGAATCTAAAGTGTGGTCGAATATTGAAAATTGGTGATATTCAAAATCTTTGATCAAATCATTGGGAAAATTGAAAAAAAAAAATTAAACCATTCCAAATATAAAGACCAAATGAAACCGTATAATGTCGATCTTATTAAACCACAAATGGATTTAATATGGGTTTGGATTGTTATTCATTTTGTATAATTTAATCTAAATTTCGTTCATGATCTGCCAATGTTTATGGATGATGACACATGAAAAAGCCAAGTGATGTTGTTTTTCCAGGAGAGAGCACTTGGTTTGCACTAGGAAAGCAGAACGGCGACTGCTGTTATAGCATACCGGAAATCGCAACCGTCAAAAGGACTGTTCTCGTATGTAAATGTGAGGCAGGACATCGGTACAGGACAGAATAGACACTACTGAATATGAATGATCCTTAATAAAAATTGGTGTAAAGGCGAAACGACAACGCTTCAACTTCTTTTGTGGACGGTGTGGAGCACCGCACGCCAGCCCTATTGGAATTTGAAATTCTTCTTGGACTCCTAGTGTGCAAACGTTCACTAAGGATGGAATGTTGTTTTCTGTCCCCTTTGTCTGCTAACTCAGTAACGTGAAAAAGCCAGATGAACTGCCAAAGACATACAGTAAGCCACGAGACATTCGGAATGGAATACCGCTCATTCAGCTGTACACTCAAACCTGTCAAGTACGCTTAAGTTATGTATCACACGTCTCTTCTTGGAGGAAAGTTTGGGCCCAAAACTATCGCACAGCCTGATATGTTTCGGCTTGTAATATATTAACAGAAGATGATCTGCTGTTAATTATGAGTATCTTTCATTGAAATATACACCTACCTATATACAAGACAAATAAAATCATAATGATGATATTGCAACTATACAGTTGCTGTTAATAATTAGGGATTTCGTCCAATTAATTATTACAAATAAAATCGATAAATTAGCCTGATATCAACATTTCTAAATTCATGTCCTCAAATGAACTTGTCTGCTTGAATACCCTGAACTTGTCTAGTGTACCCCCTAATGGAGATGATGATGATGGTGATGACGAATACGATGATGATGATGATGATGATGATGATGATTAAGATGATGATCATGATGACGAAGTTGCCTATGGCGAACAGGATCCCCAGCCATAACTTGACGTTTAGTTGTGTTCTTTGTGGCTTGATTTTTCCACGTTGGGATGTACAAAGGTCTGAACAATAGTAATTGTTGTAATCGAAATAGGCGTGGGCATTATTTGTAATTGGACTCTTCTCGTCTTTGTCTTGGGTATGGTTCACAACATTCTCAGCCCACCCATCCTTGATGTTCGAAACTCTATACTAGCTTATGCACTACAGGTGTACTAGCATTGTTAGAGGAATTGATTATTTACTGAGAAATGCTTGTCTGTAGTTCTACACGAGACATGAGATCTAAGATACCCTATATCAGACAAGATATTTCCAATAAAACACTTAATAACTCAATTTTGATAATACAGTACGATTTTTTTTAAGTAAATAGTATTAAAATTGCAAGTTACTTATTAATATTTTAAGAAATAACCCATTTTTATTCACTACTCCACTCGAATATCACCCATAAATACACCAAATAAAATACAGGATTCACTCCTGATGAGAAGGTTCATCAGGAGAGAAATGCATCCCACTTCTGCCAAAATAATGTAAGTAATTTTTTGATTAATCATAGTGGAATACACTACATAACTTCAACATAAATTTTTTATGCTTAAATTATTTCGCCATGGAAAACATTGATTTCTTCTATATTAGCTTCAGATTCTTTAATATTACGTATTTACCTTTAAACTGTATTCTCAAAATTTATTAATTCATTTATTGATACAGACACATCATTACAATAATATTGCTGGGAGTATTGTCGAGTTGTCTAGAACGGGAACTGGTATAAATATTGTTTACCTATAGTGAAAACCAGTACAAATAATTACTAAAAAGTGAAAATATCATGTCATAACATACGAGACAAAAGAATGTGATCTCATTTGGTTGAATAGTTAGCACCACTAACACACAAACAGTCCTGGCCACAGGCGGCTTTGGTGATTAATAAATGGGGTACAGGCCAGGGAGGTGCCCCAGAGAGAGGTGCAGGAGGAGAGAAAGAGAAGGAGAGGAGGAAGAAGAAGAATTTGAGGAGTTGGCGGCATGCGGCGGCCGAGGTGAATGAATCGCGGCCTCTGCTAATTAATTTTTCATCCGATTTTATCTTCTGGCCACATGTTCTAGCTTCATTAAGTCATCGCTGTGTATTCTCACTAAAAGCTCCTCACCTGCTCGCGTGAGGTCTTTGGACAATAGATCAGAGATCCTGTTTGCAAAATTTACTAACTTTCAACAATACTTGAAAATTTTCAAGAATGACAATTGGGAGTATTGTTCCATCTCAAATAAACCTGAAATAGATGGAATTTTCATAGAATATTAGTTCATTCATTCACCACTTCATTTATCTAGTAATTTTCTATTATTTTTCCATGAGTGACAATATTATTTTTCTCAAATTCTGAATCTTCTCTGTCTCATTCATTTCTCTTATTTGTGACATTATTTCATTGAATTATTCTTCCATGAGTGACAATATTATTTTTCTCAAATTCTGAATCTTTTCTGTCTCATTCATTTCTCTTGTTTGTGACATTATTAAGAATTGTTCATGAAATTTGAACAATACTGAGTCGTTGGTTGATCACTTAAACTACATTCTTCTCTTTTAATATTTTTCCTTCAACCTCTTACCTTCAAAATTCTTCTATTATTAATTTATTTTCTTTAATAATTTTCTTTCTAACTCTTACAAATGTTTGGAGTTATTCAGTTGACGATTTATTACACGTTCAACATGTACAGTTCAGTCTAATTCAATTTATATTGGTTTATTTGTTGAAGAATACAATTTCAAGAAAATAAACAACAGGTGTTTCTTCTCATCTAGTTTTTCAATGTGCTGATGTATCTCCTTATTTTTATGCTTCTTCCCTCAGCTATATTAGAAAAAAATATTGTTGAGAATATTAAGACTGTGATTCATTCGAATAATTTCTGTAACGAATGGACAGGATTGATGAATGATGATTGGAAGTGTCTTATCGTACACATTCAAGTTGGTGGTGGGCTATCATGTGCCGGAAGGTCAATGGTGCTGCCTTATCACAGGTCAACCCGAAATTACTTCAGAACCACAATAATCACTGCATTCTGTCGAAAACAAGAAGAACAACAGCCCAATAAGAATTTTGTTTTTCTTGATAACATGCTCTTATGTGTTACATGATAGGAATAGAAATAATCACACGAATTTGGTGTCTTGAATCTTGGGTCCACTCGATATGTAATCAATTCTTCACCATTTACTGATTTTGAGACAAGTTTGGTTGAACTTATGATTTGTTTCTATTGTAATAATAATATAATGTAATGTTGACTATTTTCAATGTTTAGAATCATAGACTAACCATTTATCAGTTTTGAAATATTGCGAATCATACTGTACAAAGGAATTTTCCGAAGTATGATCTTTTTATAATTTAACCAATTAATTTTTTGTTTTCATGAATTTGGTCCTACTCGTGTAATTCACTGTTTTCAACGAAAATCTAGTTGAAATTATTGAAGAAAGCATACCTTAACGTCCATATATAGGATTTTCTCGTCTCTACCTATCTAATTCAATTTTATTTTGAATATTTTGAAGATGTGTCCATTGATACGTCACATTCTAAGGAAACTCATTTCAAGGGAACAACAGAAATTTGATATGGATTACTGATAACATCTGACTTTTCTGAAATAAGATCGGCACTATTAGATAATTAATTGCAAGCCTAATTTGAACTGCTCCCATCCGCATTATTAAGAAAGTCTAGAACCTGGAAGGCCGACCCAGGTATAATATTAGGTTACTGGATCCTCGAGTTCATCAGGTGAATTATTCATCGAAATCCGATACTTTGAAGAGGAAATATGTAGTTTTAATGAGTACTAGCAGCAGTGGAAAGATAAAATGCAAATTTCTATGAATTTCACGCATCGACTGACTAATTTATGATTTTTATTTACATTTTTTCATTCAGAGAATTCAATGTTGATATTATCTCCGCTTTTATGTTGCATGAAACGGCTTATAAAGAGTCACTCAAGTTACTATAACGGAAAGATGTAGTGTGTTTTAAAAACTCCTCCTTCTTCATATGATTATGTTTGTCACTTGATACAGGATAGGTTTCTTTTTTCAATACACAAACCCACTCTTCCTATCTGCAACTTTAAAAAGATGCTTAAAAACTTAACAACTTTATAAATCCTCCCAATTAGTGACAACTTTTTAGAAGTGAACTCATTCAATCCTAAAAGTTGAAAAGGATACTTCAAAATAATTGGAGGTCCTTTAGAAACAATTTTCGACACACTGGAGACGAGTGGAAATTTAAATTGAAACTGTTTTGCCGTTAAGTTTTAAAATGATGAAACAGTGTTGTACTAACAATATCGCGTTTCATTGAAGAAAATTACCCATAGTACTAATGTTAGACTAATGGAGGAGGATGGGGGTCAATATTTGAGACGAACAACGTTATCCCATCTTAATTCGAATTTATTGCCTACATAAACAAACTTCGAGCAGCTATAAAATCGACATGCGGGTAAAGCTGAACAGGTGAGATGGATTTATAGCCAGATATAAAAATTATGTGAAAGTGGTGAATATGCAAAGGAGAATGAAAATAAGATAAAATTAGCTAAACTTAGTCTTAGGTATGCGGGTTGTTTGTAAATTTGATGGAATAAATTGGACAGAGTGCATGTGATTTCCGCCATCTGGAGGAAGGTGGTTTCTCATTTTTTCTGGGAAAATTAATTTTGCAAGACAGCTCGTACATGGTATATGAGTTCTTTGAGGATGTCCAGTATATTATGAGTTTATGAAATACATTTGACCTCTGTGAGCATGTACAAGAATGAGAATTAAAACTCAAGATGTAGAAGTTTTGGAACTCAAGTTTTAAAGAAGGAATAGTTCCTTTCAATTCATGGTTTTATTAGAATCTCCCTCAAGTACTCTCTTAGATAAGGCTCAAATTAATAGGTTACATTTTTATTTAATGAATTTAATCAATTCATAAATTCAATTATCCATTCACTTCAGATGGATGAACTCTCTGGAAGAAAAGGTCGGTTTCTTGGTCTCAAGTCTTCCCTATTAGCTTAAGAAATCTTCATCCAGTGAAAGTTATTGGATATTAATTTTGTTTTAACAATGAAAATTATTTTATTCTAATTTTTTAAATTAGGCTTCAGCCCAATATAACCACTAACACCTAAAAGATATGTGTTACAATAATATAAAAAATAAGCATTTGTGAAAATGTACATACACTTCTAGCCAGTGAAAATAAACCTATTTTTTAAGCTTACTTCGAAAAAAATTAACACTTTCTTCAAAATTTGATTGGCCACTTTTGTGAAAACCTTATTCATTATCTGTAAATGTATTTCATAAATGTACTAATAAATTGGGAAATCAATCATAAGGGAAATGATGTACGGTAATCCATAATACTTGTGGATTGTATGATAGTGACTTACCAGGGTCTCCGTGGTCCAGACTCTGTTGCGAACTGGGTTGCTGTGAGAGGGGGCCAGGCGTACCCCCCGACCCCGGCGACCTCACGTCGTCGTTCCCGTGGCCGCCATACGATAGCGACGACGAGGGCGGTCTCTGTTGACACACAAACAAATTACAAATTAACAAAATTTGCTTCTATTTTATACTACCGACTTGACATGAAAAATTTAATCCAAGTGAGAGTATAGTTTGAGATTCAATGTAGCGTCAAAAATAATGTGGAGAGAATTCAACAATACATCATGATATTAGTATAATTGAATAATAGAACAAGAAAAATTCAATCCAGATGAGTGTGGTTTGAGACTGTATGTAGGGACAAAGAGATGTAGAACTATTAAGATAGAATTCAACAATATAGAATCTATTGAAAAATAGAACATAATAAAAAATTTAATTCAATTGAGTGTAGTTTGAGATAAAATGTACAGAAAAAAATTTGGAAGTTTTATGGTAAAAATTCATCAATATATATGATGACGAGAATTAAATAATAAGCACTAGAAAATATTAAGGAGTAGAAGGAAAATAATAAGGAATAAGTATAGTTTGAGGTACTATATAGAAACAAGTACAATTGAGCGAACAATTTCGTGTGCATAAAGAAAATTTAATTTATACCCTTATTTATTGAATTTAATTTGAAATTCAACAGTTTGAGAATAATTATTATCTAATTTGAAAGATTATTTCCCTGATTTTTACATTCACTCTATAAAGTGATAACGACGACTGAATCAGTAAAATGCTCAGAGATTTTCAGTCACATCAGAGACAATTGGAACTAGAATTAGTACTAGATTAGTAGATATTTACTATTTATTCAGCTCCTCAGTTATTTTGAAATGTGTTGAAAAATCATAAAGATAGAAAAATCATCAAGCCAGTTTTCAAAAATTAACAATGCTATACAATTGTTGAATCTTAGAAGACCGACATTCCTTCATGATGCTTATAAGAACCAGGTCATCCTCCAAGCTAGAGAGTCGGAATCCAGGCCCTATATTACGATACCTGACACACTCAATACCATATTTTCATATTTTCTTGTGCACAACCTCACCGCGATAGAAAGGAATTTTATTTATGAATAATTCAAGCGGTTACATAAAAAATGAGCCTCATCTTCGGCGAGTGATCTCCATAGCTTGGGCTGGGTCGGTCCCTTAAGGGTTGAGATAGTGGAGCATGTTCTTAGCAAGGGGTGGGGGTAAGTGAGGGATGCTGAGGGAGCGAGAGAGAGGTCCCAGGAGACGAGGCGACACGACACTTCACTTAGGTGTCGCCGGCAATTCGCCTGTACACTTTGGCGGCACCATTTATATTTCAGATAACAAGAGACACTGATATCTACTTAGGCGCGTAACTGATTTTTACAACTGGCTGTATACTGTTCCAGTGATGCTGCACGGTCAGTTTGAGATGCTTGCTCTGTGTCTTCACCCTCTCTCTCACTCACATTCCAACCATCAATGGATTTCACTTGTTCCAATCAAGACTAGATGTTTGCTCACCCATTGATCAGGACTGGTTTCTATCTTATTCATTGAAATTATTAAAACTGAGGCGTCAAATGTTTCTTGATAAACTTTTCCTGAATGAATAGTAGATTTGAAAAAATTTCTTCACATAGTAGATCATTAAATCAAACCACTTGATTGGACTACAATATATTCGAAACTATGTTTTGTCTCCCATTCTGTATTCCCATGACATTTAATGATTTCTGATCATCCTTCCTAAAGAAATATACTGATATAATTTTCGCCTGAACATATAATACAGCAACTTAAAATTCCGCCAGTAACACTGACGATAGAGAATCAGGAAGCTAGTAAAATGAGGTGGAAGGTAAATTGTCAATCAAAAGATCTAAAAATGTGGTGAAACCGATAAAGGATTATAAATAATATTGTGTTGAAATCTACAAATGAAAAGGACTACCTAATAAATTGTCAAACCACTATTTATAGTCAACTAATACTAGACTCTAATCCTAGACAACTAATCCTAGATTCATTGACTATCGTTAATCTGTGGTGGAAGTAATGCCGACACTCACACGCAAGCATACGCGTGGAACGGAAGGGTTGAAAAATAATAATTATAATGCGTATAGGTGGAAGCGTGTGCCAGCAGCCAGACGGTTGATATTCAAAAGTAAACAATGAGTAAACTTGGCAACAGCGCTCGCTTGGCCACAGAGGGCGTGGCCTAACAGGTGAATGGTTGTCATGGAAACCGATACACGCTGATCGTTAATTAGGGAGTAATTCAGGTGCAAAAACATCGCGGCAGCCCTCAGCTCAGTCTCGTTTCAATAACATGCAGTATCGGATGGTCTGGTGACCACATGGCTCAATGGCACGTTCCCACCTATTAAATCAAGCCGATAAAAAACCATCGTTGATTGAAAACAAGCCCAGCTACCAAAATCACTATCGGTTACTCCGAGATCGATCCCACAATATCCGGTCTCCGTAATGAATGGGTTCAGTTATTGATCCAAGCGTTTTGGAATTTAATAAGGTGGTTTAGTATGGCACCTTGTAATAGTAATGTTAAACTACTATTCAATCACTTTGTGATGACATTATTTTTTACTTTATTTTACTTCAATCACTTTTATGATTACATTTTTTACCTATTTGAATTATTACAATCAAGTACAATAATTGAATAAAAATTATTTTTAACGATGAAATAGTCGGAGAAGCATGGAACAAGACTAAAAATGAACCTGCCCAAATGACAAACCTCAACGTATGAAAATTTAGATACACAGTACCGTAAAACAATACGTGAATGATATGCATTTGTGAATTTTAATTAAAATCCTAGTTAGAAAACAACTCATTTACAGTCTCTTCGAGGCCCAGCCGTCGATCAGTGAATGAGGAGGAGAAGTGGTTAGAAGAAGTTGGAAGGATGAGGAGAGGAGAGCCTGATAAAGAAGGCAGTGGCCGTAGTGGCAAGGTCAGGTCTCAAATAATAAATCATCACGCCGCTGCCTTCATAATATCGCGCCGCGCGCGCGTTGTTGCCATAGTTCTCCATCTCCTTGCACGAAAGCTGCTACTACGTCACCACAGAGTTTCTTCCTATTTCAGCTCCACAGTCTCGTTTATCGTCTTGATTGAAATTAATTTAAAATATTTCTCAACACCAGGGTTGTTTGTGTAAACGGGAGCCAGCAAGTGACGAATATTGTCTCCACAAGCGTCTCAATTAATCCTTTACAACACACTCACACACATGCATAGTTTTTAATTGCTGTCTGCTCCAGAAGTGAAGTGCTAACGGCCTGGCATTGTCTCACAACGCATCATCACACCAATTCTCTTCACACTCGGCACCCGTTCTACTTTCATTAACATCGCCTAACAGCGGTTTGTTATAATAATTGAGCAACTCGGTGATTGACTTTCTGAGCTTTCTTATTCACTTGAGTATTGAGTGTCAAAGAACTGATGCAGATAGAGGATAATGTGTTGTGTTTGCTACCCACTTGGAACCTTCGATTATTTTTGTTCACTATTTCGTTGAAATCATTAATGTGCATGATAATAATTAAATATATGATACGAAAACGCGTTTGGATTGAAATAAAGTGATAGAGACATGAGAGTAATTAATGCCGACCACTTTTGTACCTAATCCCTTGATATATAATAGTGCTCTTCTAGCTCTTCACCTATGAGCTGTACATGATACAAGTAGACAGTATTCAAATTAGAACAAGTCACAATTGGAAATATAGGAGTAATGAATATAGGAGTAGGGAATCAAATCTACAAGGATAGTTAAATTCATAACACAATTTCATCTTTCAGGGATTGATTGGGAAATATTGCACTCTGAAAGTTTCTACTTCTCTAGTGTTTAATTGAGAATTCTAAATAGGCAAAAATGGCTTCCTGCTGCTGAAAAATGATGTTTATTATTATTAGTCTATCTAGAATAAATCGATTGAAGAGGTTTGGCTCTTATTTTGAAGTAAACAGGATTGATAAGAATAAATCTACGAATAAAAATCTAAATATATAAATCTATGAATAAAGAAAGTATCAAGAATTTATCAATTTTCGAAAGACAGATAAAATATCCCTCTACAGATATAAGAGAGTATTCCACTTAGCATGAAGAAAACATCAATTTCACGACGATAGCACCACTAATTTCAACATTTTTTTGCTCCTTCAGCAGTTTAATGTCTTCAAAGAAACCAAGTTCCGCTTATCTATAACGTGTTGAAAATTTGTAAAACGGCCAAAATGCAGCGAACAGCAACAGCTTATGACGCGTTAAATAAATTCAGGCAGTTGACGCTTTACGTGAAGACAATTTTCGTCAGCACCGGACAGAAGCTAGTGGCTGTAAAATTTTATTAGTCGCTTCTCTCAGTAAATAAAATGCGCCCGCGTCTACCAAATGTCGGGAGAATGATTTTTACGACAGCCCTAGAACAGCGCTACCACCGACACACGACAGCGATTTGCTTATCGGTTGAGAGGAAATTTTCTCAAGAGCAAACGATCGATTCTATTTCCATTCGGGTGACATAAATTGATAGTAAGTTTCAGAAATGAACTAATTAGAAAGCCGCCATTGAGGGGAGTCGATTTCAATTAGTTCGATAGACCCTGACCTCTCCTGGAGACGATCGTAAAAGTAATAAAACTTATCATAAACAAAAATAAAAGAGAAAAAACGAGATAGCGCATAACGATTTCCGAAAACGTTTACGAGCTTTCCTTGTCATACGGTAGACAGCGCCACGGTCTTAAACAGGCTCTATTTACTACTCAAAGTGCTATTGAAAGGATTAGGGTGGCGGCAGATAAGACGTTGTCCTCCCTATTTTCGGGACCTTTCTCCCACGAGATTTCTCCGTCCCTTTTCGGTTTCACCCCAAAACCACCGCAAACGGAAGAAAACATCTCAAATTCCTCAAATCGCTGGAAGTTGGGAGCGTAAAGGCGAACATCAGATAAGTGAAACGTGTAATGTTGAAGCCGTAAATAGAGAAGTGATTCTAGAGAAGCAATTACGAATATAAATATCATTTTGAAATATATAAAAAGATGAGATGATTTTAAAATAAGAAAATAATGAACATCAAGCACAACTATGCTATTGTCATTGTCTCTAATCGAGGAAGATTTTAATAAATATCTTATCAGGCATGAAATTCATTCATGTCATCTTCCTATGCATCCAAAATGAGCAGAGATTGGTCTATAGATCTAAAAAATTCAAATTGAGATCAAAATGATAAGTTTTAATTTCAAGTTTGAAATTTTTAAAACAATCTATAAGAAAATTAATTCAGGAGTGCATAGTGGAAGAATTCCATCGATGCTGAGAACAGTCCAATCTTGAATAAATAAATTTTAACTAAGTTTATAAAAGAGAAAATGATCAGAATATTGAACACCAGACATCAATTATTAGATTGGAGCTCCAAAACTATCACTAAGCGCACAGGCTTGCGTGAGCAATAAACTTCAGACCCAGGAAAATACTTTTTCATTCTGGAGTTCCGGGAGCTTAACAAGAGTAATCCTCATGGGGGTTCTTGGAACAAAACTTATGATAAAAGTGAATAATAATACAGGGACTGTAGTATTCTATCCTCTATCATAACGACAGTATATTATTTATACAAACTGGGAATATTCTCTACTGGGGAATTAGAAATGACTATTACATAGCTAATACATAGATTAACACAATAAATTATTTGTAATTGTAATAATTCTTCATCATGTTATCGAAGTTTACTAATGTGCAAATTATTAATGCAATTTCCATGATAATCGACCACTTTATCCATTACAGGCACTCTCATAACTGGCCTATTGATAACTGAAGTGTTGTAGTTATCTCTGTCGGAACTCACAAAGTTATATAAGGACATCCCATACAGACGGACACTGGACAAAGTGGTATGAGAGGACCGTGGTCTTCCAGCTAATGTATTTTACGTGTTTGTAAAGAGTATAGCTGATAGCCTAATGTCTTTGCATAAAGTATGGGTATTACTTTGAAGGTGTGAACTGTAACTCTTCAATAAAATCCATACAAATATACGACAGCCTTCAAAGTCGGTCGATTCATGCTGGCAACAGTGGATGATATCTTGGAAAGAATTTTTAAATTCGAATAACTTGAAATATTACAAGGTTAAAGTGGTTTCTTGTTAATATTCAATGTTTTCTCTGCTTCAAAATTCATTCACAGTTTCACACATTCACAATTCATTACATCACTGTTAATTCAGTAGGAACAAAATATTGAAAAGAGGATGAAAGCGTAACCAGAGCATGGGCCGTGGCGAAGCGTGGTATACTTATTTGGTCATCGGCAAATAAGTATACCACGCTTCGCCACTAAGCATGGGGTACTCCAAGATCTCGAAATGCTCTCAAAACTCTCTACAAGTACATTATTTTTATTCAACAAAAATATATATAATTTGTACATTGCTGAATAAATAAATTATCATTTCCAGAAACAAGGAAAAAATTAATGTTTTTCATGAATTTCTCAACATGCGGAAATGAGCTCTTCAACACCTAACACAAAATTTGTGAAGAATTTAATCAGATTTATCAGATTTAATCTGATAAATGAATAATAACAAAGATAAGGTAGCAATAAACTAAAATTGAATGTAATTAATCATCATTGCAGATCATAGTATTCTTGGTATAATTGCTCAAATACTTGAAGATGATTATGGCCGGTTATATGAAATAATTCAGTAAATTATTTTTAATTTATGATTATTATGAAATAATTCATTTGGCACTCTCTTCCTTAGAAATTATCAAGTAGAAAATTAAGTCTGATAAAAGTTTAGAATTGACCGATAACAAATTGTATGAAACTACATAAATCAACCAAAAACCTAGTGTTAGTTTGGTTTCTTAAAGTGAGCACCCAAACTTCATGAAAATGCACGTGCTGATTACTGTGCGAGTGATTAATGGTAATTTATTGAGGAATGACTGTGGCACATAATGTAAAGTGTTCAATTAGTTTTGTTCCAAGAGGTAAAGTGTAGCTTAATTTGTTGAGCCACGCTCTACTGCAGCCACAAGAACAACAACAACAACTAAATAACCATCAGCTACGTAATCATCAACGAATTATAGCAGTGCGCATGTGAAAAGGTGAGCGAGACTTCTTGATGGTTGTATGAAGAAGAAGCAGAAAGAAACCGAAGAGTGTTGACGATGAGGCAAAAGTGTACCATGGAACCATCTGGTATGCGATACTCGTCTGCTCGTCATGCTCTCTCTTCTTTTCTTTCATTATTTCTTCATTTCTCTTCATCCTTTTCCTTACAACTCTTCTACCTAATGACGTTTTGTATCACTTCCTTAATTGGATGCGCATACCTTCTTTTCCTCGCACCATTCCCCAACAGTAAAGCTACAGCTGTTTTTATTTATTTTCCCTTACCACTCTCATCCACCACTATCAGCTCCACGTCATCGTTTTCTCCAAAAATAATTTACATAACGAGGCTTATCCTCTCACTCACACACTACATGTTACCTGATACCCCACAAAAAACCTCTATCGGCTATTTACATGTAAAGTATACGGTCTCAAGTTGCTTGTATGTAGCCTGCCTAGGACGGGAACGAGTGTTCCTGATTGAAAAATGTTCAGCCTTTGAACATAATTTAAGCACATTATTGAATGCCTTTTCCATCAAATACCTGTTTGCTCATTGAAGCTGAAGAAACGATTCGGAGAATCTCAGATATGAGAACAAACCTCCAGTTCACATGGAACCAACTTTCAAAATTCTTCCCTCTATCAGTCAAGTATGCATACATTAACAATTGTGAGGCCTGGAATACTCTCAGAATACTCTCAGAGTCATCCCAACCTGAATGATAAAGCCGGAGTATAATTATCTATTTTCATACAATCAAACTTTATAAGTTCAAGCTAGGCTGCCTACATCCAGTAGGCTTCTCGAGGATGTTACTGATTTTCTCATTGAATTCATATTATATCAACGTTAAAAAATTTCAACAAAATCCATCAACATTAATATTATTTCCACTATGAAATTTTAGAGGTGTACTCTATGAAAAACTTCTATAATGAAAGTAACCTTCAAGAAATATAGTTACCTATTTAATGTTGAGTTACCTTCTAAGAAAATTTCCTATTTTTGAAGAAAAAACCTATTGAAAGAAGCCAAGTGTGGCTTTTGATGCAGATATATGATAGTGGTTGGAGGAATGGTTATGAGAAGGGTGTATATTTGGTGGGGTGTATGAAATATTAAAGCTAGATAACACGAGAGCGGCGGCGCGTGAGTGTGTGTGCGCGGCAAAGCCGCTAAGGAATTCCTTGTGTTGGTGCGCTGTTCCTTACCGAGCATCATGAATAATTTTCGCCGTAAACAAGGCCTGCCTGTCAATCAGTGTCACCCGGCATAAATATTTCCCCTGCCGAGGAGACATTCCGCTCATGAATTTGCCATAAACATCGCGTAGACAGCTTCGGGGAGGGGGGGGACCCCCAGTGACTGCGGCTCATGGTGTGTGACCACTCTGACCCCGTTTCTCGGATGTGCGTGTTGTCACAGTAATTAAGTAAGTCGGCACCCTCCGACGATAAGTGGATGAGAATTTGAGATGCAAAACTGAAGATTTTCGAGAAATTATTCCTATTTATTCTCGTTTCTTATTATTTTCAAACGCAGAATTCACAACTTCTTCCTTCCCTTACAGAAAAATTCAACTCATCATGCATTACAGAAAATTTTTCTACCCTATTTATTCCCACTTCTTATAAATTTAATCCCAGGCTTCACAACTTCTTATTCATCTGACATAAATTCAACCCCTGAAATCATTATTTATCATGCAGTAAACTTTTGGAAGTATGATTGCGCAGTGATTGGATTTCAGATCACAGAGACATTTGTTATCTTAGGCCTGTATGCACAATCTTTGTTGAATCTTTTTCTCTTCAACTTTTTTTCGTTGAAACTTTCTTTGAATCTAGTAGCAAGGACATTGGAGTGGAGAGATAAATATGGATAGTGGAGGGATTGATTCTCATTCGTCTATTATTCTGAGTAAGAATATTGCTGTGAAATATAACAGCACTACACTTTACGTGACCTACAGATGATCAAAATCAAATCGAATAATGTTTATTGCCCAGAAGCAATAAATTTATTACAAAATTCAAAATATTATCAAGGAACTTCAAAATCACTACAGCAGATAAATTAAATGAATGCTTATAGACAAAGACATACAAGAGGATAATTTAATAAAACTATCGAAAAAAATTCTATATTCCACATCTATATTCTTCAAGTCAATGGATTTCACATTTTATTGTTACATGTTTGTTAATGGAACATGTTCATGTTCCAATGGATACTACATCTTATTAGCGTTTTCAAGTTAAGATAATAATTCATAGAATAATTCATAGAATAATGAAAAAAATGGTGCTAAGAACTGTATCTTGAAGCTTCGATCGACTACGTAAGTTCTTTGGTTTGTATGTGCGAGGGCGTACCAACACTACAATGACAACAAGTAAAAAAGGGCGTGTTATGAGAAAACCGGAAAGAAATTTTTTTGCCCCGTTTAGTCGATTAAACTTTCAAATGAGACCCAGTGAAGAGAAGTGAAGCTCGATGGAGGTGGCTCAGCATACAATACAAGAATGAATCACGTATTTTGGAAATGCTGAACAGTTCGTCTAATTTGAAATTGAGATTTTCTGTTTTTATTAATAATTTTGAATGTCTTCTAAATGAAAATGGTAATTAATACTGTATTGATATTCTTGTTTTGGCTTCAAACCATCTGGGCATATGTCTATCATGGATAGAAGAATTTAGTATCCTACTCGTTATCCAACGAAGGATACCATTTTATTGCATATGCCTAACAAATTATTCTGCATAATTTATAATAATAAATATATAAATAAATGTAATAATAAATAGTATCCTTCGTTAGATTATGATTGTGTTATCACAATCATATTATTAGCCATTTATTGTATAGGCCTAAGAAATTATTCTGCATAATTTGTTAGGCCTATACAATAAAATAGTATCCTTCGTTAGATTATGATTGTGTTATCGTAGTTATCTTTGTTACTGCTTAGACAAATAGAAAAAGCAACATTTATGGATGTTATTCGGTAGGAAGAATTTTAATGAAAAAGATTCAAATCCTGTAATTAAAAAGATAAAAGCCAATAAAATTCAACAGCCATAAAATGACGACTTATAGATCTGAAGAAAAACATCTCAAGAAATTAGGATCTTTACTAACAGAATAGGGCAATCAATATACGCTGAGATATTTCTATAGAATATGAAGTTTTTTGATACTTGATATACAATTTTATGCACAGGGTAACGTGATACATTATCATTTTACTTTTTTCATAAGAACTAATCAATTATGTGAGAAAGAGAATGAGTGAGTGAGTCTTCCAATACTCAATCGGTCGATTGCTTCCCTGTGAGAATACTTTCAAGTAGAGAAACTGATATATCGCATGCTGGCCAGGTACACGCACTTCAGCATGCAACACGCATCTCATTCCGAACGCAACAAACGTCCACGCATCGTCGGGTGCAATTAAAGCTATGTAAACCCCTCACTCCACCTACATCAAATCATATCTGTCGTGAATGGTTTGTACTCGATGATGCATCTTCCGAGATCAATCATTCAAATATCTTGTAGTGAATGTGGAGGCTCCTATGCAGCTCGTCTGACCGTCATCTTTGTCAGGAGATCTCTGTCAGTTTTACTCAACAATGTTTTTTGTTTTTTTTTTTTTCTTAATTTTTAAGTATGATTTTCTTTCTCTTATTTTCCAAATTTAATATGGAGTTTACCTAGTATTTAATTTAGAAATGTAGCGAAGTGTAAGAGAGGGCCGGCTGCACCCTAACTTCGCCCTCCCAGGAAACAAATGGAGGCAGCCATTCGTCCATGCATCGTCGGGTGCAATTAAAGCTATGTAAACCTCACTCCACCTACATCAAATCATATCTGTCGTGAATGGTTTGTACTTGATGATGCATCTTCCGAGATCAATCATTCAAATATCTTGTAGTGAATGTGGAGGCTCCTATGCAGCTCGTCTGACCGTCATCTTTGTCAGTAGATCTCTGTCAGTTTTACTCAACAGTGTTTTTTGTTTGTTTTTCTTAATTTTTAAGTATGATTTTCTCTCTCTTATTTTCCAAATTTAATATGGAGTTTACCTAGTATTGAATTTAGAAATGTAGCGGAGGGTTAAGTGTAAGAGAGGGCCGGCTGCACCCTAACTTCGCCCTCCCAGGAAACAAATGAAGGCAGCCATTCTCTTCTATTCTATTCTAGATACAATAATAATTGAAACTCAACTGTTGAAAGGTGTGGTGGGGCTTCAAAGGATACACTGTGTTTGAATGTGTATTCACAGGATACCCAGCATACCATGATTAATTTGAAGATTTATCGTTATTTCAAGATTTTTAATAATGGGATTTAATTTTTCATACCATAGTCATACTATAAATTATTAGGATTCTGGGTCTATCTATATTCACTATTTTCCACTGCATTCATCCCAATTTGAACTGTAGATTCCAAGTACTTTTGAATACAATAACACTTATATTAGTAGCAGATGTAAAAAGTCGTAAAAGTCAAGGAAATATGAGTCTTTTTGCATCTTGTGCAGCATTATTTTGAAATCGTCCACTTACAGCTAAATGGAAAGAAAACAATTGTCTGGAGTGAATACCAGTGCACGAGATATGTACATGAACTTGAACATACAGAACTTGAAAATAATATAAATACTATTCCTGAAAATATTGTATAAGACAATAGTGGGAATTGAAGCTTGCAAAATTTTTTAGCTATTTTATTCTCCTCCCAAGACAATATTCTGGCCTTCTAGAAGACAATTTCATCCCACTGCAATTATACAGAAGAACACTTTTCCAGATCCCCAGTTTATAAGAAATGAAGAGAGAAAGAAAGAAGTGTTTGAGTTTCAGTGGGTTTTCAGCTGTCACGTCTCTGTCGAAAACTAAGTGACGCACAATTTATGGCTGCAAGGATAATGACAAAGGAGTCCATTGTCAGTTTTCAGGTAGAGTATTTTGTCAAAAACTGTAAATGATTTTCTAAACATTTTAATGGGCCGGCCATAAATCTTGGCTTGCTAGTCAGCGTCTGCTTTTTCAGTTTTTTCTGCTGGCACCTTTCTCAGTCAATAGGATTCGGATTCACACGCCCTTCGTTGTAGCAAGCATTGTATCCCAGCACAAACACATAATGATGCCGTATTATTCGAAAAATCTTGTCTTTCAGACATGAAACAGTTCCAACTTGAAGGTGGAATAATTAGACTTACTTTTTGGTAGGTTTTCCTCTAATCACGTTTCTACAACAGTCCATTTCACTCAATGGCTACTTTTCGCTTCCAGACTTCCAAAAATTTCCAAAACAGGGATTTCTACCAAAAAAAGCCTGTTCAATCAAATTTAGAGCACAGTGATGAACTCTATTGAAGAACGGAAGAATCATATTCCTCCCATTGATAAACTACATTAAACTCGAAAAACATTAATGTTATGTTTCAATTTATAAACTTTAATATTAAATGAAACTGTACTATTTCAATTGTCATGTTTCAATTTAAAATTCAACACACAAATATTCAGTGCTTGAACCAGAAGATGTTTCTTCACCTTCTTTGGTATACCTTCACCTTCACGTACTAGTTTTTAGTAGTTCTTTATTAATATCTAGTATTTTTATAGTCTGAAGAATAAAAACGAATACAGCAAATGTCGGAAGAGAACTTGACGTGTCTGAAACTCAAACCACAACATAAACGAATTAGGCTCACATTTGCTGGCAATAGGTGGCACGCTTGTATAAAACATCAAATTGCAGCGTCTAATTGCAATTCAAGGGTCAGTTTCAAATTGACGGAAATTACAGTTGCTCGTTTCTGACAAAAAAACCTGCGGGCGAAAACAACATCAAGTCGTAATGTAGGAGAAGGGTTAGGGCAAGTAGGGCCTCTCCGTTGATCTCTCTTTAATCGTCTCAGCCTGAAGCTAGCTATTCACTCAAATGACGCAGCGCGAGCTATTTGCTGTACACTTCTACTACAGTACTATATATTCTACTACTACTAAAATACTATTACACTACTACTATATTCCATTAATACCCAGTACTCAGCTACAATACATTACCAACAATAATAATGTCATAGTTCGAGTGTCATCAGCCACACATATTATAATGCACACTATCAACTCCAGTTTACAATTTTACAAAAGATCTTTTAAACCTCAAATTATACAGCAAATTCAAACTGGATAACCCTCTGATTCTAATATAATTTCAGACTTTTATAATGATGAGTTTAGTATGCAAACATTTTGAAATTGAAAACTTAGGAAAATCAACTTTGTGCAAAGGTTCTTATTTTGGGAAGTGATATTTGGAAGATATTTATAATATATAAGAAGATAATAATATATAGGAAGATATTAAAAGCTATTTAAAACAACGCTAGATAAAATCTTGAAAACAGACCAGATACAATAGTGAATAAAGACTCTTGATATGCTGAGAGAAAAATTGAAAGTGAAATTTTATAATTTAACATTTTGACTAAAATGATATAAGACTATGATATTAAGAAAACATTATATCAAGACTAAAAAAAACATTTTTAGGCGAAGCAGAATTGGAATGAGGATAGAGTCCTTTGATTCTTACATTTACAAGTCATCGAATTCCAAATGATATCTTATATTTTCAAAGCTATTCTATTTTAAAATCATATTTCAACTTAATGATATCAATGAATGGGAATTGTTTGTATGCTTTGTTCAAAGGAATGAAGTTTATTGTTTCACTTTATTCTAAACTAGTAGATGGGCCTACTTCGAGTAAATGAAGGACTGTAGCTTATTGAGATAATCTAAGAAATTTGTGCTGAAGGGATTTAGAGAATGACAGTTTATTATATATCATCTGTTTTTGGAACTACCGCCTATAAGAGAAGCAGACAACTTCTAGAAGTCTTTGTAACAGGATTCGTATACATCTCACACTGATTAGCTTGGCTGAACCAAAAACTTAGTAAACGAAAAAGTTGCTAATGAATTCGTTTAAAAGGTTGACTGGAAAATATTCTCTCGCGTTGTCATCACCCCACTTCTGCTGATCAATCGTGAGTCGGCCTTCATTACCGGGAAGAGAGCTAACGAACATTGGGTCGACGATTCGCCCCCGACTAGAAAAAAAACAACATCTCCCAAACATGCTGGGCGGACAGTAAACGTCAAGTCATGCATGTTTATTGACCCTCAACTTCTCTCTGCCGACTTCGTCTTGCTGCATCTTAGCTAATTATCCGATCTTTTTTGACGAGGCAAATCGCTTCGAATTCTTTTCACTTCTGTTCGTATGGTTTTTTGTTGGAAGGTCTTCTAGTTTGTGGCTTTGGGGATGATTAGAAACAAGAGTTGTTCGAATTTAGAAGTCAGAGAAGAAGTTTTCGAGGGTGGGTCCAGGTGGACGAGCGACCGGAAGCCTTCAGGGGCTGCTAGTGGCACTTCCTTCACACATGGCCTCCTTCTACAGCATTTCATAATGAATGCAATACATGCATGCTCGCTAGCTCTCTGCCACTGCGACACCCCAAGAGCTAGGCCTTTGCACACATACCCCCCTCACCCTTCTTCATCGGAACCTACTGAGATCGATCTTCAAAACAAAATATTTCTGAACCAATTTCCTACCCTATCATTAAAAGGATAGAAATATTAATAGAGGCTTAAATAACGAGACAGCTCTATTAAGTCCAAGCTTTCAAAAATCTGATCTAAAAAGACTTGTTTTTGAATGATAACTTTTCTATAGTGGAGTAAATCTACAAGCAGTGCTATTGAACATTGAATGTATATTAATTAGTAACTATTGTAACTTGGCTATACATTTAGTACTATTTTACACTAAAGACAGTAAATGTATAATAGTTTCAAATCCAGTACTATTGTTTACTAATTGTTCAATATAGGCCTATATATTATTATAGGAATAATTTGCTATTCACTTTTATGTCATCATCTAGGGATTTATTTCCCTTGTATCCCTTATTTTATCTATTATCCTTTACTGACAGAGATCTTCGAGATAATAATGTCATCGAATTTGATAATCTAAGAAATTTGTGCTGAAGGGATTTAGAGAATGATAGAGTATTAAGTATTATCTGCTTCCGAATAACCTATGAGATCAAAATTCAAATCAAGAACTTGTCATTGAAATTCTAATAGGATCTAAAGAATATATTTCTTCATCTTAAATTATATGTCCAGGTATTCAGTTCTGTGCCAATGATGATAATTATCCAAATCTAGATTCAGTTCGATTTCGTGAATAATCGACAATCTACAAACATTGGCTATTTTTACAATAAGGAGCTTTAGGGTATCTCAATCAGCACCTACTAAATATTCTTCATTGTCATAATACGTGGGGTACAGTGCAGGTACATTCTACAAAAACCTCATGTTACGAAACAACTTGGAACTCGCGTGCATGTCGGTTATTTTCTTGAATAACTTTCACAATGTAAATAGGGGAAAATATTTTGTCATGGTTAATAGGCTCTGGACTCCCACAATATACTATCTTAATCGTTGATAGTGGGTTATTTTTTATTTTAATCGACTATCCTTATACAAGGCCTAACTAATGTGGAGGCTGAAAATGCATGGAAATAAAGAAAAAATGCTGGACTTTTCGTAGAGTACTTTTCAGCAAGCTGGTACAGGGCAGGGCAACACTGCTGTTAACACAAACTATAATTGATAAGAGCTTAAGAACGTTCTCCAGCTAACGAACCAAGCTCATGCACATTTCGTATTTTCCTGTCGACCTTACTCCTTCCTCGTCTAGCTCTTGCACTCCACTAAATTAGCATAAGAACGGAAACCAGGCTGATAGAGAGCCCCCATACTTTGCAACGCGTGGACAGGTGTGATAAGGTTCGTGAACTTCTCCTAGCAGGAATATTTCCGCACTGCAAGGCATACTGCACACAGTCGACAATTAAAAACATAAAGATTAGAACTCTAGAGTGCACAGTCTCGTGCGTGTGTTGGTTCAGTTTCAACTGAAAAGGTCAAGGTCCCTGGAATCAGTCAATTAGATTTTAAAGTTTTTAGGAGGCTTTGTTTGCGAAGATATCAGGGACTATGAAAAGACTTTGATAGAGAATAGGGAAAGATTTCTTTCAATTTCCGAGCTCATCTAAACAAATATGTAATAGAATATCTGAGTATCAAGAGAATCATACAGGTTGAAAGTCATCTTCATAGGGTCATAGCTGCAACCGGAGAATTCTAGAGGATGAGAGTATTTCAATTTAATTTCAAGAGCACTATAATATTTATTATATTTGTATTATATTTATGTTTTCCTTGATTTGTGTGAAATCATGTCACATCACACACAGCTTGTCTTTATTTATAAGTTATTGGTTCAGACTTTTCTGATAAAACGTTATAATATTGCTGGAAACAAAGAATCTTGTGTCATAAAACAAATATTTTTCTATTTTATTTTATTTTGTATTCCATGAATTTATTGTTGAGTTGATATTTTTTGAGAAGAATAAAACGTTGTGTTTTTGAGAATTTGTTAGAGAATAGGAAAAGATTTCTTTCAATTTCCGAGCTCATCTAAACAAATATTTATTCACAAATCAGTAAAACTTGGTACCTTGTTTCCTTTCTAGTCCTTTGAAATAAAATGCATACGTTCCAGGTTTTTTCAATTGCATTCTTTCTCGCTTTCATTGCTAATGTTGATTTCACTAGAACCATGATCTGTGTGACAAGTTTTTTGAATACCAAATCCTCATAGCATGTTCCGGAGTAATAGCACATTGTATGCTTAGATTTGCACATCGTATCGATTTACATAGAGAAGGGTTTCGAAAGGGTTTGCAAGTATTGTTGAAATTTTTGATTTGCAAATGAATAAGAAGAGGGTTGACGTACACAGATAGTCAGTCGGCCATCCCGGCAGGCCGTGACGAGTGATAGCAGCGGACCGTGACGAGTGGTTCTGGGTCCCATTTTGTAGTTGGGCCCTCCACATCGGGCCAGATGTCTCCAAAAAACAGCTACCCCATCGAGCAAAGTCAACTTTTTCGGATTCCCTTGGCGAACGATTCGTTCCACATGTGACCATTCACGGAAACTATGTGAACAAATTCACACGGCGTTCAGTCCGCACACACCCGAGTCGAAAAGACAGTGGGATACACATAGTTTTGTAAAACTCAGAGAAAATATAAATAAATTGATGAACTAAATTAGAATCTCCCAGAAACTTGTGTAGCAAAATAATAAATTAGATTCGAAGGTTTTCTATTTAAAAAAATGTGGAAGGTGAAGTAAATACTGTGATACATAATCTATTCAACTTAAAAATACAATATTACTGTCTCCAATTCCGATATTCTGGTTCTATGATGGAATCTGTGATTTGATTATTGAAAACCAATTATTTTAATGATTTAAAAGTGTTACTATTTTATAGTTGATAGGGAGGAATTCGTTCTTTCAAATTATATCGCCATTATTTATTCATTGAAATATGTAAAATTGATCATTGAATCATTAATTTCGGTCATGATATCCGAATATGCATGACAACCATATTCGATAACATTACTAATTTTTTTTCTGAGATTGATGAGCTCAAGACTTATGCCTGGGTAATTATCATTGTGTATCAAGTGTGAACAAATTCTGTGATTCAAAACTGAGGATTTTGCAAACAATTTTATAACTAATCGAATGCATACAGCCATTTTTCGTGCATCATATCAGACACAAATAATATAAGAGTAAGAAAGAATATGCATTACCTAAGTTATTTGAGAAAAACTGATACTACTCACAAAGCGAAATTTATTATGTATAACATCAAAATAGGGTATATACAGTCATGTTAAAACATGAAACAGACGTTTGTCATGATGTTTTATTTTGAAAAAAAAAAACAGCTTGTAATTTGAGATGTAAAGCAAACCACACAGCTATGTGGATGGCTTGAAGCAGCGGAAGAGATGAAATTTTAAAAGCAAGGTAGAGTGATAAAACTTGGATGCCACTTTAAAAGCTGTAAAACACAGACCGTTTTTGTCGTCTGCGAGGAAAGTTTGTCGCGAGTAAAAGTGATTGTTGAGACGGTAGAAAGTGAAAAAAGTGAAATGAAATAAACTAGATGGAGGCAGAAAGCGCGCAGGGGCTGTAAAAGTTGTTGCGGTAAGGGAAGGTATGATTTTGAGTGAATGTTGCCAGTAACTGAAGAGAGAGAGACTGACTGAGAGGCCGATAAAGGATTCAAGGGTGAACGCGATGCCAGCAGGGAGGGGGCAGATAATAGAGGGTGGTCGCGTAAAACAAGAACAAACTGGTATGGGAGAACCAGTGAAGGGAGGGGGTATAATAGTGTCAAATAAGGGGTGAAACTTTGTTTCTTTTGTGCCACTATCCATGAACTGAAAAGAACAGGACGCACTGTCAACTGTCACTCCCATGCTTCATGTTTTGAGCATGCAACGACCGCTTCTATAGCTGCGTTGCTTTCTATATGCAGATGCAATTCGCATCTGGCTGATCAAACAAACGTTTCAACTTCATTCTTGCTGTCGGCGAAAACTATAGCTTGCCATAACGGTATGATAGTGTTGACAAATAGTTTCAGGAATCGTTACCGCTTCAACTATTTGAATTGTGCATTACAGAGCTACAGTAAAATTCAAAATCTACTCCAAAAGTGAAAATTTATATGAATTATTGTAATAAAAGGGAAAAATACCATTTTATTCATCATTGCAGACTGCGGTTTTTGCAGTTAAAAATTTCTACAATATAAATTGTTGCTCTTTGATGTAATATCATTGAGTAACTTGTGAAATAACACACAGGAAATAAAATAAAAACGTCATTATGTATAAATGTTACATAGTAGAAACGTTAAATGGAGGAGACCCATCACGTATGTGAGAAAATAAATGTATTTATATCACGTGAATCATGAGTCTTTACAAAACAAAATTTTGGATGTCTTGATCAATTGCATGTAAGTTAAGTGAACTCAGCTATTTTAAACGTTCATGGGTTCCATCCAATAGTAATTTTGTGTTATGCCGAAAACATTTTTCAAGAGCCTTTCTCATTTTTAGACGAAATTATTCGAAAAAATTTTTTTTCTCAATAAAACAGAGCTTCAAATCCCAGGCTCTGTTGTTCGGAAAAATGACGTTGTTCATAAGCTTGGCGCCAGGTTTTATCTGGTTTGTGTGTTTTTCTTGTCAGGGTTGAGAATGTGCGTATGTGCGTGCGTGTGGCGTGGTCTCCCGTGGACCGATGAGTACAGCAAAAAGACCTGGGAGATTATTGCGAGGTGTAATGCTGGTTGCAGGCAGGGTGACGGGGGCCCAGAATTGGCCGGGCCGGTCTGTGAGACCCCCTGCGCTTGTTTATCCAAGTGCTACATGCCCCGCTGCGTGCTAAAGCGGTCCATTGTGCCCGCTCTCTGGCTCCAGCAGTCCTGCGTTCGACACAATCAGGGGATCCCCATCAGCACCCCTTGCCAGTTCCACGAATAACCTTTCCAATCCCCTTATTTTCTAACGTCAAATAGCTCTCAACAATACAGGGATGTCTCTATTCCATTCAATAATTGTTCTAGGAAAAACCCCTACCGATCTTATTTGTTTGCGGTCTTTTACTCTCCTTTCTCCATTCCCACCCTATACGGCTCATTTTAGTTCAGTATTTTTCACTATTTATAATTATTCATGGAAATATCTCATGCAGTTCTTCTTCTATTTCTAATTTTTTCCTAATCTTTCTATCCTGTAAGTGGATATCCAAACATTTTTATAGTGCAGTACTATGAAAAATATATACTTATATTGAATATAAACTTTATTGAAAATATAAAATAAGTACTATATTTTTCAAATTTGAGTATTCCCTTTCCACATTTCAGTATATTTTTTAATATTTCCTCCTCTTCTACAAACAAAACCTACAAGCTAGAACTATTTGTGACACAAGCAAACCAGTTCCTTCTATTAATATTTCTTTCCTAAATTCCAGTTTTCCTTGCTTGTAATTTGTGAAATGAATTCAAGATGAACTTACGATTGGACTTGAACCTAAAGTTGGTAGAATCATTTTACGAGAACTCACCTGTAACAAAAATAAAAATGAAATTAGTCAGATTCAATGAATTTTTTGCATAATATTGTCAGGAAACTATTGAATGATTATTTATTGGTATTTCCAAAAATATTAATTCACTTTAGTCTTAAATATAACCTGATTTATAATTTCTATTTTTATTTACATGAAATTTCTTAAATTAATCATTTCCTAAAACAATGCATATTCCAACTCACAGAATCTAAAACTTTTTAATATAAAACGATCTTTGTTAACAAAACACTATTCAGCAGCTAGGCAATAGAACTTTTTAAAAATGCATAGACACAAAAATCATCTTATGCAGCAGCTCTGAAGTCTTTGATGTTATGAACAGAGACCAGCTTTGCAGCAGGTTACGGTGATGTGGTGTTAAGTTTGTTTTGTGTTAGGTTGATGGACGCTGACCTCAGTAGAGTATTAGGTAAGGACGGCGAACTTTATTGTGGTCCTCGATAAGGTGTAATCCATCATAGCCGTTCCGGACATGTCAAGGTCGAAGGCGTCTTCAACACGTGAACCATCATCGTCCTCTCCACTGCATCCAAACACACGTCTGTCATTGTTGATGATATCATTGACGACGGTGCTGCTTTCACCTGTCGTCATTGTCACAATCTCTCACAGGATCGATGGATGTGTTTAAACAAATTAGCTTGATAGTTGTGGAATGTGCAATCGATAATGCAGTTAGTAATATAAAAAGTAATATAAAATTTGAGCATATACAGTGAAATTCATTAGGAAGTAGTGAGAATGTGCAACGAGTAAAAGCGTTTCGAATTGAAAATTGAACTTGAGTGAATACAATACTTTCATTAAACCTTTGAGACAGAGAAGGAAAATATCGTGACTTTCATCAAGTTTTGGAGTTGGAAAAGGGAATATAAAAGCGTTTAGAATTGAAAATTAAACTTCAATTTGAGTGAATACAATAGTTTCATTGAACCTTCAAGATAGAGAAGGAAAATATCTTGACTTTGATCAAGTTTTGGAGTTGGAAAAAGGAATATAATCCTGCAGCTCAGCAGCTAATGACATATCTGCTGTAAGCTCTACTATATTCTCAATAGAGTTCTATTCTGTTAATATTTTGAAAACATTTTCAACTATTTAACTTTTTTTGCTGAGGACGATCTCTACCTTACTTCATTCCACATGAGCTCATACTCCATTGAAGAATGAAGTTTGAAACAAAGAATAAAGTTTGTATCTGAATCAAACAAAGCATTGTATTGATTCAGATATAAGAAAGATCCCTAACCAGCTCAGAACTGAAATTTGGACAAAACTGAGCATCACCCTCAACTTTGGTCTGAATTTCTAGAATAATGACACTTAAAACAAACATCTTACAAACAATCCATTTGATACTATGCAGAATCAGTTCAGGAAATTTTATAATTAGAAAACCCCCTTTAACACTCATACTGGATTTTTCTCTTCATTGTGAATTTCTAGAATAATGCCATTCAAAGCACACAGTCATCTTCATCACAGTCCATTTGATACTATGCAGAATAAGACCAGGAAATTGAATAATTAGAAAAACCCCTCTACCACTTATCTATAGTGGAATTCTGTGTAAAAACAGCATCTTCTATTTCAAGGGGGAAGCACCCATTGTTGTTATTGGTTCCCTTGAGGAAGCGAGTCTTTCTATCCCTCTTTCTCTCTAGGAGAAAGCACGAAGATCTCTCATCCTATCTCTGTCAGTCGATCACTATCCCAATAATTCCTTCTCTCTTAGAATAAGCAGCGATCCTATCCATGTGTACACGCTATCCTTTCTCAACAACTCTTTCTCTCTCAGAGCGATCAGCAGCGATCAGAGCACAGAGAAGATGCCTATCGCAGGAGTAATCACGTTAAAACATTAACACTGCAGCGAAGGACTACAATCGTGGGGTGACAGAGCGTTATGTAGGGGTTGGGAGGGGGTTGGTAACACAATTATATGCATTAGGCTGTCAAAGTTGATTCGAGTCAAATGGAATATGTGCGTGCAAGAGTAGCAGAATTGTGATGTGTTTGGGGGAGGGAGGGGGTTGACTATTCCCCCCTAGACATCAACCCCCAAATCCTGACCGGAGTGCAAGGGGTGGGGGTGGGTGCCGACCGGCTTTTGACGAATTGGTGGGCGGTGGTCAGGACATTTATCACTTAGCGAAATTTCATTCCCTCGGTATTGCATCGGCGCCACCCTCTCTACAGAATCCTTCAAGTATTCCTGTTCGCTTGCGGAAGAGATTGCATTGTATTAGTATGAGCCACATACCGCAGTCGAGCCCCAACCCAAGTCGAGGGGACCGACAAATAGATTAGTTGAGTGCAATTTCTACTTTATCTCTTTCTTTCTAAATCGCTCCTTGTTGACTTCCAAAGTGCAAGCGATTCTTTGCATTGCAGAGGGGAATGGAATATGAGATATCTGGTAGCATAAGCAGCTTCTAGAAGAAGAGTCAAAATCGCAGTCTACATATGAGTATATGTATATGATTTCCCTGAAAGAGCTACTCTCCTTTGCTTTTGAAGAAAAAAGAAACAATAAGCGATTTAATGAGAATAGTGATTTTTTATTAGGAGTCTAGAATTATCGGACTCTCACAATCACCCACGTCTTGATAAGATTGATGCCACAAAATTATAATCATTTTACTACCTATTTTCATTTACAATCTGAATTTTAAAATCTTTTTCGATTGTATCATCCATGTTTGAATTAATTGTAATATGAGAAAAAATTTCAGTGGTCGACGTCTGTAAAATAATAGAAAAAATTAATTGTGTGTTGGAGAGTAGTATGTGAAATGATTGAATTGACAGAGCTACTTGCTATAGATATCATCAAATACCAGCGAAATAGTTGCGAATCGATATTATTCATGTACTTGGTATGTTGTGTAAATTGAAATGTAGCGGAATGCCATATTCGTGTACAAAATTGTTGCTTAGATAGGTTACACCCAATTTACCTGATTTATTACCATGAAGATTCCCTCTTCATTCACGTGACAACAATGAGCTAGGAACTGTATCCGAAAGAGCCCATGGCCATTCGTTGTAAGAATGCTCTGATGTGAATCGCAATTTTATTGTTTAATGCAGAAAAATCGAACACATTGTTGCGAGATGTTTCTGAACTCGTTCTACACAAATGCGGATGGGAATAAATTGCAGTCATGCTCAGCTGCGGAAAATAAAATAGTAAAATTCGGTCACGTGATCTCATGAACACACGCAGCATATCGTGATGAGAAGAACAACTGAATTGGAAGAGAAAGCAGCAGAATACATGGTTTGGATTGGTCCTTGGAGAGAGACAATTATTATTGGTTGTGAGTTGATGTAGCTTATTCATGAATCCTGTTGCATAGATGTAGTATTAGGAAAAAGTGTCTCAAATGAAAAAGAACATTTTTTTAAAGGCTACTGCCAGATAAAAATGTATGAATTAATATGGTAGTTATGCCACATTGAGCACAAACTCCTAGCACGACATAGTCAAAAAACAAAATCAAAAGTAGGCCCATATTCCCCAAAGTAGGATTGAATCATATTACACATAATATTGGGTACTGAAGTGGATGATCTTGTAACACGCACCTACATTTGATAAATCAAGGCGTTGAATGATGAATATTGTATATATAATTACTGTATTCAGGATAAATATTTATATTATTATTATTTCATTTATTTTTGTTAGTACAGTATTATGTATGTAACTAAATTAAGGAATTAAAGAAATTTAGGGAATCTGCCCGTTCCTCTTTCTTATTTGTATTTGTTTGATTGATCCAATAAAGATAAATATTAGTAATCTATTACATTATCATTTATTTATTAGTTCTTTGGTTTATTTCTTCTCATATCTATGAAGAATATAATCTAAAGAGAATACTTTCTAAGTTTCTTACTATGATATTTAGAAGTAAAACGGCAGAATTGTAATGAATAGTGCAAATTGTATTCCTACACATGTAAAAATACATTCTCAAGAGCACAAACAGTTCTCGGCACTCGAAAACACTTCAGAGTATTGCACAATATAATTGAGATCGTCATTCAAATGTGAAGCTGCCTGTTTGGGATTTAAGCAACGTGGAATGTAAATTGTGACAGCTCAGTTGAAGAAGTTGAATTACCCCAATAAAACTCTCATAGCAGACCAGAATTAGACTACAATTGACTACTGTTTGTTTAGTACAAAATTATCCATGAGATTGAGATAGAGTTCGGAGAAGATTTTCTGAGTGTGATGAGTAATTGTGTGAAAGTTCTCTGAATGTGATGAGAAATTATTAGAAAAAAATGATCCTGAAGGAGGATGACGTCGGTGAGGATATGAGTGTTCAAACGGCAGCCGTTTGGGACAGCCGTTTAAACCGCTATAAATTATTACCAGCAATAAAACGGGTCATATTAATTCGCGAATAAAAAAGTTAGCTCAGATTGAACACTTGACACGTCAGTTTACACCTTATCTAACGGCCTATTCTCATTTTATTGAGCACAGTATAAAATTAACAGCTCTCTATAACAACAACGCTTGTGTGTTGTTGAGAGAAAAAACGATAACGTATTATCATTATTTGATGTGCACTAGAGCTAATGACGAGGACTCCTGTACAGCTGCCTGCCTATATGGATTGGCAATTGCAGTCAGCCCAGCCTATACTGTATCAAGTGGCTTCGACTATCAAGTTGTTTTTCTGTTCAGTTCCCTACATCGTCTTCTCTACTAATAGATAAGCGGCGTCCTTCGTCGAGTTGAACAGATTTCACGAGAAGTACTCCACTTGAGACAACGAGCTGCTCGAAATTTACATTATCATTATTGTTTTGTGATGTTATTGGAACGATAGTAAACGTGTTTCAATTCAACAACTACCAAATCAGGTCACTGTACTTCATTCCAAGTACTAAATTGAAACAGAAATGGTACAATTTTAGATTGGATAACAGATTTGAATTGAATTGCTTATTCAAACATGAGAAAGGATCTTATTTTACAGATTTAGTTTTATATTTCATGAGTGTGTGTATGAGTATACAATATTGAAGTATAAGAGATTGTTTACTGTCTATTGAACAGGTTTATGTGGATGTATAAATCCATTACAATAATTGAAATCATCAAAAGCTACTTTCAAAAATTGTGATTATTGAAATATCTGTGAGGCAAAAAGGCAGGCTTTTACTGAGAAAGAAAGAGATATAGGAAAAGAAGAGAGTGAAACTTTTCATCTCAACATCTCACTGAAGAATGACTGAGTCCAGTCCCATTATCTATGATTTGTTCCACCATTTGCACGCTGTCCTGCATGGCATTGTTGCCGGAGAATACATAAAAAAATGAGTAGAATGTTTTGGTAAAGCAATTAAAAGTTTAGTTTGGGATGAAGAGCTTTGTTATCTGTAGAAGCAATAATATTATTGCAGAACAATATTCATCAAATATGGAATTTTATTTGACAATTTTATGTTGAACAAGTATGTAAAAAATTATTGGATTGAGCTTTAAAATGTACAATAGTTGTATTGCACATCTTTTCAAGGGCTAATGCAGTTAATGACAATATTTTTTTAATAATCAATATGCTGCACAATATCTCAAATATAAACTTAATGACCTACAAGAGATAGAAACACAACTAGAACTTTGTTTTCAAAAAACATTGAGCTTAGTTTTTTTATCAAGGACGAAGATCTTGCTTTGTCATGCTTCCCTCAAAAATACACGGTTTCAAAAAGATTAATCTTTTATTCCACGTAGAGATTGGTGTAGCACAATATGATAATTACTCCTGTCGTTTCAATAGGTTTGAAAGAAAAAAATTTGAAAAAGAAAAATTTAAATTTTAAAAAGACCTAATCTACATCAGGGTTGTCCAGAACCTTTCCAAGAACTCCAACAAAGAATCTTTTTGACGATTCAGAAACACCACAAGAAACCATTTCAAAGGGACTGAATTATTTTTCCTATTATTTTGTGTTCTACGGACCCATAGTGGAATTTGTAGTCAGTGGGAAGTGTGGGTGAGAGGGAGGGTTGCAACTCAATATAACTTTAGAGCGACTGTAGAACATAAATCAATGGACACATAAAATTGGGGTTCTGTCAAGAAGTTCAAAACGCTCAGAGTTTTTGTTGTGGATTCGTCTTCAGTAAAGACTTTTCCCAGGCTTTATTACTGTGATTTTACACTTTTTTCAAGATCTTTTATACACTTTGTTTGAGATGACCTCTGACAAATATGTTTCAATCTATGTCGAAAAAATACATGAATAATTTGAAAAATCATAATAATTTGCTTCTCTTTTTCAAATTTTTCTCAAACAAAAATCTGTCTTTTTTCACAAGTTCGAATATGTCTGATAAAACTAAGGAATTCAAAAATAAAGGATATGTTCGAATAGTCTGATAAAACTAAGGAACTCAAGAATAAAGGATAATTAAATATTACAATTTCTTAAAGGATCTAAAATTGGGTAATCAGGAAGCGTATTATAATGGCCAGGCCACAGGTAAGTAGGTTCTATAATTTCTGGGTTACAGTAACTGGGTAATGTACACTAGCCATAATCTATAAGACTGTGTGAACTGAAAAGGCTGTGCTAGGAAATTCTGGGTATTTACATTACTTATCGCACAGTAGCACCTTCCAGTTTATCAGCTTCTGCTTTGATAACGTCACAAAAAAGTCTTTCTACTTTTACAGGTTTCAGGTTTATGGTGTTTGGTGTACACACACGTTCTACTCACAACTGGATTATATTCCTTCCCATACTGTGTCTGTTTCAGAAAAATATGTTTTGTCTTTTATGTTGTAAATATAATGATAGTCTTGATTGATGAGAAATTTATTCATTTTGTGGATGAAAACACAGTCATTGCATTCAGTGCAGGATATTTACTACACCCTATTAAAGGATATTACCCTATAAAGGGTATACCCCCTCAAAGGTATTTTTCTCTCATATACTGTATTTCAAAAAGTAAATTAACTATCCAAATAGATATCAATATTGTACCTGGAATAATTTTAATTAGAATATAGCATTCTTGTAAGTTGATAATAGAAGAAGATAATGATGATTTGTGGATGTTGATAACGATCTTACTGGAAGAAAATAGGTTCTATTCTCTATTCAATTCACAATGGATTTCAAGATTTGTCATTATATTGAGCACTAATCCTCCCGTGAGACTTGTTTTCAACTTCTTACCATTTCTGTTCTTCGACATTATCTATAATCAGCTTTAGTACATCATAGCTCGAAATTTATTGATGTTAGAACTGCTTCCAAGAATAATATCTGGACTGGTCGACTGAATTTTCAATTACCAGAAAAAATATTCGAGTTTCTAAATGAACGAAGAGCATGCGACTAAGGTGTAAAAAATATTTAGCCAACATGGATTCGCGCAGCCCATCAGATTCGTATAACCAGCAGCTAAGCAATTCTCACAGGTGAAAAACAATAAACTGCTCTATAAGAGGAAGCAAGACACAATAAAGGAAATAAAATTCTTATAAACACCCAGTAAAACGCGAACGACTGGCCCAGCTACAAGTATTCGCTATTTTATTGTCGGCGTTGAACTTCTGCTAAATAACGTCATTAAATCTGAAACGGGTCGAAAAGACTCGGCCAGAAAGTTTATGACTCTGGAGGATTTATTTTCTTGATAAAAACAGCCAGTGTTCAACGACGACTCTCCGTCTGAAAACATCGATTGACATTTTTCCAACTGATACACGCATTTATCCACCCGAGCACGTTCACTGATATGTTCTTGTACATATGTTAGTAACCTGTGTATTGTATGCATTCGAGGTTGGCCCAAATATCTTCGATTTCAAGATTGAAAAACAAATTCCACTTCAGCAATAATAATAACCACAAAAATTTGTAACAATTAAGAATATTTAGGATAGTCTGGAAGTGTTTTCATTCAACATGATAAATCAAGATTTCATTGATAAAATCTCAAATGAATTTTGTATGAAATACTGTAATGCAGCATGAACATTTAAAAATTAATGTTTGGTATAGTTATCATTGAATTTTAGCTGGGAACAGCTTCCTTATAGCCTGGTTAAAATCAATTTAATGACTATCTAACATTGCAATAGTGTTCTGAAATTCCAAAAATATCTTGTAAAATAATGATTGAAAATATTGATAAGATGCAGCAGATAATGGAATGGAGCTAGGTCAGCTGGTGAGTTGAGACTGATAAATCAAGTCGTATTAATAAATAATTGTGTTTTTCTTAATTCCAGAAAACTACAAGCCTTTAGATAGAAGGAAGCCTCTATACGTCTAAACAAATCCAAGAAGTCGGAATAGTTTTAGAATTAGTATTCGAATCCTTGTTTAGAAACAGTATGCTGTTTTGTATTATCCAGTTGAAATGTCCTTGGAGGACCTTGGGCTGAACAGACGTGGAGACAACTGGGCGGTCCCTGAGGTTAACCGAGCAGAGCACTCTATAATTGCGCCATTCACTCTGACACCTTTTTCATTATTTAGCATAATAATAAGGACAAAATTGAACCACCCCACTAACGATCGGGAATTATGATCATTGTTGAATTTAGACCGAAGGGATTTATGTAACGCGCATATGGGTCGACCTATGAAAGAGATCTGATATTGACAATGGTAGCACAGCATGTCTGCGGGACCGATTCTGTGTTTTATAGTTATAGGTCGGTGCACACTGTACATGCGGCAGTGTGACAATTGCCTGCTGATTAGAGGCGACCTAACCTAACTTCCCCAGCCACCGAGACAAAGGACGCGGCGCGTGCACGTCTCAGGGCGGGACAAATAAAGTGTGTTGTTGTGGGAAAAATGTGAATAGGGATGATGATTATTTTCCCACCCTTACCTCATCCAGTACTCACAAACACCGCCTAACTCTATCTTTCCAAACGGTCATTGCCAATCACTAACACTCATCTTTTGTTTCTCTCCCACATCATTTTATTTACATCTCTCTTCATCCATTTACTCTTTCACTTTTACACACCTCTCTCACTCACTCTCTGTCTCTCACTTAATTTCTCATCTCTTTTACTCTATCTCTAACTTTCTTATCTCAATCACTCTATCCCTCTCTTACTCACATATCTCGATCTTGTCATCGATCTCTTCCCCTCAAATTCTCATCTCAATCACTCTGTCTCCTTTCTATCAATATCTTATCTCAATATCTCTGTCTCTCTCTTTTTCCCTCTCTCACTCCATCTCTCTCACTTCATGATATCTTCAATGCTTATACTCTTTTTCAACTAACTTTCTCATACCGTATTATATTCATTTATTATTTCCCCATCGCACTCATTTTCGGAAATAAATTCAATATATTTCATGTTACTCTTGAACTCCTCTCCTTCTCTCATTCAATCCTCTATTCCTTTTTTTGTCTTTCTGTATTTCTACTCTTCGACTTCCTGTTTTTTCATTTCTACTTTCCATCCAAGTCCCTCAATCACAAGCTACCTTTCTATCTCATCTCCATCTAGCCTAATTCAGGCAGTCTTTGTTTCATTTCAATACGTTTCTCATTATTTTTAAATGGTATTCTTTTATATTCTCTTACATCTTACTCATTCCAAATCCATCCATTCATTGACATTCTCATTCTCCACTCTCATCACTGTTTATTTCCAATATTCTCTTCCCTATTTCCTCATTTCACTGAATTTCTAATCGGTCATCCAACTCCATCTTTCTCATCTAAATTCATTCAATCTATTGACATCCTCATACCATACTTTTCCATCACTGCTTATTTCCAACTTCCTCTTTCCTACATCCAGATTCTCTCCCTCATTTTACTTTCCCTATTTTATTGTGAATCGAGGCACCACGTGTCGGTGCGTCTGCAATGTTTGTTGGCTTTGCGCTCTGTGTTTTCAACAATTATTATTATCCATTCATTGTCAAGCCTCGAATGATCACTGGCACACGAAGGGGAGTTTCGGGGGACTTCTGGTTTCGACCCGCGAAGAATGGAGAGACAAGGAGCGAATGAGATGTAGGGGAAGGAATAAGTCTCTCTCTCTCTCTGAAAACGCTCAGTTCGACGCCTGACGCTGACGGACGACGCGTGTCGCGTGTAATCACATGTCTAACCCAAACAACAATCCCTCCTTCCAAGTACAAATAGAAATGGGTGGAAAATAAGCCCCGACGGCGTTGTTCTTGAGACCCGCGAGTCACAGCTGCTTGCTCCATTACCAAACCATCGTTTTCTCTCTCTCACTCTCTTTTACCCATTGTCTCTCTTACTTACACCACCCATCAATGCCCCCCACAAACTTCCTTCAATCAGTGTTCCGTACCAAAATTAACGTAGACAAAACACCCTCCTTCAATCCTGCCTAAATCTGGAAGAACTTTGTTGCAATACTTACAAGTAGCTATTATTTTTAGAACTGAAACAAGTGGTACTTTATAATAAGAAAATTAAGTCTGCGAGCCATAGGGCGTGAATGATGACTGCATTTTTCAAGTATTTTCTGTTCATCATTTTTCTGAAGCATATTTTGAAACCATAAGCAAAATGGTCTTGACGCAATCGCTTTATTAATACATCGAAATATTGTTAAGTGATATTGGTAAGTTATAGTGAATGATGACTGCATTTTTCAAGTATTTTCTGTTCATCATTTTTCTGAAGCATATTTTGAAACCATAAGCAAAATGGTCTTGACGCAATCACTTTATTAATACATAGAAATATTGTGAGAGCAATATTTTCTGTAGCAACTAATTTCTACTCTCATCACTACTGCCACGTATTTTTAAGTAACGACATAGCTTGTATTAATTTTCTTCAAATTCAGTTTTTTTTACTCTTACGTTCAAAATTGAATCATCTTTAAACTCTTTAACATAGCTAACTTCTACAGTGTAGAATCTACACGTTAGTAGGTCAAGGATCGTAAATCAATGTTCAACGAAAATAATATTCTTATTCTTCACAAAAGTAAATTCAAGAAGTACTTTCTAATCGATGGTTATAACAATATTTTTGTAATGTTTTTGGAAGAAACATCTCTGTAACTTCATGTTCTTTTCCTGAACAAGTTTAGGAAGCTTCTGTACGGTGTCACGTACGTACCTCACGTGGCACCTCAATCTCATCTAATTCCTTACGTAACTTACTGTCACCTCATTCACTTTAAATAAGAGATTTATATGAAGTTGAGTCATCTATTTAGACATAACGAGGGAAAGGCTTCTATTATCGCTACCAAAACAAGAATTTACAAGTGTTGGGTGGTGATTCGAATCTGGCCAATCGTATTTCAACTGGAAATAAGTCGATAACTTATTATTGTTGTGCTTTAACACGATAAGGATTTATTCTATGGCCACTTAATTAGCTGGTCGGAGAGGCGAGCCTTTAGAAAATGCGATTGGAAAGGGGTTTGGTATAGCGGAGTTTGATTTGAGATGAGTCGGGGGTTTGTACGTTAATGAAGGCTTTTGGTGACGAGTGCGCGCGCGCTGATCGTCGAGGGTTTGATGAAAGGGAAATGGAAATTCGAAAAAGGGGTCGGACCAAAGGCTAGCGGCAGGTGAGGCGGGCGGACGCGCCCGGCACAAAAACCAGGAAACGCCGAATCGCGGGTGGATGGTTACGATGACGAAGCCTGTGTGCAATTGGCAGGCAGCGAGTGAGTGCAGCCGGCTGTTCTTTTCCGACTCGTCAGTCGACACATAGCATACGTTGCGTTGCGTTGCGTTGTTTGTAGTCGACGTCCGCAGAAAGGGTTGTTCGGCTAGATTATTTGTTTACCGGGGCAACAGCAGGGGTGCCACAACAAAGCGCCAGCCATTAGCTCTGCGGCTGCAATAAAAATCACTTTAAATCAATGCCTGTGGTCTGCGCCAATCTATGCAACGTCACTCACTCGTGTCATGTATTACATGTTCGCTTCTATGCCACAAGGCTGGACTTTATTTCTAGTGGGGCATGATGCACGAATATTGAAAACCCTCTATTTTTGAGATACCAGAGGAAAGACCAGATACGTAACCACCATACTCGCATACTATAGTCTGGCAACAGACAAAAGAACCTTCGCGCATCGTATCACTGAAGTGATACAGTATCACATAGTACCACTACTATAGTGAGCGAGTGAGATAAACTGCTGCATTGCATAAAGTGCGCTCTCTCTGCGTAGTAGAGTTCTTATTTTGAAGGCTCTTTTGTCAGTGGTCGGATTACATCTTTTATATTATTCGAAAGTTTTGGGCCTATAGTGTTCAGTTTGAGTGAACATTGATAACGCTAAGATATGCTACATAACCTGGATTTGGACGGTTCTTACAAATTGGAAAAGGGAAAGTTTAGAGGCCTGTTGGACCTTGAATCAAGTATAATTTGTTCATTTTCAAGCCTACTGAATACATAAATGATTGAATGAATAATAGATATGGAGACTGAAAAATGACATCAAATTTTAAATACTTCAAAGAAAATTTATTTTCAAGATGGAAACAGAAAAACAAGACACATTTTGTATAGTGGATGGAAATGATCTATTTTCATGATACTAGTAAGAGAGAGAGAGATCTAAATTTTTATGAAATTTTGAATACTGTATGAAAAGAATCAATTCATTCGTCTAGTCAGTTTTTGAAATTTCACATGAACTCAAAAGCTCTGCAAATTGTATCATTCATATGGAGTTAATACGAGTGACCTATTTCTGAAATGTTTGTAACATCATTGTTATATTTAATTTCATGTCAACTAAAAAGATATCTGAATGGTAATTATTTTCAAGCGAATTCTTCGATCTAGCTCCACGAAATACATCAACACAGTATCACAAATCAAGTACGTGAATTTAAACGCTGGAATCGTAAATACATGTAATGAGCTTTTTACATTTTTTATCATGCATTCATGCTAAATAATGTTTCAATAAAATTTTTAAGAAATTGTTTTCCATTTCAAGCATTCAAAAGAAAATTATAAGGAAGCAATGAATCCATAATAAATAAAGATTTAAACCATACCAAAGCAAATGAATACAGAAATCGAATATCATTAGCACAAGAGCATATAAGGATGACGTCGCAAAACGGATATATGAGCAAAAGAGACGAATATTTCATTCATTAAAGCAATCCAAAAAAAATTAATAATTCCTAGAAAAATAAAAAGTAGACAATACAGAACGAAACTGAAATGAACTTGAGATAAATGGTCCCTTTGAAAAAAAATTATATGAATTTCTTGAAATGATTGCTTGAAATAATAGGGAAAGTCTTAAAGCATTCATAAATTGAAGTCTGCGACTTACTAATTTAGTCATTTCCTCTCTGCTACTGCTGATCTGCAATAACATCAAAACACTCTATAACCAATTGTTCAGAATTGAGGAAATATTATCATAGACACAAAATAATGTTTAAAATATTTTTCTCTTGAACCATATCTCGTAGAAACGTTCCCCACAGAACACCAAAATGTTAACATTGGATTGAGTATATTAAGTGGCACGTTGATCTCTAATCACGTTGAAGAGCTCTCAGAAATTTTAGATCTTGATGAACAATTATTAAAAGCGATTTCCTAGCAGGTGTAATCTTTAGTTTCAAATCACACTCTAAGAGCATCATAGTTACAAAAAATTTCCATGGCTAAGATAAGTATTGAATGGGGGTTTCTGGCAGTTTCTCAATCTCCAATTACAAATTACTCATTGGTAGTATTTTCTTATTCGAAGAAAATAATTTGTTTCAATGGTCAATTTTCAAAATATTTAAAAGTTCTAAGAAGGTTCAATATTCTCCAATCACAATTCACACAGAGGATTCAGAAATAGTTACAGGAAATATTCAATCTCAATGATCAATGAAAACAGGGACTTTATCAGTTTTATCGGTATTGAAAACTTTTATGTGATGGAAAATCGATTCAATTACTTCCAGCACTCACATACGGAACCAATTCCAGATTGTGAGATGTACTCGAAGCGGGAAGGAGAAGGACTGATTAAAGAGGCACCTTGCATGAGGTTGACTCCTCATTTCTTCAGCTATCTATCCGGGACGTAGCGAGTTGGAGGAAGAAGCGAGTGCTTGATGAAGGACTCGAGGGTAGGTTTTGTAGATTAGATTCAAATTGGAATGGAAACGTGGATTGTCAGTTGGAGACAATCGGAAGCCTTATCTTCTCGAGCTGCCTGCCTTCCTTCCGAGAGGCTAGATAATTAAATTTGTCGTACTGATTTATCCTGGCAGACACCTTCCCGCCTTACACTTCTCCGCAGTCAACCATCGACCTAGAGTCCTCCCTCTGCCACCTCCCCCACCCCTCATCACAGCATGACACCCCGTACTGAGCTCGATTTAAATCTGAACCAACGCCGCCAGAATACCAACCAACCAGAACACCACACACAAGTACCTACACTTTCTCAAGTCTCTTACACCACCTTATTTCAAGTTCCTCTCACACTAGCACTCTTTACAATTCTATACAAATTCAAATTGAAAATATCTGTAAAGCATCTTAATAAGCATAGATTGTTCTATAATGCACTCTGGAAAATTTAGTATTATTGTTGTGGAGATCAAATCAAGGAACCAAGAGAAGTTAAATAGTTAACAAAAGTTCTATGCTACAGAACAAACCGAGCTCATAAGGCTCTGATTGGAAATAAAACTCCAATGTTACTATACTGATAACCCAATAATATTGTGGAGTCTTGAAAACGTGATATTTTCTGTAAATCATATAATATAAGGTATATATTTTCTATTTCAGCTGTATGGTGTAGTAGTAGAAACTTACTGAATACTTATGTTTTTGTTGTGAATTACGTCAAAACTAGTCACTTGGACTGAACCTTGTTTTTTTTCAAAACTTGTACCTCTCAACATCTCTATGATATGAAATGCTCTCACTATATCTCCAAATTGAAGCGATCATTTCTATTCTTAATGAAAACCAACTCTTTGAGAACCAATTTTCCTGCTTGTTTCCAATCAGATCAAATTTGTTGTGTCTTGTTATCTAAGTCAATCGTTGATTTCATGCGACGACAGAATGTTTTTTGAAGCAGGAACGCGATGTGAGAGTGCGTCACGAATAGTTGCCTTGCATCGGTTAACTGGCTCACGATCAGTTGAGACGTCGAATTTGGTTACATCTGCTTCCGACGGATGCCTCGGCCCTTGTTCATCGATTTCGCGTGACTCCGATGCGAGCTTCGTAAACCGCATCGTGTGACAGGCGCGACCAGTTATTATGCATGAGTTTTTTACGGCAAGCGGTAACGCTGATGCGACGAGAAATGTGTAAAGATGCGGCCGGTCTCTCAGTTCATATATTAAAACGACGCTGTTTCATCGTTGAAAGGCAATTCCTTGTGAGAGAAAGTACGGGTGGAAAAGTATCAGGCATCGTTCCTTTATTATTCATTGCTTGCCTCATTCGCAGTTAGGCTCAACGCTGCCTTTCGACCTCCCTAAGACGATTTTCCATGCGTCATAAAGGCAATTACGTCCCCCCACTCCACCTCAGTCACATTTTTAAACAAGCAATCTATTTTCTCTCCTTTTCTATCCAATTTTTTTCAACCTTCCTTCCTCATTCACCTTCACGTTTTTTTCTTTCGTTTCTCTTCCTAAGGGAGCCGCATCCTCTTCGCACCCTTCGACGTGAAAAACGCCGCTGCCGATAATAATAAGAATGATACCGGCCTTATTCTCACTTTGCAATAAATCTACCCCCGGTTGGAGCCTGTGCGACCTCTAAATTTCATGTAACCTTCCTATCGTTCAAATGTCTGTAAACTGTCAAAGACACTCTGCTTTGTAGTGAGAGGAGATCCTTGTTTATGAATTCCAAATTCAATTGTTAATTATTTTGTGGCTTTTGGGACCCGTAATCACTCAATGAAATGTGTTTGTTAAGAATGAAAATGGATCATTGAGACTATCATTCTCAAATTATCATTCAGTATTATTATTTTGGTTTTCACTATCATTAATGGAAATTAGTAAGTATCTGATTCCGAAATTGATTTGATTTTTAAACTTCATTGACATTCTCAACAAATACATAGACTAACATCATCATAATCATAATTTACTTGGGATCATGAAAATTATACTTCTGATACAATGGTGCCGAAACATGTTTGTAATTTTGTTGAATAAATGAGTAATATTTAACTACAAACATGTGTTTTCATTCCGAAATATTATAGATGTAATGAGAGGAGATATTTTTTACATACAAAAATTTACTTATTATTTTTATTCTGGGCAAAATCCACCTCATATTCTGTTTTATATTTTAGGCTATTATATATTTCTATGAATGTTAAACTATTGAATCGGAATAAAATGTCGGCAACTTACAACTTATTTCAATACAAAAACAGTACTGAACGGGTCTTTAGTTACTTTCACAGTGGCTGAAATTCAAAATCCAATTTGTTGTTTGGAACCTCTCCAACCTTGGATGTTGAACTTCTTGCTTCTATAAATCTTTTGTTAGCAATGTCGTGCGGCGTTTTGTTGTTCTTGTGAAACTATTTTGTGCTGCACGAAATTCTTTAGAATACGGCGGAAACTTATTCGAAAAAGATGTTAGTTGGTGAGAAGAGAGATCCATTACAACCTCTGACAAAAGTATAAGGAATAAGTACATTGAAACTTTGGATGATGTGATGGAATTGTAGAAAGTATCTTTATTCCTCGATTGGATGTGTGATTAGTGATGAAAAATTGAAAGCATTTCTCTCTCATGATTTAAAGTTTGGCAGATATAAAGCGAGTTAATTTAAATTAGAACAAGGTGCGCTATCAACCTAGGATATTACTAGAAATTGGTTAGGATATCAGGCATAACTACACATAGAATAAATTTGTTCAGATCAAATAGAAATCATATTGATAATTTTGTTGCAACATCATTATCGTAATTGGATTTTTCTCTAAAATATTCAATAACAGAAATGTAGTGGATTTTTAAGACCCAGCTCTCCAGCTTCCAAAAATGCTTTATACAAACTCCAGAACATCTCTAATCCCGAAACTTTTGATGAAAAAGTTGAAATTCTCCCTCATTTTATAAATTCCTCCTCTCTATTTATCATCATGTAGCGAGTATTATAAATCTTCCTTCAGTACAAGGAGAAGCCCTTGGTAAGCTTGGAGGGATTTATACGGCATTATGACAACCCTAGTCTGAAGCTACGGATTTTGCATATTAAAATCAATATACCTTCCCCTCAGCTCGGGGAATAAGCATTGCATTTTTTGTTTGGCGAAAAATATTATCAGAATAATAAATAAGATGCATTGTACTGGATCAAGCGATTCGCGATTTAGGAAGATTAGAAAGAAAACTTCATCTCAAATGAAAAAGCACCCGTGCAGAAATAAAATAATGTCAAAGTTTCTTTCTACAACATGAAATATTATGATCTTCAATTGTAATAAAAAATGCTGAGCTGAGTGGAGATGTTCTAGGCCCCAACAGGACAAGGTTTTTAGAATAAGCGAAAACAATAATCTAGGCCTAAAATTAATCAAGAGTCAGTAATTATTTGTTATCGAAATTTAATTTGAAAGAATTTAAAGTTTCATCAAATTACAAGAGTTAGAAGAATCTTAAATTCAGAATGTTTTCTAGTCATTTAAAAATCAAATTTTCAGCCTGTAACCAATAATAATAATAATATTCTATACACAGTACTTGACTAATTATACAAACTGATACATCTGTGGTACTGTGGTACATAGTTACTACTGAAGTACAGGTTCATTCACTTCTTTTCTATTCTGTTTTCAAGTACTTTCTTCTCTTTTACTCATTCTTAGACTTCTTATCTTGTACTTTTACTGCTCCAACTTCTCACTAAACTTTCTCAATCACTCTCTCTCTCTCTCTCTCTGCCCATTCCCACACATCGATAGTTGTCACTCCACACATGCACACAAATTTTCACAGTATAGCAATGTGAGGAGTATAGTGCTGGTGCACTGAATGACAGGCATTAACTGTTATCGTTGCTTATCGCGTCAAACGCTTGCTTGTGTGCGTGAGTTGTAGGTATGTGTGAGTGTGTGTACTGTGTGAGCCATCAAGGTTGGAAAATTATTAGCTATCTGGCATCGGAAAAGCAATTACGCAATTCTAAGGCACTTTATCGTCAGTACGCGAACATTAGGAAAATGTGAAATAGGAAAGGACAGATTGTACTTTCCCAATAATAGTGCCGGTAATATTCCGAACAGTGGCTTTGATAATATGTCACGTTTCAACTACTTCCAAACAGATCGAACCGCACTGAAACCGCAAATTATTCTGTTGTAAAAATGAATGTATCGATGAAATCACTAAATTCAATTTTATGGTGATTTACAACGAGCGATATTTGCAATCAATCCTCATTAAAAGTAACTACCTCCCTGATATTATTTCATAAATGAGGGGATTGTGTGTCACGGTTATTTTCGGGCCTTTGGTAACGAGTATGAAAAATGAATTTGAAGTTTCAAAAGCTCCACATGCTATTGATTAGATTGATTTGTCAATATTAGATATTCATTCACTTTTCACCTCACTATTATTATTCTGAATAGACTTGATTTTGCGTGAAAATTTTGAATTTGAATCATATATCCACCACATTCCAGGACTGAGCGTTTACAAGCGTTTTCTAAGCGTTTTCAAGAACATCAGTGAATTAATGAATAATATGCTGGAGAATCAAGGAACAGTCTACATTGGACATAATAAATACTTGAATAAATGATAAACGAATACTTATTTCTCCGATATTGAATGTGTGTGAGTGTGTGTATTCACCATATTGCAGGACTAAGCGTTCTCAAGATCTCAAGAACGCCAGTGAATCAAGACTTTCATTTAAAAAATTTTATTTCTCTAATATTTAATGATTAGTTCGATTACTTACATCAGGAAGTTCTTATATATACAATACAATCATATATTTGATAAGAGCTTCGGAAATATACGATATAGCCTACAAAATTATGTACTGTCAAGATTATTCGATTACTTATATCAGAGAGTTCTGCTTTATCTGCAATTCAACCATATATTTGAAAAAAGCTTCTGAAATTACTTGATTGTCAAGATTTAACATGAAAGATTATTAATTTTTTTGTATGAATTACAGAGAAACGAAGTGAAGTTGGACGATCCGCAATCAGGTGAATAAATAGGGAAGAGGAGCAAATGGAGATAAAGAAGACAAACGGTTGTAGATAGATTGAAGGAAGAATAAGAAGAAGGAAGAAGAAGACGGGGATGAGCTGCACCGAAACCAGTATTTCATTTTAATGGGCCCGACGGGAGAGATTCCATTAGTGCAGTGACCATGGGGACCATTAGAGGCATCTCTGAGAGTCTTGCATCAAACGGCTTTAGCCTCCATCCCTCTTCTCGATCTTAAGATTCGCCCTCAGCAAACACTGACCCCCAAAAACCCCCGAATTACGTCTTCTTTTAAACGTGGAGAGCCTTCGTTCAAAGTCACCGAGCCAGAATCAGTTCATCATTATTATTTCTCATCAAAGTACACGCCAACCCTGGAAGTGGTCTGTGATATATGGATGCGGAAACTCTGTGTCGAATAGGGGAAGACGCCGGGTCAATGGACTTTGGTGGGGATTCACACTAAACAATCGATCCTTCAGAAAATAGTGTACTAGTTGCAAGATGTACTATTTGTGTAGTTAAACTAGTGAAAGATGGATGTAGGCCTACAGTACAATCCGAGTCTAGATAAGATTGTATTTAGCGCTTGAAGAAATTATTTAAAAAATTGACACCTGTGAAGGTGAAAAGTGAATTATTCATACTACATTATTTTTGGTATCCTCCAGTCAAACTCATGGACTATCTATCCACCTCCATAAAAACGAACGAATTAGGAACGAATTATATTGTAGCTAACAAAATTGAAATGTTTTTGATACATCATTGATCTCTAATAAGCCTACATCAAAGAGAACATAAAAAATAATAAAATTCTACAGTTTAATGAATCAATCTTCAATGCTGGATTGATAATAATTGTTCATAATAATGCCTTATAATGCTTAATTCTTAATAATGGAATGCCGAACTCCATTACAATTATTGAAACTTGGATTTTAGTTTGATTGATTTTTACCCTTCATTGTTTTTTTTTTTGTTGGTTTGATAAACCAATTGATTTGTTCTCGTCGCACGTGTTCCATTGAGGAGAAGGAGAACTATTACAGAGAGTGACGTTGAGTAGAATTATTTTTTTATAACTTATAATTTATGTTTCTAGTTAAAATTCATGAGAACACAAATGAATGAGCTACGACAATAAATTAAAAATTATATGAGAGTTTAATTTTAATGAATTTTTAGAACATTGTCCCAACAATATATCATGTCCAAAAATTTCAGTGGAGGAATTTTGTTGAACAATAGACTACAGGTCGAACAATCGATCAACAAGACAGATACTGACTTGGAAACAGGGGAATGCGCGGGTGTGGATCTGGTACCTAGCATGTACTCTCTGTACTGAGCCTGGGAGAACGACTCTGGACCTCACAGGTTTGTCTCCATCATAAATCACAAACCAGTTATCACAAATGAAGAGTGCGGCACCGACTACAAGATGGAAGACAAGCTTGGGAGGTTCTTGTCACCAGTGACTGCGTCTTCCATAGACATACCTATGTATTACGTGTGACTGGATATAGACGGCTTAATAGAGATATGTTCACGACTCAAGGAGCAAAGGGCAGCCAAGACAATGCCACCCACAAAGTAACAACTGATTTCAATGCGACCAAACCACCTCATTGTTATAGAAAAATTTGTCCAGTTAATTCGTTGCGGAAAGTGTTGGAAAACAGAATTTTGTCGTACTAATCATGTGTTGGAGAGCCAAATTTTTTCGTACTTATGTGTAGTGACTTATGTGTACTTATCATGTGTTTGACAACATAATCTTCTCCTACTAATCTTTGTTGGAAGACAGAATTTTGTCATACTATCATCTGTTTGAGAAAAGAAATTTGTCCTACTTATGTTGGAAAACTTATCCTACTGGGAAACTTAATTGTCCTACTTGTGTTGGAATTATCCAACTTATGTGTTGGAAAATGATAAGTATTATTAAATAAGTTAGACGAGTATTAGGTATTAGAGACAGTAAAATTAAATACATTTCTTCACAAAATGTCATTATCCGTCATATGCAACATGATTGATTTTAATTTGGAATTTATAAATAAGGGACTGATTGTTAAATGTGCGCCTCTAATAAGATGCTTGATACCCATCTATCTCTCAAGTTCCAAGTGAGCCAGCAATGAGGGGAAACCTTCAGCAAGCCTGTAGCGGCGATTCAAATTGCCCAGCAAAACACATTGAAGCGTAGAGCTAATAGTGCAAGTGCTAGCAATCCCTTAATAGGATTTGCGCTGTGAGCTTGGTACGCGCAATTACCCGGCCACTAAGGCTTCAATTCTTAATGCCCAGTGTGAAAGGGTGGTATGGGGGTGTTTCAGGAAAGAGAGACAAAAATAATAATTACACTTTGCGCCCCATCCCTAATCTGCTTACTTTTGAATTGTTAATGCCAGCCCAGCCGTCCACTGTAATGCGCCCCCTCCCCGTTCCCCTCTTACTCCAGCCACTGCATCATTCCAGTTGTTATTTTTGCTGTTGACTGTGCAACGTATGTGAGTACTAAGACACGTAACCCAATTATCCACTCACTGCATAGCGGCATTTTAATATTTTAAAATGCACTTAAAAAAGTTAATGGTAAATCATCCAGAGCCCCACACCAGTTGACTCGTTTGTTTAATCAATATTCAACTGAGAATGGGGAGGCCTGCATGTGTACCTTGCAAATGTATGCTGCACACACATGATGAATAATGCAAATGGAATATTAATGTGATTATAAAGGTCCAAAGCATGTTAAAAAGGCTGGATATTGAATTATATGGATGTGTGCACATTTGATAAGCGATTTCAGGCGGAAAAATGATATGGCATCATGTGAATTTGAGTAGAATGGAATTGTCAGGTGAAATTTAGAATTTAAATAAAAAACAAGTAAAGTTGGTGGAATATGAATGAAGATTAGAATGTTCCATTAGATTTCAGTAATTTACATGGTTCCGAAGTTTTTTTCCAATGTATGATAAGGATCGAGGAATATTCCTTGACACTCGATAGGCCTACTCGTAATATTGATTTTCAGATCCTGCACAACAGAAGTTTTGGTAACTAAACCAATAAAATGGTATTCAATTGTTCATAAAATAAATCCTTGTGAGTGAGAAAAAAAGTTAGTCAAATATCATTTGATAAGGATGAGCACTTCATCAATGAAATAATGCATATGGATAAATATTTTCCACTTGATTCAAGTACTGATCTTTGTTTACAATTTTAGCAGGTCTGTATAGAAAATTATTGGAGATGATACTTGGGAATAAACAATTTTTTCTTAGGAATTGATAAGATTTTTCACTTTCTAATGACTTTTTGACGCAAACTCAGCCGACTCAATAGTAACCGGTTATCTATAAACACACTCAGCCAAGAGTCTATCAACAGCACTAAATAATTAAAATCGCGGCCGTAGAAGATAATTTGAAAGTAATTAGCTGTGCAAAGGCACTTCAGGTTCAGGCCAAAACACTATTCTTATCGGCTTATCAGCTGATAGCTGGTGACCAGGTGCTTTTCCTTAATTTTCAACTAAGCCAGGCCAGTATTTCTACAAACTTGGTGATATGTCAAATATTCGTCAATGTTGTGCAATGAAAAGACCTTCGCTCGATATTTTGGCCTGAAAACAAACTTTCGTAACGATAGTGTTTTACTTTACAAATGACAGGTTCAGATATTTTAGCGATAAAAACGCGAACAGTAATTATTTCGTGAGAATTGGAAATGTGCTAGTGACTCATTCTTCAAAAGTAACCCCAATAAGGTGGATTGTGAATAATCGATCATTTATATCCTACTGCAAAGGGCATAGATTGAATGATAAAGACAACTCTAATTAGGCACAATCTGACTGCTTATCTCAAAATGTTACCAACAATACAGATTCGAATTTGAGCAACAGTAGTTTCCAGCCAATCTGCCTAAAATTCTTTCCAATTTCCAAACTCAGAATATATTTCGAAAAATCGAGTACAAATTGATTGATTTAGCTCTATAATAATTGAATATAATTGGAAGCTACGAACTTACAATTGATTAAAAGTAATTTTACAACGTTAAAATTGTAACAATGGATGGCATAGAACTAACTTGTCTAATAGAACAAAATTCATTATTTATCAATACTCAATTTGAAAATTGGTTCAGCTTCCCTCCGTCTGTGATTCCGTTAAGGAAACTCAGTTTCTCGAAATCTTAGTTCCTTCTAGTCTTATTAGAAGGATGCACTTCTCAAATCGTAATATGTTCCCCAACACACACACACACAGACGCACAAGATCACGCTTCAACCAAAATAGAAACCAAAACAGGGTGGCGTAGTTTTGGGAGAAGTATTTTCGGATTTTGGGGCACACTGTGTGTGAGTCGAGACTCGCCTTGTGTCACTCACTCACACACGCCCTCCGACAAACGCTCGCTAACTATTTCTCACTCTCATTCTTCATCTGTCTTTCTTGTAATTACACAGACACGCTTGTTCCGCTATCAATTTTTCTCTCACTTAATCAATCTCTATCTCTCTCCCATTCTTTCAGTCGTAGCACTCACTTTGTCACACTTATTTTCTTCCTCACTCTTCAACATTATCAACTCTCTCACTCTCTCTCTTTCACTCACTCTCTCTCCCTCACTTCTTATCTCTTTTTTCTGAATCCCTCTCAACAACTCTGGTAGTACCTTCGGTGATGTCGAGATGTGTTTCTCAGTGACTGAAAGTCATCCACATAACCTACACACATCGCCGAGGGATTTCAGTTCAGAATTCGAGCCCGAAATAGTCTTAGTGACAGATTTAAAGTTTGGCCCCTCTTGTTTACTTAAAAACCACATCGCCGCACACACACTAATATACAAATAAGTTACACCTACACTCACTCACATACGCGTCGAACACGATGATATATCCAACGACTGAGTAACTTTCATGATAGTAAACTACTACCCTAGAGACATGTTCTGTGGAGACGTATTTTGATGGATCAAAAATATTGGATGGTAAAATATATTGGTATTATGGTGGATCAGCCAGTGAATGTGCATTTTAAATTCGGTTGTAAGTTTCTAGCATGATCAAACATTTCACATGAACGTGTATTACTTCAATAGAAATCCTGATGCTGATGGAAATGAAGCTGCTATTTGTCTCACAAATGACAAGTACATATTTGAAATATTGTTCAGTTCGAAATGAGTTTATTATTACTTCAAAATTGAGAGAAAAACAAAAGAAAACATTGTCCCCTGTAGTCGAAATTCTAACAAGAGATTGCAAAATTTCAGTGGAAAACAGAACTATTATTGATTGACTAATTTTCTGTGCATAGTAAAGTCTGCCAATCAAGTAGAATTAACTTATCTCATAGAAATAAAGTTATTGATTGATCTTTTCTTTTCTCGGAAATATATTTATTTTTTTAAATAGTAGGTTATTATTGACATTTTTGATTGAAATCAAATTTATTGACAGTTACTCAGTCATTAATAATTTCGATGGATAATTCAAGGAGCAGGGAACAATGCATTTCATTATTGATATGATGTTAATGAACTTTCTGAAATAGTTTCAGATGTATGTTATAAAAATGTCACTGGAAATGAAAATAAGTAGCTGCTAATTCTTTGCTTGTGACTTGGCAGCCGTGTCGCAGGGCTCGAGTCAAGATGCGAGTCCACCCCAACTCATCAAGCCCTCATTCTGTTTCTCGTCATACTTTATTATAAGAGTCACAACTATTCAATTAAACGGCAGTTCTTGGTGCCCACATGCAGTTGCCGGTTCAGTTTTGTTTGGTGCAATAAATCTGTTCTATCTTCACGATGTTCGGTGTAGGAGCGTGCTGTGTTTTGAAAATTTGATGCGCAGTTTAACAAGCTATTACGCCGGGGTGTTCACTGATTTAGCTATCATTATCATCCGGATATATAAATCTGTGTTCACAGGGAAAAGGGAACCGTTCTGAAGACGTTTGTTCACTTTGTGGTGCTCACGCGGTACCAGAATGTAAACAAATAGGCGGATATTTATGATCTGAAATTACGGCGGGAAGTCAACAATTGTAAAGTCATAACTCTTGTGGGTGGTGGGGTGGGGTGGGGTTGGATACATCCCCGTGGGAAGCTGGTCTCACCCCCTCGCCGACATGAGGCGTTTACTGATTTATGTAGGCCGTGGATGGTGTACTCTGTAGATAGCGCTTCAACCACCCTTCTGCCTCATACGGTCAGCTCATCGGAAAAGATTAACGTTTTGTTGATGTGACACCAGTGGTCGTTTACGAACTATTACCACCTTGTTGGATCGGTGAGCCGTACAGCATCATTCATATCGAGTATTGGAGATGTTTTATTGTTGTGAGCTTATCACAAAAGTATCATCCATATTGAGTTGTTTTATTCATGTGCCATAAGAGCTTCATTACAAGAAGAAATACAAATGGAATTCATGATACTTGTACCTCCTAACTGTCTCTCTTCATTTCCATATCTGTTCCATTGATCTCAACAACATTAAAGTTTATATTTAAAAAAGTACAAGGATGAAGTTATACCTATAAGTAGCCTATGGAGTACCTATTACAAGTGATTCATTACAAAAAGAAATACATATGGAATTCATGATGCTCGTGCCTCATAACTGTCTCGCATTATTTTTGAATCTAATCCATTGATTTCAACAATTTTAAAGCTCATGGAAGTGCATGTGTAAAGTTATACCTATGGAGTAGCATAAGGAGTACCTATGGAGTTATACCTGGTGGAGTAGTTTCATCAATACAGTATTAATAAGTTAAATTTACCGATCTCTAGGATGAGAGAGTTCACAAACACCCAAAAATTATAAATTGATAGTGTAGTGATATTATTACTTGGGATGAATCACTTTATGTACTTATGTAACTGTTCATCAGCCTCTTTGGACCAGTTGTAGACCTGACACCAATACAACAGAATTCAGCCGTGAAAATAAGCTCTTCAGAAACAATGGATATTAAGTATTTTCTTTGGTCTCCTAGAAGATCTGGTAGTCAAAGGATACCGCGAATTGGAGAGAGAAGAAACTATCATTTTTCCAAGAAATAATAATGGAATTGGAGAAAAATGATGGCGGATATAGCAGGTTTGGGCTGTCTCAGGGTTGTAACATTCAAGGAGCGGTGTCCTTCGTGGGTGTGAGAAAGAAGTGGAGCTGGGTGGGGGGGAAGGGGTTGCGGGGCGGTTTTCTTTACGCACAGCTGATGACGAAAATGAGCAGCGGCTAGTGGACTGGAAACAACATCAATAAATTGTCTGAAACAAGCGCTGCTCTTCTCTCAATCATGGTAACGGTGGATCTGGAGCCGATCCGAATCTATCGAGAAAATCCCCACAGTAATTTCATTTCCGGAAGACATCATTTCGAAGTAAATGAAGCGTCCAGTCGAAGAAGAAGTGGAAAAAGCTCACGGACCGTGGCGTGGACGTCCCGAATCCACTTAGACGGCGATGAACCCATCGTGTGTCACCGTACGGCTTCGCCCCCGGCCCAAAAAAGTAAACGCTTCACCTTTGATGGGCTTAACGGCTTACCAGACATCACACTTGTCTATTCGACCGTTGTCAATTTTTCATTGAATCTCCCGAAGGGCAGAATACTAACGAATTCATGAAGACTCCATAGGATGGATGTGAAAATTACAGTAGCCTTAAATGTCTTATTCCTGAATTGGAGGTGAGTGGAACATCAGCGAGCGAGCATGATTTCTAATAAGAGGAGATTGTTACGTACAAAGCAGCTTATTCAAAGATAAGTTTCAACTATTCCTGAACTGGAGGTGAGTTCAAGATCAGCGAGCGAGCATGATTTTTACCAAGAGGAGATTGTTACGTAAAAAGGAGCTTATTCAAAGAGAAGTTTGAAATGAGTTAGCTAAATCAATATTATACTTTCAAGTATTTGTGATTGTTTGTATTTAGATTTATGCTCAACATGGTGAAAGGGATGAAGAATGCAACAATATTGCACATTAAATCTACTACATTCCAAGCAAACCAGTTACAATTGAAATGACCAATCCGTTTTGATGGCTAGAACTCTAGAGTGTAACTCCGAAACCCCAAGGTAATAGAATTAAGTTCACGAGTAAAACTTGAGTGCACTTTTTTATCACCAACGGTATGTGACCTGAACATTGCTTGACGCAGGTCTCTTGTCAATAGTTGTAACTGCTCACACCAGAAGTGTAGAATAAATTATCATAGCTTACTCCAGGTTACGCTCTCATGTTCTCGGCTAAGGACGTTTGTAGGTCGCTTGGCAGGTAATGAGCGATATTGAGTTTCAAGTGAAAGCTTTGGCAAAGTATCAATAAAACTCTCAATAAAGTACTTCCTTGCCTTAGTGCTCAATAGAATATGTACCTTGGTGCATTAATGTGAGGCGGAGTATGACCAACAACATCGATGGAATATAATTATCATTATCGGTGGTCGGTCTAAAACTATTCAGTGATAGTGTGACGCAAGTATAACAAGTTAACCATTATTATTCACTAGTCTCTTTAGTCACTATACCGTGTTGTCGTTAACAAGTATTATTGCGAGAGATTCCTGTATGGTATTCATAATCTATCAATGCATTATAGGATACATGGAAGGTGATAATCATTATTTTAATCTTTTACGATGCTATTTAAAGTTTATTCACAAGCAATAGTAGATTTTATAACCAATGATAATTCTCTCATAAACAGATTCTACTACTGATTCCTTATCGACAAACAGAAAGAAGAGGCAAACTAATAAGATAGCATGAATAAGTCATTAAACGTATGCATTCATTTATAGTCATAGTGAATGACTTATGAAAGTACTCTTTGCACCAAAGTACATCAAGTAGGCATCCTATTAATTAAATTTAGGTATGATGACTAAATAATGAAAGAATATGAGGGAATAGATAAGCATAATTATAACGAGTACTTTCAATTCACGAAATAGAGACTTTCAACTCATCAACTATATTACAGAAAAAAAACTTGGATATGAACTCCAATTTAAATCCTGATTCTTTTCTCAACAGTGATTCTTCTTCGAACTGTAATCTATATGTAACAGAACATGATAACCGGAAGAAAAATTGCGTTCAACAGAAAAACATGAGATTGTGACATGTTTTTTCACAACTTGAGTTATTTTCATACTCGTTCTACATTTGTCACAATTGGTAAGGGAATTGGTCTAGGAAACTTGAAAAATCAACTATAAATCTAGAATTCTAAGCTCCCACAATGAAGTTGGATCTAATACTGTAATAAATGACGTTTTTCTTCAATATCAGTAAATTTGAAATCCATTAAGTACCAAGAGGACGTAATAATAATTATTGAGTGCTTAGGATTATTTAGTCTTCTCTCAACAGACTAGTCAAAATAGAGGACTGTTGGTTTCATGGTCTTCCTGGCGCCATCCTATTTCTGTTCCTTGGTTGCCTCCGCGCAATATTTCAGTGCAAGGTTCGAGTGTCGAGGAATATCGTACGGTCTGTAAAACATCAGCATGTTTCACAGCACAAAACTGCACAATCTGTCCTCAATTAGGTAGGCTACACTCCAATTAGTCTACAAGATCTTCGCTCTAGATTTAATCTTCGTTAATTCTTTTTCTTTTGTCTTCATTCAGTAATTGTCTTTCCCTTGAATAGTTTACTTTATCATTGTTTGTTCTCGTTGTAATTAGCCGGCTTGTTTCCGGCTGTGCGCGCAATCACAACTGTAACAATTGGGAGCTGGTGGAACCGAAAGCAGACAGAAATTATCTTGTCTGACTCTTCAATTGTTCCAAGTAGAAAAGATAGTGTGTGAGTGGAAAGAAATTTTGTTACTGCACTACTTATAACATAAAATGCATCAAGTTGTCATTATTAAGGAGAAGAATAGCTGGATATGCTTGAGCCAACAGTTCAAAACACTAACAAGATAATGGAGATATGTTTCTGTGAGAAAATGAGAAAAGTATCGAAATAGTTCATCACTAAATAACTAATATTGGAAAATGTGAACTGATACGCAAACAGAATAATATGACGTTCTAAATAACAATCGATAGTTTCAAAATAGTAGTGTCATCTGTCAAAGAACCATGACAGAATAGAAAATGAATAGAATAGATGAATAGAAAATTAATAAAAATTGATGAAAGAATAGAAAATATCGTTAATAGGATAGAAATATTGTTATTGATAGTAGAAAAGCCTTCAATACTCTCTTCCAGTGAATAAATGAAGTTAATAAATTGCATATCCTGCCCCTTGAGAGAATTGTAGAGTATGACAGTAGCAGTATGACAATAATTATTGTAATGTCTCACGTTTTCTGACCTACGACAGGAGCGAATGTGAAAAGGTTGCATACCCTGCTCCGTAAAAAGCATGAAGGATGTGGCTGAAGATTCACAATTCATTGTAGACAATTACGGTGAAGTTATTGTTCTATTACTGTGGAATAAATGGTTTATGATTTATAATGGATTTTTTATTACTGTGTTCAATTTTGGGATACAAAATCTCATTCAAATATTGAGGTTCACCTCAATAGGATAAGAAGACCTAATAGAATGAAATCATCTAATTTTCCAAAGGATAACTGTAGTCTATTATTTCAAAGACCGCTTTACTTCTACGAGCGAAAAATTGGCCAAATCACTTGTAACTACGGCAGAGAACTGGGAAATTATATAAATTCGCCAATTTATAAGCCGCAAAAGAGATTTAGACGGGTTCAATAACCGACGAGATCTACAAATTAACAAAGACATTGATGTATGCGCGAACAGCAAACCCCAACTTCAGACGCAAGCCAAAACTGTTTTTTCTGTACAAAACACACATACACAGAGCTGCTGGCACTTGGGCAAGAGTCGTGTCTTGCTACAAAACTTATTATTAATTCTTGTCTTGTTGATCTTCTCAAATGCTTCAAGTATATCTAGGGGAATTACAAATGAGAAATCACATGTCGACCCTGAGATCAAAACTTCACTTATTTTAAATGCCAAGTAAACTAGAAAACTGTAATTTTGTTGGTACTCATTATATTCTACCTCTGATTAAGTTCTGTGTGATTATTATTTTATTACTTTTTGTAATGTATTAAGAGTATTTTTGTATAAGGACAAAACACAGATAACAAGCACACTTGCACTTGTTATTAATAGACACTTGAAGAATTATAATAGAAGAAATGGGTATTTTTCCACATAATACGCCATATGAAGAGGTAAAGTTTCAACACAGAGAGATTAAGCAAATATTGATCTGTTTCTCCAAATGACTAGTATTAGTGATCTACTGACCTTTGTATGTGATTTGAAACTACTTTATACCAATTAGATGTAGTTCTTTAAATTCCTGTTTCTTCTTTCAAAAATCTCCATGCCCTCTAATGTGTAATGTTCACCTTTCTTGTGACAGATGTCACAAACAGACAGCTGGATTTCAGTTAGTACTCTTCCAGTTCAGTACAGGTTTTTCATGAGTTATAGCCGGGCGGAGTATGGAGTCGCTTTATGACAGCTCTCCTCATATTAATGTCAATCTCTCCTTCGAAGAATTTGCTCCTCAAACGTCAAGCGGGACTATCAACTACGTCACTTCCTCAACCTGTTCTCAGCATTGAAATAAATAATGTAGCTCAAATTGTCAACTATTTCTTGACATCAGCATTCTGATTTATGTATGCTGTGAAAGAAGTTAATTGAGATAGAGTTCAATTTTTAATAAATTCTTTTGGATTCGTCAGAGATTAGCCAATACTGCATAAATGAGAATCAAGTGATCTGAATGTTAAGTTCATACCAGCAAGAGATTCTGAGACGCAAATTTTGAGTAATAAGTGGAAACCAATGAGTAATGATTGAATTTTAACTTCAAACTAAATTTTATAGAATATTTGTTAAATTATTGAATTTCAAGGTTTCCCTATAATATTTTCTTTTTAATTCTCCTCACCTCACACGTATCTTATCTTATTGAATTGAATTGTTGTTTTATTCTCAATAAATTAATTTTTTCCTTATTAATTAGAAAACAAAATATGTATATATTCCAAGAATATAATTATGCTAGAAAACTATTGGAGAAAGAAAGTATTTCAAGTAGCAAATAAACAAGGGCAGTGAAAATCTGAATAGTTACTGTGACCTGAATTACTAGACCGAATTCGCAAACTGACCAACTTCGTAGAAGCCTACCTCAAGTAACACTAGACCAATTTCAGAGGAAACCTACCTCAAGTTAGTAGTGAGAGCATGAGACACACTGGAAGGACACGGGCGGGAGCGTTGGGGACCGGGGGCCATTCATCTTATCACAGACACACCGACCTGGCACAGCGTTACGTTGGGTTGGGACCCACTTGTTAATTGCTGGCTACCGCTATTAGTCTGCAATTAACTGCATTCAGCATGCAGCGCGGTTCTACGATGCAGTATCCAGTGATACCCCATACTACGACTGCATTGTCAAACCTCACCACCTCGTGAAATGAGGCTCATTGCAAACATTGAAATTGAAATTAAAATTATATTTATTCTTCTTCGTATACGGTGTACAGCAAAAATGCGTAATATTTTTAAGAACGCTTATAGGCACACAAGCAGTTCGGATTAAATTTCTTCATGAAGATTTCCTTCATTTTCCAAAATAACTCATATGAAAATAGATCAATTCATTCACAAAAGTGAGCAAGCTACTAAGTAAAGTAAGCTACTTCTATTCTAGGTAACTACCAACAGTAGTGTCGTTTTACTTTTGACGTATCGGAGGGTTGCGGTTAGATTTGAGCTTACAAGTGTATAAGAGGTAGGCTTTTGTTACTAGTATGAGTGAAGCAATAAATAAAAAATAAATAAACATGTGGGGCTGTTTTTATCATTTGGATGCTAATATACTATTTATACTATCAATACAATATTATAAACAATTATAATAGGTTGAAAAGTGATTAGTACAGTTAATATCTTACTACTTGTATGAGTGAAGAAATTAATGAAAAAAATACATGTGAGGCTTTCATTAGATGCAAAGTGATGATTAGTATAATTCTGTAGAGGTTGTAGACGATGTAATAAATTATTATAGGCTGGAAAGTCATTAGTACAGTTAATAGTGAAGTATTGATAATTAATTGATAATATTTAATTAATAACAATAATAATTATTAAAATTATTAATAATTAATAATTGGTGCTTTTCTACATTTTCTTTTTACATTTTATCTAAATTTCAGTTGTAAGTATTCGCTCTATTTCAATGTAACCACTGTTCAAATCCATTGCAATGCCCAGCTCAAAGCCAGGATATTTTCACACTCAACAATAATTGTTATAATAATCTGAAGCATCGTTTATAATAGGTTTGTTTGTCACAATCAAACTCCTCGCTACACTTGATCCTGTAGTTGATAGCCAGCATTTTCATCATTACTATCAAACGTAGAAGAAACATTGGCGGAACAACTTGGAAAAGTGGAGAGCTGTCATAAGTGAGGTTTATGGCCACCTGGCTGAGCAGAAAAAGTGGCGAGCGACGAGTTTAGGGATGCCACAAAGCCGTCAGGCGACAGAGACGGAATGTTCCATCGGGGCGACACTGTAAACGCCCCCCTCTCACCTGAAACCTCCCCCTCCCCCCACCAAGGTCAGCTCTGTTCTGCTACAAATTAACCTGGCAAAAACTTGAAACCCGCTTGCGTCTCATTCTTCGTTGCATTTCTCTCCATCTAATTTTCGTCTCCACCGGAATGCTATCCCCCTCAACAAAATAAACAGGAAAAAATCGGCGAAATTTTTTCCAACATTCAACTGCACCTTTGTGCTTCTTTTGCATTTGAGCCGCAGTCTTAGAAAAATGTCAACAGTCTTCAATCTTCTCTCACACACATTACCATTATTTCAATGACATTATCTTACTCCACGCTTTTTATTTCTTCATCAAAAATAAGTTGACCTTTGAGATGCACTTGGGTTTGCTTAGATTCGAATATTTATCTAGATATGGTCCCATTTCTGAACTGTGAAGTTTAACACTATTATTTTTCTCATTCACGTTTTTATTATTTAGTATTACATTTCAATTTTTTCCATTTATTAATATTTTTCAATTCATTCTCCTTTATTCTGTGATTTATTCATGGTTTTGATAAATAAGGATAAGTTCCATATCATAAAACAAATATTTTTTTTAGTTTCCAAGCTAAAGAACTCCACGATTTGGTGATATAAAGTAACTTATTATTGAATTAATTCAAAGGGAAATAATTGGGTGAATTTGTCAATTTATTTGAACATTATATGTTACATAAAAATCATGTGTCTATATTTTTTCAATACATTGTTTTGTATTTTTTATATTTTTTTGACAAATAATGCTGAATTTGCCACTAATTAACTCAAACATCAGTACATACTGTATTATTATATAGAACTTCTGAACGTTTTCACATGATTCTGAGGTAATTTCAGATGCAATAGAGTGAATGCCACTGAATAAACGTGGGTTTCTTCATTTTGGCAATCGCCAGGCATAACTCACAAATAGAGTAAGAAGATGCTAACAGAGAGTGAGAGAAAGAGAGAAGAACTGGGAGAAAGAGAACAACAGGAAACATATTAAAAATAGTCCGGGCCCAGTTGGCTGGATGATGTCGACCGACACCTCTCTATAACCGCAATAGTGGAATGATTTTGGATGGTGTGAGAGAAAGAGAAAGCAAAAGGAGTAAGAGAGAGTGCAAGACTGAAAGAAACGAGAGAAGGAATGATGAACTCAATTTGAAACTCACGTCCCAGACGATGAGAGGGAATAAAAACAGATAAAATAACACGAGTGTACGCTTCAACTGCAGCGTAGCTTCATGTGGCGTGGCGTTCTCAGACGAAGCTCTTGACGTGTCATGCCAAGCTAGATTCTTGTGCGATCTCCATTTTTTCTGATCCTTATCTTCCATACTTGTCACATGAATTAATAGATACCCATAAATCACACCAATAATTACTTTTCACATCATAAATTATTAAACTGAAAGCTCAATTACCTTTTTTCCATGACAGCCGATTGTCACTTGCTCAGTGCGATAAAAATTCTACCATGGATTATTGAGCCCATTAAAATTACCAATAGCTTATCGCTGATAATTAATTTTTTGTTGATTTTCAAAATAGTTTTTGTCATTTTATAATAATATAAGTTAGAAATATCACAATCTTACAAATTTTGTAATAATTTTGAGAATATTGTTCTTTATTAGATAAATCAATCAACGATGCTGTTTTAGTGAGCAAATGAATCAACCGCTATTAAATATACATTTAATATATACGCTATTTAATATGAAAAGTTATTTCCTACTACTTAAGCTACCATAATCCCAATATATATTTTTGTCTGATGTATGGGAATAGTTTTTTCAAGTTAAATAGTAAAATATTAACTATGGAAAATTAGTTAAATGGGTTTTGTTAACATTATTGAGAACAGACAGAATATTGAAAGTTCAGTTGAAAAATTTTAATACTTGATGCACTCTAATAACTTGTACTCCGCTGAAATTATTAAGAGTCTTCTCATGCATTCACTTTATTTTCACATATTCTTGAATAATATTCCTTATGTTTATTAAAAGGATTGTTTGTGATAATATGGCATTGAGGAGTTTCCAGACGCTGTTTAAAATGCAGTATTGTGCTGCCAATAGTTAAATGACTGGTGTAATTTTATTGGGAGCAGGTTGAGTGCAGCTATAACGTGAGAAACGGCTGAAACGTTCGACAGAATGCACGACTTGAAACGTGAGGGGTTGGAGAGCAATCTTCCATTACATTGACTTGCCGCTAAATAAATACTTGAGTTAATAAAACGTGCTCAAGAAGAAATTTCATCTAGATATTCATAGCGGTGACAGCTACTGTTGGATGCAGAGGCAGGAGGATGATTTCTCCCTCGCTTTCAATATGCATGCAAATACCTAGAGGGCCAGGCAAAGCCACCACGTTCCACCCCGCTTGCCAGTAACCAGAAAATGGTTCACAGTGTCATTTTCTCCCCTTATTACCTTTTTTTCTGTCTATCTCGGCTGCCCCACCCCTCAAAGTATCTCATTTTCATCGTCCAAACGACGTGGAGCAGGGGTAGCAAAAGTGCAAGGGATGGCATCTCCCCCCACCCACCAGTTTTTACTGGTAATTGGTGTCAATTTGATGCTACACATCACTCATACTAAATAAGGGAGTGGCACAGTTCGAGTCTTAGAGGGTAGAGGTGCCAATAAGGAAGCTTAATCCCGCTCTCTCCCTTCATTTCGGCCAGGGCTGTCCTGGCGCCCCAATCTAAGTCCTATGGATTACGTCACCCATCAATATTATTATTATTCGCATCCATCTAGCACGTCAGAGATTTCGTCGTGAACGGGGAAGACATCCTCGGAAGGAATAATTGAAAAAATTATCTGAATATGGTTGGTGGTGGACGAAGGGGTCCGAAAGGCCTTCATTCTGATACCGCCTAATAAAGTCTTCTCTCTCACCAACTATACTCACTTCCTCACTCACTCACTCTCACTCCCTCTCACTTCCTATATCTTGCTCACTCTTTGTCTAACTCGCACTCTGCAGTTACAGCCGGTGACAGATTTGACAGGGCGCGAAATTGGCCTTTTTCCATCTGATTTGTGCATTTCATTTCTTGCTTCATTTGCTAGTTGGTTCTCGAACAATGACTAGGCCTCGTGGCGAGGGCCATGCCATCCCTTACCAACAAATCTATTCATTATAAAGTCTCAGCAAACACTAATTGGTGTGTGAGAGGCGTGTTTCATGCTCGATACCCTTCTCTGGACATGACAGGATGACTTTGATATTTACAAATTGTGTTGATCATGAATGAATAATCATGCCTTGGTCGCAGAAATGTACTTCGAAAATGATTATGATACATTCATCACTGTGGTGGGAGCAGTAAAATTAGAACAATTATAAATTTAGCACCCTAACTTTAATACTACCCTTATTCTTCATTGAAATATAATGGTTTGATTAAGGAAAATCACGAAATGTTGGATATACAAAATCTGCCAGAAAAGTTTTAACGTGAAGTTAAGTATAAAGTTAACGATAAGTTGGCCTATATAAAGAATAAGATTGGGTTTCTATAAATTTTTCTTATTGAATGGGTTTCTATGTTAGTGTAATAATTTCAAGATAATAATAAAACATAGCATACAGACCAATTTTCATTGCAATCTTTTTGAACAGGTAATATCTCCTGAAAATCTCCACTTTTCATCAGAGCATACACATTTTTTACGTACAAAATGGCCGTGAACACTTCCTGAATTCACTAGCAAACAATGGGAAGGTTTTGTCAGATATTGTAATTAGTAAGCATCAAACTACTGCAACCAAAAAATGACATTCTCTCAACTCTCGGGAGAAGCTTCTCACTCACACTAGCTCACCGCGTTGCACACACGCACTCGCAGTGCCATTCCACTATTCGACAGAAACCTTGGCGTTGATCGTCGTTCATCTTCTTTTTCGCATGGCTTGAGACGATAATTAGTGACGCGTTCTTCCTTATACAGAGAATAATTATGTTTGGCAATTGATCTCGGCTCTTCTCTCAATCGCATCGTATGTCATTGCCTTTAATAGGCCTAATTGCCTTCGGATGTTATTTACAACCTGCGGCTTCACTGCAATTCAGCCACGCATTGCCTCCAGTCACAAATAGTCAATAAGTTAGTCATTGATTTCAGTTCATATCAAATTCTGTACACTAATAGTCAAATATTCCTGTCAATATTGGGAGAATTACAGTGAAATATTGAATGCGAGCGCTAATTGGCTAGGTACAACAACCATCATAATTTCGATTGCTGGGTTACAACAGTAATAGCTTCTCAGATAGCTGCTAGGCAAAAAGTCCCAATTGCTTCATTACTTATAACGAAATTAAAAATTAAGAATAATTGTTATAATTATTGTTAATACTGGAATATTTGATCAAACAATTGATTATAAATCAATTATTTGATAAAATATTCCAGTATTTATAATTAAATAATTGAGTCATTAATTCCTCTAACTTTTGCCATGATGAGAAACTCATTGAATTTTCTATCACAGAATATGAAGTGTATTTTACACTATATAACAATATGTTCTCACTTTTCGAAAATTATGATCACCAATCTGGAAAATTCAACAAAAGTATGTCAGCGATCCGCAGAATCTCTCCTACACTTGATGTGAACAGAAAATATGAATAACTAATGTTTTGGAGCCAGATCTTATCAAAAATATTTGAACTCTAAGGAGCTTGATCGTTGAAAATATATTTAAAAGGAATTGAAAAGGCGTTTATAGGGTTAATGTGTTGAACTGATAGAGGCTCTCTTGAAGATCAGCAGCATTCCATTCCATCAGAGCGAGAGAATTTGATCGGATTGAAACTGAAGGCAGCAGCGCCCGCAGGAAAGGCCGGCTGCCGCGCTACATGAGACATTCGATACTGTTGACGGCAGCCGCTGCCGGCTCGCTGCAGATATCAGACACATGCGACAGCCAACTGGACAAGGCATAGAATGAGACCATGCCCTATACAACTACGTGTTTGTTGTGACTCACAGCATAGGAATTCCCCTATTTGGAAACTACGGAGCCACCACCTCTCAACTGCTCTACTTTATGTTACTACTGTTCATTCAGGGTAACTACCATTTAACCCTCAAGTGGAATCCTTTCCTCCTACATGTTGTTTGAGAAACATGAACCCAGTGGCGAAGCGTGGTATGCTTATTCGGTCATCGTCTAAATTATATTTTATAATATAATAATATTATTGATAATATTTATAATATTCAATAATTAATTACTTAATAATATTTCCTATAGGAAATATACCAGGCGATGACCAAATAAGCATACCACGCTTCGCCACGGCATGAACCGTATTTTTTCATGATATTTTTCACTGTACTATCGGTTTCAAATATAACTAGTGAAGAACATTTTTATCTGTTGAAAATTGTCAATAGCTTATTTCTATCTATTCATACTTCATACAATAATTTTACTGTGCTGTATAACAGAAGCCTAGTTTTATTCAATTTCAGAGGAACGTTCTTCTCATTTTCATTAAATAAATCCGGTATTGCACTCAAGTCTATTACTGACGCCTCAATCGATTCAGGTAAAATCAAATTAGTATTCAGGTTTAATCAAATACCTCTCTCAAGACTATATTTTGCAGATATTTTGTTTGACGTTGGTAAAAGGCGTAATCCACAAGATTTTCTTTCCTGAATACTAATTTTCACTCATTTGTGATATCCTAAACTCTATACATAGAGTCTCATACTCCAGTTTTAATAAGTTTAAGATGTAGATATTCAAGATTTTTTTCAATTTATGCAAAATGTAAGTAGCGTTGTTTACCACATTAGTCTGATTACTGAACCACTTCTGTCTCTCTGTCTAATTCCATTTTTCTCTCTTTTTCTTTCTTATTCTCAATTTCTCTTATTTTGATTTAGAATAGAATAGAATAGATTTGCCTTTATTAACAACACTAGAAAAATTGTAAATACATGAGTATAAGAAATACAGTGCAATAGTTTTTAATATATACTTTGAAGTCTTTCATTTCCTTATAATGATTTCCATGAATGATTTGAGTGTCGCCGGCTGATACTTATTTTGATTTATTCTATTCCATTATTTTCATTAATTTATATTGTTTGAGATACAATTTATCAGAATACTCGTATATACAAATAAAATTGTATATTGTTCACGTTGTAAAGGGTTGTGTGGCAGAGAAAATCAGAAATCCCAACTACACCCTAACAAAGGCTATTCAATCAATCTCTCTACTCTACACTCAAGTCTAATATTAAAGGCAGCTTTAATACACATTATTATCCAATGAATTCAATGGTTTCTCTGTTGTTTTTTGGGGGAAATTTAGATAGAAAATTGAGTTTGGTTGACTTACCACATCGGGCGTGCTGGCGCCGTCGGTGTGCGAGGTGGAGTCGGCGTTGCTGCGTCCGTCGTTGCCGTTGGTCGATCCGCCCAGCTCAGGCAGCGGCTTCGACGAGTCTCTCTCGTCTATCACCAGGTCGATCGGCATCTTGCCCTTCAAACAGCTGATGTACCGGTGACAGAAGTTGTCGCACAGCTCGTGCACCTGCAACAAAACACACACTTTAGTAAGAATACAGCGGGCTAACTGTCATGATTGAAAAAAGAGTTGATGTATGCAAAGATTGTATGTGTAATATCATACATTCATCGAGCATTCGTTTGGAGATTGATCGGTTCTGAAAAATAATATGAAGAATATAATGATATTACAAGGTATGAATATTGAAGAATAGAACAGAAGAGGAGAGAAGAGAAATGGAGAGGAGTGAAGAGGAGAGGAGAGCTGAGTAGAATAGAGGAGAGGAGAGGAGAGGAAAGGAGAGGAGAGGAGAGCAGAGAATAGTGTAGAATAGAATAGAATAGAATAGAATAGAATAGAATAGAATAGAATAGAATAGAATAGAATGATAGAATAGAATAGAATAGAATAGAATAGAATAGAATAGAATAGAATAGAATAGAATAGAATAGAATAGAATAGAATAGAATAGAATAGAATAGAATAGAATAGAATAGAATAGAATAGAATAGAATGGGATAGAATAGAATATATTAAAATAGGATAGAAAAGAATGGAATAGAATAGAATTAGTGGCGAAGCGTGGTATACTTATTTGGTCATCACCGGGTATGTTTCCTATAGGAAATAGAATAGGATATACGGAATAGAATAGGATATAATAGAATAAAATAGAATGACTGCCTTTATTTTTGAAGATGTTGGACTGCCTCGTACTGTAGATGTTGAGAATACAGTATAAATAATTTTATCCATGGTATCATTCATTGTTATTGTTCTGTTTTATGCCGATTTCAATGTTAGTTTCAGTACAATCGTCCTTTTCATCCTTCACCTAACGTGTTTCATCTTCAATATTATTCCTTTTTGACTGACTACTAAACCACTATATTTCAATTGAAACTTGACCATTTTCATATTTCATGTTATATTTCATGTTTTATTATTCACGTTATACCTCATATATCATATTACATTACATATCACTGATCATTTTCATATTTTCAGTCGAACTTACAATCCAAAAAGAACAACTGCCTTACAATCCAAAGAAATAATAAAGAGAGAACTTACAATCTAAAAAGAATAATAATTTATAAATAGTCATGGAACATTCTACTTAGACAACATGTAGAACGTTTGCGTGGGAACAGTTTTTTGGTTCCATTAGTTCCTGTAATTCTTTCCGATAGGACGATTGGTGAATCACTATTATTAATGACAATTATAAATCATAATTAATTAATGACAATAATAATTGTTGCGCCTATTGAGTTGCTACTTCATTCTTATTACATGGAAATTCTACCTCAAACAGAAGACTGACGTTTGACGCTGAATAATTTCCATGAGTTTGGAATTCCACCACTAGAGGATCTCCTTTCAACCAGGGGTAGGTAATATTTCAGTGAGCATATATTTTGAAAGGGAACGAATATATCTGTGATCAGGGATGAGCGATCAGGATAGTTTTGGTGGTGAGTGTACAGTGAGGCCTGGCCGACATTGCGGCCTTGCTGTAGAAGGGATGTGGTACAGTCAGGGCCAAAAGTGAGTCTGGTGGTTGGGGGTTGGTGAGACTCTCGCCAGCTTCAGGGCATGGCATGCATGGTCCGGGCCCTATCACTACGCGAAGGGAAAATATCGGACACAGGCCTACAATAATTTACGGGCCTCCGAACTTCTGTTTGTTTTGGTTTTGGTGCGAGTACACGCCGTGTTATTTATTAGCGGCGCGTGTGCCACGGAATAAATAATACAGGACCAAGTTTGTTTTTCCAAGCTGCTTCTGCACTGCGTGAGATTTCGGTTTACATGGCGTTTTCGAGTACTCTACACCACACAAAACTCCACAAACATTTCATCTCCACTTTAAACTTCTTCACCCTCTTTAAACATTCATTTTAATTTTATCTCAGATCGAAGTGCTTCCTCATCCTTTCTACTGCTTGAAGATTACGTTATTCCGAAAAATCAAGATTTTGTTACTCGATACAGGGGGAATATGTACTTGATAATTCAATAATTATCAAGGTATTAATAATTTGAATTTTTGTGACAATACGCAAGATTATGATAATACATCTCCCAATTTACTAATAAAAGATTTATCATGTTTATCTGTATACTAAAAGTTCTTTACTCAGATGAAATGAAACACGAGAAAACTACAGTAATTTAAAATAGAAAAAACCCGAATATAATTATTATTTTAAATAGGCTATCAATTATGTGGTTCAAATCGCATCAAGATATTCAAAGAGAATAATCTAAGCTTAATATCAATTGTATGATTCATTTCTTGAGTACAGATTAATTCAACAAGATTTCTATTTACCAAAAATATTTCTGTACAAAGGTATAATACAACTGAGGTTCGTTATTTTGTAGAATGGAGAAAAACAAAAATAATTTGAACGTCGGAAAAACGTCGATGAAAAACAGGCCCGGGTAGAGTAGCACGCGTGCTGTACGTGGATTCCAGGGGGTGGAAAGTGGGGCGGAGGGGGATTGGATGCAACGAGGGATGGCTACACGAGCTCGGTGGCTGGGTAGGGAGGTGGGGGGTGTGCTGCCACCCTCGGCAATACATTTTCTGCTGTAAGTGACAGATATTGCCGGCAGACCCACGGAATTTCCTCATCCTCTTTCCCGGGACGTTGCTCCTTGCAGACTCCGCCTGAAATGCGTATTATAACTTTGCTAGAAACCGGCGCTTGCCGAATACCGACATAGTGAAACATTTTGCAGCCCCGGCAAACAATTTACCCTCTTGTTAAGCGACGGCGACCTCGAAATAGGAGAACACGCTGCACCATATAACTTACAAAAATAGCACCGGCTGAGACCGGCCTCGTTCTTTGTTGCCTACTGCTGCTGCTGCTGCTGCTTCTGTTGCTGCATGCCCCGTCGTCGGATTAAATCCCCAGCCAACGTGAAATGAGGTTCGTCTGGAGGAATGCTGAATGAAGCAACACGCTGCGCTGTGTTCACAAATAATTAATTGTGTCACCGAAATAATTCAGGATGCATTCCTGAGTGACAAGTTTACTGTAGATGATTAAATTTGGTAATATGGGTTGCTTGGTGAAAGATGATACTTGGCCAGTTTCACGAAAATCCAATTGAATCTAACCACCCTCAAATGCATTGACGTCAGATTCGTTCTTTGGTTATCGTTGCATTGGTTCAAGAATGGTAGATATCTACTAATTTACTAACTACCTCCTTTCTAATAATCTTCAATAAATCCAGTGATACGTGACTACGTCCTAGTGTTTTCATTAATAATATTGCGGTTGTATGACATCATTTTAAGGTGATTGAATTAATTTGAATTTCGTGGAACTGGTCGACTGAGTTCTGGTTGGACTATATTCTTTTAGGGCAATTGAAAAAGCTCTTCTGATTTTCTACAGTTTTTCTTCGAAATCTTCAATTGCTATGAGATAATAATAAATAAGACTGGTTCAAGTTTCATCCGTCAACACTCAATAACTAGATACTACTCCGATTGTTCTTAAGACAGATGTGATTCATATAAGTATCTAAGCTATTCACAATTATATGTATACAAGTCTTAAAAGAATAGTTTTCAATCTAATGAAAACATGATAAACCTGAAGTCATAAGTGAGTTCCAAACCGTCAGGCAAGTAATAATAATTTAGATAAAGGAGAATCCATTGATGTCATTTATCTATCTCATGATTGCTACTAAATAATCGACAATATGATTGGAATACTACTATTTATATACAACTTCTTCCTACAAACCTAGAAAGATAACGCGAGTATACAAAATACCTCAGTAATCGAGATAATCAGCAACGACTTCTCTCCTACCGATTTTCATCTCGCAGCACTGCAAATCGGCAACATAAAACTGCGAGTGCCATTCACAATAAATTAAAGCATAGCATGGCAAGAGGGCAACACGATTTGGAAAGATCATCGCAGCCAGATCGAAGTCACGAATCCGTTTGGCGTGATTTGGCTCGTTGAGCACGCATCACAAATCGTTGAAAATAATTATATTAATGCAGTCCTCCAGATCTTGTGGAAGATGACTAGTAACCAATGCTCAACTCATTCTTTGTGATGTTTAAAGAAACGAATTCAGGTCACCATAAATGTTGGAGGATTGGAAACCAATCATAGAAAGAACTGCGTTTTTCCTATAGTAGAAGCCAATCATTGAAAGAACTACATTTTCCTAGTTCTCTCCTATGACACTAAATTTGTTAGATTCTAAATCTGTAGAGTTTTTCTTTGTTTCCACAAAGTAGACAAACTCTGTGTAGTTGGAAATCTATAGTTTTTTTTATATTCTCTCCCATTAGATAAAATCTGTAGTATTCCTGATCTAGAGATAGTTTTTCTATGTTGTTCCCAATTAGATAGAAACTGTAGGTTTCCAGATTCAGAGATAATTTTTCCAAGGTTTCTCAAATAATTGGATATCATTTTTGCTGTCAGTTAACTGTCTCATTATTATCAATATTGATGTTTCGGAAATGTGATGAGAATGACACTATTCAGATACAAAGCCTTTCTACAAACCTAGAAATGTAACGTTGTCTTTTTGTCAGCACTACATGATAGAATAATTTCTGCAATGAAATTATCCATGAAAATTATACATGATATTTAGAGAAGATAAATTCGAAATACAAAGCTACTACAAAAAAATATTGTCAAAGATAGGGAGGAATTAACGCTCGATTTCATTTTGGAAAATATGATTTGTCGCGAGCGCGAATGATGCGGAACGGATATGTAAATAGACCGTCCAGCTTTATCAGTTGATTTATGATGGGGACTGGCATCGGAGTCGGCCACAGCATAAGAGATGGTTTGCTGGTCGTGTGATACAGGCCTGAGATGGGAGCGCATAATGCTTTAACCATGTTCGACCAGTCCGCCATCATTTGATCAAATCAGTGAACAAGCTTTCTGGATTAACCGATACCAAAGGTCTCGATAGACAGCACTGAGCCCAATGCACTGCACTGCAGCGCATGTCCTGTTCACTCGAATGTCCCTATCCAACATCCTATTATATTAGCATGTCTCCAATAATTACTAATGTTGACAGTCAACAACATCAAAGTAAAGAGCTCAAATACATCGAATTTGCGAGAATTCATTGATCAATCTTGAGAACTGGATGATTTCAAAACGAATTCACTCAATTTCATGGACAGAAACCATAAATGAACTACCATGCTTCAAAATCATATCTTGATATAACATCCATGAACATTTGGATGAAAGAAGTTTCAGACTTTTCCCTGTTTCTTCTCCTGAAGAGTTGATTTTTCGAATTTGATTTATGAATGAATGAGTTAATGAAATATCATTCACATAAATACTTGGGACAATACATGAGGGAGAAATTGAAAACCTTGAGGAGAGGAGAGAGAGAGGCTTGAAACAATCATAACTGTTTTACAACCATCATAATATTTTAATGGATGAATCTACACAATATTGAAAACCTTAACAAAATATAGTGATTTTAGTGAAACATAGATAATAAAGTAAAATATAGTGATTTTCCAACTGTTTAGTAAAATAATTCACAGGCCTACATGGTCTTCACCGTTTGGGAAAGTAATCAACATGTTGTATGATCGTCAGTCTCGCTTTACTATTCGTTAGAATTGAAAGCTGTGAACTTCATTTGCTTAGGCTATGATTATGTGAATAAGATTGACGCTTTTTGAAATTATGAGACTGGTAGCACAGATTTCATTATGTCAAGATTACAGACCAACAAAACCACACTCTAAATAGGTGAGTGAGAAACATGATTATAATAGAATAACTGAACAATTATCATAAAAAATCGGAATTGTCTCTCAGCTGAAAAGGCGCGAAGTGGTTCTCAAAGGATTTCGTACAAGTCTTCTCGTGAACATGGCACTTCTCTTTCAAAACGATGAGTGTTGTGGAGTTCGGCCAAAGATGGAGATGTAGATGAAAGGGAAGACAGAGAAGTAAAATAAACGTCGGACGAATGTTGCTCGTAGCAACGGTGCTCAACATCTTTGTGCGGTCCTTGTGAAGAGGTGGAGAACTCTACTCTCTATCTCCACCTATCCAGCAGAACAGAGAAGGAGGGTAGAGAAGGAGGACTTGAAGAGGAAGTGAGAGAAAGGATAAAGGTGATCGCGAACAAAACCGGCGAGTTCATCATTTTCCCAATCATAATCCCAATAAAATAAAACAGCCGAGAAGAACTGAACTGAAGAAGAGCTGAGCATTCTTTTGCCAGCAGCGTAGTACTAGCTGAGCGAGCGGCTCACAATGTACCCATTACCCGCCTCTTTCTTCTTTTTCCTCTCTCGATCCCTTCCTTCCCCTGCTCTTCAACAAACTATGCATCTCTTCACTCCACTCACCATAAGCATCATACGTCCACCTCTCGACTCGGTCGGTCTTCAGTTTTCTTATTCGTCTTGTCGAACGCTGGCTGCCTGCTCCAAACTAAAACACAACCGGCGGAATGATCAATGGCAATGGCCCCAGGACGAACCTCTCTGCCTCTGCATAGACATGGACACGAGCACCGTCTAACTGCCTCCCGATCATCCTCTACCTTCCACCGAGTCCCTCTCCCCGCCCCTTCCACCTTCCCGTCACGCAGCGGCGAGTCGTCTCTCTCCTCAACAACTAGATGTGCAGTCTCCTACAATAATAATCCATTTCTGTTGTCGGTTCAATAGTTACAGATATCGAGCGTTTGAAATTATAATGGTTCGTCACAAATGCTTGTTAGAGGATCTATTAATGAGATGTTGTTGATGGGTGGATAAATTATGGAGGATGAATAGGATCGAACTAGTGAAACATTAAGGATTATGGAAAACTATATTGTATATTATTTATGATTATTACTGCAATGAAGAATTGGAATGAAGAAAAGATAATGTATCTTCTACATTAATGAAAGTGTGGTTATACTTTGAATTCCCTTTTGAATTCTAAATCGATCTAATAACCCATGAATGCAAAAGAAGCGAGCGTCACAATATTACCTATAGGTGGTTCCTGTATAATGAAAAGAATCAAATCCAACCAAACAACTCATCCATCACAGAAATAGGAGCTGCAGCTCTTCACAAATCGTACTATCAAGAGTGAAATCCATGGTGATGTTCCACAATATAAGAAAATATTGATCAGCTTTTCTAACTTATTTGTTACAGATTATTAAAATCTACTTCAACAACAATCATCACTTTCGGCTACGAAAATATGTAAAATTTTTCAGGGACTTCTCTTCTACTAGCACGGAACTTTAGGTTCCACCATAGTACATACCTCGAAGATTGTGGGCATCGATTGTAACCATAGCAACATGATCAACTCGTTCACAGTTTTTTATTAAGTTTTTTCTAATGTTTGAAGCCCGCCTAGAGTAGAGACGAATGCAGTCCCTACCATACATGCCTTAGCTTGATTCCGAGCAGCCATCGTAGGTTCTGTATTGAATGGAGTCCAAGCCTTATACATTTTTATGAGTCGTGGAACAATTGGATGCTTGTACATATTAGTACTTATTAGAGCCATTCCGTGCCAGAACAATAGAACAGGGTTCAACTATTTGAGCTATCACGAATACGATTAAGACTTCCAACGACTTCTCATTTAAAAGTGAAATTAAGTTGGTGTCATATTTTTCAAGTGATATTACATTGATATGCTGCGGTGTGATTCATGTGAGCTGTGATTTTGGCTTGTTACAAGCCTGTTTCGGCTTTTGAAACAAAGCCTCTCAATGCTGTATGAGAGTTCACTATTTTTTATCTTCATTAAAAGAATAATCTGACAATCGGAAATTTATTTTTTAGTTCACGATTTTGTTTTTCTGATATTCCAGGCTTAGTACACTGTCGATCTTATCAATCTAGTCAACAATCAATCAAAATTCCTGAGCAATTCACACATTTCCATCTTTTCAAATTTGGCTCAAAAGAATAGTTTATAGCGACGTGGTTTTTCGCAATGACGGCTTATGTACTATTATATAAAGCGCATTTTAGAGTAGACTGAATAATCTATATTTGATAATTATACGCATACTTTCTTAATCTTCATCCTGAAACTAATCAATTTATATTTATCTTTCAGGAATATGAAAAAAGCAAGAATAATTTTCAACGAGATTCTACATTACTTAGTTGAAAAAATATATAATACTGTATATGTAGTGAATTGTGTCATAAATAATTCAGATGTCAAAAATACGATAGGCATAGGAATTGTTAGAAGGGACATTAAAATATTTGATAGTTGAAAGGGGACCCAGCGGAATAATAAATTTATGCCTAGTGGAGGCCTCTATCTATTGCTATGTTGCACTAGGAAACATCTCCACAAAAATTGTAATAGCTTTCTTTTATGGACCTGTTTTATAACCATGTGTTGACTACCTACAAAATAAAACTGTGTTCCCCAAACTATCAACAAAAATACAAGAACTAGCTCCACTAAATCTCCCATGACTTAAATTCCGTGTCAGTGTAGTGTAGCACACAGTAGACTAATTGTTTAATTTTAGACCCACAATAAAATAATCGAGTTTCGACACAATTACATTTTCATGGCACCTGACAAATTAAAGCCGTTTGAGATCTTTATTGCGTTGACTTCTAATCTTCAAATCAAACCATATGCGTTCTAATTCTAATAAAGAATTGAATTCGTAAAGTTTACATTAATGTGTACAATTTGATGGAATTTCCTGATTTTTCTCTACTACAGAATTAATAAATGTGAATAATAATGATAAATAAAAGACCAATTTCAATTGATATAGCTAATCAAAGGCTATAGACTCTATATTGACGGTATTATATTGGAAACAACTAATTTTCAAGTTTGAACAAAATTATTATAAGCCAGAGTACAAATATGGGGAAACCACTTTTCAAGAATCTATCCCTCTGATCTATGCCTCGTGTTGACTTCCTACAATAGGAAACTGTGTTTCTAAAACTATCAACCAAAATAATAGTCGTAACCCTACTAAATCAGACGAATCAATCTAATTTTCAGTCACATAGCTACATTGTCAGGTAACAAAGAGGCATTAATAATAACCAATACAAAAAAAAAGGATTTAATGGCGTTCAGAGCGCAGCTCGTGCAAAAAGCGAACCCTAAATGAGTGGAGCACGTATTTACGATGCGTAAAATAAATCCCCGAATATATTTCGGGTTTGGCCGGGTTGAGCCGAACGAGACAAGGATGCAAAGCACGACATTTACACATGTTTTTGCAAGGAATTAAGAGGAGATGTCGATGACTGAGAGTTTTTCTCGCCTTCTCCGATTGGAAAAAGCGCCGCTTATTATGTACAACGCGTCGTAATCGGCCTGCCGAGAGAAATTCCTAATTACACAGACGAGCGCGTTGCTATGGTGGCGAATGGTGAAAAAAGTATTTAGCGAAACTGTTAAAAATACAGATGTGGAATTGAAATTCAAGAGGTGAGCAACGGGGTGGATGGACACTCAGCTAGCCTCCCACTGATTCCGTCTCTCAAACCTGTTTGAAAAATAAAGAAACACTGGATGGTGATGATGTTGATGATAATGACAATGACGTGTTGTGGGAGCTAGATGGAGGAAAAAGAAAAAGAATTGAGAATAATGAGCCGACTTTGATTTCTGTATGTCGAAGACGATTCATTGTTCGCTTTATTTATCATCGCTTTTAATTAATTACAAACGATATAATGAAATATAATTGATTGAATTTTCAACTCGATATACTACCATATCTGTGATCTAACTGAAAAACGATCGCCTTTTACGTCGATGTCTCATGTATACATAGCTAATGAAAACAATCGGCGAACTGGCAGAAGTAATACTGATAAAAACAAATCAGAAATATGCTGAGAATAAACCTTAATTCGATTTATGTAATAAGTTATCGTAGCGAAATTCCATCGAGCATTTCCGAATATGTCTGACCAGCATGCATCACGTGCTCTGCTGAAGTGTAAATGAGCTCTCTCATGATGAAGATAAATTGCCCCGGAATGAGATGTTTTTACGAGATTTTATTCCTTGTTACACTGAAATTCAGACAGAACTTGTTTTTTACTAAGTCTGATTCCGGACGAGATATTAATTAAGTAAAACGTTCGGACAGCTTTAATAAGCAATCAGACTAGATGATTATTCAAGCCAGCTTATCATTGTTTATTTGCTTCAGGTATTCATTTTCCAAATCGGGATTCGCTGTCAGTAATTAAGTATGCACAAGATAGGCCTAGCTGTTAACATTCCGATAAAAACTACCAATTTGCATTACTACTGAGAAAATTAAGAGATATTTATCATGACACAAAAGCTGTAGAGTATGAAGGCTCAAGTAAAATACATTCAAGAAAAAACAATTCCTCTCCATTCTATGTGATTTAAGCCTCCGTAGCCAAAGCTTCTCCAGAAACTAAATCAAAAATATTTCAATAGTTTGTATAAAAAGGAAATGACAACTTTACCTTTTCCAATTCTAAGAGGTGAAATCGGAGAACTTGTATTGCTTGGACCATCTGAAACAAAAAATATATTATTTTAAAATGACTGAAGCATAATGATCAGAAATGTGTTCCATTTCAATAGTATATCAATATTATCATAACTCCTTCCATATACAAAACTACAATACAAATGTATACAAAGCAACAGTGATCATGAAAATGGATAATCCACAAACCAGTTCATGCAGTTCCGTATTCAATCATCATTCCTCATTGGATTTCTTTTCTCTTGGACGGTGTATTGATGTCATCTGGAAGTACTATGTATTTCAACTTCCTAAACCTATCCTCTTCCTGCTCCATACCGCCCAGCCTACGCTCTTGATTACTTTATTATGATTATTTTATTGTGAATCATCAATATTTCTGATTTAATAATAAAACTAATTATTCATAGGTCATAATTTATCCAAAGTCACACCTTAATTTCATTTCATGATACTGCATACAATATTACCAGAACATATTCGTTCATATGAATACGTAAAGTCCAAGAGATATTTCTTCCAACACGAAGCTGTTCCACCTCCACCGGTCTCTGTAGAGTCAGTCGAAATAGGAGGTAGAATATGACCTGCTCTTTTAGTAAATAAATTTTTCTAGTATAAATACGACGTCTATCAATAATAATCGTGATATACTCGTTAATGTTCGCATTGAATATCTTTGAGTCCCCGCAGTCAAGTAATTAGAAGAAGGGAAACTAAGCTTTGTAGCCGGTACGAAAATGAATCCATTAAAAAGGCCGTTATACATTGTTAGAATGCCTGAAAGCACAAGCTTAACGAGAGTTTAAGTTTTATGACACTTGTTTCGTCAGACATCGTCCGCACGTCACAGCTTAGGAGGAGGAAGCGTGGGGGAGGGTGATACCTATGGAAAGGGGTTGGGGAGTGGGCTATGACGAAGAGGAGGGAGGGGGTGTAGCCTGGCGCGCAGGTGTAGTGTTCTTCCCAACCTTTAATGTCTTCTCTCTTATTTTCCGTGTTTATTGCGTGCTTTTATGCCTCTTCCCATGCTAATAAATGAAGGCCCACATGTGATCGACCAGACATGGGTCGTGCTAGTCGCGCTGTGCCACCACGTACAACTTCTCTGGCAGATACAGCACTCTCGAAAACTGCAAAGACTCCAAGATATGCAATTTCATGTGAATAGAAAAAGTATGGTATAATACTGATGGGAGAAATAAAACAGAAATAGAACACATTAGAAAGAGTACTAAATTATGAGGAATCATTGAATGGACACACCTATCTATGATTTATCTAGTATGTGAGCTACACTTATTATAATAGAAAAGATCTATCTATGGAAAGGTGAATTTTTTTCAACAGATAACGGAGAATACGTGAATTTCTAAGATTCGAGGAACAACATATTTATTTTTGTTATTGTATTTAATTATTTTTCGGTTATTCAGTAGAGAATCGTGTTCTCTATTATTATTTTGAATGAAAATATAAGTTTTCATTAATTGAACTTGTGAAAAAATATTGATATAGATCCCAAAAATTCTAGATGATGAGGGATCCCTTAGATTTAATATTGTAATCACTTAGGAGAAAAATTCTGTGCTTTCCACTTTTTATTACCAAGATTCAAACAAAAGGAACATTACCCATTATCAAAAACCTAATGGTTGATGTGATTACAGGTTCTTATACACCAATTTCTAATTTTGTATGTATTAATCCAATCTAGAATGGTATCAGGTAGCTAAATTGTGTTCAAGAACCCTTTTTTATCAATCATCTTCCTACAGTCTATTTCATCCCAAGTAAAGTATTTTTTTATCATAACTATAGCATCTAGTCTGAAACAAATAAGCTGTTCTATTCCAACTCATGTTGCTAATGTAAGTAACTAAAGTTATCCTTATTTTCTCATGAAAAGTTGTTGCCAACTACAAAGTAAATCATCATCCGGGTCCAACATCGAGGAAGTCTATTAATTAGATCTTGAGGTGTGATTCTTTTGTTTTTCAATTATCACGTTATCTTCAAGGTTAATAATTCATGTCAGAAGATAATTAATCCGTAGGTAGGCAACGGGAGGAATAGTACTGGCTGACAAGTGAAGACTGGCAACGTGTGGCGAGTTTAGTCTATTATTAAGGTGTCAACGAGCTCTGTATTCGTTATTGATCTCTCTCGCCAATAAATAACAACAATAATAATTAGAAAACCGCGCTGAAAAAACTGATCCTCCACGGCTTCTGTGCGCGTAATTCGATTACCGGTGCGTAAAGTGTAATAACTGTTAATTAAAATATTATAATTAATAGGGGTAACAGTATCTATTCATCTATATGATATATGAGAGCAGCGTTCGATATCAATCTTGAACCACAATGTATCCATCAGAAGAGGCTGCATGGCATAATGACGACGACTATCTTCAATCGTCCGCTCTGTTACCACCTCTTCCATCCATCTAAATCCTGAACGTCTCCGCAATAATATTTAGATGACAGGTGTATGACGCCCATTTCTAGGCCGCGAAATTAATAAACTGAATCCGCGCAGACTGTTTATGAGTGCCTATTGTCCACAAATAATCGGTAATGGGACACAAATAATCAGTAATGGGACAAACAATTCCTAGCATGCTGGTATTCATGTTTGAAAAATACTATTGTAATTATTTCATGTAGTATTTATATCATTATATTGAATCACTTAATTCATTTTTAGTACCTTTTCAACGGTTCTTTCTATTTATTACACAATGAAATCCTCTCTATAGTGAACTACCTTTATCATTCTTCCTTACATATCAATTTTGAACCCTGATATTAGAATTTCTGTCATATTGGCTAAGATTGTCTTAATCTCTAGTTTTGTAAGTGCTTGTAATTTGGAGAAGATTCATAAGATACTTCATAATGTGTTTAGGCTAATGAGATTATGTGAAAGGCGGAAACTGTAAAACCTTTATTATTGATGTTAATATTTTATGTTCACCTACTTTTATATTCATCAACTAACTTATTTGATTCTTCAAACAAATACCAGGGGGAATTAGGAGAATTTGACTCAAAAAGTGATGTTGAAACAAGAATTTTATGGCACAGTTTGTGATAGATGTCAATCAAATATGGTGTACCACATATTTGGACTTCTTTTTGTCTCCCCCAACACAAAAATTTGGACACAATTTTTTCACCACATATTTGAACATCTAGTTATCTCGTTAATTTTTGGTGGTGCATGGACTCTTTAAGGACATGGATTGTATAAATATGAAGAGGTCTAGTCTCCAACTAGCACCGAGTGGAACCAGCTGGGATAGGATAGAGAGAGTGAAAAAAGAGAGAGAATGGGCGAGTGAAGCGTCAGGAGTGATAAGAGAGCAAAGGAAGAAGACAGTGAGGTTGTGTTGTTATCAGTGCGGTGCCAGCAGGTATATAGTAGGCAAGTTTTGTTTCCGGAACCGGATAGAGCAGCAAGCAACAGCGATAGTCCTTGCGCAGCGCAATGCTCTATCGCCCCAAACAGGCCCTTCCTGCCTTTGTGTGCACTGGCTTTCCATTTTCCCATGACTTCCTCCCTTATCAGACACACACATAACAAAACCTCTGTGAATAATAGCTGATAACGAGCCTTCGACGGACCAACCAACCTGACCTTGTTCGAGGAATGAGTCTCTCTGGAAATTTGTTCAAAAATTTATTTCACCTTTTCAACTCCTTGAATTCTCAGTAGTGAAAAACAATAAGTGCCAGATGCTCAAAATTGGATTGAATATAATCTTTGATTACTCATAAACATTGTTAATAGAAGATTATGCTTATTCAACTGTCCTTTCTGCGACTGGGACTTACAGGCGAAATCCGTAAGTCTGTAGGCCCCTTTCATAATCTTACTGTGAATATTAATGTACTTGATCACATTATTTTATCATGTTTAATAATTATAATTCATAATTAAGTGATTCATAATGAAGTTGACAAGTAATGTTAATTTTTCTTGAAATATATTCTTTTCACCTAGAAATAATACGTAGCAATTAGGGTTGAGTATCATTTGAATTAGGGTTGAATATTCACAATTTTCATCAAGAATCAAATAGAAGGGAGATGATTTTTATAACGGTTATCAGTGAAATACTTAGAAATGTTACTGTTTTCTTAGATTTACTTAGTGTTTGAGTGTTTCTGAAGATTCCCTCAATAACCTTCTAGAATCACGTTTACAATGGAAATAACACTATAAAGAATTTCAGCCTTTCAAGATGATCGTTTAAAATTGAGGTACATTCTCATGTCTTGTGTTTCTAAAATAAAATGCAAAAATGAAACTAACTGATCCCGGAAGAATAACAAAGTAACATGTATAAAATCCAAACCGGTGACAATTATTTCCTGCCCCATAATACTGTGAAACTTTATCGTAATGGCAGTTCTCAAAGCATGTGGTTTTCGTGAGCTTACACTCGACTGACTAGCCTATCTGGTCATTGCAGGTTTCATTACGGAACAGTAGTAACCGGATTCGCGAGTTATCAAAGTTATTTCCAGAAGCATTTACTCTAGTTTCACTCCAACTTATCGTGTGTACTTGTTTATTAGTAAGTATTTTTTGTAGTTTTTTCCACACTCGGTTGGACGCTGGGAAGAGGAAGACGGTAAAGAATCCCCGGAAACTCACAAAGTCTGGTTGACAAGCCGAACCAACAAATGTGGAAACAAATCAATGTCAGCTCGAGTGCATTGTGAAATGTTTTCTGTTGTATTCATGCACCTGAACCGGTGCAACACTCACTACCGGGCGTGACAAGTCTCACTTACTTCAACCGGCTTATGCTCAATTGTGACTTAAGTGCGCGTGACTTTCTCAAGTCACAGCTTACCGCCAGAAGCAACAGTAACGGCAAAGCTTTTGATATGTGCAAAGAAGCCGATAACCACATGTGAGCCCGCAAGGCACCGCGATGATTGAAACTATTAACGGCTGGTTATTGGACAATTGCATGGCTAATTCCAGTACTCGAACAATTAACTCTGGCCTTACTTGTGAAATGTAATGGACATTGCTCTATAAATTAAATACAATGCCTGGTTGACTTCGAAAGTGTTTTTAAAAGCGCCTCTAGGAGTTGGTAGCGGCACTTATTGGAGATTTCTAGCCTGGAAATTACTGCAAGTTGTGATCGAAGCAATTCATTGACGGCAAGGAGTAGAGCATACATGGGGTAAGTCAAAGGATTTAATTAAAATCAATTAACACTGTTGTTACAGTCGGATATCAGTCTATAGAATAATGTATTATCATCGATCAGAAGCAGTTGATCATATCAATCAATATTTTTAGGTCAAGCAATCAATTTATAAATGATTGGAGGAAAAATAGAATTTATGGTTTGATATACAGAGAATTCCTGTTTCTGTTAGAAATTATTCTTATTTGGTCGATGTGATTATCCTTCTTAATACGAGTTTAAGATAAAATTAAAGTAGACTATATATTTAAAGCGTATTTCATCTTATATTTATATTAATCTCATTTTCTGAGAACAAGAATGACTGGTGATAAGATACGTACGTAATAGAATAATCAAAGTATTTTAAATCAAGCAGAATCCGAGCTATAGGAAAAAATTAAGCAAGTATAGGTGTCAGTCATTGAAAAAATCAGTTCCATTGTTAACAACTCGCACACAACAATTGATATTTGAACTGAACACCCTGATTAGCATATATTAACAAGTTGTATCTTCGTGGAAATCATTTTCTAACAAGGGAAAGCCTGGGAAACCAGCGTAGTTTGTGGGAGGAGAAAAGTAGAGTGGCGATAGTGAAGAGAAAAGGATTTCCCTCGGGAGAGAGATGCGGTTGTTACAGGAATAATGAGAGAGCGTAACACGAGGCGAGGACTTCTCACCTAATGAGATGCTGATAGGTTCTCAGGGGACTTGATGATGAGGATGCTGGAGAAGAGAAAGAGAGAATGAAGGAGAGAGGGAGAGAAAGAGGAATTACACGCAGACGCAGGGCGCAGGGACACAGGGATTGGCAACTGCTAATAAATCAACTTACCCCTCTTTATGACAGCTTTTATCAAATCCTGGACAGGCGTCCAAGCGCCTGCGTTTCGAGGTCCTTACCCCCTCGCAACCACCTCCCCCCCATTCACCAACATCCCCCTCCCACCTCCCACCCCTCTCAATGGATGCTACTAAGGACGGCCACGTAATTAAAATTTCCTACTCAGATACGGAACGTTATGCGTCCGGTTATCTGCCTTATCACTGATCTTAATTGCAGTCATTCGTTCCTTTCTTAAAGCCTTCAATGGCGCTGGTGGGATGCTTTGATTCGAGCCATCAGCTACTAAACCCCTTTAACGGCTACTGAAAACACTGCGGATTTTGGTGAATGCCTTTAGCAAATCTCCTCTCTTGAGAGCTGTCTCAAATGGGATCCGTAGTAGGTTCTAAATTGAAATTTTGGTACTTTTCGAGTACAGAACGATGTTGACTTGTAACAATGTCTCATTATCATTGTTTTCTATCCAGAAATCAATATCAATTATTATGATTGTGCAGTTAGAGTAACTAACAAATATCAAACAGTTACTTTTATTAGCTCAAACATTCAGGATTAGGAATAGGGAATGTCTTCACATACATTAAATTAAATGAGTTAAGACTGATACTTGAACTGATCACCCTGATTAGCACATATCAACAAGTTGTATCCTGCTGGAAATCATTTCATAACAAGGAAAAGTCTGGGAAAGCAGCGTCATGAAGGTTTTCTTTCCATTCATTTTCTTGTTTTGTGTAGATTGCAATGGAATATTCAATCATTGAAAATATTACTTGATTTAGAAATATTATTCCATTACATATGGTTGACAAGTTTCTCTTATTATTGCATTCCTTTTTAGCCATAATCCATTCAACTGTCTCACCTCCTGGAATATCCCCTGGTTATATCTTGAGTAAAATATGTGTCAATACAACTTGTCAATAAAAGTGTGTGATCCCTTCAAAAGAATGACATTTATTTAATACTAAGTTTACTTTGAGACAGATTCAAATCAGATGTGAATGAATCCAGAGTTGGAACGACCCCATTTGAAAACTACACAAGTGCATTAAGTTGGTGAATGTGTTTATTTTTGAAAGTAAGTTGCATCCTGTGCACGGATAAAGATGCCCGGCGCGGCTCATTAGACCTGCTGGCTGTGTGAACGACTGACCATTAAGTATAACATCAAGGCGTTGTGCGTTTTTTACTTAGCCCGGTAGTACGGGTAGTTTTCAGATCAGGGAATCATTTTCTGGTCAATGGACAGATCGATAGCCCGCTAAGAAGACCCTCGGCCTTTCTTCTTAAGCGTCCGTTTCGCTAACCAAGCGTACATAACGAGGCTCATCCCGACTCTATCACTCTCACGCCCCCTCACTTTATTCGATCTTTTGTTTTGCACGGCAACTCATTGACAATAACACAGGTAGAGACCGATTTGCTGAATGAACATCCGACATCATGCTATGAAATGGGCCGTTAGTAAATTTAGAACGACGCCGTTGACACATTCATTCATGGGCGTCGCGGCGTTTTACTAGCGCGCGTTACCTTTGATCGTTCCGGCTTTATCGAATCATCGTTTCCGCTCCACATCGATTCAGCTGCCAATACGATTCAAATGAAATCGTTTCGCGATTAATTATTATTGTTGTGGTTTGCAATGGTTATGAGATATACATGGTGTACTGCAGTACAGCTAGTTGAATGGGACTGGGTAATGATTCATCAGTAATGATGGCTATGAGAGAATGCAGTAACTGTTCTACTGGAATTACCTCAGAAATATAGAAAAAAATACAAAATATTTAATTTGGTATTTCAATAGAAACATTCCATATTTATCACATTCCTCCCACTGGATTTTTCGTCAAAATATACAATTTTTTAATAATTCTCATGTGATCAAATTCCATATTTAGTCCCGATTCTCCTACTGGGGTTTTATTGGAATTTATATACATCAAAATATACAATTTCCACAAATTCTCATGTATTAAAATTCATTTTTAGTCACATTTCTCCAACCGTCTAAAATTGTCTCACCGTCTATTCATCTGAAACGTACCTCGAAATAAAAAAAAAAAAAAATAAAAATTATCTAACATTCATAACCTAATTTTAAACAAATCACTCCAACTAAGATTCTACAGGAATTTATCTCGAAATATTCCATCTTTTGAACATTCTCAGTCAAATTTCATACGCAGGAATACATCTCAAAATACCCCAATTTTCACACATTCTCACACAGTTCAACTACATATTTAATGACTCTTCTCCTCCATCAGTCTTTTAATGACTCTTCTCCTCATCATGGCTCGACCACACCTGTTGTAGGGATGGATAGGCTGTTTGCTACAATGTAGCAGCAACCCATTAAAAATAGGTGTTTGTGATTGGATATGCCTTTGGAAGTGTACACGGACCAACCGGGAAATCATTAATATTTGGCCGACTACGTGCCATTATGAGGACAGCCGGAAGGTTAATGAAGTGGGCTGACCTGCGTTGGGTGTCGTGTGACACATAGCATCGATCGATGATTGATTATCGATTGTGAGGTGATATCGATGATGTCTCGATGGTGAGGTGATCCCACAACCATCAGGAGCAAGACCATCAAGCAGCCTGTTGTAAGCTGTTACTAGACGAAGCCTTATTCCATGTTCGAATCATTCATGAATTGGATGTCTGTCACCGATTGCATGCAGCATTCTTATTTCTTTATGTGCTTAATTCATCTTTACAGTTAAATTTGAAACCGTATTTGTGTTGTGAGGAGAATTTTACCGTTAAATTTTCAAGTAATCATTAGTCATTCTGACTAACTAGGTAGGCTAGTTGGCAATGTTGAGGAGCATTGGTGATTCAAAGATGAAATGAATACTTTGAGAATCACTGACATCATTTCGAGAATGACATCATTTTACGTTGCCCGAAAATGATTTCGTTGGATTGGATCCATACAAATACATCATTTTACTTGAGTTAAGGTAAAGGTAAAGGTAATTGGCCGTGTTGTGTCTAGTTCTAGTAGTTTGAACATTAAGCAAATTAGATCAATGAAATGCACGCACAAATGAGTAGCAAAAAGGGTCAAAATAACATCATATTCCACTATCGAACGGTTCAGCTATTATTCAACATTGGTTCAATAACAGATAAACAGATAACTGTTGGTCTGAAACTAAACTGATAACTGAAATTAAACTGATAACAGAGATTGTTGGTCTAATATTACAATCTCAAAATCTGTAATTGACAAAGTGCCAAAATTTCTGAATAAATGAATTACTACTGTATTTTATTTTGATAATTCAGAAAGATAACGAGAATGTTTTCTTCAAGTGTCAGATAACGTTACAAAATCATTAGGAGGGGGGCGATCCTTGTTTGATTGATTGGAGCAATGAGAACGAGAGAGAGATTTTGTAGGAGTTAGAAAAATGCTTCAATAACATTGTAATCATTTTTCGAATGAATGGAATCAATGATGCGGCCGGTTAAAGTTTCCGTTCAAAGTCCAGGTCTAGTCAAAGCAAAGAGGGCAATAATCTAATTATTGTGTGTTTTTAACGGACAGGTTATTTGGACCAGCAACACGAATGAGTGAGATGAAATGGTCCATGAAGATAAACACGCCATCAAACAGAGAGCGTGTGAATGATTCAATTTTCCAAATAGCAGAAGCCTACTTCGCGAAAATAGATTGATAATCTTCGTATTGATTGCTATTGCTATATGCAAGCTGAACACTCGAATATACTATTGAAGTGTGCGTTGAATGTTGATATTCATAATTGATTTTCACCGATGAACTTCAAGGACCGATATAAACTAATGCGTTTCATTATTTCATCATTACGTAACTATTATAAGAAATCCCTTCATAGTAACTTCACGATATCTCCAAAAAAATATAATTATTTAGCAATTTGTTTTTTATGGCATGAAGTCTTGTTGTTATGATATTGACTTATTGTTGTCTTTGATAGGCTAGGCCTACAACAATTTTATCATGAACCTCCAAGTTTATAACATATAATTAAAATAGTTTTCTCAATTATTTAATATTATTTTAAAGGACAGAAGACCACAATAAATAATATTTCTTTCAAGTACCTCCTTATATTCCCTGGATAAAATATATTGACCAATTTGTCTTTATACAAATATCTTTATACAGTTTGTCTTTTCAGCAATCAAATCATATTATCTCCTCTGTAGTCCTTGTTAACTATCTGTACTACAATGTAATTGGCCAAACTAACTGGAGCAATGCCTATTATCTTGAGCATGGTAATGATATAGATTGCTTTGCTACAGAAATCAGTCCTAATAGAAACGCTTCGTTAACTGGCGCAGTGAATAAGGCAAGCAACAAGAAACAACTGTCATGATCCAAATTAGTAACGCAAATTACAATCTTCTTTGATTGACAAAAACGGACAGCATAGTCCGCTTCTGTGGCCATCCCAGAAGCGAGAGGAAGCCACCAGTTAGCTTCGTCAAAATAAATTCAGTTCAGCGAGATAAAAAGTTTTGCTTGTAGAGTGATACCAACAATAAGTACTATTGTGGATTAATATCAAAGTGGAAGATCACGGATATTTTTTGAAATATCTTTATTAAATAATATCAGAGGAATTAAGAGGATTAATTTAGATGATTAACTTATAGCAGTTGTTATGAAGAGACTTTTAACAATTTCTTCCAAGGATAGAACTCACTGGAAATTAATAATTGCTTCTGTAAGAAGCATATCGAAGCGGAGAACAGAGCTATACTACATATCGTCTGTAAATATGATCACACGGGGATGATGACTAAATTCTCAAGAAAATGATTACAAAATGTCAAAAAGTGGTTACTAAAGAATTATTATGAAACTCACCAATGAATCAACTTCAGGGTCGGCGATATAGTAGGGTTTTTCTTGACGGATCTGGAATAGAGAAAGAAAATTATTAATTTTCGTTTGGATAAATCACAATGAATTATTGTACAGTACAGTGCATATTCATAGTATGGTAATAGTAATATTGAACTCAAATGGTGTTATTTCATTCAAAATCATTGTTGACGCTGGAGCAATAAGATCCTCGTATTTTCCAGAGGAGCATTTAATTGTGGTGTCAATATCCACACTAAACATTGAAACATCATAAATATAATACATGAGCTATGTGAGAACTTATTAATTATTGAATTTTTTATTGTAGAGTACTTGGGTAGAAGTTGTTCTACATTATAAGAAGTTGCTCAGCTCAAGGTGGTTTGGAGTACATAGTTCTGGTTACAGTAGCTACAAATGAAAAGTAAGCATTTGATAATATTATTTTCCCATTCATCACAAGGAAATTTTAGTTCGTTCCATGATTACTTGATTACAAATAATAATATCGTAACAGACTGCACCGAAACTTCAAAATTATGTCACATAAAAAATGGGATGAATAATAAATTATTTTATTCTCAGTAATAGACATTTAATTTTGGGTTTCAACATTTAATTTGATTTGAATACAATTTAATTTAAATTTTCAAACTATGGAAATAAGAAGAGTTTTTATCAATATAATTATCAATTTAGCAGATTATAATGTGGGACTGGACTCCTTACTTTCTCTAATCTACCTAAATTCTAAATATTTTATGCTCAATTAGCCTACTACTATACTCTTCTATCTTTGCTCCTGCACATTAAATTCATGAGGCAGTGAACTAGAGGACAGAATTCATAGACAGAGCAATAGTGGGAATTCCACAATGGAGCCAGAGGAACAGGCATGAAACAGTGCCGACCAAGAATATAGATAGAAGTTGTTATTTACAAGGAGAATACTCATTTCTTGGCCAAAGGAGTCCCCGAAGAACAAGACCGGAGACGTGAGAGGCATTTGGAACGATCCACTCGGACTGCCCTCATTTTTGTGATGATGGAAAAATGAAAGACAAACACAAGGAAACAGACTCACACACTCACACGTGCGAGCACACGTATCAACGCACACAGATTTATAACTTGATACTGTTCAGTATGGCCAGGAATGCCGGCCGAGTGCAGTGGACAAAAGATGGAATCATCCTTCCAGCCCAAAGAAACCTCGTACCAGCCGTTATATTTCGCAATTATTTGCCTGTTCTTCTTTCCTTCTATGTGCTGGCATCTATAATCTGTCCAGATTCCTTCTCAGCACTCGGCAGTTGCCTGTCTCTGGTGTCAGCCATCATCAGAGGCACCCTGCTTTGCAACTTACAGTGTCTGGTATCCCATACCTCTCGCCGATTCAAAACTGACTTCAAATTGTTGTTCTTCCAACAACCCTTCATCGCCTCGATCACTCATATTGGTGAATGCGAACACCTATATGAGTTGTTTTTAGCTACATTTGTAGTCCTACTGAAGGAAATAGAAATTAAATGGGTAAAAGTGATGGAAATAATTATACCACGATAAAACAAACCTTCAATCATCATCAAATTAACCCAAATTAATAATCAAAAACTCAATAACAGGCGTTTTTATGTTTGAATATAAATATTTGCAAACTAATATTGTATTGCTTAAAATCAAAAATATTAATAGATGTAGTTTTACTTGACAGTAATTTTAATAAGAAAATTCATCGATTAAATAGGGTGAATATGATTATCTCGGAAGAATACCAATACGATATTCAGCTGATGATAAGAATGATTACTGGGTCAGAAATGACCTTACTTCGATTAGGAAGTAATACTATAATTTGACATTAAACTTTCTTTATTGAGACGAGCAATTTGAACTGTAGAAAATTTGAGTTAATTCAAAATACAACAATTCAAGTGTAGAAAGAACTGAATGGAAATGTGCCAGACATTATAATAATCATCTCTCTGTCATCACAATATTGAAATAATAGTAGAGAGGGATTCTCTATATAAGGATAGTATAGTGCTCTAAATTGAATTGAAATATGGAAAACTTGACCATGTTAAACATGAATGGATAAGATCATCTATCAATTGAAAAAGACGGATTCATCTTATCAAATTGCTGGAGATAAATCGATATGTTGATAGGAAACCGATCCGATATACAAGTTTTATATGATATGTTCTTGTTTGACGGAGAAGAAGGCTAGAGGTCTATCTCAGTAACAAGACTTGGTTAGTGTTTGTCAATGTCAAGCCTCTATATCGTATTAATGCAAGGCGTATTAACTGAATGCTGGCTGAGCTGAGATCACCGGAAAGTCATTTGTGAACATCCGCAAGCTAATTGGATTTGAGGTATGATCAAATTGATAAAGACTCCTGTGGTTGCAATACTATAACAGTCTTGATTGATCCGCTACTACGCTACTCAAAGCCTCACCTACACACTGGGCTAACTGGATAGCTCAATGGGGAGCTTCAACTTCAGTGAGGTAGAAGATAAAAAACTTGAACGAAAAATGTCTTAACTTTTAGTAACAGTGACCAGATAATGCGAATTTTAATCCTAGTCCAATTTTAATTATAATGAATTTTAATCGCTTCAATCAAGAAATGCATGGTATACACTATACAGTATTATTTAAACGAATTGTCCAAGTATAATATAGCACACTTCCAGTCGTTATCCCAAATACTTGATTCATATTTTTTGTAGTAGAACTGTTTCTTTTGACCATCCTTTACCGCAGCAACTGCTGATTATTATAATATGATTTCTAATTTTCAAAATGTTGTAATTGAATTTAAAAAGAAGCAATGAAAGGGATATCTATTTATTAATCAACTATCCTCACTTAATCTGTAAATTGATAGGAATGTACAGAATAGATACTGTATCCATATAATATACAGGAATATAATATGGATACAAAACATAGGATACAATATGTTCTCGAACCAATTGAACTAGTCTTGTCTTTCAGAGACCAAAATTAGTCATCGACGTAGAGAACACAAACCACGACTAATGATGAGTGTTGGAACATGATATGCGAAAACTGTAAACAGATAAACCTGTACAAATTGATTCTTGGAGAGCAGAGTAATTAATCATTATTCGATGGTACAGAATATACTGCCAGAAGATAATTAAAAAATGATAAAAATTAACAACAATGGACAGGTGTGGGCGGGAAACAATTGAGTTAATCTTAACAAATTTATCAACACTAAGTTTCGATGTGCTCTAGTACTGTGGATATCGATCGAATTTTAGCAATGAACATTATAATGATGTTGAATTTGAAATAACATCTACCACTCCCATCTTGGTTGAAAAGTTGCAGTCAATGCTCTCTACATGCTAAATGCTCCCTTGTTATTCCTCAAATAAGTTACTGTAATACAAAAAACTCTCTATTTAATAGTTATTGTTATTGCATACGTAATACTTACGTAGTATTACGAACCTCTAAATGATTGGAATCAATAATATTTTGATTTTAATCAATTTCACGTTAGTTAAGGAGGAAATTTTTTGAAGCAAAAAGAAGAGGGGACACACGGCAATAAACTCATAAGCCAAGTGTGCGCCTGCCCAATATTCGATGGTTTGATTAAATTTATGAGTAGCTTGTTTCTTTTCTCTATGATTTTCTAAAAAATCAAGAGAGGGCCGTATAACAAGGGATGAGTAACTTCTAACACGTAAAATAACCCTTTTTGAACCGCAGAGAACTGGAATTTGTCCACAATGATTGTATACAAATTCGGCAAACCCAAATTTTAGATATTGAATTGAATTGATTTATTGCTAAAAATGATTCTACATAATAATTTTACTAGAATTTTGAACAGCACAGCAGTGAAATGGATGCAACCGCGACTATTCGCAGGGCCTCGAAGCAGGCAGGGGTTTAGGAGCATAGCAGAGCTATGCACCACCAAGCATTGGGGTCGCTGTGCCTTTGTAAAGCTGTGAGCCAGTTGTCAAATGCACAATAGGATCGTTTCAGAGCACCGTTATATCTTCTCCCTTCACAAAAACCATCTTCCTTCACCGAAACCCCCACAAGTGCCCTTGTAGCCCACCAGGATCCTGGTCGCATTTTACAGCCCCTTTTGTTACTCAATTTATACATCAGTTCCTATCCACTTATATTAAAAGAATCTCATTCCGTTGAATCAGTACACACTAGCAGTCTCTATTTAAAATAGTTCTCTCACTCTTCAATTCACCCTAAATGCTCACGTTAGCATTCGTTGTCTCTCTCATATTACTTCAAATTCAGTATCACACTGCTTCTCTCTCATTCACTGGTTCCTCTATTCTCTCACTCAATCCCCCCTTAATACTCACAACATCTCCCTCTCTACTTCATTTCAAGCACACTAAAATTTAAATTTACTAAATTTGTTTAAAAAAATGTAGTTTCTGCATTTTACAAATTTGTAAAATGATACCACCAAGAGCCTACCCTTGTTTCCTCAATGTTACTTACTTTTTTGCAGAAGTTTAGCATTGTATAGTGAGAATACGATTACGGTGAATCATTTGATATGTTTCTGGTTATATCTGGATGATTGTTATGTTCATTATCGGCATGTAACTGTAACCCTCTACCTGTACGTCTTTATCTCTTACTCCCTCATACAGTTTCCTCTTTTATATTTACAAACTGTTCTTCTCTCTCCCTCAATCACTCTGTTTCTCTCCATCTCACCATATCTCTTATGCTTCTCTAGTCATTCTCTCTTTCTATCCCTCGAAATGTGCCATTACCCCTGAATCTCTCTCCATCAATTTCTCACTCTAAACTTCATACTTTGATGGGTGGGTGCATCTGCCTTCTCATTCTCTCACCCGCTCACTCACACTTTCTCTCTCTCTCTCTCTCTCTCTCCCTCCTCTCTCCTCTCTCTCTCTCTCTCTCTCTCTCTATCATTTTGCCCCCATTCACTTCAACTCAAACACCCTCCATGCAATCCAGTTTTCATCCTCCAAGTAGAAAAATATTTTCAATCTCCACTCAATAACTGACAATAGTTGTGTAAAATGATGTAACACTCTCACATGAGTTTTTCTAGGCTTTGTAGCCAACGTCAACAACTCCCTTCCCATTGTTTGTTATTCCACAAGTTTTAACAAGCAATAATTCACACACCGTCGGGTAGGAGATGTGTTTGTCCAACACCCATTGAAAATAACAGCCGCATCATAATCTAGTCCTCCAGAAATGAAAAATGGGTCACAGTGCTTTATCGATTAACGCACCATCGACCTGATTTTTCGCCCTATAAATTATTATTATATTCCACACCAAAAGAGTGATGTGAGTAATGTAATACGAGAGCATTATATTACGACTCCATAATTCAATTGAATATCAAAAAAATTGAACAATGAGAATTTTTTAACCTGGAGTAGTTCATAGCGGAAATTATGATTGGAGAAGGTGGTAAATCTAATAATCCATATAATGATACCACCTGATACCAGTGTTATGAGGCTTGTTTGAATTTGTCAATGAAAACCAATCAAACCAAATAACCCTCATCTCAAAGAAGCATTGGTTTTCAACCTAAAATCTCTAAATTCCTTGAAATATTTGATTTATGATCACCCAAATGGGAAAAGTAACGAAAGAGACAATTGAGAATTTTAAGTTTAATTATTGAAGAAATTATCGTTCATATGTAGACTAGAAGGTATGTTATGAGTGATAAACACTTTCAACCTCTCAAAATTAATATTTTAATATTAACATAGGTACAACTCCTGGATAACAGGAGTAATATAATATTTCTAGATGTTTCCATTGAAAATAAGACAAAAACATACAATTACAATAAGTAGATGTTTGTATAGAAATTGACAACTGGCGAGCCACAGAGATTTTTCGGAAACAATGTATGAATGGAGTTTGAGAATACCATTCAAAATCAAGCTATTGACAAATTTTAAATGGATTCCTTTCAACCCTGTGGGAGACAAAGAGAGTTTGGCCAGCCTTCTTCGACGTTTGGTTGAATAGTCCACTATCTCAGAATTGTTTCCAAGGAGAGAACGTGAAATTTCCAAGAATTTCCTCTCCTATCCCTGCAACGCTTCAAAGGCATTGTGGGTGTGGCTGTTGGGCCAAAATAACAAAGCACAACAAAAACCAGGGAAATGAAAGCATCAAAACCAGAGCTTTGTATGCTATTTTCGAAGTTCCATAGCATATGGATGAAATTAAGACGATTCCCAGGAATAACTGGAACACTAATAATGGGTTTTGGAAATGAAAATATGAAATTTCATCTAGTTTCATATGGCTAACGATTTGTATCGAAATCAGAAACCTTTTTCTGGAATGCAGAATTTTTATTCTTTCTTTTTTTTTGAAAATTACTAAGGGATTAATCTAGCGAAATTTTGTTTTACATGAACAGCCAAATTCAGCAACTCAATTCTATAATTATATCCTATCATGTCAAAGATAACCTAACTATTATAACAACAACCAAGTAATGTTGAAAACACCTAGAACTGAATTTACAATGGAAAAACAAAGAATGAATAATAACACTGATGAATGAAATACATCGAGATCCATAGAGTACTGGCATATTTGAGTCATATCAATTCCGCTGTTGATTTCCTTTTCAATGATAGTCTGTTGTAGTTATTAATTCAATAAGTTTCAATAATGTCGATAACGTGTTTGGTGCCTCAATTTTCTCCGCTTTTTCTTATCACCGACTATCCCTTGACACTTTCCAAACAGATTTTCGACTTGATACGTGCTCATCATTGTGATTGAAATAGGGGAAACTCATGCACGGTGGGAGAGAGCCAAATCTATTTCGCGATGCTTCTGGAATCCCTCATGTACCCCGCGAGCTCTCTATAATCCCCGTACTTTCTCCGTACCCTCTATCACAGTCAAGCCGCGTGTGTATCCTCACTCATCCAGGGCTGTACCAATCTGCCTTCCCCTAAGAGCCTACCGTAGACGAGAAAAGTAATTCTTCAGTTTCTTGAAGCCTTGAGCTCCCGGATTTGGTCCCCACATGCCCGTGGGATTACTGGGACCGAAATGAACTCGTTTTAGAATTCAAAGTAAATTAAAACTTCGTGTTTTCTGGATGAAAATAGCTCTCCCTGCTCCTGTTATCTCGTAACGTGTGTTTTGTTACATATATAGTATACTTCTCTCTATACTACTTCTACTGTCTGTAGTAATGTAGAGGGAAGCTGACATGATGTTCAGATGGCAGGCAACAAACGGAACTATGAGGAGTATTGTACTCAAAAGTAAAATAAATTAGCATTAAAACTAAACTTTGGAGACAAATTTCAGCTTGAAAAATCCGACCGACGATTGTAAAATTAATGATTTTTATAATGAATGTTTGTTTACAAATTTGTTGGTGTAAAATGTTAAAAAATATTGCCAACAACCCATGAATCAGCAATCTTCATCCTCGTAATCACTAATTGCCAATATGAGACGTGAGTCCTGGTTTATGTATTTTATAACTGCTTTAAAAAGGCGATCACAAACAAGACTTTTATGTTTACTACATGTTACACCGTGCTATTCATGACTAGTGTGAGTCCGCCTATTATCAGTCCTACAGCGCCTCTAAAATTCACCACTTTTTTTATGAATTTCTGGAATTAAATGGCGTAGACGGTATATTTTATCAGCAATCTATTTTTTCTAGAGATGTGAAATGTATTGAAAGACCCTTCAACGTTTTTTGTAAAATTACTGCGATGTGAATATTTGTTGGAAGTAATGAACCGAAGAATAGAGAAGCATTTCAAGTATGTGGGCTGGAAAAGATGAGAAAATTTATGAACAGAAGCTGAGAAGGTGGTAAATATCAATAGAAGAGGACAGAGGAGTTCGAGGACTGAATGGTGAACGGATTGCATTGTGCGAGGAAGTTTGTGCAATGACATTCATATCCATATGAATATGTGACTGGGCTGCTGCCGGTCTAGGAAGGTGCAGTTCACTTTTAACAGGCGTAAAAGTAATATTGGTTCGTGTCAAGCGACGAGTATGTTATGCATGAAAATGGACCAAGTGACAAAGCCTTACCATACCGCTTATTCATAAAATATTCATAATGTCTTCTTCGTCTACTGTTGGTTTACCTCTCTTTGGACATCTCTAACAGCTCTATAGTTAATGGTCTCAATTCTAAACGTTTCTTCCTACGACGCTAGTTTCTTCCAAATAAGTTTGAAACGCGTGAAATCCCTTGAATGGGGATTGTTGGTTTAGTTGGATTTCCAACTAAAGTTTGAATAATGAAATGTAAGATGTGAAGAGGTTAGAGAGAAAAGTGATGTGTTTGGCATCTCAATTAATAATATCAATTGAATATTATAATATTTATTAGTTATCATATTAATTTAATTCTTATAATAAATAGCAAATAGAAAAACCCGACCCTCAATTGAAATTTCAATCGAAATCTGGTCCTTTCATTATGAAACATCTTCATTTTATTTTCGCTTCACTTTGAAAGACTTGATACATCAGTATTAGACAATATTGTTAATAAAATATAATTATTTATTCATACAGGCACTAATAGTAACAATACGATTTGGGGAGAGAGAAAATAGGTTCAATCTAATAAAACTACTATCCCGAATTCTATAAAACCATGCGTTTATAGGAAAAACTTCATATTGAAAGCTCTCAAAAATCGATCAAACTCCACGTCTTGTAACGTCAGAAGAAGACGGTTGGCTGTTGCAGTTCAGGTAGGCCAGGCACTCAACGCCGCCCATTTAATCATCGAAAATTTCCAGGTAAAATATTCAAATTCGATAATTATGTAAAATATTGTAGAAAAAATATAGGAGATGGGTCGCAGGCTGAGAGGACATCAGAACTTTGATCCGGTTCAGTGTTTATAAATCTCGTGGTAATTTGACTAAACCAAGATACTAAAGGTTGGAATCTTTGGAAGATGGCTACGGCCTCTCGTCTTCATAACTGAATTGTAATGACCCTTGTGCCTTTAGGGTGGTGGGTAAAATCGTTGTTCACACATTGCAAGCTTATATTCTCACGCACGCACACAACGCTACATGTGCAAACGACTCACAATCTCTCTCTTCAACTTATTCTCTCTTCTTTTCTCTCTGTAAACTACAAGAATGCTGGAATCGCCTCAGTAGTACCTCAGTGGCCTCTTTACGAAGTATGCTAATCTTTCTCCATTCACCCCTAGAGCGAAATCGTAAAGCATCAAACTCAAAATAAAACTTGCTAGTCGAGCTGAAATGAGGAATTTCACCGATCGTCCGTCCAGTAAAGATGGCGGATAGCCTTTGAGAAAGTAACAAATTTTAATAGGCCACCGCCTTTGCCGTGCATATCACGGCTGTAAATAGGCTATAAAACTATCCAGAATAGTCCTTCCGGATGTAAGTTTATCTACCTGATAGGTCTGCTTAGGGCTGGTTAGGCCACTTAAGGCAACAGTTTACGATGAATAACGGATAACTATAAAGTTGTATAAAGCTTGAAAACACTTGAAATGAAAGACCCGCTTCCAGTTGAAGTAGTCAAATGGCAAGGTTAAACTGCGAATCATCATGAAACCATAAAATGGAGTAAAACTACTAACATATTATTGTCGATAAAAAAAAGCTTGAAATAAATTTTTCCACGAGATTTTCAATTTTGATGGATAAATATCGTCGAAGCTCATCAACATCCATCAACATTGATTTTTTAATTTGATTGTTCATAAAATTTGGTTATCACATCAATTCAAGCCCCTACTCCATCAAAATTATTTATAATTGATAGAATGAGAAAAGTTTTCGGAGGACTTTATTCCTGATAACCTATCAGGATGAGAGAAAGGTTGAAAAATAGTTCACAGGCTGGAATTTGTTATCCTTCTCCTGGTAGAGGTAGAGCAATAGTGGAACTTGAGTAGAGCAATAGTACAGTGGAAACTTAAACAAGTTCATTTCAATTGAAAACTTTCATTGATTTGATACCAAAGTTCAACTTATTTCAATATCTCAAGGAATTTATTAGATCAAGATGAGAATTGAAATTTCCCTCGCAATCTCATCTTGATGAAAGTAAAAAGCAACCGAGCAGAAAGATATACTCAGCTGAATACGTTATTGAGGTCGACGAATATAAACAAATCAAGAGGATTACGAGTAGAAATAGAACCGAAAGCATTTGGCAGAGTGCTGAAATAGATTTGACCTATGACCGTTCTAATCGCGGTAGCAAGTACAACTCGTAATCTATTTGAACTGACGAGTAGATCGACAAGTAATTACCTTGCTAACAAGTGATAAAGTTTACAAAAGTCTCTTCTAAGCAACTCAACTATATCAGTGAATATACAGTATTTTTGAACTAGTTTGAAAATTTATTGAGTAAATTAGAGCCATAAACGTTCTCCCACAGTTATCAGAATCGTATTATAGATGTGTTGACAATTTTTACATTTACATTTTTTCTGGTACTTTCAGATCTGAAAAATCTTCGAACCAATATTATTTCATTGAAACTGATTAATTAAAAAGTGGTATTGAATGAGAAACATGCAATAGTCCCTGAATTAACTGAGCCTAGAATCAAAGCAGACAAGTGCTACTATTAAACAATGTGGAGGCGTCGATTGCAGTCCCCAGACACATCCTAATGTTGTACCCTGCGTGTCTTCGTCAACATGGCCGAAAAACATGAATTAGCTGAATGCTTGTTTGTAGTACAGTCTGTGCAGTAAGTGAAAGAGTGAGTAATTGAGCTACACGCGTACTCGTTCAGCGGTGTTAGATTGAACAAATTTAAAAAAAAACTGAGAGGTTTTATTCCGTGTTGAAATCCTGGCTCTAATAAGGAGGTATAAAACACGTAATATAATAAGAAAGGGTATGAAAAGGTAATAAACCGAAGTGTGAACTTAATTTTCAATCAGAAACCTTATATTCAATATTCTGTTCAATTTTCATTACACATGTATTGTCATATTCAATGTTCAGATACAATTTATATTCAATTGAGAGCTTCACTGAGGATCCTAATAGATAATGAAGTGAGTTTTGATGGAATTTTGTTTAGACTTAGATGAATTCAAAAAGAAACCAACCGTAAAGTTAGAGAACTATTAACTTATAACCTTGAAATCAAATCACTTACTTCTTTCGAGAAGAGAGTGTGCTCAACGATTTTCTCTTAATTACTTTTTTGTTCAAGTTATTTCACACAAAGCAAATGTACCCAACTTCCTAAGGACTCATTATAATTTTCAACAAAAGAATAGCAAACGAGCTTCACGGTTATTCAATTTAAACGCTAGGAACAATGAGCGAACCTGCTCGTTTAGAAGCTTATAAAACTTGTCATGTGAGAGTATAAGGAAATGAAGGAAGTGAATCTTGGAAAATCTCTGGTAGATACCAAATTTCTTCACGACATGACGTAATACAGTATCGAAAAAGCATAGGTGTTCGAGTTTGAATAGAACATCTTAATTAGGAATTATGGCATTTATCATATTTAGTTAAACAGAACCACATGTAATGAGCTTATAAACTTCTGATATATTGGAGTGAAACATTCATTTTTTTGAGGATTTTGTGCAACATCTTTCCATTATGCATCTTCAATTAGAAAAAAAAACATGCTAGTAAGAACAACTTCCTATGTTTTAGGGCTGTTGATAACTTTCTTCAGGGGGGCGAAAACTCTCTTGCTTTTTTCCAGATCACAATATTTGACTTGACGTTTTGTATGGCGCCAAAGTAACACATGTCCACAAAAGAAAGTGACATTCAAATATTTCAAAAACTAGAACTCCATTATGGTTTCACATGAGTCTGCACATCCTCTTCTCGAGACAATTTTTGTTGTTGATTATAAAAAATATGAGAATTTCTGAGACGTTAGTTCTATCACCATAAAAATAACAGATAAGATGGAAGCTCGTAAGAAAACTAAATTGGTTGACGTGTTCCATCTGGACCTGACTCGTTATAACTCATCATTTGAGATTTTTTGTTTTCCGGAAAGTTGGAACATCAATAATTGAAACAATTCAAGAATTCAAAAAAAGATTTATTTCCAAAATGTATGAACTGAGAACCGTTCAGAGAACAAGACAATTCTCTATTTATACCAACGAGTTCATCTCCAAAACTGCTCCTCCATCATTAAATGCGCATTAGGGAATCTACCAGTCAGATCTAGAGGCCCGAAGCAAGGAGTAGAACTCTTTCTCTAAGTTCCTAAGAATGTGTAATTAAGAAGTAGAACAGTCTTTGAAGCAAGTCATTTGAAAACGGCCATAGGCATTTCTATCATTGTTCAGATCGGTTAAGATTCTGTGACAGATGGTACGGTTCCATGACTTTTTCGTTCAAGAATAATGGCTTGTGGTTGGATAATGGAATCAAGATATAAATTTTGGCTGTGATAAAATATCACAAGTGAACTGTCAAATAACAGAAGTTCATAGAAGGGTTTATAAATACGTTCACCGTACAGGACTGTAACTGACAAAGTAAACAAGGGCAAAACATGATCACAATAATAGTGATATATTGAGTGAAGAAACCTTGAAAGGGATTTATTGAATGTGATAGTCCCAACTGAGATCAGGAATAAACAATAATATTATGATGTTACCTACAAGGTCAGAAGTGTTTGTAGATTTGTTCACTCAACAACATTGTAACTGAAGAAGTAATCAAGCGAAAAATTGTTAAAATAACTAAGAATACAAAGTCAAAAGTGCTAGATAGAGATTTATTAGATGGGATTACCGAGAGTAGGCTATAGTATATAGTTACTATACACTCTCTGTAGATGGGAATTCTTTGAAAAATTGAGTTTAGTAGGTTGTTGAGCTGAACTTAGAGAAAGTCAAGATAGTGGAATGCTAGTAAGGAGGGAACTCGATGCCTATCTATGGCGTATACAAATACCCTCTTGAATTTAGTTTTCGCCATTTAGGAGGTGTAAAGATGCGTGGACCCAGTTTGATGTTTTTGTGATCGGTGATCAACCCAAGATGGAAGTTCGGCGAACTGAACAGAGGGTTCTTTTCCTTCTTCTTCTCCTTCTGCTCTTTCTCCTCCCAGTCTCTTGGGGCTGTTCGGTGCCTTTCACGAACATCTTCACGCTCCAGAGGACTTTTGCGTCCCAGCCATTATGTTTCCGGGACAAAACGTAAGTTCCATTATTCCCGAGAACTGGTCGATTCTACAGGTTAGCCAAGTTTACGTTTTCAATCAACAATAAAAGTACCCTCAAGGTAAAGCTATTGGGAATTTGGGTCATTCAATGAAAGCTCAACCTTCCTAATCCTTCATTCAATTCTCTGGAAGGTTTGAATCTTGTTTTCCAGCAATTCTGTTATATTTTGAAAATTTCAAAACTTATGACCTTTCCAATTTCCTCAAAAAGTGAATCTTTACTACTTGTACTCAATTACTTTTTATTTATTTTAATTCATTTTTTTCAAAAAAGTTTCAACAAAAAGTTAAACAAATCATATTGTTTAAATATTCTATTTAATTCCCTTTCTTTTCATTGTTGCCTAATTCGTGAAAGAAGACGACCAAGTTATGGTGGACAAATCTTGGGTTGGTAATACTGGTTCATTGATAAATTAGCCTTTCTATCAATAGCAACGTAGGTTACTATACTGTTCCAATTCCAATATATAGTATCGTCATCCAATTCTATTGAAAATTTCAACAAGTACCATTTTCTTGGAAAATACTTTTACTTGTCCCACTTAATACAGCAGAGCCTCGATTCTAAGAACTCACTAATTGTATGAATGGATTAAATATAGAATTATGTCTGAATAATAGGAGACTAGTTGATGGTCATAGAGAGTGAAATGAATTGTTATTGTCTTGAACCCAACGAACCGAAATAGTTATATGTTCAATTAAAAGGAGTACCTAATACTTTCAGGGATTTCCTTTCATGGGTCTAACAATATAATTAGTCTAGGATCAACATTGCATAGGTATGGCGTATACAATGCACTGGACTAACGGTAATCTCCTAATCACATATGTTTGCATTGTTGTATTGTTAAGAATGTATAAACATAACACTTCCTCCTCAATAAATTAGATATCACTAATTTGGACAACTAATCAAATAATCCTAGTACAATATATTAATCAAGATTATTTCCAAAACCTTTGAAACAAAGTTTTGATTCAAACTTGTGTCAAATAGACCCATTGAATAGGAATATGTCCTCATACATCAACTTAAAAAAAATAACGTGCAATAGGTACAATGTATTATACATACATCCCCCAAAGAACAACTGAATGTTTGATCTTTTGAACAATAAAAACTGGCTAAATAAATAGTAACGCCCCATGATATTTTAGAGTACTTCATAATTCAATCAATTATTGAAACTTAGGCTACTTGAAAAACGTTACTTTATTTTGAATGGATAATTCAATCAATATTCATTATGTGGTTTTCAATTAACAAAAAACTACTAAAATATTTAAAAAATCCTGTCTATTACACAATTCAATAGAAAAATAAATGAATGGAATTGTTTCAACTTCATGCATTTTATTATTATCCTCACTGTTCATTATTATCAAGCCTAAAGCATGTTCATTTCTTCGCGTTGTTTCAAAAACAAAATTGATTCGTTGTGTATGGTGGAATGTGTTTGGTGTGAATAGTAGGCTGGTTATATACTACTGCTCTGCATGTGCAAATGAATGGAGGAGTCTTGAATGAAATATGGATGTTGTGTTTTGGCTGAATGATCGGGCTACAGGCAACAGGCGACATCCCACACGCTGCCATAACTCAGGCGACATAAGTCACTGCGGCGACAGGGATTCCGTCCGAAGGATTTCACCCTTTAGACATAAAACGCTATCATAATTATGCATATTTACGTCACCTTCCGAAACAATGAAAATATCCTATGCAAACTGTCTATTAAGTCGTTTTTTCGCCTGGCAACTCCTCTGCACATGCGCTGGAACCCCCCTCCACCCTAGGGGGCCAACACCCAACAGGGCTCGTCTCTTGGTTTATGCGTTATTGTTACACCAACCTTGTTCCAGATACGGGACAACGCGGTCGTAACGTCGCACCGAGAATCGATCACAAATCATGAGAAAAATTACAATAACTCCGATTACATTTGTTTCGGAATCAGTCCGAGTTTCTCTACCGTATAAATTAATATCATTTAGTGCGTTGCGCGCCCGGCTGTCTGTGCCTGAGCCGTGGTGAGGTGGGCCGGCTGGCAGGCTCAGTCCACCTTATTCAAATCCGGTCTTAACTAAATCGTTGTGCCCGTTTTAAAAAGCGCGCGCCAACACACTGCCGCTGCTTTAAAAACCCTTCGATGACATCCGATACACTTTCTAGGTCTACGAATTAACATATCGACAGCTGTTGATAGACAATTCGGATGATAAATTGTCTACATCGCATGTGAAGACATCTAGGGTTGGGAAATGATCTAGAAATCGACAGTAGGCGTTACTACTTCAACTCCACGTAACTCAATTCGACTTTCTACAGAAAAATGAGAGGTGCCTAGTTGTATCAGTGTGATATGATAATGGCAAAAGACTATCTCTTTAAAGTCACCTAATTTACTAGATAGAAAGTGGACTTCGTTTTTCAACTTATTATAACCATATTGATAATCAATCATTGGAGACGTTGAATGCTAGTAGTTTACAAATATATCTTCAAAAATTTCATCAGGTTCAGAATAGGTTGTTTTGAAAGCAGAGCCACTACTACTGATAGATTAGATCTAATCATTGATTAGATCATTCAAGTAACAAATAAATCACTCATTGAACATAGAGTTGGATGATTAAGCAGGTGTTCAGATTTATAAGCAAAAATCAAGCAATTGGAAAATCCAATCATCTTTCTCGCTCCTCACTCACAGGCAAATCCATGTAAGGAGACTTCTTCAAATTATTCATGTATACTGTACACGTGTACACTGTATATGAAGGGGGATGAAAATAATTTCAGTTCAAAAAGTGTATCTCAACTCTTTAACGTTCTTGAATACTCTAAATCTAAATACTCCAATATAATTGCTAGTTGTGTAGATTTTGAACCCCTTCGAGATCAAGATAATTCCGAACACTATCCAATAAAATACGCCATGTGTATACTTTTTATCAAATTTTGTTAGGAGTCGTTGAAGCAAGAACGACCACCAACGCTGGTGTACAGAACCTCGGGGCATCTACGCAATCGGCTGGGGCTCTATTGGCAGTGCAGGTGAGAGCACCAAGCGACGTGTTGGCAATGCTCTGTGAGACGCGCCAGTCTACCTGTGTACACACAAAAGCTCAGCAGTGGGAGCACAATGCATTTTGACTGAGCAATTTCCATCGGTGGGGATTTGAATTTTTTCTCTGTGGCAGAAGACAGCTGCTGCCGACGGAGAATTGGAAGAGCAGCCAGCGCATGTTGTGTCCCGGTGGGAGCAAATAAACACCAGAATTCAGAACAGTTTAATGCCCAGCATGCGGGCCCACCGATCTGATCCGGGGAGGTCTTATTCACCAGGCATTTGCTTTGGCAACAATTGCAGTGCAGCGCACCCTCTCAGCAGTATCCGTCTGATTTTTTGAATTGAGTTTCTTGTTTTGAAAAGACAAAGTAACCAAACTTCGGAAAGTTTTGAGAGCAAAGTGTGATGTCCTACAACGAAATCAAACCTGTTATTGCAAAGAAATGGTATTTGAGAGGAACCAAAATAACCAAACTTCCGGAAGTTTTGTGAGCAAAGTGTGATGTTCTAGAAGGGAATCAGTCCTGGTATTGCAAAAATTTTCTGTTTGAGGAATAAAAACTAGGTCAACCTAGAACAGAGCCTTAATTTTATTTTAAATATCACTTGATGTGGATCCATACATTTAAGTACAGCATTTATTCAAAATAGCTAATATGGGCTACTTGAAGAGCCTCCTTTACATTGTTTCATGACTCTGGATAATTTATTACAACAATAGAGGAAACATTCATCAACCCGATGCTTGGAAGTAATTTCTGTTTCTCTCAACAGATTCTGGTTGAATTCTAGCTACGCTTTTTCTAACTAGAGATAAGTAAAATGTGTTTGAAATAAACCAGTTATTTCAAAACCGGAATTAACAGCTTCAAACTGAGTCATTTTATTTTACCAATGTTCTAAAACTAAAACATTAATAAAAATCTACAAATAAGATAATCTGAGTTGATTGATCTTGTATTTTCAAAGTCAAGAGTTCTCACAGTAATTTGCTAGAGAAGATTGACTGCAATACCCAGTCCTTGTGTAATTCAGTATTTGAAGAACATAGATGAGTTCTTGTGAGTTGAAGATGATATCAAGCCTCTCCACAACCGAGTACCCACTTCAACTTTTGCGTCTTGAAAACAATGGAACATCTGATATGAAACAATTATAACTTTATAAAACTTGGAATTGATAAGCAGAAAATGATTGATAGACTCCTTGATGCACCAAGAAAGTCAAAGTATCTATTGAATCGGTTAACATTCACACAAAACTCAAAAGAAACTTGTGCATTGGAATCGTCGGCTATCCGGCTTACATATGCATGAGTCGAAGTAGCTTAGACGCCTCTTGTAATAATGAAGTAAATCCCAAGCCGACTACTAGTCGAGTCGGCGACTCTCAACTGAAGTTGCCCCTTTGTTTTATTCATATTGACTCGAAGAATAACAAACTGGAGCACACTCTACCCTCAATTCGAAGGCTAGCATATCATTTAGAGTTTAGGCAACCACTATGAATTTAGAATTAACATTGACTCTCTACTCGATATACAGAGAGAACATTGAAGTTCAGATAAGATTCTAGTGGTGGTTTATTCCTATTTTCTAAGAAATAATATTTGAATTAGGACTACTAATAGATTCTGAGAGTTATTAGGACTGCTGGTAGTGTCAGAAGACTCTAATAACATGTTAATCAAATAAATATCAACTAACTACATACCGCAATATCAATGATCAACTATCACTGCTTTTATGTATCTCTATATTTCCCAGGCGGAAACAATGATATATATCAAAGATAATTTCTATCAAATAAAGCAGAAGAATGTTTGGTTGAAAGCCTGTTTTTCTCTCCTTGGTAATGAACTATTGATCAAATAAATGAATACATTATTTAAGAATGCAAGACTTTTAATGCCCAAAAGTATAGAAGATCACAATTTCCATTCTAATAACATGTTTACTAAATAAATAACAACTAGATACCACAATATCAATGATATTTTAACAAACACTGCTTAAAACTTATAATTTTAAATCCAAACGTATTCGTTTATTGGATAAGTATTATTTACTCTAATAACATGTTAACAGGTCAGGACATAAGCTGTTGAGATAATCTGGAGCCAACAATACAAACAAGGGAAATTTATCAGCAGCGACAGGTTATAGTGAGGATATTGATGCTGTAAATATAGATTTATAGAATAAATGGCAGACCTGCAACAACTATAACCAGCATACCAATCACGGAGACTTCGAGAGTTGTATGAAGAAAGTTAGCAAGGAAGTAATCAGCTACTTAGAGATGGATATAACAATAAGTTAAACTTTAAAAGGGAGTAATGACAATAAAAAACTACAGCCAGTTTTATTCTTTCGTGTTGGACACAGCGGCAGTTTGTAGTGAGTACCGAGACGAAAAGGGAACGAGCAGCATAGCTCAGCATGGCATCGCTGGCCACAGGAATTTCCACAGAAAATTTATGGCCGCCCATATGAATAAATTAGAGTACAAACGAAAGCAAACACAGAAGTCTATCAAGGCGGAATAATCAGATTCAAATATAATGGGAAAATCTGATTCAATGTTATGAATGTAAATAAAAATGTTTTCATTCATTAGGAGCGATTGTAATTGAAGAAGTCCTCAATGGTTTCATCCTCCAATTATTAGATAAAGTATTAAGAAGAGTTATAAAATTTCATAGATTGGATTTCAAGTAGTAATACTGTAGTTCTAATTCATGAGCAATTAAATTGTGTACGAGAGATGGGACCGTAACAAATCCAGAGAGACTACAAAAATAAAACGTATTATTTGATGATACATAATACTTGAATGCAGATACTTTTACAGTACAATTCAGTACTAAATACAGCATACAATGCATACACTTGTAAAACCAATCAATTTCTTGAACCTCTTGCTTCTTTTCAAGTCCAAAAGTATCATTCTCATATCATCGCCCTACTGCCATTTTTCCAGTGCTCACTAGTAAAAAATAATGAATTGAATCAGATTTAATATTATCAACAAAGTGTCAGTTGAGTAATGGAATGATCTTTCTAGTCCTAACTCCGCCTAATGAAGAATATTATCATTTCATTCAAATTTTCTCTCACCAACCACTTAGGCTGGTTCTTCTGTTTTTAAAGGTCCATAAGATTAACAAAAACCAATTCTACAGTTCTATAGCAATCAATTAAGTCTCGGAGCTGTGACTGGGACAGGGGCTTGGAAGAATAGCAGCGGCGAAGACAATTTTGACAAGGCATCAATTGAATGCAGGCGTTCACACAGGGCCACGGAATGTCGGGCGGTTGCCGGTGATTATGCATTCACTCCGTAAATGCGAAAAGTCGAAACGCACAAAATTGTTGGACATTGTCTTCTTCGAAAAGAGAGACAAAATGAAGAGGAGCTGTGTGATGGGAGAGAAAGAGAGAAAGTGTGAAGGGGGGTTTTGGGAGAGTTGGGGCACGCAGCCACATATACAGACGCTTTCGCACGCGTGTGCACAGTCGGTCTTCACAAAAAATAATCGTCGTGTCTCTCTACTCGCCAGGTTGTCTGCTCGAAGCACCGTCAGGGGGCGAAGCTGCACTGCTGGCATCCATCGCGGCCACAAAAACTCTAATGAAAAAGATAAAAAGGAATGACAAAAAGTAACGAAGAAAGAACTAGATTCCTTCTTCTATCTTGCCAGTACAACATCCTTCGCCTTTACTTTGGGACAGTTTCATTCCAACATCGGCGGCTAAGCCAAGCCAACAATCTCTTTTACTCTCTCTCTCATACACACTCTCTCTCCCTCCCTCTTTCTCTCTGTCTTAACTGGCAGCTAAATCCCTCTTATTAAATCAGGTGACAACTAGCAAATTATCATTTTTTCACTTATGAATGGGGATGTTCCCATGAACGAAATTTTTGTAGCTAACACAACGAATTTTGATAATGCATTCTTCAATTCAAACTAAAAAACTCCAAATCTGATTTTTGTGAAAGATTACAACAAAAATCGTCTTTTGTCTGAGAGAGTACCTATTTGGCTTGCCTGTACCCAAACATATTCATATAGTAGTAGATGTCATCTTCTACATCCATGTCGGTAATATAGCACATATTTCTTTTAAAAGTTTTTGGTTCAATTCAGTTCCTCTTCATGATAAATGTTCATCAATAAGGAGATTAACTAAACACTCCATATCTGACTATTTTCTGATTGAGAATCTGAATAATCCTGAGAAACTGCTCATAAATCAGATAGATTTCGAATAGAACTTATTGAAACTACTTCTACTTAGGATGAAAACGTGCAGATTATTATAATAACATCAATTATATTATACGCCAGTTCTATAGTTTCCAAATTCTAGCTCACTGATCTCAATCTTTTCATAGGAATAGGGCATTCATTCATACATCTTGCACTAAAGTTCATTGAAACTGGACTTCGCTAAAACTTGGTTGGTGCAATAGCTCTTTCAAGTGTTTTGGAATTTCTCCTCGGAAAAAACAAACGCAGGGCTGTGAGTATGAAAAGCCCAGCAAACCCTTCTGCTCTCTAATGAACGCCTGTTAGTTATCTGGTGCTTTCTGAATACACAGAATAGTAAACAGCACACCGGATCCGCGCTATTCAAAAACCGCTGCTCAGCGGCGAACCATCTCGGGTCCGTCCTTGGTAGTTTGTTTAGAGCTGGTTAAAAACAAAAATAAAGTCTGTGGCCCTCCTTGTTTTGAATATTGGCCTTTCAGCTCGCACCGTTTCCCGTTCTTTGCTTCCTTTCACTTCTTTTATATCTTATTATGAGCCAAATTCTCTTCTTTCTTCTCCTTTTTTTTTGGTTTCTCCAGTCGCCTTTCAGACGGTAGTAGCGTTTTCTCTCCAGTTTCATTCGTGCATACGCGTGCGAGAGTACAGCCTCTTCTTTCAGTTTTTGGTTCTGTACAAAAAATCTTTCCGAGAAAAAATCCTTCTCAAATCTGGCAAAAGGGAGAGAGAAGGTAACCCACACACATCACATTCCACCCACCATGTATAGGCCAGTTCCTTTTCACAAAAATCTTTTATAAAAGGCAGTTGTAAATCAAGAGAGAACGAGAGAGAATTCGAATGGTTCATTTTTCACACCGTAGAAAGAGATAGGGTTTGAAAATGAAAGGATCTCACTGATAACTAGTTTGTATTATTATTTACTAAACATAATCTGACATGTTTCTACACCTGAGTTTGGAGATTGAGAATCTACTGTTTCATTAATTGATCAAATCTAGGCAAACAATATTGTAGTATAGTGTCACTGTACTGGAATTTATGTAAAACATACTGTATAGTTTTTACATTATGCTGATGAAAATGAAATAAATAAACGTAAATATTCTGCAGAGTAAAGCTCGTGGAGATTATATAATTTGGCTAGTAATGTTGAATTTGGACTTGAAAATTCATGAAAAAATAATAAAGGCCCAAGACAACTCAACTGATTAGTGCTGGCAAGATTATGAAACTAAACTAATCAGACAGTTATCAATTATATTTTGCGAAAAGAACCGACCTAACACTACTTCTAAGAATCTTATTTGAAAGCTCTCTCTACTGAGATTTCCCATATTTCATAGCTGAAATTTGAGGGGTTGAGAAAGCCTGATGATTGTTTAGATATATGGTTTAAAGGAGGATACAGTACAGACTAAACAACTGCACCCCTACTCTAAAGACTTTCTCAAGAAAAAATACTCTGATCGGAATAACTCCTCCATGACCTCCCTCTCTTCTACACCATCCTTGCTGAACGAATCAAAAGGGTTGTTGTGGTTTCGATGTTTTTTTTCTTACAACATCAACACCACCTCCTCCTCTGTAACCACCGCCTCAATACGTCGAATCCACACATGTAGATGTTTCTTCGAACAAATGGAGCTTTCAGCTGTCTCAAGCAGCGTTCGTTAACGAAATATATAGTTAATTTTCAGCACTCAAAACTTCTGTTATGTCTTGAAAGCTTATTCAAACTTCAGTTTCTTAATCAAAAAACCCTTTTTTGCAGTAAGCTTAAGGGAGTAAAGTATACGGCTTAAAGGGTTTTGTAGTATGAGTATTGAAAGTTGAATCAAGAGTACCATGCTGCATACGCAGCACACTTTTGCTTTTGTGCAGCACACAAAAATCTACCAAGTATGGACATAGGGAATGAGAAAGGAATACAACATACATAACTATGTGTTTAACTATATCCACATACTGTAGTCTCTTGTCTAATTGTTTTGAATATGTTCAAACAACTACAGTACATCCTATCCTTCACAATTATTTATAAGTTTTCCACTAATAACTAATACTTCAAGAATACAATATACAAAACCGTGATGTGTTTAACTATATCCACATACTGTAGCCTCTTTTCTAATTGATTTGAATATGTTCAGACAACTACAGTATTATCCTATCCTTCACAGTTATTTATAAGTTTTCCGCTAATCCTTCAAGAATAAACTTGAAGGTATCTTTTGCTTTGTCTATTCTGGGATCACCTTCTCAATTCAAACAATATTGCAAAGGTAATTGAACTAGCAAAAGTGATTTGCTTTGATCACAGATTCAGTGAACAAAGCAAGTAAACATAATATCAAGTTTATTCACTTTTAACATGAGTGATCTGTTAAAAGACACAAAAGTACGCGTTAATACATGATAGGACGTTGTAGGAACCCTGGTGACGTGTAGTATTATGAATTTATAGGCTGTAAACGTATTGCACGGTTGTTTATTAACTTTGAACACGTTTTCGAGAGGTCAGTCGGTCTAAATTTAGGCGTACAATTCTCACATCATTCGGAGTCCACTTGAGGTTTTTGAGTCGAACCAGATGGTGTTGGTTGCAGCAAAAGAGCAAGAGTGTGTTCGCCCGGATGAACAGAGACAGAAAATGAGAGAGAAAGTGTGTGTGAGAGGGAGAGAGTGAATACGAGTTAAATAGAATTAAGAGGCCGGCGTTTTGGATATGTACCAAAACTCGTGTTTAAAACCAGACGAAGAGGTCATTTTGAATTATTGTTTTTAAAGGATGAGCTGAATCTAATAATGTGATTCCGCTCAAATTTTGGCTGCCAACACGACTGAGATTATTCGGAACTCCTGTCACCATGAAAAAACAATATTGTTAATTTGGTTCATACTGGCACACCCACACACCCAAATTCTAATAATGCCGGGAATCTGAAATACTATAAATTTTCTAAAAGTATCTCCTCAGTACGCATTTATTCTCTACAGTAACTGGACTACAAGTGGAGAAAGGAAATGAGGAAAATTAACATCTAATACGGATTACTTCCTCACTTAAATTCACGTTTGTTCATAGACTTTGGTGGCAGATCTTTCCAAAAATATATCAAGACAACTCACGGTCACAATAAATTATATTAGACCTGCACATCTAGGTACTACCTATGCCATTGCTTTTTAAAATGTAAATAAAGTGTAAGTTTTGTATTAGTTATATTTGGATATATTCTCTTACTTCAATTTTTGAATCATTATTCTACTTTTACTTAGCTCAAATTTTAGATTCGAATTTATATTAAAAATTACTTTTGACTTGTACTTTGACATGTATGTTTTCTACAGAGGAATAAATTAATCATTAATTTGTTAATGATACTGTAGAATATAGGAGTAGAGTAGAATACCTTTTTTCTTGCCTGTATCATGTCCAAGCAAGATACAATTTCAAATTATCCAATTGTCCAATTTTATCCATTATGTCTCTCTTCACAAATAAAAATCTGCACCAAATTATTTGTTAACTTCAACTTTGATATACATGCCAGGTCCTTAAATCACTATTCTTGAAACCATGGTAGATTCTTATTAATCAAAGAAGATTAATTGTAATTTTAAATTACCCAATTGTTCAATTTCATCCAAATCTCTCTTCACAAATAAAAATCTGCACCAAGTTATTTGATAACTTGAACTTTGATATACATTCCAGGTACTTAAATCACTATTCTCTAAAATTAATCCTTACTCCTTACATCCCTTTTCCTTTTCAGGGTCGCTATTCGTATCTTCCTCCTTACACCATTCTCTGAAGCCTCTTCATCTGTCAGTCCTTACATGGTAGATTTTCATTGTTCAAAGTACATTAATGGTAGATTCTTGACGAAGTTTATCTTATTGAGGGTTTGTTTTGGAATTGGTGAGTTGTGCATACCTGTTTTGAGAATACGGCGATGTCCTCGTTGAAGGACTCTGACGAGCAGACATCTCCACCGGCCACTCCGGGCTCTCGCGGCGTGCAAGTCGCTAGCTCGCATTTCTCGAATATTAGAGCTAGCAACGGGAACAGTGGATGCCTGAAACACAAACACCAGTAAGCAACAATTGAAAAGGATTCAACTTGATGAACATAGAAGTTTAAATACAGAGTTATCATAAAGGAATGGTGCGAAAATTGAATTTTTATGGAAACCAGTGTTGAAGCCGAACAACCTAAATTAGACAGGAATCATGAACTGATTCGCGTCAAATGTTTGTCAGAAAATCGCAACAATTCTTTTGAAACCGCACCATTCTTTTATGATAACCCGGTATAAAAAGAACACAATCAAACATCAGTAATCAACATTGAAAACGATTCAACATGAAGGAAATGGTTGGATTGGTTTGGAATGGAGGTTGGATTGGTTTGGAATGGTTGAATTGGTTGGATGGAAGGAAATGGAATGGTTGCGATTTCTGAGAGATTGTTGAGGACCTCACACTTCATGAATGTATGACAGCTTAGAGCTTACTATCAAATCACTGAATGGATTAATTTTCTGAACAAATCAATGGATACAATACCAGTTAATTTCAAAATTAATTGTCACCTTCTCAACTTAACCTCTACCATTTTCCTAAATCATTTCGGAATGTTGGGCGAACGGTACCCCCTAGTGGGTCTCTCCGCCTTCAAAGCCAAGCAATAACAATCTAGCTTCTAATAATATAGAATTCTAGATACAGTAGTCATATTATGGGTAGTGTGGTCTACATGATTGATCCACATGTCTACATTCTTTAAACACACTAATTTCAAGTGAAACATAACAATAGGGGTAGAATAACTATAGAAAAATTAATATTATTATCAATAGAATAATATTATACTACATAGGATAACCAATGTAAAAATGTCTACCATAAAAGTAGATTGAAGTTGAACTACGGCTTTTCAAATCGATAACCTACAATGGAGTTTGGGAAAAAGATGATAATAATGAGTTCAGTCAAGTATCAAATACAATTAAGATCGACTGCAACTAGTAGGTATCCCTTTATCAATACTGTAGTACCACCAGTGATCAAATTTCTTCAACTTATCAATGGTTAACTTTATCAAAGGTATATCAGTTGAAGATACTAACTCCTTGTTCTCTTGAAGTGATCTTTGAATTGATCAATAATATGGATGAAAAACCACTTCGCTATATGCATTACAACGTGGAATTCCGTTTCGAATCTCTCTTTGATTAATAAGGAAAGGGATAATGGAAATTTTGTGTCTATATTTCGAAATATATCATGTGCAAGCCAAATGAGTGACTGGAGTTAGACATTTGCAAAGTTGCGGCAAAGACAACAGGACTCGTGCTTGCAAAGGTGATGGAGCGTGGACCAGGTGTGCAAACTGTCTGATGCGTTGAGTGAACCCCTCCCCACCCTGCCATCACCAGCCCCATCCCTCATTCGCCCTTCAAAACTGCAGGTCTGGGAGGGTGCAAATAGCTGTAACCACCATCCATCCCTTACCCTATACTTATCCCGTACTCTTCCATTAGCCATAATAGATTGCTTTCAAGAGATTTATGTCTGCAATGTTGGCATTCCGAGCATGCCAGGCGGGGACGGCTCAGCCTTCCGGGCTCGAAATAATAAAAAACATCTTTTTCCACATGCCCTGGCAACTATCTTCACAGTTTTAAACGGCCAACAATTAATTTTTCATTGCAAAAAATAACCAGCCTAGCCTACTCTCACGTTCGGTTTAGGCCTACTCGTTAACACTTCTAGAAGACCTCAGCTAATAAACCTATCCCAGCTATAAATCATAATGAAGAAATCAATTGCAATGAAAATACTATATTACTTCGGTTATATAATTGAGTATTACTTTGGTTTCAGACTCAGATCGACATGAGAACTATCAATACTCTGCATTTATATGAAAATATAGCATAAATCAGCATTGAAGCTAAAAGGTTTCCTACTTGGATACATAATATTGTTATTTTACCATCCTTCCAATTAGTTTTCCTGTCATAAACATTAGACCAATAAAAGTTGAAACAGGGGTACTGAACACTCCTATTGTGTTCTTGTGGTGGAGCACTGCTTAGAAAAAGTTATATTTATGAGGAAAATGAAGGTCAAGGACAGACTTATAGTCTAACATTATGTTTTAAAAGTATTAACTAAAATAGAAGCTACCAAGAAGCCTGCCTCCAGATGATATTTTGTAAATACATTCTCTAATTTATAGATTTACACGTCCAAACATATCTCAATTGAATAAGTGAGAAAATGTAGGTTATTGAATCGAATAAAAGAGATAGATTCCCTTCAACAGCAATGTCCCACTGTGAAGAGACATCTATCATTTTTGCCGTGGCAAAATGATATTATTATCATTATTTCATTATTGATATAATTATCATATGAGATTATTATCAATATTTCCTATAGGAAATATACCCGGCGATGACCAAATAAGTATACCACGCTTCGCCACTAATCATTTGCACTTACCAAATCAATAATCGAATCGACTGAACATGTCTATTTGTTAGCTGTGCTTCTTTGTATCATACTTGTATACTTCAATTTTAACAATTAGTTTTGTCTATTGTAAATTATCCTGCCGTGGATTATACCGACCCACAACACACCAAATAAATGCCATGAATCTTATTAGCAAATATTTTCAAATCCCATCAACTTAATTTGACATGATACACAGGTCAATTAATAAAACAAAAATAAAACCTGAAACAGAACGATCCTTCTCTTTCTCTTTTGAGTATCGTAGTAGAGTAGTAATGTTGACGATCCCATTCATGTTACGAGGACAGACCAGTTTTCTGTTGTTAGTTTTGAGCTGTCATGTAACGCTATTCCTTGGCATCTGAGAGTGTCAACACCAGACCTGCCAATCAATGTTACCGGGGATGTGTTTTGTATTGTTTTTCGGGCCGTTATTTGCCACAAATGTGTTATATTGCTCTTTTCTGTGTTTTCATGCATTAGGTAACCAAAGTTGGTAGCACTTTACAACGTTTAACATCCTAACATTTGACTATAGATAACCTGGTTGTTCCTGTCGATAAGTTTCTGTTATCATTGAATAGTTATTATCAGGGTGGCCGAGCCCAGATTAGTGCTTAGGAATTTATAGATAATAAAGAAAATAAGCTAGGTTCTACTCTACATTTTGTTGATATTGGAATCATAAATAACCTCATAGCTTCTGTTTATTCTCTACATATTTATAAATTCAGTTATTCATCAATAATAGGGTAATTTGTGCAGACTTTTGTTCTTCTCTCAAATTATATTGCTATAATTTCAGTCTGTGTAAAAGATTGATCGAATACAAAATTAATCTGGAATCAATAAAATTAAACCTGGAATCATAAATTTTACAATCTTTTCAGAGCTAACTGTGAGCATCATTATTGATTAGATGCGATGCTTTTTTTAAAAATAATTTTTTAAACAATTTTTTTAAGTTAATTATTTTTTAATGAGCGGTTGTGGGCTTTTGTATCTGTCGTATATTACATGATAAGATTTCTCTCCCAAATAAATTGAAGTTGTACATTTAACATTCATGAAAAAAAACAATAAAATCTAGTTTACCCTCAACACAATCAGTAGCAATTGATCAAAAATAAATTATTATCAATCTATGTGGACCTAGTGTGAGATTGCTATTTAACAGGATTCCCTTCTGGTCATTAGCACGAAGGTATGTTGTTGATATTTCCATCTGGCAGACAAACAACATCATTTGAGGTTGTTGACACGTCCACAATCAATAGACCCAAACAAAACGCGAGTAATTTATAAATTTTTAAATTGTAGGTGAAGAGAAAGAGGGTCTATTTATTATGTTCAGTTTTTTCTGGGATGAGAAATTATAGTTTGACTTCATTAAAGTGTGTTTCGTGTTGGATGTGCATCAGCATCAGGCGTTCAGAGAGAAGTTTCTCTCCATTTCATTTCAGTTTTTTCTTTGTCTCTGCGTTAGCTGCAGAGGTGCACCGTGTACTTAAACCGTTCTATCGTTAGGCCCGAGTGCTGTTTTCGTAATTGGGCTCATTCAGCACGCGAGGGGGCGTTCCTGATGGTCCCCGGTCACCCCAACAGGTGTACACGCCGTTTTTCGACTTTTTCCATCCCAAATTGCAGTGCACATCTCACCTGGAGCTCCCCAAAAACACATAAAACGCCCGCTGCCCTCAACGCAAAAAATCGTTATTGCCGATTTCGTGAGAAAGGAGTGAAAGTCGTATTTTAACTCCTTCGACACACCTTAATAGGTGCATCCTAAACGATGGGACCAGCTCTAATGCCTTAAATGGCTCTCGGGATGCGAGTATAGCTCTGGGCTTTGACTTTCTGTGATTGACCTCGGTCAATAGCAATTAGTTGAAGAGAGGATGTAGCTGTTATGAAAGGAAAAGTGTTCTGAAAAAATGTCTGCAGGAGGGATTCATTTATGATATCTCCACCAATATCTCAATTATTCTATTATTTTTATAAATCATCAACAACATTTATACAACAAAATCAATATTATGGAAAACCAAATTCAATATTATATTAACATGGAAAATTGGTACGCGTATTTAAAATTCAAACTCAGAATATTTGTATTTTTGAGAAATCTGATGAGAAATTCACAGTTTCACTGGTGGATACTAAGCCGAACTGTCAGCCAGCAACGTATTATTTGAATCAACCAATAAAATTAAGTTTAAGAAAAATGCCAAATTTTTGACGCTTGTACTTGACAACCTGACTACAAAAACTGGAAAAGAATGCACTTGTTTGCTGGATTATCTTCTCATTGACAATTACATGCAGACTGAAGACAGAACGATGGGAACCACAAATTGGAGTTGATTGGTCATGAGCCATATGAAAAACTCTATTAAACCAATTTTATGAAAAAATTGACGTCTTATGAAAACAAATAATATGAAAAATGACAAACTTCTGTTGTAACTCACCCGTATATGGAGTCCTTATCGCGCTTGTGCACATCGGGAATGGCACCCATGACATGGTTGGCGGTAGGGGGTGGCGGCACGTGGTTGGGGGTGGCGGTGGGGTTCGAGTGGAACTGGTGGAGGCTGGCGGTGGCATGGTGGTTCATGTGCGGCGAGTGGTGCGGCATCGCTTGCATCGACCGGTGCGGGTCGTACATGGCTCCCGGAGGACCCGCCTCCATGTACGGGTGGATCGCATCTTCGTACTGCAAAAACAAAAACCAAATCATGTCACACGAATGCGTCACCGGTTCACTTCATTCAACGCTTGCATACTCTCTTTGCATACGAAAAGAAATGAAATTTAGAGTTTTTTCTGAACTGGATCGTTAAAATTGTACAAATTTCATAAAATATTGTTTCTGTGATTGCTCAGATTTTTGAGGGATGGTGTCTTTTCCATAAAAAGTACATGATTTTCTATTGTGAATATGTACAGAATTACTGAGTCGAGAAATAAATTTAAATTTGAAAAAAACATGTATAAGATAAACAATAATGAATTGTATTTTTGTGTAATTAATTATTATTATTAACGAGTTCAAAGAATTAATAGTTTGGTAAGAAACTGTATATTTTTTGTTGAAGATGAATGTCTGGAAGGATTGTATTCTTGTTTGGTATTTCCCCAAATATTTGTTTCTATTAAAGATAAAAACTTTAAAGTTTAATCAATTTGGCTCTAAATGTAAATTTTACTGTCAAAAGTTTGGTTCTCAATTCAAAACTTGTAAAGAAGTTGGAGCTACAGTTTTTTTTTTGCAAATAATAATCTGATAATATTGTGCGAAAAGATGGAATATGGTCTGATGAATAGAGAGAATGGAAGCGATGAATAAAGTGAACACCTTTTACATGGAAAAATATCAAAAATAAGATGCTATTCTTATAAGAATTAATAGGAAAATAAATATTATTATCCAAAAAATCAGTTTAGTTGACTCTAAATATTCAATTTATAGGTGCGGCGTGGATTATTTATCGATTTGTGGGTTACTTGTTCATAAAGTAACGCATCACCAGAGTCTTGTTTTCTGAAGTAAAGATTCCACGTAGTTAATCGTTGTCTCATCGCAAGATTATATCCATCACTGAGTTTAGTTGAATCACTACACTATTCACATTCAGTTCCAGGAACATTCCGAATTCACATCGATAATAATAAAGATCCTTCTCATGAAATAAACAGTCACTTGAATTTCAATCCACTGAAAATACTGTTGTTGTTATTGTTCCATATGACCATCACACTGTTACATGACATTACCTTGCACAACAAAACACTATAATTGATCACATTTACTTGGCACTGAAATATCTTACAACATAACTTCAAATTGTCTATCACGAAGCACGAACACAAATTTATTGTGAAAATCTTCCAGAGATTTCACTTCACAACGAAATGAGTTCCGATCATAGAACTCTTTAGAAAAGTGTTATCATTATCGAATATTAATGGATATCATTCAATAATCGTTATCGATCATTAATCGAATATTTATAGAATTGAACAATTAACTTGCTGATCAAACTATAGGAAAACAAGTAGTTCATTATGAGCAACAGGCAGCAATTTGGCGGAAGAACCGATTATGAACGGCATTCAAATTAATTTGTACTTTCAGCAAAATTCCAAAATTCAGCTACAGAATATAAGAAAAGAAGCAATAAGAATACAGATACCGAACTTAGATTCAGTTTCTCTAATAATTTTTCTTCTTCATAATTCTTTTGTTGAATTACTATTTTCATAAGCAAGGTTATAGGCATTGAGTTTGAGGGTGGCTGCCTCTGTTAGAATATGTTATTCCATGGATGAGAAGGATAGAAAGAATTTTATGGATTATGCAATGCATATTCTTAGACGAACATCAAAATTTATGAATTCAGGTGAATTTGAGAGTTTTAACTTGTTCAGAAAAATTAAAACCACACTTTTCCGGTTTCAATCTGATACTGTGGGTATAGACCCACACATCATTCCCGTGTATTGAATTTGAAAGAATATGCGTTGAAAATAAATTATTACAAAAAATCGGCAACAAAGTGCAAACGGCACTCAGTTCAATTCACTCAACATTTTATTTCGGTACATTTTGTTCAGCTGCTCTTATTGTTGTGTCAACTGTCGCTTATTCAGTTACGTAAAGTGCGCGCCGCGCCGCCGATAAAACGTTGCCGGTGATTTATCGTTGGCCTGGCGCGACACTCAACGTCTGGACGCTAATCTTCAACATCAGAATACGCAAATTTATTGAGAGCCTACTTTTCCTGTTACTAGTCACCGAGCTCAACCATCCTCAAGTTGAGCTGGTCGCGTTGGCTAGCTTCCGACACTCTTTCTCTCTCTTCATTATCCTCTCTTCTCTCTTTTTTCAAGTGTCGCGGACAACAACAATAACACTTTCGGACCCGTCAGGGGACAGTTTTGATTTATTCCCTCTCCCAGCCTACGAACGTACTTATCTGGCACTGTATCTGAACTAGATGTCTTGACTTCACATGCATTACCATGTGGCCCACTTTCCCGAAACAATATATTCAAATCGACTCTGCTTGTGTCGAGACTCGATGTTAATCCATCATCGATCGGCGCTGATCAAAAAGATATCGCCCATTATAATTCACAGCGCCCGAGCTGTTGAAGTGCACAACGTGTTTGCTTTTCTACGGCTTCTAGCCTCGTACAATTGCTTTGTTAGCGGTCCATTTGTGTGGTTAGTGGGTGCCTCCTTTCACTATCATCATTGCACTCATCATTACTCGTTTTATTTGAATAGCGATGGAAGTTTCAATCAAATTATTTATTTATTCATTTATTTTCTAGTATAAGGAGAACAGTATAACTAAAGCGACTCAGTACACTACACGACCATTACACGCGGTGTCGTTTTTTATAGCCATTATAGTTCATATTGGCGTGCATGCTCGTGCAGTGTATGAGTCGCTTAACATTGATGGTTCTTCAAATTTATATTCCTAAAAAAGATATGACAAGATCAATTAAAAAATCTGGTTCTATCTATTCTTCTATTATTGAAATACTGTATTGGGGAAACTATCAAAAAACCTCCCAAAAATACACATCTTATTTTTCACTAGGTTTATTTAAGGGTACATGATTAGAGAAATGGAAAAGCAATGGAAAAGATAATGAAATTTTCGCGATGAAAATCAAACTGATGAATCTATAGGAACTGATACCGATGTATGAATTGTGATCACCTGATTCTGTGACCTGAGGAGTCACTTCTTGTTGAACTGTGATGGGATAACGGAACACACATTACCTACAAATAAAGTTATTCTTCAAACTGCAATAAAGTTGAAAGAGGATTAGTAAGACTTATTCCAGTTTCTCCGTTCTTCAATAAACTATTGAATCAATATTTTTTTTTTTGCATTTGAAAACACATCTTTATTGATTCAATATTACTTTTGGATCCATAAACTGTTTATTGAACGACCGAGAAACCGGGCATAAATGTCTAAGGACCGACACCGACAATCTTAAACCCGTTTATAGTAGGGACCGACAATTTTAAAACCGATTATTCTAAAATCCCATGGGCTAAATACGATATTGTGGGTTATTAGGAAGAGGGGGCTTGTATGCCATAGCTTCGCTTCGCCCACATCACTTTTGTAATGTAAAAAGCGAAAAAATAAGGTCATTTATCTATCTATCTACCTACAAATTTTTCTAAAACCCGATTTTCGAAAAAAATCTAAAACATCTATTGTTCAAAAACCGACTTTATCTTCATGCCCAAGTTCACAGCTCAGATTTTCCCCTTATTTCTATTCGAGTATCACTCATATAATTTGATGCTAACACATTATAGCACGCATCAAGTTGTATGACGTCATGAATACAAAATGACAAATATCTAGATTGAATTCGGTGCAGGCATGAAATCGATTGACCGTATTGCGCCGCGTATCGAAGCCCTCTGTTCCACATTAGCGTCTGCACCGAGTGATAGATTGCCCGACCATTCTTTCGGTCGTCTGCTCATCAACACTCCACCATTACCACCATCACTATCATAATCATCATCATTTCGATCACCTGTCTGACGTCATGAAGTATTGTGCACGTGTAAGTGAACCATGTCTGCCACATGTCTGGTCCGAGCAGTAATTCATCATCCATCTAATGATAATCTGCTGAAGAATAATCGTCATTGTCCATATACAGTGCTCGAATTATAAAGGTCAACCGAATCTCGACAGAAAATAATTATTGCCCTGCCATTAAGAGCAACACTGTATTGATAATAGAGAGGGAAATATGCACGTTATTGTGGTGAAGATTAATCGAAAAATTATTATCTTAGAGCTCTCATTTTGTAGAAGGTTTTTAGAAAGATTCCTTATTATTTTTTTAGAAATTAATTTTTTCAATGAATGAAAAGACTTGAAGTTGTCTAGATTAGTGCTCCACAAATTTTGTGGTTTAGTTTAGAAAACTTCAAGTCTTTTCATTCACTTTGAAATTGTTCCTTATAGAAGAAGTAAATAGTTGGAAGAAGGAATCATATAATCTATTCAGATAATCAAAGCATACGGTAATCCTATATTAGATAATCCTATAATCTAAACCTAGAAGGAATCATATAAGCTCATAAAAACTCCAGGTTGAGGAATCGAGCTCTTTTGCTGTTTTATTTCGCTTTCTAAAACTTATTACAAAAGTTTCTAACATTGAGCAGTGGTTCTGAAATTGAATTAAAAATCAATTCATCATCCATTACCTAATACTAATTGTTTCTCAACTAATATCAATCTAATAAACCGGTGTATCTAATTAGTTGTGGATTAGCATAGACTTCCCTTATTTCATAACGGTTGATTACTATTTTAATTTATTTTGTTTTGAACAATCTCTAAGTATGTATCTTTATCTCTCTGTGTGGATTGTCATAAAGGAAAAATGAATAATTGAACTTGAATTCATTAAAGTAATATTAAATTTGATCATTTGAAAACAAACGATAAAGCTTTTCAATATTGATAACCTATGTAAACTGTCTACATTTTTAGCAATTGAAGATCATTAACAGAATATTGAGATTATTGTATTCTGTGTTGCAGAAAGATTATTACATTCATTGAGGTCTTTAAAACACAGTATTGGTAAAAAGTGGCCGCGGAGCTTCATACAATTCTCATTATTTCTTCAACAATGTTTTCAAATTCACAAAAAAATCATTTACAGTAAAATGCTTTTCAATCCCTCCTAAAAAATCATTTAAAGTCAAGTGCTTTTCAACCCCTAATGTACAGATTGCTATCAAAGTGGCACAGTATCTACTAGGGGCTTGAAACCAGGAATTTCTTGAAGCCAAATAAATTAGTAGCGCAAATGGCATGTAATACAAATTTACCCTGCTGATGGCCATTCAGGTTAACATAGGTCTTTGCAGACGTATTAGAGCGGTGTGCCTCGGAACATTATCAATTGCTCTGATGTAATAAAACTACTCACAAATTATAGTGTACAGTAATGGCGGTGCTCTTTGGCTGAGTGAGTTCCGTTTTTATGTCTACACGTGGCCAGCAATGCCGACTCATCATTGCTCGCCGAATCTGATGCTTTTCTCCAGATTGGTCTGCAGCTGATACTCAATTCTTTTTCTGACGCTTCCTCATAATTTACTTCCATTCCTTCTATTCCTTATTACTCCCTACAAATCTGTACTCTTTGACACGTGTTCACATAATTTCTACTCATTCTATTGTCAAATGTCTGTTTGTCATTTTTCCGGAATGGCTTGATACAGTAATTTACAACGGTTAACTCAATTATTGAGAAGTAGCTGCAGATAGGGGTTTAAGTTCTATTTATTCCATCAATAATAAAATAGGAATATGTGATTCCACAGAAATATACTTGTTACGGAACCAATGAATGAGGGGTGGAAATTCGAGTACAATTAAAAACAATTCTGAAAGCACATTACTGTATCCATATTAAATATGTGAATTATAATATTATTTTATCAGAAATGTAATGGGGAAATGTGATTTCGCAGAAATGTACGTTTTACGGAACCAATGATTGAGAGATGGAAATCTGTATTACATTTCGTTGTATAATAATTTGTATTTTTTGATTTAAAGGTATGGATTATTCATTGAAATCAATAATATTAGTCGGGAATTTGTCAAGGAATTCTAGTAACGCACAACTGAAAGGATAACGAGAAAAAGACGAATACAGTCGAATTTAAAGTATTGATGGTTCAGTTACGAGAATCAGTTTGGAGCGAAGTAGGCTCTGCGGTATACGGGGGAACAATAGGAGATGGTTAGATGGTGATGCTCTGTAGAACAGACGAAGAGAGAAAAAGAACAGAGTGAGAGTGACGCGCATGCGCGCTAGTCTGTTCCTCTCTACTCCACTGACATTTTTGACGAATACTCAAGACTGAACTATCAATAGTAATGAAAGAGAGGAGACAAAAGTAGATAGAATGCAGGGGCAAGATATGCATCATGGATAACACGGAATAATTCAATTGTATTACTATGGAGTGGCCAATGTTTCTGATCTGAAACCGGGATAAGATACACTGAAGAACAATTTCTCAATTATTTTCCAATTATAATTTAAAAATATTGATCCTCATTATAATAAGAGTCTAATCAATTATTTTAGGATACATACAAAACTTCCTATCCCTCTTACGAACTTGTAAAACCTTCTGCCATTAGATAAACAACTTATTAGTTCAAAAAGAAAAATATTCATGTGGATCAACTTTAAACTGATGTTTAGTTAATATATCATGTAAGCATGAATCGATAAACCCGAGTTCAAAGACTATTAAGGCCTATTTGGAATCGTTCAATTGATTATTATTATCATCATTTAGCATCCACCAGTGACAAATAACCCACCATATTATTATTGTAAACTACATAACAATTTAAAACATCCAATGATTTGAAAATATTGCATCAGCCCATTACCGGCTTTTTATTCCATCTATAGTCAATAACAATGACAATACAGTAATAGGTTAGTAGCAGACTCAAGCATTGTACTGCAGCTGATTAGAATAATCTGAATCATGGTCCACAATACAGTCTAACAACATCCAACACAAAGCCCGTAAATCTGTATGCATGTAGTAATGTATTCATGAAAATGGATTGGCGAGTGTCATCGAGTAATCCTGAAGTTTGGACTCGTATAATGGATACGACTGCACTGTAGTTATTATCAGGGTCTCTCCAGCACCCAAATCATAGCCGAGTTTTACTTTCATCCGGGCAGTCCCTGTGACAGTAGGGGAGAGGCCTAATCGCATTTGATTGGCTAGGATTACAAGCTTGATAATCACAAACAGAGAGATTAATCTGTCGAAATAATTACTGATAATCCGCGGGAGTGATTGAATGAAATTGGATAAACATGCGAGCATGCAATCTAGGGTCCAGCTAAGGCCCCATGTGCCGTCACTACCCAGTCAATTGCTAGCAAATAGACTACGCTGCCGGCAATTGCAACTAGCCTAGAATATTACATGACTAGACGAATTTCGCGTCACCAGGGATAATTAGCTGGGTAAATGTCCCATCGGCGTTTGGGAAGCCCATTTAGAAATTTGGAAACTCCTATTATTGCTCTACAATGGACCTATATGTAGATGAAAATACTAATTTCAAGTTCAAGATCGCTTTTGTATATACTGTACCACAAAAAAATCAACTAATTTGACGTTTAGTGTATTTATTGCTATTATACCACAAAAAATCAACAAATTTAGATTTTATTGTATGTAGCCTATTGCCACAGAGAACAGACTTAGTAAGAACATGAGTTAGTAACAACGAGAGAGTATGCCTTCTCTATGCTATTGCTGATAAATTGGATCTTTATAGTACAGTTGTGGATCTCTAATTTTTATCTTGCACTTTATACTCAAATACTTTCTGATTGATTTCTATTTATTAAAAAGAATAACCTTCCAGCCCATTCAATGAGTGTCTTATTCAATTCATGTTTTCCTCAATAAATTACTGTAAACGAATAAAACTCACTATGAATCAGGGGAGGCTTGTAAATGCAATAAAGTACAATGGAAATTTAGACTTTCTAATAGCGAATCTGGTGAGTATCACAGAAATACGATTATTAATCATTCTTGTCCGATCTAAAAATGGGTTTTTATTTTACTTTTTGTCAAGAGAGAATGGGGTAGCTGAGAAATGCATTGTTCCACGAAATTTATGTGAAAGATAATTTACTAAAAATCACAGAACAAATTACACAACTTCCCTTCACATTTCCACATTACCTTCGCCATTTTCATAAGAGAATAAAAATTGGTGACATACAAATTTGACCCTATACACGTTTATATTAGCACTTCCTGCTTATAACTTATTCAAGCTTGAACAAACATATTTTGAATCTGAATAAAGGTAGATTTGGAAGAAGAATAATTGATCTTTGTTCTAGGATATTTTTGAGGCAAGACAATTCGTCATGATTGATTTTATTCAGTGCACTTCGAAGGCCACTTGTCTCTGGATATTTCGGTCTTCTGATTCTGTCCTACGTAAACAAACAGGAATTATACTTTTCAATAGAAAGCAATCTGTCTTCTACTGCGTTGCAGCTGTATATAGAATGAGGACTTTTTTCGTAATATAGTTCACTAGGTACTACACGTGATCTATAACCTCAAATTACCATCTTAGGTCACTGGGAGCTTTGTATGGAATCTTCCAGGAACAATAGAAGTGTGAATTACGATGCAATTGAAGATAGCCCTTCCAATATGTTTTATTATAATCGATGACATCTACTTTTACTAAAAGTAGAATTATTTAGGTTTTTTTGTCATATTTGAATTAGTAAATCATCTTATTTTATTGTTAAAAGTTGAATAAGAATAAAATGTGGACTCTTTTGTTCCTCATGGATCTACTGCAAGATATTAAATATTTGATAGGAAATCTGAAGGATTGAATAATAATAATTAGCATTGTTGATGCTCATCTTGCAATTATTATTTTTTTACGATGGAGTCATCGGGTTTGGCATCGAAATACTTCACAGCCATCTGGATATGGTATTGAAATTCATAGAAGATGAACACATATTTTCGAGTTTCATTGAAAATATAATAAAAGGAAGTCACTGTATGTAAATTTCATTGAACATAAATCAATAGCCTATATCCTTTATAAACTATACATAAATGGCCTATTTACCCAATGAATTAATTTGGATAATCTTTCAGTCAAGAGAAAGAGTACTATTATTTATCAACCAATTTCATTTGCTAATACAATAATACGTGAAATTTAAATAATTTCTCTAGATTGACTTTGTTCTGGATATGATACAGAGATAGTGTTTGCATTTTCAATATATATACTGTTTGGAATATGCTTGTCCTGAACATAGATAGATTTAGCATTAATAAGGAATCGACTTGAAAAACATGCGGGATTGTTAAGAAAGTCGATTAAAAGATTTTCCGCTTTTGAATAAAGTAAAATCGACTTGTCACTTGGGACCAACTGGAGATCGAACTGCATAGATAGCTTGTCTGGCGGAGAAAAGATCAGAAATAAAACCTCACCAACCCCATATTTCTTCCTTTGTTATGGTCGAGTTAGTGTTTTTAAAAAGCCCCGAAAATAAAATATCTAAAAGCGTTCAGATTTGGATGAAGCGGGCTGGCAGTGGAAGAGGGAACCGACAAGTTATTGGGTCTATTCTACTACCGTTCTATTAGTTGAAATGTTAAGGAATTCCTCTTTGAAAACTATTCTCTTTGGAAATAGATGGCTTAGATACGAAATTCCACTGAATTTTCCCAATTCTAGATTGAAAACAAAAACCACTGTGACATATTAAAATAAAAACAATAATTCAGTGAATAAGGAGAGGCAGCTTACCACTGTAAGTTACTAAGTACTCTCTCATATCAGGCAAGAATTCATGTGACTTTTGCAGATGTGAATGCAGGATATGAAAATTGTATTTCACATAGCCTATATCTTCTGATGGAATTTTTTCTTCCTATCATTATTAGTTCAATCCTTCATTTTCTTGCCATTATGTAATAATTGGTTAGAGCACAGATTTAACAGATTTTAAGTTATGATACTCTGTTACCTGTTCTTAGGGTAAGTGGTTAGGTGGTAAGTGGTTTAGTATTGAAATTCATAATAATACTAGAACCAAACTTAAAATGAGCTTTGACATGCGCAAAATATTGTTTTGAAATTTAAATGTTATTAGGAATGGATTTCATAGTATAATGAAGTATACTGTCTACCCTCTACAGCATATCAAAACAAGCTTGTACAGTTCAACTAGTTCCTTCTAAATGTACTGCACTCAACTAATTTATGCTAATAAAGAGATCTTATTCTAGATGTTGTTTAATTAGAAGACAATTCTCTTGACAAGTCTATTAGGTACTGCCGTGATCAAGAGACATGTAAAATGCAAAGGTGGAAACGGGTAAAACCAATTCAAGAGTCAAAAATCATTTTTATGACTAGGAAAACATGAATATCCGAATTTTTCACTCCAATTAGTTTAATTTCCTATAATTATTGCAAGTTTTAGTGCAAGGATGTAGTAATGGAACCACAGTGTGGGTAAGTTCGAGGCTAGGAAGCAAGAGCAAGCGTTGGTGCCCATTTCATGTAGTGGAACAGTTATAAGCGGTAACATGGGATGAATATGCATAGATACATTGGATAGTGCAAGAGTGACAGGATCACAGGCAGAGGTTGGCTGAATTTATTATTATTCCAGTCCGATACGAAATTGGTCATTGGCTATTCGACAATGAGCTGAATTTAAATTATTCACCAGGTTCTTGTTGAGAAATAGAATCCGAGCTGATACGTGTAGGTACAATAGGGCCTACGCGCGCGTAAACACTAGCACGAGCTCAATGTTGAATCTATCCGTGGTTTGATGATGTGTGAGAACAGGCAGGTAACAAAAGCATTGCTTCTATGATACAATGGTTTCGTTTCTACTACTAGAATAATGTGTGTTTCCCACATGAGACTTATTTTCGGACTATTATAATTACAGGCCTATACTAGACTATAGACTAACTATAGTATAATACTAGGACTCAAGTGGAACTAAGCTTAGTGGTACATACTATAAGAGCTTGTAATATACAAAAAATTGAGCTATTTCTGATAAGTTTGAGCTTATAATATACAAAAATTTGAGCTATCTCTGATAAGTTTGATTCGCTTTCAATCTATGCAACTGGTTGTGAGAAATCTACGAATTCGGCATATCAAGGAACAAGACATGTTCTTCGTTAGCAAAGACATTGCGAACAGCATGAAAATCTGGGAATAATTGCTGTGTGGTGTGGTTCAAGATAGTTTTTATTTCTAGGTCTTTAAAAATTATCATCAGAATAACATAACAAGGCACACGATATTCAGATCTTTAATTTCACCGGAATTAAATTACCTATCAAGGGTGTATGTCAAATAGCTTACTAAGAAATATTTTGCGTGATTGATAAGACTGATAAATTTCTCGTAGTGATATTGAAAACCGGAGTTCTAGTTTGATAGAGCCTGTAGTTGAATCAAATCAATTCAAAGCTAGTTTGAGAACGAATTTCAAAGTTCATGTATTTTACTAATCAAATTGGATACCATTGAGTAGAACTATTTCAATCTAATTACAGTAATACAACAGCAAATGACAAAAAAGTGGTGTTACTCAGGATAACTCATTGGAATTGTTTTAGTTAATAGTAATAGAGGATAATAACAATTAGTTAGCCATAAAAACTTACAAGTTTCAAGAAATTTAAACCCGATATAGCATCCTGGACAAAATGTCACATGAGCTATCAAATTAACAATTATCATGAATTATAGATCAATAATTCTCGTATGATTTTGCCTTGGATTTGGGAGTTTCATTGAGCAATGAGAAATTAAATTCAACAGTCCAGAATATAAAGTATCAAGAAAGTATTATTTTCATTGCGATATCTCACTTCTCAGACTCAATATACCTGACACTAAAATGTTAGCTCTCAATTTCAATTCATAATGAAGCGATGGTTTGTTTTATGAGAGGTATTTCTGTTGGAAGATGAGAAGCGGATTTAGAGGAGACTTTACGGAGCCAGCACATCACAATCACACTCTTCAATAATAACACAAAAGTGATGTAGACAAAATGAACTACACTAAACAATTGATCCACGACGACTACAGACAATGACAAAATCTGCCAGCTGAAGTAACATGCTTCACCTGTGCATACAACCAGCCGCCTTTAGAAAACACATCGGGTGAACTGAGGAGCCACCGCCGTTTCGATGCGCCGGCAAATCATCTGCCAGTTTTGATATTTAGAATCTATCACCGAGCAAATGGACCAACAGAAAAAATTATCATGTAAAATTCTTCACTAACTTAGAAAAATCTACAATATACAGCGATCTCACGATACAAACTTGTATTATAGTATGAGAGCTCTGATAAAAACGTTTAATTTTTAGGTTATTGCTTTGGAATCATACAAACTTGAAAAGCACATCGAACAGAGAGCATAATCGGGTAATTCTAATTGTTTGAAAACAATTACTTGGAAGAATACAGATAATCAGTAATCATTAATACAGATTCAGTAATCCACAATCCCATTACAATAATAGTAATAATTATTAGAATAATCCCAATAGAACAGAGTTCTTGTGAAATGAATTATATGGATTATTAATTATTACTAAACTATCATAAATTAAATATTTAAAAGACCGTCATTATTTTAATTAGTTTTAATAGACTATTAACCACCGTAATTTGTTCAATTTTCCACATGAACGTTGGTAAAGATTCTTGCGAGAAATAGATTGCCGATATTTTTCCGATTGATCGTTGAAAAATAACTACAGAATTATTCAATTTTCATGAATTTTCTCTCTATCAATTTCATTGTGTCATGTCGAATTAAAAGGAGGCGGATTCAACAAAAAATGTCAACTGAAAAAGTTTTGGATACTGTAAACAACTTTATCTCCTTAATTGTTCTGTATTTCTAAGAAAATCCGCAAATCTGGAATCATTCCAGAAATTTCAGTTTCTAAATGAAAATGTGAAAAACTTATAGCGAATAATATTTCAATTGATTGAAAGTATGGAAATTCACTATATTTATAAGTTCTATGAAAGACAAAGTGTAGTCTATTTTACTCCAAATACAATAATTATTCACTCAAACTTTAAGGAAACCAAACAAGGACTTCATGCTCAAAAAATTCGGAATAAATGCTTCATTTAATTTTTATTTTTTTATTTATAAATGATTTGATTTTTTTTAAGTCAAATATATTTTCATTTCTCCACATAGATTTCAAACCGAAAACTGAAAAACCATGGTCAACAGTATACTATATCACTGTTTTATAGAATAGGAACCGTTCAATCAATGCAATTTGCCGCATCTGACGTTTGACAGTATCAAAACATTGAGTTATTAATGACTTCGGCAATTTAAATACAGTAATCCAATTAATTAAGCAAGCAAATAGGAACAGACCAATGCAAAATAATATGTACTCAATATTTTCTTTTCAAAATAAACCGACTGAATTAGCTAAATGTGACGGATGACAGTCGATATATCATTGAAAATTTATCATCCTATTTGATTTACAGCAGATCTGTTTCATCAACGAGACTCATGAATGAAATATAGACGCACTTTGCAAGTTTATAATTTATGTCATGAATCAAATAGTTCGTCAGATTTACATTACAAGCGTTGATACTCTGTACAGTGTGATATGTTCGTGAATAAAAGTGTCACAACATAAGCTATTAATAGGTTATCACAATTCGACAAGTGTCATTCATTTCACTTTAAGCAATCCCTCATCGATTTTGTTTCTGATCTGTCTTCTTCAATGACAATGTTTCGCTGTTCATGAGAGCAATCAATATTTATTAGGCACACGATGTTAAAAATTGTTATCAATTTAATATTCAGGGCTGAGCTTGTGAACTGGCAATAAAATTCTCTTTCAAACAAAAAGATATATTATTTAATGGTTCAGAAATGCTGAGTAACTGAATAATATTTTTGAAAATTTCCATAAATTTGAATTACTGCTGGCATTTGAACTTTGAGCACGAAATAAATTTTAATTCGGTGAGCTCTTCGACATAACTAACTTTTAACATTTTCCCAGAATTTTGTTTCAAAGAGCACAAGTATCGGAATTAAATTTTAGAATTCGGATCAGTCTGAATTGAGATTTCAGGGTTTAATCACTCGAGGAACTATGAATGATTACATCGTTAGATCTAAACATTTTCTTTGTATTCCACTTTATATTTAGTTTTATATGGTATGAAAACTAACCAAAATAATGCTTTTTTATTTTATTTTCCATTTCATTCATAGTTAGACTTTTCAGAGAATTCTGAATCAGAATATTTTTCGAATTTTCAGATAATATCATTGTGAATTTCCATTACCCGCTTGTTACCGCAAGACAATAAATAATAATTTACGTTTAATTTTGAATGCGGTACTTAAATGAAGGTACGGAGTCGCACGGCGCGCGTTATCTAGGAACCTGAATCCAGAATATTTAGGTTTCTTGCTTATGAAATTATTCAAACTATTCAATTTTTTCCTTCGAATTCGTATTCAAAGATTATAAATCAGAGACCAATCCATTTAAGATATTTGAAAATAATAACTTTCAAATATAAAATATATGGATACATTCTCACTCATAAATGAACAAAGCGCAATTCAAATTTTTGTATTTTTTCCGATTCTATAAATCGTTCCAAAAAGATCAAATTCTAAAAATATTGTTTAGGCCCTGTGAGAATTTTTCTTATGGGACTGCATCTGACGGTAATCGGTAACCCTCAAAAATATTATCTGATCTGAGCGCTATTAAAATAACAATTTCTTACTTCTTGGTTTTTAATTTTCACATATTATGTTAGATTAACTTCAAAGCTTTGTTGAAATAAGAATTTTTAGATTTCATTCACTAACAGCAGACAGAAGAAGTATAAATGGAATAAAATCAAATTACCAAAAATACAGCAACAAATTTCCAGTTTCTGTTCGGCTCTATAATTTTGTTTCTAATAAAAATAAGATGTACTTACGTACTTTGTAGCTGACTTATAATTATTTTGATATAATAAACACTTTTCAAAACACTGATTGCCGATCCGTTTCGCATGCCAAATGTTGATTTCTGTTGAAATGTTGTTATGTAAAATTCCGTTGAGTTGTTCTCCACAGCACACTACTGAAGAGTCCGTTGAAGTCCACGACCACTGTTATAATTTTGTAGATAGTTTTCAATTTTCACTGTTCATTTGATTGTTTAATCTGCACAATATTCGGTGAAGTAGAGTAAGTAGAAACGATGCACGATATTTTTTGAGATTCTCCCAATCAACGTTGCCATCCACCGCAAGAAAGATGGGAGTTCCATTATCAACTTCTATCAGTAAGGTACGATAATATACATTTGAGAAAGACCAATGTACTTAATATTTTTGATAGCAAAAATATTTTATTTTCAGCTAAATATCCAATCTCACGGTGGATGGAATAATACCTCTATAGTTATCAATATTAGTAAATAAGTCCATAGACTACCCGAAAATGACGGTTCAACTGAACTAAGGAGAAAAATTCAGAATTTTACTCATTTATATAATTCGTATATTTTTGTCCAAATTTTCTGTAAGCCGTATTGCATTTAAAAAGTCAACGAAGAAAATTTGATAAGATGGATGGCTTATCGGACTAGTTGCCGCAGATATAACGATCATCAATTTTGATATCCTGTCTTACCTAGAAAAGATAAGATAGATACCGTATTGATCTGTTTTGCCCTAGTTCAGCGAGAAGTACAATTAAGGTCTGGCTATCTTTGTGAATGATAAAATGTTATATTGAATGATATAATGTTCGAAAATGTTTAAATAATGCAACTTATTCTTCTCCCTAATTGAGCAATAAAATATTTCTAATTAGTTACTGAATCATTGATTAATGAAATAAATACATTATGGGCTAAATTGGATAGCCTAGCCAATGTTCAATAAAATTCATGAACAAGAAATTGGCATTCATATAAAATTCGGTTCAATAAATTAATTTGTTACATATATTATTTCTAACTTTCATTTACTTTCATTGATTATTCCAGAATTATTACGAATCGTGAGGGGGAACAACAGCATGTATTAGAAATAACATTCAATTCCAGTATTTCTGGTTTTTAAAATTAAGTTGGAAATTTCCAGTCAAACTTCCTCACTAAAAGAACAATTAATTAATTTACAAGTGCTTCCTAATTTTCATATTTCTGAATTGATAAGGCCTATTCGTTTGTATTTAAAAACAATTTTTTTCATATTATATCAAACCTGACTTGGAAATAATGTTTCATATCACGGAGAACTGAGCAAAAATCTTTATCAATCCCAAGAAAACCGGATGAAAAGTAAGTCAACTTACTGATTACTGAATGGGTTAAGTTTTCTTGAGTTAGGACAGGATTATTTAATTTAGCCTATGCACTTTTAAAAGCAGAAATATGATTGAACTTTTAAAGCTGCAGAGCAGCTAACAGTGATAACTATTCTTCTAATAGCTTTTCATAATTCTTCTAATAATGTTTCCAAATTTTGGTCAATGCCGACTGCTGTAGCTTTTTTGGACAGTGAGATTGGACAGTGACCATTTGTAGTGGCTTATAATCCAACTTTCTTTCTACAGTTCATTTACTTAAAGGGCCTCGTGAATATAATAGCTTCATCGGAAATATCTAAATTATAGTATCTCTAGATTAAGTTCAAGTTAGCAAATCTGCTTCAAGTTTTAGATAGGTAGGCTCTGGCAGACTGGCAAGCCAAAGACTTTTAAGCCACATTGGAAATTGGATTCGGCTGGCCTATATTACCGGAGCAGATATAAGTGCAAGTGACAGGAGGTTTGTAAACAATATTTTTTTATAATGGTTTTTAGCAAAGACACCAACGTTCATTAAATAATCGATGTCCATGATCACGTGACATCTTCTGGTTTTACAGGCGGATCTCTGAACGACTCGAAGCCAACGCATTTGTCTGAGTTAGCCGGTTCCAAACCAGTTCTGGTCTCACAGTTTTTTCCAACAGTCAAGCCTTCCCGAAAGTTTTAATTTGAACGGAATTCTAGTGGTAGGGCAGGTCTTTGATGGGAGGCAGGCACTTTGCCTCAGGCTTTAATCATATCATAAGAGAATTCAAGTTTTAAGATTAAGGAAATTCCTAATTTGTAAGTCTAAACAATGGGTAGCAGCTTTTAGTTCGGCGCGAATGAAGCAAGATTCGTTTAATACTTTTCGATTTTAAAAAGTGAATCGAAACGAATTCCCTGCACTGCACTATTGTTTGTGATTTAAGCATGAAGAAATAATTGAACTGTTGAACGGAAAAGTTATGAAAAGGTCAAGTTTATCAATTAAAAACAACTGACCATGTAATGGCGCCAATACATCAGAAAAAAGTGTAGATAGAAGATTACCGTACGTTTTTTTTTTAAATAAAAGCTGGTTTATAGGAGACGGGCTTACATTGAATATACTTTTCCTTATTTCCAAAAACATAATCGGATAAACACATTCGATTGGGCCTGTGTTTAGTACTTGACATGATGAGTGATGAGATTCTCGACAAGTAGTGAAGCACCAACGGCTTTTCCAGGGCAGTATTCAGCCCCACCATTAACTATCACTAGATAGTATGTTTTATAAATGATAAAAGGTTGAGACTTTAAAAAGTGATATAAATTTGATCACCATTCGTAAAACTGACAAGCCAAATCCGCCAGATTCAATTTATGAGAATCCTGACTTGGGATTTTGAGGTTATCCGCGAAAACCCGATTCCATCATTCATCAACTTTACATCAGTTATAGATGTACTGAAACTAAATACTGTATCAAGTTATTATGCAGTCTCTGTCATTTGATAATAGTCACGTAAACAATCACTTCTGTAAGAACTTCGAATATACACCTGGCACCCCTGACGTTGACAAACAGGTAGCCTACTTGTTATTACATTTTTCGAAGGTTATGGAGGAATTGAAAGTTGGTATTGAAAAATGATCTTGGAAAATCCTTTATCGCAAGATACGAATGGAATGAAATAGGATTGAGGATCATTGCGTTCTATTTTTGAGGTTATATAACCTAACTAGGTACCCGGCCGGCACTTGCAAGTGTATAAAAAGTAGAAGAAAGTAGACCGGCGACATGCTAGAGTGTAAACACAATAATTATTATAGTGCACTGGTGATTGTGAGCTTTTGACAATAGCGAAGTCGGGTGCAAACCGTCTCTGCAATCACTACAACCATAGCAAGTCTAACTCTAATAGGTGAAGAGTTTTCATTTATATGTACCGTGTATAGCTCTGATTTGACATTGGACGAATCGTAAGGGTCAATCATTTTCTAGCGGTTTGGGTTGATGATGAACACACTGTAGCACAGATTTAATTTTTTTTGTTTTAGTTGTTGATGTTGACAACCACTATCAATCACTATAGTTATCACTGGAGGATGCGTGGAGACTGGATGAAGATAGATGATTGTTGATGTGAAGCACACGTGGTTGAAGGTGATTGATAGACACCCCACTCCAATATGGCGATGACCCTGAGATTAGATGGATGTTTGACAATTGCAAAACAAAACCACAGATGTGGTTGACATCGTAGCACGTGGACTCACCCGTGGTTGTGCCATTTGACTTGGTGCCTATGCGGGCACACCGGATCACTGTTTTGGGGGGGAAACCGGGACGTTCGCGGACGACACTACTGAGGACGATGAGACGGATTGATCACGAGGGGACGCGCGCTATCACTTGATGGTGCGGAAGATAGAACGGGCACGTGGAGGTGCCATCTCAACGTCGTCACTACTGAACGACCAACTCAGAGGTCTGTCAATCACTGAACTGCGCCGCTAGACACCGTTCAAGCACGGCTGCGCGCGCACGCCACACCCTCCCGGGTCACGTGGTCCTACTCCATGGCTCTTCCTCCACCCCCTTCCACTGAAGCGTCATCCCCACCCCGGCCACCACTCTTCTCAAATCGGAGATATCGGCGCTCCACTGTGCTAACTGTGATAACGCCGCTTTTGCACCGACTCTGTCGCTACCCAGTCGACTCACTTGCCTCACACAAGATACGCGCATACGTCCCTCTATGCTAGGCTAAATAAAACAACGTCCTTCATCATATTTTTCCCCATCATGAACATGGAAAAAATTGAAAAATTTCCTAAAAAATGAATAAATTGAAATTGTAAATCTGGGAATTCGAAAATAGAAAAAGAGTTTTTATTTGAAATAAAGTCGGAGAGAATGGAAGAATTTATTGAAGTACAGTATTACATTTGTATGTAGGAGTATAATGAATAATTTAACGAAAAGAAAAATTTATAAAAATATTATTTTAACGTACCCCAAAGTGGGTGATCAAAAACAAGTTTTTTCAGGAATAGGAGATACACCACCAGCATTGGAGCACCACAATATCAAATCGTTGAATTTGATGCTGTTTTTAAGTATTCTGTATAATTGTACTATATACAGGTATAATGCAGTATTCATCACTTTTGAACTGACATCAAAACACTGAAAAGTTTCACACACTGTTCTATTTTAATTTTTTATTTTTCAATAAACAACAACTTATTACTTATTATTACTGTAATAGGATTTCTTATGTCTGATACAAAAGCCGCTAAAACTGAGTTGACCGAATCAAGTTTTGAATCATTCAAACAGTTTTGATTTTGAGTTACTTATTTTATGTAGCTCTCAACTCTCACCAGTTACAACACCTTATTTTATAGAAGAAAAATCTATACAATTTAATATACCATTGCTGCGCTAACATATTAGTTATTTTACCTTAGTTATTAGTTATTATCTCAATGTCTATTGTATTACAAGTGATAGCTTGAGAATAATAATAAAATAACTACCGAAAAGCACGATTTCAAATGAGGAACTACAGAAGAATAATATACTGTGAAGAAAAAATCGACTCAAGTGAAATTCACAGTGTTTGTAAAGGGTAGTAACATTACATGAATTTCCTATGAAATTCTACCTATTTTCAAGTTGGCTGATTCACTCCTTTAATATTACGTATAGCTGCAAACTTTTCTGGCATTTATAGATAGAATAAGAATGATAGAAATGAGAATAGATGATAGAATGAGAAAAGAAACCACAGCTTAGAAAGTAATATTGAGCCTATACTCAAGAATATTGTCCATTGGCAGGTTCTTGTAAAACTTAATTGAGTTTCATTGTTTATCTAGTTTATTATAGCTCAATGAAGCCATGAATGGTTCCTTCCTTGTCTTTTGGCCACAGGTTGGGTCATTGACCTCGTTGCTGGCAGCCAGGTAAAATATGGTTTGTTTTCAAATTGTCAGAACACTCTGGAAATATTACCTGTGCTTCTGAACGACTACCGAGTACGGTAACGTCCGTAACGATGTGTATTTTCGTATTCCATAGGTTTATTTCAAACTATTTAATATTCTCTTACAAAAATGTTTATTCACAGACTTTCCTTCTCTACTGTTGTAGAATACTGTTGTCGAATTCCTTCTCTACTGTTGTCGTAGGTAGATATTCCTACTGTCGTAAGAATACTTTCCTTATTTTTTTCAACTAATAAGAGACTGGTATGATCAGTGACCACATAATACAAATGTATTATGTTTTATTTTGTATTGTGTGGTCGCTGGGTATGATCTATCATGTTGAAAATGCCACTAAAAATCAAATTAAAATTTAAAAACCTCAGCAGTTTTCAACAACAGATCTTATTTGAGGTAAAATAATAAAATAGGGGAGAATGAAAAAAATCACTGTAGTATTTTATTTGCATGCAGCAGTATAATAGGAATAGTACAAGAGATATTGAAGGAAACAAAAGGAAAATTCATAAAATGCTTTCTATTCCAAATGCTGAATGGAACAACTCATTCTATACTGCACTATACAGTATAGTACTGTAATATGAAAATACTTATACCGCATGGAACACATTGATTAATCAAGTAGGCCAAGTCTGTTTAATTGATAAATTAAACTACCAAATTCAGTAAGTGTTTTGATTATAGAAAACATGGACTGCGAATATCAAAAGGCAAGAAAGATACTCATTATTGAGTGTTTCTCAATAATGAATCGCTCAGCCTCTGAACTGGTGAGGTTGAGAATTTTATTCAAGGTGATTCCAATAGAATTCAACGACAAGACTTGTTTCGTGCTAACACAGGTTATCGCTTCCACGTGTTTTTTTTATGATTTATGTAACCGACGAGAGTAATAAAGAATGTAATGAAAGAAAGATTATCAGAGCGCGCTAATAGCTTGTGAATGATAATGAGGGAAACAACTTCTACACACCAGAAGAATTATTCAAGCAAACAATTTAGCTCATTTTCTGATTGTATTTTTAATTGATTGCTTGTTGAAAAAATCGCGGATAACCTGTTGAAGATTTTATAAGCATAGGAGATTAAGAGTAGGCTACCTATTTATAAGTTTCACATACTTCTGAGTAATCGAATAGAGTAATTTATGAACCATTAATATAGGTCCGCACTTGATGGAACGTCTGTTGAATCGTAGACTATGTTTCTTAACTATGAAGCAAAGTTAATGGAATGTATTTCAATGAATACTCAAACATTCGATCCCCATTCACAACCCTGTTCACAACACACTGTACTGATACTGAACCACAGATAAGGTATAATCTTATAAACAGATTATACCTTATCTGTGACTGAACTATTGTTAATAAAACTGTTGATTTCCGTAACCTTCAACGAAAATCCAGAAATACAAATAGAGAAATTAAAGCTAATAGATTGTTGGATAGTTAGCTGAAAATATTAATGATAGTAGTTATTCTCTTTATCGTCGTAAATAAGCTATTAAACTTTCAAAATTGTAGCATTGTTCTTTTAAAACTTCTGGTGCATTGTGGAAAGACTTTACTCACATGAGCATAAATGTATACAATCATTCGGAATAAGATTTATTGTCTTCAATTCCTATAAATTTCAATATCATCTCTCATCATCATCCGTCCCATTACCAACGCACAAGCTGGAGCTTATGTGGGCATCACCACAGCAAAAAAATTGTACTACAGAATAAAAAATAATAAAATATTGTACTACATTTTGAACTTTCTGAACAAAACTACTTGTGATGTAATTGATGGTGATGGAACAAATAAGGAAACTTTTCGACCCCAGGGTAAAAGTTTATGTTGATTGAAAACTCTTGCGTACCGGTACTCACTTCAACTCTTTAGAATTTATTTTTTCTCATTTCATTCGAGTATTGATTTCAAGTCACATAACAATATCATGCATCAAAGCCACCGATTACCCTAGAACAAGAACTGAATAACTGATTTTATCAAGTATTAAAAATATTTTCAATTCAGTAGGGAATTATTTATAAATAACAGTGCAATACAGTTGGCTATTCTCAATTATTTACCGATATTGTCACTTAGCTTTTCAAGATTAATAGATTATCTGTGGTTATTGTGGCATCAATTATCAAAATCAAGTATTTCCAATTTCTCACAACCTTTGTGATTAAAATACTATTAAATTGCAAGGAATATGACGTGTCTAGGAATTCGTCACTAAAAGCAAAGACAATTAGAATATTTAGTTTCCAATACTTAGTTTATTAGAATAATAGTTTCCTATCGTCTTTGCTAAAAGCAAAGACCTGACAGATAGATGTAGAAGCCAATTTTGTTGGAGGAATGTTCCTAAAGTTCAGCATTTATGAATGGATGAGTTCGTGACACTTCTATTGAGAAAACGTCTGCCAATCGTACAATAGGCTGATGCCTGATCGCTCATTTTGAATAGATCACCCAATAATTAACGGACCTTTCAGGACCGTTTTGGATTTTACCAAGAAGTGGAACTTTCTCGTTTCTGGACGCATTGTGACAAGTTGGAAGCTTTTAGTCAAAACACTAGCAGCACCCGTATTGTATATTCCCACCCATTTCCTTTAAATCGTACATTGAACTCGGTTCTTCATTTCCAACAATAGGCCTACATTGTACTCTTTTCAAAGCATTATCCTTGCAAACGAAAACCCTGAACGAACCCTTTCTGTTCTAATCCTTTTCAGGGAGGTCTAGTCAGAGGGAGCCTTCTCCAGTCTATTAGTAGTGATAATGTATGTTGTTTTGTACGAAATAGCTTAGAATCGCATGAGTGCTTCTAACTGTAAAATGATGATAGTAGAGGAATTCAGAGTGCTGAGCGTTTTTAAAGTATGAAATGTTTGAAATTTTTTTTATAAAAAAATGTTACTGCCTACTCACTTTTCAATCCTGTTGTTCTTTTTAATTTTTTGACTAAATACAGTGCGATTTATATAATTTGACGCTTGGCGAACAGCTGATGTTACGCAGCTTTGACACGATACTTGAACCAAAAATGCTGAATCTCGCAGATTATTGCAAAGACTCTAAAAAGCTCTTTTAAAGATTTTAAAGGTCTTTAAGACGTCTCTGGATTAATTGTGTTAAAGCTGAGGAATATCAGCTGTTTACTGATCGCCAAACGTCAAATTATATGAATCGCATTGTAACAAGCTTCATTATCATGATAATCTATGATAAGATAATCTTATCCTTATATATTATTAGTTTTTTATTATAAAGCCTATAATATGAACGCTGATTATCTATCTGGAGCTGAACAAAGAAGAAAATCTGAATCATAATCTCAGATGCAAGCTTTTAGATTTACACAATAACTTTTGTAGTCTTATTATTTGTTTTACAAAACAATCCAATAATACTTCGAAATTTATATTCTCTTCTATCAATATTATTAGCTTTAAATAATAACTTAAAATACTTCAATAAAAGATCAAGCTAAACTAATTTTGCCAACACATTTGTAGTTTGCTTCTCTTGATTTGTATGTACTTGAACATCGTATCAGTTACAGTCATGGAATACGCATCCTGACGCATTGAATCAATTAAATTAATTCTTCGGGATTCATTCTTCAAATTAATGGTGGTTGGTGGTAGGGCCTACAACAGTATTCTAAATTGAAAAGAAGTTAAGAAGAATAAATAAAATATTTCATCAAAATGATTTGATGAGAAATGAGAAATGAATGAGAAAAATTTGATATTGAGAGAATCCATGTTACTAAAGAGTGATAAACTTAGAAGATAGAAAGCCGAAGGTGATTTTGTGAGTTCAATAAGCAGTGTTGGATCCGTGGATCCGTGTTGAGCGGGAAGAAACAGTACCCATCATGCGCTCTAGCGGTAGTCTCCCGAACTACATGAGCCACCAGTCAAGAGTCGATACTCTCATTCTTCCCCAAACTGGACTACAAGTGGAAATACTGTTGTTATAGCAGTACAATTGAAACAGTGTTTTTAAATTAATTTCATAAGCCCTAACCGTTTTACTTGCTTAGAATTATTACATCACTTATGCTTGCTGTATATTGCATTGTAGGCCTATTATTCAGACTTCTCTGAAAACAGTTGCTCAGTATAACAGTATCTTTGTTACCCCTTTCAGTTTTGATAAAGGTGCTTCCACAACTGAAAATTTTCCAAATCTTCGCTATAAATTATTAAATAATTTGTATTTATATCGTATTTTAAAATAAATTATTAAAATGTATTTTTCGTATCTATCACAAACTGCGACTATTGAAATGATACTTTTTAGACGGTAATAATGATCTTTAGTTACTGATGATGAGTATTTCGAAATGAATACAGGTACTCAGTGATTAAACGAGACTTTTAGGTGCCGAATCTCTTGTCATCTACATAAACAACATAGATTCGGTTGATACTTTCACAAAAGGTCTGTTTTTGTCAGAAGATTCCGTTGTAAAAGTAAATATCCCCAAACTTCTCATGGCAATAGTGACTACTATTGTTCGTACATATTCGTATTGTTCGTACATGTTCATATATACATGTTCGTATTCGTGGCATTTTCTTCCAAAAAGTGAATTATTTCTCCAAAATCAAGGGCTCATTACTATAGATTGTAGATGATCATTGAAAAATAATAAATTGAATAAACAGACTCGAAGTTTTAATAACCACAATTCATTAAAATATTGAGACTATGCTCATGACAACACTATTAGCCCTAAGAGCTGGATTAGCCTAAGAGTTGGATGATGCAGTCAATCAACTGCTGTGAATACATAATAATTAGAGAAACGAAAATCCAAAAAAGTTATATAATCTATAAGCTCTATGTCTTTCCAGAACTACTGTATTTATATAGCTTTCTATGGATTTTCGTTACGTCTTTCTATCCAATATCGAATATCACCACAACATCACCTTCACTACTGCACAACAATATTGAAAGAAAAATTATTGAAAAAGAAATACAATGACAAGTGAAATTTAATCATTGGTAATTCTCATCCTCAAACAAATGAAATTGTTGAACAGTATGATATTAATTTTATTTATTTCAACATTACAAAGTTACTAGTATCCCTCTAGCTATAATCCTTTTGTAATTATTGTATACAGTTATATCATTTTATCTTCAGTATCTATCTTGTGGCACGCACAGGTTTTTTAAACCCATGTGACACCAAATTTATTGTATTATAATTTTTTGTTCTGTGTATTTTTTTCAATAAAATTTCTGATTTCTGAGTAAAGTTAATTGTACAAGTGGGTAATGTTTCAGGTTTTAGAAGAGCACCAACATCACAAGTCAGTCAGCAGCGAGAATAGGCTGACCTCACGCAGCTATCGTAATCGAGTCAGTCTAGGCACAAAGTCTTACACTTGATGCAAGCAGAGGACTACGGGAGATGTGCTGCAGTGGGTTGGTCCATAGGGGCCTCGTGTGGCCGCTTCAAACTTTTATCTAGTCGACTGCGCTGCGTGTATCTTGACAAGGGTCAGCGCATGAATATCAAATGTGGACGGCCGATCATAGACGACCCTCAGCTTAGATCCCCTGCGGATCACAAGTGACAGTTCACGACGACTTCTACCGCATTCCAGTGCACTCTATGTACTCTACTCTCTGTGCTCTCTCCTACCTCTCTCGTGTCCTTTGCCGATTTGACAAGGCCGCACCGCCGTGGCTAGGGGAATAATACACATGCCTGCCCTGCATCACTACCCCCGACCCCCGTTAATGTTAAAGGGGGGTAGTGCCTGCATACGTTATTCACTTTGACACCAGCTAGCAAGGAAGCTACATATTCTTCCCCCACAACTGCTTCATTAAACTAGTTTAATCGCAATATGTCCTTCACCAAGATAATAATTGATTATTTGAATAATTTATGCGATAGGAAATATTAGATAATAGGAATTGGTGAAAAAAAGAACAATTATTATGCAATTATAATTTATTGGAATGGTTTCAGATCCTACGTTCATTATTATACTTATAATGATAAATAATAACAGGTACATTCACTTGGTTGTCATTTAATAAATTATTGTTGTCAATTATTAAATTATCCATGCGTCAATGTGCAGTATCATCTGTGGTCATCAACATTACAAGATTTCTGAGGATGAGGATGAGGATGATGCCCACATGAGCTCTAGAACTTGGACTTCAATGAGTGGGGTGATGATGAGATATGACGACTCTTTTGGTAGTCGGGACCGTATGGCATAAGCCCTCCGAAAGAGGGATGCCATTTGTCAAAGATCCTTCCGTCAATCAGGCTCGAACCCTGGCCCAATGGATTTTATCTGACTGCTGATAACTTAATCAGTCAAAGTGACGCCTTAGCCGCCTGGTCATCAACATTACAAGATTATTAAAAATATTATGTTCTATCCTATATAACAGGCATTATTCTAATCATTCTGTGACAAATTGATATAATTGAAGTTACAAGCATTTCAATCATACAGTAATTTAATACAGAAATTACTGTCATGTAATACAGAAATTCTAAGCACAATCACAAAAAAGGAGAGAATTATCTCTGGAACAATGTATCAAGCAAAATTGAATTTTTGTTGGGTTCTGGAATATGAGGAACAGACAGTGTGAAAATAGAGAAATCTGTAGTAGACGTGTGAGGTAAGGCAAATTGATCTGGAGGTTTCTCGCAGGAATAATAGCATGATTTTGAATGAAGGGAACCAAATTTATTACTGTGATCATATTAGGAACAATCAGTTAAAATTGTGAAGTAACTTTTTTAATCATTTGGGCGCCTCACTTGCGTGTCTCGCTTATTGTAGTGACCCGGCTTTTGGTAAAAACTTCAAATTTGAAATCGAACAAGAGCAAGTCTTGAAATAAATTTCTCAGATCCAATTTAAACTCTCCGGTTCAAAGAAGGTGTACTTCACTAGAGAAACTCAAAGCATAATTATTAGGGAATATTTTCATATACCTTATTGTACTGGAAATATCTATAATGAGGACATGTTGATATATCAAATTCTTTTCTTGTAAATAGTAATTCTTATTTTAGTGTGATTCTTTCTTTTATGAATTCTTTTATTGGTTTATTGTAAACACAATATTTATGGACTAAATTTGAGGTTCAGAGACTAACGCATAAATGAAAATCAATTTGAAATGATTACTGATAATTTTTATTCAAGGTTGAGTGGTAGAAAGGACTTTCTAGTCCTAACTCAGACTTACAAAGAATATTTTCATTCAATTTCATTCATAGGGATCTTTAGAATGCTCAATTATTTGACAAAACGTTCGATAAAGCATCAATATTAAGCTCTACAAACTGTCACTGTCACTGGTCACTTTGGAATGCAAATATAAGAGTGGCATTGTATTGATCTCGAAAATTAAATGTTTACAAGATTAATAAAACAGTGATCTTCTAAACATCACAATGTAAACATCATCATGACCATATGAATAAGCCCGTTCTTATCCAATTTATTCGAGATAAGCAAAAGAAAAATATTATGATGCACTCCATGCGCTCTCGTCACAAACCGGTAGAAGGGCAAAAATCAGTTTAATTCTCGGACGAAAACAAAAGACAATGTGCCGAAAACCAGAATGACAGCTAGTGAATATTGCCATGTTGTGTGGAAGGGGTGACAACAATAATTACTCTGAATGGGAGTATAGTGAGGATGGGAGGAAAGACGGAAGATTGAGAGAGAAAGAGAGAGTGCGAGAGAGCAAGTTGTAAAGAAGTGTGGCCCCTGTCACGGAGAAGCCCCTCTACTCGACCAGTGAGAGACTTGAAGACTCGTGGGGCTTAGCTCAGGTCCCAGACCTGCAAGAGAGCAGCATTTTGTCCATGCAGTGCAGAGCAGAAACCCTCAGGTTTATGATTATGTGGGGTGGCTGATGAGGTAAGGGAGGTGGTGCCAACTGCCAACGCCCTCTCGGGAGACCTGCAACATGCTCAAACCATTACCGGAGTGACAACTACAACTACTCACCTAATGCCCGCTAATAACCAACTCCCGTACAGTAGTCACCAGCCCACCAGCCAATCAACTTTCATTAAGCATTGGTCTCTTGAAAGCTTATTGAGAGAATGTTTATTTCATCCATTCAAAGATTTTTTCATGATTGTTTTTGTCTCCAATATATTTATATTATACATTTTGCAACATTCCAATCTTCATTATCGATAAGTTGAATAGTAAGTAAATTAAAGTCATGGAGAGTATTCTTTTTGTATTTCTTTCTCGACTAACATACCAAGTATTCTAATAGTCTAAAACTATTATTAGAAACCACTAAGTTTTGCAGCAAGGAAGGAATGGAATAGTAAAAAATTCTTTGTAAATAAGTTGAATAGTTAATTCATCAAAAGTGTTCATTTTGTGTTATTTTTGGTCTCGAATACCATTCTAATACTACAGTAGTACGTTCTGTAGAGAGGATGTATGAGCGATAAAATAAAAATTGATAGAATGAAAAATGTAATCAATAATAGAGTTCCTTTAGTAGTTCCTGTGAATTAGTAGAAATCATAACTACATCTATGAATGCATATTTGAAACTTTCAAAAGATAGAATGATTCCATAGAAGAAAATTGATGAGATTAATGAGCATTATTAAGGAGTGTCTTAGAAATCATCAGATGTTATTGGAGGAGTAGAATTAGTAGAAATAGAAGTAGGCTTTAGAATAGGATATTTTTTTAATTGGAGTGATTAAGTAGGCTAGAAATGGATTGGAGAGGTGGAATATTTTGATAATTACTGACGTTTTAGAAACTCATCTGAAAAAATAAATTGGAAACTTCATGGAGGAGTTGTAAAGAATAGAATGATAATTTATTTGCTTGATGTGGAGAATAAGTTGATATGAAAAGAAGACGAAAAATACTTATGAATTATAGGAATATGTCTTATGATATGTCTAGAATTTGGAATCAAAATTGGCAATTTCATTAACAAGAAATTATCGAAATGTTTCACAATTTAAAAAAAATATTAATTTATAAGGGGTCATTGAGAAAATTGATACTATACTTCGAAAACACTATTCAAAAACTTTAAATTCACATGGTCAACATTATCTACTAAGCAATAATCAAGCCTTATTTTTGCTCCTGGATTAAGATTTCTCAACATTTCACAGCATCAATTGCAGCGAGAATCCAGCGTAGAAGAAAACATTTGTTATCCGCTTGGCAACAGATACTGCTCAGCAAATCATATTCTCTGCAGGGAGAGACTTCAGTGAAAATAACATTATTATTACACCGAATATTATTATGTATTGGTTGCCTCCCCTTCTAATCTGCCACCTTGTATTTGTTTTTGTCTTCTGTGCTTGTTCACCATTGCTGTATTTTTTCTACAACTTGCTAGTCGGCAGTGTGGGTCAACGTTTCAGACGCATTGGTGTGTGTTTTGAAAGCACACTACCAGAGAATTTGCTATGGTTAATGTATACCTATTCTTAAATATTTATAAAGGTCGATCATCCCTCACCGGTTGCGAGGACCCTTGTGTGACACAGGGAAGGAGGGGGCTTCCAGAATTTCTCTGCAGACCTTATTCTTTGACAAGGGTTTCAGGGAGAGAAACCATCCCTTGTTTCTGGCAGAGCTTGTACGTTGGCCCGCTCTTGCTCTGTTGCTGGTGATTTATCGTGTTTTGGAAGCCGGTTTCTTGTATAAAACCTTTTGACTTTCTTTCGCCGATCTCTTCTGTTATGTTGCAGCTTGCGTCTTCTCGTCCTTTGCTCTTCTATTGTGTCAACCCCTCCCCCTACACCTCATCGCTTTATGTCAATTTTTCGTCCTACCCTTCTGAAACCCCATCAACGTTCTTATTTCTCTCACTCTCTCTCTTCTTTGCTCCAATTCATTCCGCCGTCATTTTGGACGCTTCACACGCGACGGACCAATCACCGGCTTCATGACATCCTGAATAATAATTACTCCCAACTCACCGCAATCCGGTACTCTTTTGTGTCGTCTTCTGCCACCGAATTCATTACAGGCTTCCCGATTAGACAAGGTTAAGTGTTCATTTGCTTTATTTGAAAGACATCATCAATCTTTCACGCCATATCTTGCAACGCTACTAGTTCATAACAAATTTACAATTGAATTGTCGGTGAGTATGTTCCTAGCATGTCAGCGGAAAGAAATGTATGAATAATAATGCAATGCATTTAAAAGAAAATAATGAAGAATTCAACACAAACAACACACATACAGCAGAAGGCCTCTCTCTTGAAATATCTCACATAGATGAGCCTACGTGAAAGAGAGTCTCTTTACTTTTTTCTCAATGTGTCGAATTCTGTCATACAAGAATAGGTGTGTGTCTCTTAATAAAGAACTTGTTCAAAGTAAGATTGAAAATAAAATTTCAGTTTTTTTGGTAGTTTACCTTTCTCGGGAGAATATTTATATTTCAATCATGCTTCTTGAGATCTCTGTGATAAGAACCATCAATTTTGAAAAATTAAAATTTTAAAGATAGGATTGAGAAAAACATGGAAAGTCAAGTCAAAACACTGTTTAAGTGATTCATCAAAGATATTGTGCGTAAAGTATTTTTTAAATTCATTTAAGGGTAAGAACTTCTTAAGAGCTACTCTAACGTCAAACTTCCAAGTTGACAATGCTCAACTTTGTCATATTTTCGACAAAGTCGTCTCGCCCATGACAACTTTGATCCCGTGATGGCTTTGTTTCTACCATGCCTCCACTCCTTGATATTTTCTGATAATATTCCTAGGCTACAAGATTTTGTATTGAATTCAATCATGAGATGGCAACAGAAATATCATCATTTGAATACTGAACACACTGTTGTCGTTTGTAATAGATTGTTTGAGAAGCATAAAACCAAATGTCATTTACTGTTTTCATTAGCGGTAGCTTGATACATAAATTTCGAACGTTCGAGTATTATGTTTCAAGGGGAGAGCTTAGTCATGAATAAGCAAATAAATATTGTTCCATTGATGACGACTTCTGACAATTTATTGCGGAGCAAAGTGAGTGAAGAAAACCAGAAGGGCTTGCACCGGAAAGGACAGAAGAAAACCATTGCGACAAGATCGTTCTCAAATAGAAACGTATTTTATGTTTCCAAAGACCTGTTGAATTTGAGTTACGGAGCCATGAATCAGTTGGAGGAGCAGAGCTTGGTGTTGTTGATAGTGTTGCTGGGTGGGGGAGGGGCGAGGGAGGTTTCCGCGGGTTGAAGCCTGCAACCAGCGAGCTTCCCGAGATAAGAAAGTCGCGGCCGTAATTTATAGCATATTGTGAACGCCATAAAGCATACAAAATATTTATGCATCAATAAAAAATCAATAAAAGTCTGTGTGCAGGGGAGTTGAGAGTGGGTGGGCTTGCGTAGATTTACAGCCACAGCCTGGCGGGGGACATGCCTGAGACACTCACTTGTCAATAACGATGCAAATCTAACGGATCATTTTCCCACCGAGACTAGAATCGATTACGACCTGAGTGAAATATTTCATAGTTTAGATTCTAAGTAACGAAGGCATAATTCCATACAGAGCCCTGGTTGGATCTCTATAGTGAGTTAATGTAAGTGGAGATCTAGATGTAAGTTGGATCTCTACTGTAAGTGAAAATGTGAGGATGGATGTCTGTTGTTAGCGCTGTTGGATCTCTCTATAGAGAAAGAAAATGTAAGGAAGAATTATTCGAATACAGAAGGTACTTGAAAAAAGGTAAGAATCGATAGAGTTAACTAAATTGCGATTGGTCAAATATGGAATTCAAAGCAATTCCTACCAAGTTCTAGTTCATGAATCTGAAAAAATTTTCAAGTAGATAGTAAGGATTAATAAGTTCATTAATCAAACTCTCAAAGAATTTATTCTACCCAAACACATATCAATTGAAAATTGAATGATATTGTCAGTAAGAACAATAATTTTTAGGCTATCAGTTGTTCAGATGACATTAATCTACAAATAACAGAAAAAACTACGTTCTTTAGAACATAAATATTGAAATCAGCTTTCTAATAATAGTAGGCTACAATACAGCTTTCTGTATTAAATTGGTTGAGAACTGATCTGCTTTTAGCGTGATAGAACTTCGCAGGAATAAAATGTTTTAGAATTTTCCACCATAGGCTGATAATCAATCATGAAAACGTTCCCTGAATAATCTTACTATTCCTTCAGTCAACTTGAAGGTAGGATTACATCAGGTTACCAAGACTGGAAAGCCAGTACCTCAGCTGGATACATATAAGTTACGCCGTAATGAACAAATTATTGACTACATTGTTATTGTTATTATTATTACCATGCCCTATCCATTGGTATGAACGCCGTCAGAATCCAATTTAAATGTAAATCTTGGCTCTTGGCTTCATGAAGCAAGAAATTCATTCTGACACTTGTGATTGGTCAGAAGTGAGTTGTGGAAGTGGAGAGGGAAGAGGGGGTAATATTTTCGAAGCACGTGACCGCAATTAACATGAACTCCAATCTGAGCCTGCTGTTATTATTTTAAATTAAATCCAAACACGTTGTTCGTTTTTCCTTTGCTCGTCGATAACAATTCAATAACCAATTTCAAGAGTTGCATTTACTGTATAAAGAAGAAGAATGCTCGGGTACACGTACACTAAGATTTGAAGATGCAATAAACTCATTCTATCAAATCAACTGTAATATTCATCTTTTCAACTCATATAACTTAGAATAGTGTCATAGCTTAGAATAATTCTAGTCGGATATTGAAGCTCGTGCACACCAAGGCAGTTCAAATGATGGAGGGAGTTATCTATTTTGCATGATAAATTATTTATTCTTCAATTATTTGATGCAAACACGTAAATCATAATGATTCAGGAAAGAAAAAAGGCTCAGCCTTTACTGTTTCTTCCCCGATTTTTTTTTTTTAATTTAAAATTTAATCATTAACATCAAATTTTATTGTTTGTAAAATCAATATAAAATTATTGTTTAAAAAATACTTTCAAGAATGGCTGTTCTCAAAAAACATTTTCAACTGTTATTATGATGATAATAGCTTGGCATCAAAGCATCATGCAATTACTAAGAACTGAGCAAAAGTATTTTTGATTTTCCACACATTTCTATTAATAATTTCTATTAGTAATCATTCAAGACTCCTATTCAAGGAAAATAATGTTACGAAGCTCTTGAACTCAAAATCCATGTAATTACATTACATGGGTGAGAATATTCCAGCATTTATATGTGTAAAGGTTTGATCCTCTTCCAAACTTCCTCCACTTTCTCCCCGGTTTTCTCTTTCGGTATCTCTTGTTGTCACGGTTAACTTCGTCAAAAGGGTTTAAACGTTTCAACTTGCAAAGGCGTAGTATAGGTAATACCTACAGTGAAAAGTACGAGACATCTCAGCGGGATACCTGGGACCCCCCGCGCTATATGTCGCCCCGTGACACCGTTTCAGATTTATAGTAAGTACCCCTCCGACCCTTCTACCCCATTCTTCTGCACTGACTTCTCATCAAACCAAGGAAATCCTACCCTGCTAACCCTCCCCCCTCATTGACGCTTTCTGGATGCATGGGATAATACAATGATAAAAGGATTCAAGGTTTCAAGTCAGTCTTCACATAATCCAGTGTCATTTGAATAGAATATAATAGAAAGTATCATCTTCATGAACAAGAATAAAGTGTCAGTATTCTGTTTAATAGGATGAAATTTAATTGAATTTCGTCATGAAAAGAGTATTACCTTGGATATGGTTTACTCTAAAAATGAAGAATACGATATATTTTATATCAGATGAGAACGCTTCCACGGCGAACTTTGTATCGCCCTTCCCCACCCCCAAATTTCCCTCTCTTTACCTCAAATGTCCCCCTTCTATGCCACCCCCAAAAAATTCATGCTCCCCTCATGTCACCCCCTCACCACCAAATGTCACCCCTCTTCCCCACCAAATGTCACCCCCTTCATGTAAACCCCAAACGCCCCCTTCATGTCACTCCCCTCTTCCCCAAATGTCCCCTTCATGTAAACCCCCGCAAAAAATGTCACGAAGTAAAATATATTTAATACTATCATATAGGTACTATTGTAGATAGCTTGAAGCACAGAGAAAAGAGTATCTAATATTAATTTATTTTTTATAATATTAAAAATTTAATTTCATAGTAATAATTTTTATAATATTATTCAATTTATTTTATTATAATATAATAATATATTTTATATTATTAATAATTTAATTTAATAGTAATAATTTTTTTTTTATCGAAGCACAGAAACAGAGAAAGATAATGTATTTAACATTCTTAAATGTACAATACCTCAAATAAATTATTAGAAACAATAAAACATGTATAATACGAACGATAACTCATTCTTAATTGATGATTGTAGCGTAAAAATAATTAGAGAAAACCTAGAATAAAAAGAAACGGTCCGGAGCGAGGTTTGAACCTCGGGACCTGTAGGGTTTGTAAGCAGAAACTTATGCACTGAGCTACTGAGCCTTAGGAACTGCTAGCTAATTTTCTGTTCTTGAATCACGATCATCTCTCCGTTGTAGGTACCCGTTCGGCCGTCAAGTTTGAACATAGCTCTTTAAAATGTTTGATAGGTTAGGTCATTAATCTACTAATTATTTATTAATTATAAAGAGATTTTCTTATATTTTATTACATATTATGTTAACCAGTGCTTTTAAAATTCAAACGAATCCAAAATCATCTAAATCGGTTCAGCCGTTCTCGAGTTATAAGCGAGCGTACAGACACCAACTCTTTTATTAATATAGATAGATGAGAACGCTTCCACTGCAAAAGGCTGGAAGATAGAAAACTATCAAGCTTGAAAAAAGATTGACCCACGGACCAAGAAGGCTTCAAGTCAAGGGAACACTAACTCTGTTGACCCTATCATTGCTTAATAATATAATTACAGAGAAAGCTCTTCATGCATATTTCTAAGTTTGAGAGAATACAGTTCCAATAAAAGTCTTCCATTTACAGTCTACTTTCTAATAACCTTTAAAACTCCTCACACTTTAGAGAATGATAAACAAAGATAGATAGTACAACCAAAGTACAATATTTGGAGGGAATTATTGTAACGATACGTAAGTCATTAAAATTCATCTTATTGTTCAATCACTTTAGATTGTCGTCCCAATAACGCTTTGGAAGTTTGAAGATCTTCCAAGATCAAAGAATGAGAATCTTGAAAAATTATCTGTGCAGAAAATGATTGATTTTCCAATTTGCACATTCCTACTCCTGTATATTCAAGACACTATTCTAGAAATGAATCTTACAGTTGTGAATGAATTAATCCATGACAAAATGTGGAGTTATCACTATCAACTTCTCACTAGAATATCGACAAAGGCAATTTTTATTTTGTGAATACACTTTTTCATTTCTGCTATTCACATTGACTGGGCGCTTTCTAGTTGCCCAGCCAATGTCAGTATCTTCACAAAGTACAAATTGACTGCATCCTGAATGCTATTATTCTTTTGAGAAGTTAATAGTATAAATATTACAGGTTTATTCTTATCATACTTCTTACTTTAGCGATGGAACTGAAAACATAATTCTTTGATTAAACTTTAGAAATGATCGAGATTACTAACCAATGGTGGTCACTGGTCAGATCAAGATATTTGAGGGATCAAGTATCATGTATAAAGCACAAAATAATATATTTTTCTACAATTATTCGATATTCTATAGGATAAAATATTTATACTGTATTATTCTTCTACTGAATACATACCGAGTAAAGGGATTAGTGGAAATATACCAACAGAGACAATTGGAATACTTAGTTCTATACTTAATAGTTCCAATTGTCTCTGATACCAGGATGTGTAACATAATATAACATCAAGAGGAATGCTTTTATATATCGTAGTAATATTTATGAATTTGAGAGATTGGTGATAGGTAATCATGATAGCTTATTATATTTCTGTTATCATATTGATTCCATTCAACGTTTTAATTTTTTTATTTACAGAACAAGATACCTTTAAAATAAAAATGGCCAATTATCAGGTATATCAGGAATTATCTCAAATAGAGTGTATCCTTAAATCCTTTATCATACAATAAGTAACTTCATCCCCATGTCATAATCTTGTTAAATTACATGTCATCTGCTTGTAGTATCACAATGTTTTATTGTCGAAAAGCATTGTGTACAGATGCACCGATGTCCAGTGGACCTTATCAAAGAGCTGAGTCACAGCCGCAATGGATAAAGAAGATTAAGTGAAGCATCCCAATTCAGGAAGCAGTGCGTCTTGCCACCAATTACAAAATGTCACGTGCCCCTAATACTAATATTAGCCTTATTTATTATTGACTGCTCCTATTAGCTCACAAATATACAACCATTAATCATCCCTGTCCGCCTCACAACCTCACCACTCAAAATATGGCTCCAACGCATCTGGACTATAGTGGCATAGGTTTAGTTAGTTAAGCTTATATATGAGAATAATAATTCTTCGAAATCATTGATGATATGAAAATTACAGTATGGAAAACATATAATTTAACATGATTCCATGTATTAGAATGATTAATAAGATAAAAAATTTGAAGAGGATAACGATATGAAACATTATACTGTACTGAGACGTAATGAGGCTATTGCCAATATTTACCATAAGTTGCTTTTCATCCATCAATAGAGGAAATTTTTAAGATTGTTGGAAAACTATTGATTGAGTGAATTATTAAAAATTAGTTCTCTATTGTCGTATACAAACTTCAAGTGTCTTTTATTTTCTTATTTTCACCGGTAACCACGTAATGTGACGATAATAATCAAGCAAGTAATATTTTATGATAAAATGAATAATTATTAATTATTGACGAATAATTAAACGAGAATCCCAATTAAGCTATCAAAAAAATATGAAGACTTCCGCCACCGCAAATAGTGTCAACAGAAGAGATTTCTGAAGGATAATCGGTGAGTGCCACTTCACAAAATTATCATCTTTGCTGGAATCGAAATCAGCACCGCTTGATTGCCAATGATTTAACCACTTGCCTTTAGATTGTTGAAAGGCATTATTAGGATTTTCGTTCAATAGATTGTTAAAAAGCATTATTAGCATTTTCGTTCAATTAATTATCTATTAATAATTTAATATCAATTGAATGATTATAATTTCTTATTATTCTTTCAATCATTAATTCTGGTTGTAGGAACATGACAAATGGTTGGATGGCATAGACAAAATTCTATGTGAGAAGAAGGATAAAAGAAGAGAAATGGGAGAAAGACTGTGGCGTTCATGATTCTAATTTCCTTGCAGGGAGGATGAGCCTGACCACAAACAGTGTACTGTACTGCACTGTCGAGAGATGATCATTAATACTTCATGCCGGTAAAGAGAAACCGCAGATGTGTGTTTAGCGAATGATAGCCGGGACACCCTTTAGTTATTCAACCCTTTTGCCTTTTAAATGCGAAGCAGTATGAAGAATGTAGCTCAAGGGACATTAATTCCCTCGCATCCACTTCCGTAACAATTAGCACTTCCCCTTCTTAAAGTGCAGACCTCGCGAGTTTCGAAGCCCCCAAAACGGAAGAACCAGCGAAATAAGAGTAGGCCCACCCTTTCGCCCAACTTATGCAAGACATAGCTATTCACATAAATTAAATTGAATATTATTCTCAATGTAATAGGCTGCGACGTTTCGGTGACAAATTTACGAGCTGGGGAGCTCAAATTACACTCTGCACACCATGTGATTGCCAGAAGATGCACTTCCACAAGTCGCTTGGTAGGTTGCTTGGAGATTATTATTGCTACCAGAAGCTTAAAGGCAGTTGTTAGATATTATGTTACCTGAATTCATTTATTGGCAATATACATCACAACTTGAGAAAAAGTTACAGCCTGAAAAAGTGAGAAGAATCAATCGACAGACATTTGGCCACCTGAAACCATACTTGATTGAGGAAATATGATAATGAAGGTGAATATGAAGGTATAAATATATTTGAAACTCAAATTGACCAGGCGGTTATGTAGTGTCTTACCTGGAATCGACAATGATATATGTAGCAGAAATAATTTGGCCACTTGAAACCATCCTTATCGTAGTTGATTAAGGAAAAATACGAGATATGACAATTAAGGTAATAATGAAGATGAATATGAAGAAGAGAAATTTATTTAAGCCTTAAATTCTCCAAGTTGAATTAAATTAGAGCTGAAGTAAATCAGCCACTTGAAATGATACTAACTATTATTGACTGAGGAAATACGATTGTGAACATGGAATTCCAAATATACATAAGATATATTATTGGAAATAGATATTGAGATATATGTTGGGAATTGGTGAATAACTTGATGGGATACAATAGCTTTGAACACATAAAATTGTTTCCATTATAATTTGTAGAATTAATTTAAATTTAAAATTGAAGCCATGATGATTTTGGAATTGTTTTTGTTTTTCTCTTATTCATAACATTATTCTACATATTCTAATATTCTACAAACAAATGGATGAATCATGAATCAAATGAACAATTAAAAAACAGACAAATTGATAGGGCTCTGAAATGAAATTCTTTGCAGCTCAGATAAGGCTGTAACTTTTTCTCAAGTTTCAAAGAATTAGACCAAAGAGGATCATAGAAAGATCATAGAAAGAGGATCATAGAAACTTCTAACATCCTCATTGATCAGATACACTTTTTCAGACAGTCTTTTAGAGTATTTACTCAATAGTTACTAACAGTATCTTCTGATATTCATCGACTGTTGACAACAGTTAACTTGAATCAAAACTTAAACATGATGAGAGAATGTTCCTGGATTCAAGGAATAAAGCAAGTAGCATGAATGTGAGTAAAATAATAAAAAATAATAATGAAAAAATATGAGTTAACGGAGTGAAACCTATTCACAAGGGCTCTCCGATAATGATTTTATAAATGCCCAACTGTCCATAAATTTCTAGGTGACTATCTAATAATCGTCGCCGAGAGCACAGTTCTCTAAAGTTCTTAGGTGAAAGCAACACTTTATTTGATTGCCGGCTATTTACATGCAATTGCCATGGATGCAGTCATATTATCTGCTATGATTTATTTGTTTCCCATTAATAGAGGTTTTATGGCAGCTGTTAAAATGTAGTTTCGAGTTAATACCTTTCGATTGTTAAATCTTTGATATTTTCTATGTCTTCAAGTATTATAGGCGAAGAATGGAAACTTATCTGTTTTATTAGCTTGGAAGAGGAGATGAAAAATAAAAATCGTTTTAGAATGTTGGCTTTTAATACAGATTGTTAAACTCTCACATTGTTACACTCCCTGTGTTGTAGGCTATCTTGTTGTGAAGCCGTGTATACACGATTTTTCATTTAATTTTATCCAATAATAAACTTGATATTAACATCTGACTTATTAAGATTCCCACACACTAGATATCCATGGCTTGTCGCGTTATAACAAAACATGATAAGTGTATGGGTGCCTTAAAAAGTCATTTGTTCAATTAAAGTTCATTTTATTGGATTTAATTTGATAAAAAAGTTGAGCTTAAGAAGAGGAGTTCTTATGGGCATTTCTCCAATGAAAACCTATGAATTCCTTTGGAAACGCACTCTTTGCGTTATAGTATATTATACTATGAATATAATCTTCAACTATCATAAACTAACAACTCATTCATCAACGGAAAATTCAAATGAACTTCTCAAATCCAAACCGAAAAAAAACCTTAGCGGTGATAGAAAAACAAGTGAGTCATCTCAGCGTTTTGGAATGAAATATTACAACAGTGGAAATTCATGCTCCAAGCTGAAATATTTTGTTCAAAACTATAGTCATTCTGTCATTTCTAAAGTCGGGTTGTCTTTATATAAGATAGGCGAGCAAGTATTTTTGTAATCAGAACTCCTTCGTGGTTTCTCATCCGATTTTGTTCGTTCACGTCTCATTTGAAAGATCTCATTGAGTAGATGTTTGATAAGGTCTTACATTTTGAAAAAGTCATTGTGGACATGAGGAATGAACGATTTTTTCAATTTTTGCCATTGCTTTAACATCGGATCGTTGAGCTGATTGACTGATTTGATGATCACTTTAAGTTTTGAAACAAATTTTTTTTTATTGTTCATTGCACCGTTAAGGGCATTTGTGCAGAGAGAGAAAAACAAAAAGATGGAGGAAGCGTGGGAAAGTAGTAGAGAAGGGAAGAAAGAGTGAGAGAGATTGAGAGAGAGGAAAGAGAGAGAAGAAAAAGAAAAAGATGGAAGAGAAGGAGATGAAGAAGAAAAAGAAGAAGAAGATTGAGAAGAAAGGGAAGAAGAAGAAGAAGAAGACAAAGAAGAAGAAGAAGAAGAAGAAGAAGAAAAAGAAGAATAACGGGAAGAAGGAGGAGAATAAGGAGAAGAAGAACGGGAAGAAGAAGAAGAAGAAGAAAAAGAAAAGAAGAAGGAGATGAAGAAGGAGGAGAAGAATTAGAAACTATTTCATGCAGTTCAATAGTCGCAGTTTTGTGCGACCTGGGAAGTCCTAGTAATTCAAAGAGTTAGTGAAATAGTGATAGAGTTCACTGGGCAAGTACCAACTATCTCGTTAACTTCAGTAATGGAGAATTACATGGCAGAGTAGAGAGTACATAATACATGCTAGAACCGTTGTAAAGTTACTCTACTACTTTTTTATATGTCAGCTATTCTACCTCTAATTCTACTAATGAAAACCCGGCTCAAGTAATGCCTCATATTCATACATTACTTGCATTTACGGTACTCGGAAACTTCTCCAAGCTCCGCAGAGAGAGAATTTTCTACAATGACTTTCATTTCTAGTAGGAGGAAATCATAGGGATTTTAAATAGACAGATAAGCACGGCAAGAGAACGTAGTACGGTAACTTTAGTTGAGTCGCATGAATAGAATCATGAAAATAGTAATATGCTCGACTGTTTACTACCCAGACGAGGTATAATATCGAACTCAGTTATTATTAGAAGATCGTTTCAAGGAACAATCGCGCCGCTGATAGGCGTTGTACAGGCAACCTGTACGTTGGATTGAAGTTTAATAACAGGCTTCATTTTGATTTACAATCGCTTGCAGTTGCGCAAAGAGCGCTCGCTCGTTTTGCCGGAGAGAGCGGAATTAGCCGGTCATTAAGAATATTATTGTTTTGCGCCAACGTGTGCACACTGCTCGCTGTAATGAGCAAGAGTCGGGGCTGTCGCGTTTAATAGAAAGGCGGCCGATTTATTGTCTATTATTGCGTTAACCTAAATCGGCAGGAAAAGCAAAAACGAATGGAATGGCTCTTGGAGCCAGCCACCAACAGACAGGAGTCTGTCTGCACTGCATAAAATGAACCTGCTGCTTATTTTTCTTATTTGCTTGCCTTCCCTGGATCTTTTGTATGCAAATCGCACTTGCAAAAATCCACTACACAGCCATAATCTGCATCACTCCATCCCTCTTCACTTTTTTCGCAATTACCAGCGTTTTGAAAAAGCCTCCTAGTCTCCGAGTATAATCTTGTTCTCCAGTAATGAAACTTGAGACAATGGCTACAACTTAGCTGTCTTCACCCTTCTTAATTAATTTTGATGGCCGACTGTTGGCGATCTCATTATCTTGGACAGCAGCTTTGAGCTCTACAACCATCTTTAGTTTAGTCGACAGTTATCTAGTTGATGATTGGGCCAATTAAGTTATATCTAGTAGATTATATTTCATGAGAATTTGATAGAGTAAATCAATATCTCTCTATCAATCAATAATAAGGAGTATCTTATCAAGCACTAAAAATGTGATACTATTTGAAAACGTTTCACAGCAATGGAGTATTTAAATCAATAACCATAGTAGGCTATTTGGCAGAAAAATATGAAAAATACGTTTTTTGGAATTATTGAATCAATCTCCAATGCGTTTCTACCTGTATTACTCAAAATCACAGGCTATATGCTACACAAGTAATGATAAGTTACTTGGCTGGAGAGTGAAGATAGAAAGCAGTGATTGAATGATACAAGACATTACAGTTACTGGTTGACATTATTGCAATAACAATGCCATTTTCAAGCTGGATAAAAAATAGATCATGTCAGTATAATGAGGAAGAGTCAATAACTTAATCCAGAAAATATATTGATTTGAGCTTTAATGGTATGCTAATCCATCTAAACTTGAATTTTTATTAAAAGATCTTGATAAGTTATAATCTTCTTTATTATTTTGGTTTATTATTTGGTTCCACGAAGCTCAAAATTATTATTTTCTCTCGTAATAAATATGAACATCATGATGTTTTCCTTGAAAAGTGAAGGATTACAATATTTTGGCAATAAGCTAGAAATATGTTTGACTCCTGCAACCTCTGGCAAAAACCTTGATTGATTAAAGCTGCACATCCACAATATTTTTAAAACAAATTTCATGCTTGAATCTGTAAGCTAAGAGAGATTATCGCTGCTGAGAAAGAGAGGACATTACCATTGTCGTATATTCTTGAAAAATATTATTAAAGTATTGCAAGAGTATTATAAATTTTAATTTTTTAACTTATTTTCCTCAATAATATAAATCTTTTCATTTAGGCCTACAGACGTTTCTATCCAACAGACGTTTCATTGGGAAAGACTGGCAATTTGATGAAATGCTAGGAATAGTCAATAACTTTACTTTCTAAAACTTCTATGAGTAAGCCTGCAATATAAGCGCGCTCTAAGCTCATCATCCATAAGACTGTGAGAGTGATTTTGTACTTCATAAACTGGTTTTGTCTCAATAACGAAACTAGTTTTTGACAGTGTAGTAGGCTCACACTTTATGATTATTACATGAATATTCAATTGCTTACGATAGATACTTTTATAACTAAAGATCAAGGAAACTGTGTTCAGGTGAAGAAGTCCTGATAGATTTATATTTTTAGCTTCAGGCTAAATATACGCGTACATCATAGTAAAGAGTGAAATTCTATCACATACTGGAAAAGACTGAGATAAACTTACTCGTTGAATAAAAAAGATCATGGATAAGTTATATCTTTTTAAAATGTTAATGACTAAACAATCAATAAATTTTGTTAAGAATGAACGACAATGTTTTTCAAGCATATGCCATTTCAGTGAAATGTTATAATACAAAGCAATAATGGGATACAATTTTAAAAGAATACAGCAAAGTCACTTTGATATTTTTTTGAAAAAATGAATGAAAAGAGAATATTGTCAGAAAACGAAAAAAGTTGTAAAAACATACAGTAAAAAAAGAGGATATTGAATCATTACACGGAATTGATTGATAAAAAAAAGAGATTGAGAGTAATAGAAACCCTTTTCATTTAGGGCCTGGTCACATAAGATTGTGGTTTGCTTTACTTTACTTCACTTCACTAACAAAGCTTACTGGTTTACTCCACTTCACTTCACTTACTCGCATTCAATCGTATGGTATGTAGTAAGTGGAGTCAAGTAAAGCAAACCACAATCGTATGTGACCAGGCCCTTATTGTTATTGATGAAAACGCACATTTACCTGTTGATAAAAAATTTCTATTTCTCTCAACTTAGATTCTCTAATATTGTTGTTATTTTAGCTAATATTGTTATTTTAGGACAATGTGAAAATTTATATTCAACTAAAATTAAACAATTCTCAAAGAATTATGTTTCATTGGACTGTAAAATATGATGAAAATTCGATGAGGAAGAAAGAATGAGAAGAAGATGAAAGAGAAGAAAGAGATGGAAGTTTAATTTTACCTTCTATTCCTGAGGTAGTTTTTGTGTAGGCTAATGGTTCATGAGAAACTTGCGTGTGAAGAGCTGGTTTGCGAAAAACTTTTCAAGAGTTTTCACGTAACTGACATTTAATTTCCGATTCATGCATTCTCTTTTTCAAGAGAATTTTCTTTCTTATTCTTGTTATCTAACTTAAATATAAATCATTTATTGGATGCATGGCATGACTTACTCTTTACAATTCTGCCGCTTGGCTCTTGAAACACCTGACTTCAATCATAACTTTTCCTCGAAAAATAAATTCAGAAATATGCTAAAAATTCTGAATTTTGATTCTTGCAGACTTCATATAACACTGTTACAATCTCTAGTTGATTAAAGAGTATGGAGAAAATTACATTTCAAATTAATTTATCCTAGTTATTTCAAATCACGAAAGACTGAGTAGAAACTTTCTACTAGAAAGAATCATGTCAGAGCACTTCATTCAGGAAGGATTAGGGGGAAACTGGGCTGAAAGGTTCTAGCAAAATATTCTGTTTTTAAAATTGAAAACAAGTGTTAATTCTTTACTAAGCTGATAGTGTATTTATTTTTCACTTCATTGAAGAATAGAATCATAGTTTATCCAGTTGTAGATGAGCAGTACTCTCCTTGTTGTGTCAATGAGTGACATTCAAAGTTGCTGAGGGTTGACTTGTAAATGCTATTCATTGAATAAAGATGATTTGATTTGTCCTTGTACTGAAATGCAAATAACGTCGACTTCTGTAAGAAGGGATGAGAATTTGAAGAATCGATTGTTAGTATATTGGGACATTGGGTATGTTGTAACTTTTTATATTACTATCTAAAAAACCAATTTCAATCTTGTGAAATTCTGATGACAATTCTGTCACATTGATGTATTCCGCGAATTGAATTTATTTAGTTTTATTTAGCTTTAAAGCTAAAAAGCGCCTAGTAGTATCCACGGGCACGCAAACGTGCGCTAAAACTTTGAAGGATATACCATACTGAAGGATTTTCCTCCAATAGTTTTCTGCTTTCATGAAAAATCGCACTTGCTCTTCTTGCATAGTGGATAATGTACCACAATAAATTATTAAAAAAAACTCTTACAGTAAACCTGCAGCACTATTCTTCATACCATTATTCCCTCACTATATCATCAATTTTACCTGTATAATTATTCTCTGAAGCATGATTACTTTACTATAGAAATTCTTGATAGCATTAAGAAATATTTCTGAAGCATTAGTACACTAGCATTATTTAATAGCATTCATTAATGCTTCACTAAATCATTAAAAACCTCTCTTATTACTCTTCAATACATTTTTGCCATATTTTCTTCTAAAATCTCCCACTTTACGCTCAAACTGTCATCTTTCTAGTGTAGACTATAAAATATAAAGCAACTGAAGCAAATAGCTCAGCAATTCAGGTCGTTACACCAACCAATTATAGATTACATTTGGTTTATGTATAAGGCATTGTAGATTGTACATTTTTCATAGATTAAAATAGGGTACATCGGTACATGAGAGATTGAACTTTCGAAGGTTTGGGACACATTTCGGCATAAGAGAAGTTCGCTTTTCGAGATTCCCAGCGGTGCCAGCTAGCATCTATTTCAAAATATTATTAGCGAGAGAAGAATAGTGGAAAAGAGAGACCTTACACGCAATTTGCGGCTTATAGATACTGAGTCGATCAGTCGGAGTCGGAGTTGAAAGAGTAGCAGTGCAGGTGCAGAGAGTGAAGGATTGAGTAAGAGGAGGATGATGATGTGAAGAGGCAAGGAGAGGTGGTTGTGAGTGAGAGAGGGCGTGACTCCACCCACAGACAACATGGCCGGCCGTGCTATTGGTCGACATGTCCAGTTGCGCCACCTGTCGTCCTTCTCTCAAACCACCACGTGGCTCGCACGTGCTCTGCTTCCCGCCAAATTTTACTCGATTCTATTCTCGCATTCAATCCTAGCCTGTTTTTTGTCAAAATCAATGAGTTTCTCCCATATATCTCTATAATTCTCTATTTTCATATAGAAAGATTCTCGCTAACCTGTACTCGACTCAATTCTAATAGGTTCCAATATTGTTTTTTCTTCAACATAATGAGATTTTTCTCCTTTGTTAAAACTTCTTACTACCGGTAATCTCTCGCCTCAGGCTAGGCGTACACCGGTTAGTCAAGACAAGACAAGACGAGATTAGTCACGTTTAGTCACAGTAATTCACATAGTTGCTTATGAAGCAGCACACACTGATGCAATGACTAATCGGTGTGTGTTGCTTCATAACAATGTGGAGTACTGTGACTAAACAAAAACTAATCTCGTCTTGTCTTGACTAACCGGAGTACGCCTAGCCTAAGCCTAATTGTTTTCTTTCAAGGAATATTCCCGCTATAGTAATCTCATCTCGATCCTATTACAATAGTTGTCTAATCTTCAACACAATGACGTTTCTCTCCCATAAAACATTATTGACCCAGCTCGATTTTGATAATTGTTCACTTTTAATCAATCCTCACTCATACACCAAGGGGTCCAGAAAAATGTTTACACTTGCTTATAGGTAGTGAAGCAAATCAGAACGTATTGACACGAAGTTGTGAAAGATATCAACAAGTGGATACATGATACATTTTTTGGACCCCACTGTACAAATATAATGTTTTTAGTCTTCTTTCCGAAAATCGGTTATTTTTCCACCAAATTGATCACATTTCTCAGACAATTATTCTTGAATTCAAATGGTTTACAAATAAACGAGTTCAATGAGTTTATTTTATTTGAGTAATAAAAAAATTGTTGGAATGAACAGGTTATTAAAAACTGTCAAGCTTTTTCAGATATAAAATTATTATTAGTTTTTCAATTGAATTAGACTTTGTTTTTCAACTATAACCTGACCATTTTCTGTTAATGAATATTATGAGTTCTGTTCCAAATTCATTATTCGATGTCCTTATCAACTGGTATTGTAATTGTGTTTTCTGTAAGTTTTAGATCTAAATTAAAGTTATTTAAGTAGATAAGTTTTTTAATCGGTACCAGCATGGCATGTTTACATGCTGAATGCTTGCTTCTTATGTCACACTGAATGTGGATGTTTATTCATCTTGCTCAACTCAAATGGGTCAATTATACCTTGCTTGAATCAAACTTAAATAAAGTGAATAACTTAAATAAATGAATCAATAAATTTCTAATAAAGAAGCCTATCAGCAATAAACCATGCTTTGGAAATGTTTATTCCATGGGACTGCAAATTTCCTATGGAGATCACAATCGAAGGGTCTTTCAAGATCATTCTGATAAAGGAATCTTTCAAATCATTAGCAGATCTAATGAGCCCTGTATTAGTTTACGCCATATCGCAGTATTAGTAAGGATTATTATAAACTTTACATTCAGCTGTAAAGTTGAGTGTCCAAAAGATTTACACAGTCGTTGAATGTAACCACTTTAATGAGGTGACGATAGACGATGCGATATCCATTATCCATCGATGAACAGTACTGAGAATTTATGCGTAGTTAGTTAGTCGACTGTGCGATGGTGGATGTAAATCAGGGTTTATGAGTGCCGTACTAGTTAACAAGCTGTTATCTAGCGTATGCAGTTGTTGGTTTGACAACGTAATAAGAGTGATCCACTGTTGTACTTGGATATCGTCTGTTACCACGCAGAGAAGAAGTATGAGGTGGATTTTACAGTTTTAATCAACAGTCAACAAGACTCTTCCACAGTTCACAGCCATCGAAGTACCTTAGGAGAGGACAGAACCTTAATAGCCTGAAACAAAAAAACAAAATAGTTTATCAATATTTGTACTTGAGAAACAATAGTTAGAATCTGGAGATTCCAGGACATGAATCTGAATTTTGACCATGAGATACCATTAATCATCATATCCATATTCGTCATATTATTGCCATATCCAACCACAAGTCGCGAGCGTGGATAGTAACGCATAAGATAATGGAAGAAATCCTTATTTTGTAAGGGAATATTAAAGTAATTTTCCAGCATCTTCAATAATTCTCTCCAATAAGAGAGCATTATAATGTAGATGATTTAGTCTTTGAAAACACTTCAAGAAAACACGAGTAAATCATTCTTATAGAGTACAAAAAGATGTATTGAAATATTATTGAATATTTGTAAGCTGAGAGCTACAAATACAAGTAGATAAACATATTAATGATACTTATTTTTATCTCCTACATTTGAGAGCCAGTTTCAAATTATCATTAGAATTTTATTATTAATGGTTTAAACATTTATATGTTTTATTGAGGTGAGAGTAGACTACAAGAATATTGGTATTTTGCTATTTTTGAAACGTTTTTTCATTAAAATTTCTCTAAAAGTACCGAATTTTAAGTAATTAACTCAGCTATTTTATTTAAAAGGAGTCGTTTTGATATTTGAATGGACGCCTGGACTCAGTAATAGAGCTATCAGTTCTCAGTTAAGATCGCAGCGAAAGAAACTGACAGATCCAAAGAAGCATGATTGGAATGTGAAGTCCGTCTTCTGGAATGCGAGAGTCTATCAAGATAGAACTGGACCAAGATTTCTGTTTCGATTTATTTCGTTTGATGTTTGAGGAGAGCGCGCGTTCCGCATGTGAACTGAAACAACAAGCGAATGTTTTGTCTTGAGCCGGATGGCAATTATTCACATTCAGGTGATTTGATCAATTGGTGTTACCAGAATCTACAGGAATGACAAATGAGTGATTCCAGAACAGCATAAAATACATGAAAAGGAAGAACACCTTCAAACTTCCTTATTCTTCATTATAAATGGTTTTATTTTTAATTCAATTTATAGTATGGAATATATTAGGAGATAAAGGGTGATCAAAAAGTCCCTCCGCAGTGGAATATGCAATGAAATACTCAAAAACAAGTTATTTTTTAAACAACAACAAGCTATTAAAGTTATTTCAAGATTCATTACAGTAAATTTTGCAAGTTCCACCTTTGTTGTTGGGTGCTACCAAAGACGATAGGAAACTATTAAGTATTCTCATGATTCTATTAGTATTCTATACTAATGATTCTATTAAGTATTATAATTGTCTTTGGTGCTACAAAATTATTCAATTTCTGTACAATTTTGAATCAGAACACAATATTGGTATACACAATATTGTTGGCACATGCAGCTACTGCGGAGAGACTTTATGATCATTTTGTGTATGAAGTAAATGAAATTATTTTTATTATTTGATTTTTTGATTATTTGGTATGTTTGAATGTTATTTTTTTAATAATCCGTTTTCCAAATAGAAGGAAAAAAATCAGTGAGAAGGTGATTCGTGATGCTGACACCTGAGTAATCATACAACATAGTTATAAAATTCTCCCATTTATTCTATGAATGCTCTGAGATCAATTAAAAAACACTGATAAGATATGATATGATTATATAATAATTATACTATACGATAGTTTCGCTTACTAGTAATACGATTTTTTGCAAAATTTCAAATACAAAGAATGCGTTATTCATATTATTTTACTTTTATTTTTATGAATTTAATCACAGACAGAAATGGACAAAGGAATAGAGAGACTTGATTGAGAGTTGAGAGGTATCAGCTAAAGTATCGGAAACAGAATAAAAATAAACAATAAGTCCCATTGCACCATTGGTTGATCTCATCTTATAAAACGCTTTTAATTCACTTCAAATTCCATCAAATCTTGGGCAATACTTCTGAAGAGTTTCAAAGCCCTTTACAAGATTTGAAGCAATTTTATGGACTTCAAAACTAAGAGATTCAAAACTCTTTTGTTACATTTTTTTAAAGCTTAAAATAGTTCAAGGTAAAGTAATTATTGTAGCTCTTCTACAATAATTATTTTACCTTATTCATGTTGAATCGAGTACAAAATTTTATAGTACAAAATACAAAGTTAAGAACAAAATTTCCCTCTACTAGATTCTACTCACTCTTGTTGTCGTTACTCGGCGACTTGGTTTACAAATAAGTTTTGTTTGTTTTAAATTTACGGCATTCAGAGGAGGCTTGAATCGTCTCATCCAAGCGTCATCATTCATAAACATGCGTTTGCTCTACTTTGAGTCGCTGAGTGTTCGCCATTTTAGTATCCACGTGTGAGTAGTGCCTTACTGCATCAGAAAAATTATCAAGAAAAAATTTGTTTCTTTTTTATGTATTCGACTCGGAATTTGAATGACGTATAATAAGGTGGGTTGTCAAGCGTCACACATTCAACATGTCTCTTCCGCATCGGAACGAGCTGTAATGGATTGAGATGCCAGGCGGGCCAATCTATTTCAACAATTTTAATGAGACAGAATGCTTATATTGGGACCATCTTCCAGCCACTGACTGACACGGCTTGAGAAAATATGACACAACAAATAGGTTTGCTGATAGAGTCGCTGGTGGAATGCTTCCACATGTCAGAAAACTCGGATCCAAATGAGAAGGGAAAATATTGGGCGCCAAGAAAAAATAGAAACGATTGGCAAGTTGGAGGTGATGGTGATGGAGACATATGGAACTGGTTGAAATTTCATGGCCGTAAAGCTAACTCTTCTTCTACAGTATCACAAAAACATGAAATATTTGTCGGAATCAATTAAAATTTTCACGGTGATTAAAAAATTGGATTTCATAGGATTATTTGAATTACAAGAGATCATTACCCTGTTAATAAAACAGATCAACTTAATACACAATTGATTTAATCTACAATGATCTACAATTGAATTTGTTACTACATTTAACACTATATTTACGTAATTGTAGCCTACATTTATTTTCCATTATTGATTTCAAACACATTAAAAATTATCAGTCCGGCATAACATTGGACAAATGAACAATACTTAATCAATCAGTTTAACAGTACATATAAAATCAAACAATTATTCTTTAATGTACAATTGGAAAATTGGAATGTTTTATTTATCCAGGTGTATAGATGAAAATCATTCTCGTGTGTGTCGTAAAGTAATTCATTTCCTTTCTCTATATAAAAGTTAATTAATCTCCTTCTCAATATATAGTCGTAAATGATTTCTCTTGTTGAACTAGCATCAATCATCCATACATTTATTTATGTTACTTTTTCTTTTGAGAAACATTCTGTTCTGACAAATTTTATGGGTATGACAAAGTTCATGAATCTATGACAAGCTTGAAAGTCGTTCAGAATGGATGAGATCACAGAGAAGTAATAAAGAAGAGAAGTGAAGTTACTTCTCTGTGGTGAGATTAAATGGAACGGTTGATGTCTTCAATAGTAAAAATTAGACTCTTTGAACAACATTGAATAATCTTAATCTAGAGCTTCTATGATAAATGTGATAGAGAGAAAAGAGTGTTTTTGAACTTCACCTTTTTGTTCCCACCAGTCATCAGCTACATTCTAATCCTATTAATCCTATAATCCTATTGGTTGATTATGGTTACCTCATGTGGCTGCAGTATGAGAGCTTACAATGTCGTAATTGTCGACAATAATGAACGTACATGTTAATTTGAATAACAAATTCTTATCATCGGGCATGCAGAATTAGAGTTGCTTTTTCTCAAAATTGATCCCTATCAGATGTCGTGCAGCAAGAATCTTGTAATATTCACGGCTTTACGTTTTCAGAAAGCTTTCATTTTCTTGAGGCGGTTCACGTCAGGTATTATTTTGTCCTTCATAGAACATCTTTTGTGCAGAATGTCAACGCGTAATTACTATGATACAGTTTGTATAGAATAGGAGATTTTGTCGCATGATACTGTAACACGAAAATACATTATTAATAATTATCATATTTATCTACATTGTAACGCTTGGCTTGACAATGTTACACATCAGCACAATGTTTATTAGTTATTAAACTTCCCGACTTTATACCATATTTGGGATGTCGTTTATGACATTTTAATCCATGCATTCCAATTTGAATGTCAAACAAGCCGGCTGGAGATCTATTTCAATGTATTTCTCCTTTTTGCCCAGTTTGGCATGTTCAAAAGCTGGTTTTGAACAATTTATTATTACTTGACCGAAATTAATCCAATTATTGTAGACGTTGAGAGTTTTTGAAAACCAGCATTCAAGTTGACAAATTGTAGAGGTGGATTGAATAGGCTGAGAAACAAATGAATTTTCAATAGATTTCCAAGATAATAAGAACAAAATTGAGACTGTTGATCAAAAAATGATAATGCGATGTGAACCAATCAAAAACGAGTTATGTTTCTACGATCACTGACTTGAAACACAAGTAGGCCTACTGAAACACAAGTCCCCAATGAGATCTTCTCACATCCCGTGAGATCCTATGGTTTTAGAATAGAAACTTATGCTGAACAATTCAGCTTCAATGCTGATTTTCAAAAACTCTGAACGTCTACAATAATTGGATTAATTTTTAGTTAAAGAATTTTTATCCTGCGTACAGTATGACACATATTTGAAAAATATTAATTGTAAATACTGATGAAAATTAAAATTACTTCTGAGAAAATTGAACAATATTTTATCTTGAAGTTGATAGAAAAATGTCCTAGGAAAAAGGCTCAACGATTGATTTCGACAAGAAATAATGAATCAATCTCTGTAGAGATAATTCAGAACTGTGGAGAGTTCTATGCAGAACTCTGTGGAAATAATTACTCAACTATTTCGAAAACGAGTCTCCATACTCTTGAACTATTTTCAAGAAATCGAGAAACTTTTGGTTTCCTCCTCTTATTAGTTGATCTCTCATGATCGGAACCTTTTTTTGGAGTGCTCCTATACTTTATACCATACTATACTATACCTATTACCAGTGGCGTCATTTCACCAAAACCTTGAGGGGGGCAAACACCGGGGGGGGGGGGGGATACCCTGGAATACCCTCCACCAAAGGGGGGGTCCGGGAGTCCTCCCCCGGAAAATTGAGCACTTTTGAAACCATAAAGAGGATTTTAAGCTTATTTTAAATGTCAAATGCACTTTGAATTATAACAAAATTGTGAGTAAAATTTCCTTAATAATAAGCAGAAAATTAATGCGAAACGACAATTATTATTGACAACAGACAGAATCATAGTAATATTTTGGTAAGTTGGTCATCTTCTTAGATAAAAACGATAAACGTCAAAACGTGATTAATACGTTCAGACGTTCTTACTAAAAATAATACATTGGCTCTGCTATTATTATTCAGACCTATATGTGCACACTAATAAGTACTATTGAATATTACGTGTTTGAAGAGTGTTAATAGTAGTTAAATAGTGTAATAAATTAACATTTTTTTTAAATTACAAGAATACAAAAATTTTTACTTTGCCGCTAAGTTTTTAACATTTGACCGGATAAAATGCTTATTTGTACATCAGCTAGTACAGAATATTTTCTGTAACCCAGGAATCAGGGGGGGGGGGCAAATGCCCCCCCCTGCCCCACCCAAATGACGCCCCTGCCTATTACTTTATAACACATGATCTGAACAGTTTTTGGAGTACTCCTTCGGCTAAAGTGCAGTATGTAGACTTCTCTTAATAAAGTTCTGAATTAAACAGTTCAGCTTATGTTTAGATTGAAGATTATAATAATAAGATAAGCTCATATACTGCAATTTCTCCATTCCTTCTACCGATTACTTGATCACGCATGATCTGAACACTTTTTGTACTTCCTCTTCCACTTACTACAGACGTTGATCGCGCAAGATCTGATAAATAAATGAAGAATCAGATCGGATCAGTTGCGTTGCGCGGCGACAGCTAATCAGGTTTGTCTGTGATTTCTGATCGCGTCCTCACGGTCACACAGCACACCTGGTCCAGATCGAGCGGGCGAGATAGCGACGCTGACTCGATGCTTGTAGGAAGTTGTGTCGCCGACTGAATAAAACAGAAACGGAGCCTTGTTCAACCAGCACCTCGTGGGAACAACCATTCGAGATGGTGGAGATTCAGTCAATAAAGCTCGGTCTATATGTGCCAATAAAGTGTCCATCTTATGTCTACGAGTGCGGCGAACTTGGACTCGATTTTTTCGAAAAATCCACTTACAAACACCGGGAATCCACTTACAACTTCGAGAAATCCACTACAAATACACATACAAACCACCCTTCTGTACTTCTTCCCACAAATGCTCGCTGCTAACAAAATAGCTAGAAAATGCGACCGATCACGACATCTCAAAAATCTTGTACGAATTTTTCCAAGGTGCATCCTGATTTTGATCTTGTCGTCGTCTACTCTCGGCTTGTTCTTTCGTCAATTAAAAGCCTTCCTTATAGAATTGGAATAGGAGTCTGACCAGAAGAAGATTTGATCTGGATGTGTTTGCGGTAAAGTGTAAAGTGGTGGGGTGAAGAGTTTTTATGTAGATATTTTTTTAATTAGCTCAGAAGTAGCTGAATTGCAAAAGATATCTTTTTTAATTGATTATTATGTTAATAAAAATGGACTAAAAAGTGTAATTCACTTTTGAAAGGACGATAAGAAACATTTCATATGCGATGAGTTCAGGAGATCTACTGGAAGGGAAATGTAATTGATCAAGATGTGAGTCTGGAGAAATACGTATCTTGTTTAGTGCTTCAAAATTTTTTTGTTAAAAAATAAACAAATAAATTGTAGCAGCCTAAGATGAAAAATTAGGCTACGCCTTCAATTAGTGAAATAATTCTGCATATTTTACATAATGGATAAATGGAGAATCTAATAAATGACAAGACTCACTATGATAAGGTTTTTAAAATTTGCTGGTATTCCAATAACTTTAATAAATTTATGAATTCTCTCAAGAAGAATTGAGCTTGAGAAGAATCTCAAACAGAGTCTCAGCCTCAAACTAGTCTCAAACCTCAAGCTAAATCTTAACCTCAAAGCGATTTATGAAAAATTTAAAGTCTGTATCATGATCAAGACTAGAGGGACAAATTGTCAAGTTCGAATAGTAGCGATGTTTTTTGAAAGTTTGGCATACATTTGTGATTCCATAAATAAATTATATTATACAGAGTATAATGTGGAAATTCCAGCGTTCAATATGGAGATTGTCAACTGAATTTTTATTTGATTTTATTTTCCTAAAAAATCTTTATATTTAATTGGAAAAGACCAAAGATTACTCCTCATCATCAATTATTTTGATGCATTGGTAACGTTAGTCAAAATTTAGGGAAAGAACTTGAGGAAGCCGTGACATTTTGTAAATGAGCGGAGTACTCTGGAATCACTCTCACTTATCAGTTAGCTCCTGATATTACTGACAAATTCAAACCGACCTGTTTGTATTATTTCGGTTGTTAAATGGAGTTTGGCACATTTTAAAGCATTTCAATGTTCTGCTGTAATGACCAAGGCGAAAGTGTCCACCTTATAAGGCATCTAAAAATTTCTGTGCTAAATTTGAATAACAAATATGACATTCAACTGACATAAATCGGCCTGTCAACCAATTTTCTCCCCAATATGGACCCAGAATAACAAAGTTATATGTGTCATCAAAATTTCAACTCGACACATTGTCAACTAGCTTTTTTCACTTCTTGGTATAGAGTGGAATAACTGTTTTAAAAATGCTAGAAGCTAATGTGTCGGCTGATTGAAATGCAAGGATTAAAACAGAAATATGTTATCATACTTCTAACTGTCACATTGTCTACTTGAGAATACACATCGACAACGTTATTCAGAAAAGTGTATTAAAGGGATGTCCTCTACATTTCAGGAATTCTTCTATTCAAAGGATTACCCGAAAAAAACCTGAAGAGATTAATCCATCTATTCCTAAAAGACTCCTTCTGAGTTTCATATTTCGGATGAACAATCTACTTTCATCATATTCTTTTTGAGGGTGATGCCCACATGAGCTCTAGGCTTGTGCGTGGGTAATGAGAGGGATGATGATGAGAGATGACGACTGTTTTTAGGCAGTCGGGACCGACGGCTTTTTGTCTCCTCCGAAAGACGGGAGTGGCCGTTTATGTCAAAATCCTATCCGACAACACTGTATTCCATCTTGGAACCTTTGGATTATCAGACAGGCGCTTATCGCCCTCGGCTACGGACCACTCCATAATCATGATGATAGTCATAATCATAGTCATAATCATGATGAATTTGTAATTTCTCACTTCGAAGATATTACCTTCGCAAACATAAGCTTACACACATTCTGTCCACTCCTGGAAAGTCATCGAGCTACCAATTACAGTTTTTTCAATCTCTGTACAAATTCCCCCATTCAACATATTTACTTACAAATAAATTACAATTATATTACTTTATATTTTTCTACCGTTTTAGAATTATCGAATTTTACAGGAATTGAAGGCCAGTCACAAAAGCTTCATGTAATATACTCTATCTGTGATCAAGAGTGGAGATGGAAGTAATACTGATCAGTAATCATTAACTACTTTATCAATATTTCTACTAAATTTCTGTAATGAACCAGTAGTGGCGAAGCGTGGTATACTTATTTGGTCCAAGCCAAAAAAGTACTGGCGATGACCAAATAAGTATACCACGCTTCGGCACGGTTGGTATGTAGGCCTATAGAAATAATAATATTCTAAACTGTATGCAAATGACTCTAGAATATTCTTTATAATGGATGCTATATTCTATCTGAATGTTGATACATGAGCTCAGATAATTGACATCCCACGAGTCGAAAAAATTATTTGAAAACTCATTCCGAGATGTTATAATAATTTTATTATTATTAGGCTACCTGAAGGCTGAAGCTTGATGGAGAGAGCTTGTTGGATACAAAAATATACTGTTGAACATTCGAAGTAATGAGATGAGGAGGATCATTCATGTTCAAAGATTGCCTGTTATCATCAATCACGTTTCCCAGTCAACATCTTCAGTGGGATTCAAATCTACGTTGTTTGACAGACAGAATTTAATATTTGAATCGATTTCGTGTAGTTGAAGAAGAAAAGATATTCGATTATCGGTCCAAATTTACGGCGACATTGCCCAACCTACAGTTAGAAGAATAGCGCGGAGCTTTTTAGAAGCAATCGAAATAAAGCATGGTTTGGGCATTACCAGTAGCTTAATTGGTTCTTCAACGCCATTCATAACAAAGGCCCTCCCCGAATGTGGCTACACATCGATTGCGAACGCTCATTATATTATTCATTCATTTATTAACGAGAACGATAATATTATGCAAATAGAATATTGTCCTATTATAACAAAGGCTCTGTTGTAATAATTTTTAGGTGCTAAATTAGTGCACCAAAAGCCGCCAGGGAAATATAGATTTTATTTTATTGCTTTGAGGCGGTGTTCGGCTTTTTTAATTGATTCCGCCTACTTGCTCTTGCTCTAAACTCCCGACGTTAGTTATAAATTTCTAAGTCGATTTTTCACCTCTTGCTTTTATCGCGTTTGGTAGCTGATTATCGTCAACTTTATTGAGCCGAGTATTTTGGATCCACCACTCTCCTCATCCTCATGTCTAGATCAATGTCCTCATCTACCAGATAAAATCTTATCATCGATTACCAACATTTATTTTCCTGTGTGTTTTTGTTTCTAGAACCTTTGTAGTGTCTAACATTCTCGAATTTTATTTTTTATTTGTATAGGTGGTTATTTTCTATTATTTGGACAGAGTGTCTAAGATTCTAGTTTTCTATTTTTTTATTTGTGTAGGTTAGCACACATAAAGACCTCTTTATTTATAGTTCGTGCTTGGTAACCAAATAACTTCTATGATAATTTGATCACCTCATACAATTCTCCTAATGATTAACTTGATTCTAATGATATTGATTCTAGAAACACCAAAAACAAAGCCTATCTTCTAAGTGCTGATAGATTTCAAAGAACATCCAGATTCTGTTACTTATCGAACAATATTTCTGTTGGTACTGTAATTTATTGTGTTATAAATATTGGTATTTCTCAGTATTGATAAATGTACCAAGAAGAAAATATATTATTGGTACAGTAGTAAGACAGAAAGAGCACCAAGCTTCCAGTATATGTATATTAATTATCTATTTTTGATCAAATAACTGGATTTAAATAAGAACCATTTTCTCTATTTTTGTAGTGAATCAGTTCATAATTGCAATTTTTCTCTTTAAAAATGAAAGTACTGTTAAGAAATAGCCAATGTATATTCAACTTATAAAATGTGTAACCGAAGTACAGTACAAATTTGGTGATTCAAAACAACATTAACGTCATAATAATTTTTGTGAGTTTACAGATTTGCAGATTTTTACAGCAAGTGTGTAAAAGTCTGTCTATTGTTAGTGGCGATGACCAAATATTTCCTATAGGAAATATACCCGGCGATGACCAAATAAGTATACCACGCTTCGCCACGGTCTATTGTTTATTTCCTACTCAAATTGGTTTCTACTTTCTACTGGGTTACAGATTTGACGTCTGGTAAAATCGGACCTGATCTTTCTATGTAGTCTATGGCTAACCTACTAAGTCCCCATACCTGATTCGACCATGGTATCACTATGCATTAATTACTCTCGATCAGTACATTATATCACTTCGTGAATGTCAACTCCACTTATCGTATTTCATATAATGAGTTCACATTATATCATGCAAAAACCTACCTGATCACCCAAACCCTATATAACTCGACTATATCATGCAAATGTATATGTCGGACTATCGTAATATAGGATTGTCGGATTCTTGAAGTATATCAAATCCACTGGTATTTATTTGAAATGAGTTCACATTATATCATGCGAAAACCTACCTGATTACTCAAACCCTATACTGTAACACGACTATATGCCGGATTATCGAACTATACGAATGGCGGACTACTTCTTGAAGCATTGAGAACACTGTGCAATACTTCTGTGCTTTGTTACTGAACAGTTATTTAGTTAGGAATTGAAGCGCCAATGGTGTTTCGATTAATTAATGGACGGCTTGGCTCTGGCATGGCGTGACCCGTGGTGTTTGATGTCAGGAGTGCGGACAGTTCTCAGCTGGAGTGTCGGTCTTGGGGGGGGGGGGGTAAGTCAGCTGATTCATTCCAGGTTTCCATTAGTCGGGGCGCCTTGGCATGATGAACGTTGAAAGCGGCGAGCTTTACGAGTCTCTGCTCGATTCAACTTATAATTTGTGATGGAGTTGAACTGATGGTTAAACTATAGTATATTCTATGGTCACTGTAGTGGTGTGCGGCTGCCCAGTGTCTCTAGTACAACCTATTTATGTTCAGTACAAATTTTTCAATTAATGAAGCCAATGAAGAACTCAGTGATTCTCGAAATAGAGAATACGGTACTGTTATTGTAATTACTCGCCACTTTCCTTCGTATCAACAATCCTTAAAAATGATTATTGGTTAGTTAAACTTGAATTGAATCAAGTGAAGGCCTCAAGCAGTATGTACACAATCAAATTTCCCCTCAGATTCCACCCAATAACTACAACTAAAACCTCAATCCTCAAGGAATCAATTCCTTGAATTAACAGCTAAGGTACCCGAAGATTCGCGTGGTATACTTAGTATACCACTTACCTGATCAGCTGATAGTTCAAAGTTAATTTATTGGATGAATTTGATAGTCAACATACAGCTTGGAGTGATTCTCGATTTGAAGAATATGGTAGCCTTGTTATTAGTGAAATATCTTTCCTCTTCCAGTGAATAATCCTTGAAAATGATTTTATTTGGTGGGTTAGTTTTCCAATGAATTGAGATATTAAAGAACTAAGTGGTTTTCGAAATAGAGATTACGGGAATATTTTTGCGAAGACTGAAATATTATTCAAGTGATTGAGTAATCTCGAGAGTAATTTTATTTGTTGGGTAAAGTTTCCAATAAATAGATATATATTATTGAGCTGAGTGATACATGAAGAATGAAAATGAAAAAATAATGCACTATTGTTGTCATTACTCAATAATATTCTAGTTTCGCAAGTAAATAATCCTAGATTGCTTTTAGCTGAAGGTCCCCTCAATTCTTCCCAATTTATTAACAAATGAATGATTGCGTTCAAACAATTGAATATAAACTTTGAAATACTAGTTTTGCTTCAAACACCAAATCACTGAATCAGTTAATGGAATGATGTTTGCCATAAACTCACACACCCCTCACCTCTCACCTATTTTTCTTTCACTGAAAATTGTTCGTATATTTTGATAAAAATCAATGAAGTTCATTGGTTGTTTGACTGACCGCACCTCAAACATAAGGTGAACGGTGACTAAGTTGTGATAAGAAATCACTAAAAATTCGAAAGGTGGCTCTCGAGAGAGTAGCCCTGATTACCTTGCCTTAAAAAACTTGGACAGTTGAAGTCCTTGGTGAAAAAGTCCAAGGCTACACTGAAGAAATAGTACAATCATATATAACCAGAAGTTTCGTAGTTTTTTACTTAACCCACCTAGATATTAATAAGAATTGTATTTATTGTATGTCTTTTACAAGGAGTGCCAACAACTGGCCACTACATCACTCTCAAGATCCAATACAGATTAGAGACATAGTGTAGAGTATCTCCGGTGGCAGACAGACGTATAGAGAAGGCTATTCGTAATTGGATTAGAGAGCTGGGACAGGATTGGGAACAGTCTATCATATTTTCTTTCTTATCATTTCTCTCCTATATAATATTGGAACCTTCCGCCTGTTTTAGTTCTTCGATGACCTTAGAGATATCTATTGTTTATTTTCAGAGTCGAGCATCAGTTTCTCTGTAATAGGGAAGGTGATATTGAGTTAGATATCCATGGTGCTTAGCAAACTATACTAGCAAACTACATTGAATAAGAGAACGTAAACATATCCACATATCCATGTTGCCTAGCAAACCATATTAGCAAACTATATTGAATAAGAGAACATAAAATTTGTCGCATGCACATACTTCATGAGATAGTCTCATGTCTCATCTCATTATTATAAAAAGTGTGTGGTTTTGTCCTTTTATATAATAATAACTACAAAAAAAACTGAAAACTGAATTTTCGTATTCCTTACACATTATTAACAAGTTATAGTTTACAAATAGGCTGGTGTCCTCAACTAATTTCTGCTCCCCCGACTGCAACGATTTATGTTTTCAATTTCATTTTTTACTGGAAACGAAGGGAGGGTGTTCAGCTGGTCTCAGCATTTTTGGAGGCTGGTTGGCTACAGCATCCCTCTTCAAAAATGAAACGGAAACAAATTCCTTGGTAAGATGTCGTCACCCACCCCAGGAATAAGGGCTGGGTTGGGCACCTGTTGGTATTACACGCGTGGGAAAAGGAACATATCACCCGACAAAGATGACGGAGGTTCAAAAGTCGAAGAAAAAGTGAGAGAGAGATTCGAGGTTTCTCTTGGTGTGAAGACTTTTTACAGCGTTTTTCTATATCATTGTGACTGGATAGAGTATCGATCATGCTTTTCTGACCCTCCCTAAAGTGTCATGGATTAGTAAAGTATACCGCTAAAAGGTTCTCTGCCTCCACATCACATATTCCATGGTCATATTTTTTCCTTTTTCATAATTCCATTCTCATTCATTCATATCCACCAAGATTTATTCAAAGCATATTTTTATAAGTCAAACTAGATCTAATGGGAGAGCTCAGAGATTATACAGTGATTTTTTCTAATGGTGCATCAATGTGTGTTAAGCTGGCAAGTATCAAGATGAAGTTTAAGTTTCTGGAATTAAATTCTAATAAGTCCATCAAGTTTCATCCAAAATCGAAACATGAAACACAATGGTTTAAAAAATATTTTTATAATATTAAAAATTATTCTTTATTTTTTATCTGTAAATTATTTTCAAGTAAATTTGCTGTATAGTTTTATAATATACTACTGTATCTTGGCGCTGTTTTGTATTATAACATTATGATGATTATTGTGTTGAAATGGCACCCGCAAAAAAACCTGCGTGTTCAGCAAGATCTAACACAGTCATTATAATCTAATTAAATGGATTGATTGATATAATCATATAGATTACGCTATTATTGTGAGCTGCTTACATGCTTTGAGTTTGAAGGATTATAAAAAAATCACTGTAATAATTTGGTGGTTGGCACGTCAATCAATTGTTCATTCAAATAGGTCCTGATCAGCAATTGATTTGAGCATCAACGTCTAAACTGGAACCGATTTCGTACGAAATCGTCCAACGTCCGAACCGCAGGGCACTTGATTCAATTGAATTGATAGCAATTCGGACGTTTTCGGATGAAAACGGTCCAGTAGACGACGAGACTCAGTGTAGGAAACATATAGAAACAGTGCAGGAAACATAAGGCCTGGGAAACTAATTTCACAATTATGATTTTTCAATTTTTCGACATCAACAAAAATTTGGTTTTCGCCTCGATTTTCGAGTTTTGTTCGATTTTCAGGATTTGAAATGCTTTTCTTCCCTCTAGCCTGGGCCTCCCGCATAGTGGTTTCCACTGTTTCGATATACGTCCTTTTTTAACAATTTGCATTCAATGATGCATCTCCTATTTGGGCTTTCAAACAGAAATACAGCTTTCGATACAAAGATATATGGAAACCGTATTGACAATGGTCAGGCTTCATTCACAGTTCTCTCTTTCACCCTTCTCAATGTCCCATGTTATTTTCCTCTAGTTTTAGTTTGCTTTCTGTCTAGAAAGCCTCTTTAAGCTTTCACTCCTTTGTTATTTATTGTATCGAAACAAAGATTGAAAGAGTACTGAGAAGAGTGAATGAACACAAGACAAAGATTCCATTATTCAGCATTATTCTGATGGCTGGTGAAATGGTTATTATACCCTTTTTCAACTGAGTTTGCTTGCTCCGACCGGGTTTGCTTGATATTGATGAATAACTACAAAATGCACCCAACAATACAATCACTTTTTATCATTCTGAAAAATGGATGAAACTTCAACCTACGAGTAACTGGAATTAGGTGATACACGGCAAGGTGGAACAAGCTTCTGGTCTCCCTACCGACAAAAGCCATACGCAAAATATTAAATAATAATGATAAAGTAAATAAACACATTTAACAAAATTATAATAAATAATACTTGGCAAACGGGAAACGTGGTAGATACGTGGGAACTAAGTTGGTCCATACTTATACTGAATTAGGTTGACTCATACACTGCATTCAGGTATTTTTCACTAAAGTTTTCCCTCAAAGTGACACTCAGTGGCAATAGATCAATTCAATACTCTGTTTCAGTTTAAAAGTAATGCTTTTTGAATACCATTGCATTAGTAATCGGCTGAAAGGAGCAAGGATGGTGCAAATTCAAGAACGACTCATACATCAATACTCACTAATGATTAATTAGTCTAATTTTTGTTAAATGCGACTAAAATAGAAAATAACAACTATTTATAACAAATTTCCTCTTTTCCCATGTTTGATTTTCATTTCCCTGTTTCAACTTTTTTATAGATTACCAAGCTTTTTATTCCAGGTCAACCCTTATTCTCTTGTTGAATACTATAATCTGAAGCATGGTCAACGTAGTTTTCAGCGTGCGACTGGAGTATTGTCAGTGACATTCTTGTGGACTTAGGACACCGACGGGTTTGGTGGTGTCTTCAATCCCCTGATCGTCTCCACTGAGGTTTTAAGCTTGATAAAAGAGAGGAGGTGGCATGGGTGATTGTAATGATGAAGTTAGATGATGTTGAGGAGGGGAGGGGGAGAGGGGATAACAGGTGATTCGAGCTGGAGATTTTCTTGAGCTGGACGGTCATGGGAGAGAGAGAGAGAGAGTGTATCGCGGCGCGGCGACTGTGCCGCAGCGGGGGACTCATTTCAATATGAATACTCGAGCGCTGATGAGACCAGATAGCAGGCGACATAAGCCCTCTGACCGGGTACTTTCCCGGCTATAAATTAACTCTGTGAAATATTAACAACGGCTCGCGTCTCTCAAAACTCGAATTCCATCGCCGAGACCGGACAAAATCAAATCCTGCATCTCTAAAATGAGAATTTAAACTACTGCGTAAGCCCATTCGAAACAAATTTTCGTTTTTCTTATATTATACTGGATGTGTCGTTTGAAATATTCGTTGTCGAAAGTGATGGAAGTTGTTTCAAAGAATTGCATTTACTTGTATTCTATATATTTTTTTGCTTTTCTTTCATTGTTATTTTTAGACCTGAGGCCTGTACTATAAACATTTTGAATTTTGAGAATAATCAAGCCCTGTTTCATAACAATATAGAAGTTCTGTGAAGAGGAAAGAGGCGGGAAAATTCACAAAAACAGGGAAAAGGCAGGAAAGATTAACAGGGCCTTGACTATTCTCAAAATTCAACTGCTGAATGTATTTAGTGAATGAAAGTAGTGGAGACACTACTGGTGAGTGTGACCAAAACCTCCCAGTTTCTCAAACTGAGAATTTTTGTATTTTTAGAGGAGAAAATTACAATTTTTTATTCTTGCCGCTTGATATTTGTACTTCACCCTATTACAGTCCAACAACTTCTCATTTCTTAAAAATGACTTTCAAGCGATGAGTAAATCCATAACATTGGACTAAATAGATCAAAATTTTTCTGCATGGACATGAAATGGTATGGATTCTGCGTATTTAAAAAAATTTCATTTATTTTTTGTCCTTATGAAATTATTGTTCATGAATTCAAAATAACGAAGGTTTTTCAAGTAAGGAGACGTTTAAATTAGTTCCTGATGTACTACTAAACACTCTCCACAATCCAATCTTTTATTTTAAAAAAATTACGTAAATTCAAGATGGAAAATAGGTCTACGATAAGATTTGCTCAGGAGTGGGTTCACTTGAAGCTTAAACTTTCTACAAACATAAATGGGGAGTATTAAATAGCCTATAGGCTCATATTCAGCCGAAATATTTCACTGGAAGAACAATGACCGTCTAATCTGCCGGAGGAATGACACTGCTAACCAGAGCCGCATACCTGAAGGTATTTTGGGTCAAAGCATAAAAATTATGGAGGATACTTGAGTATTGTGCCGTGCTCTGACGCTTAACGGTATTCAAAAAAGATGGAGAAAAACAGATAAGTGTGAAGTTTATGACGTTCTTGCTCGGTTACTTATAAGCAGCATCAAGAGGATTTCACTTGAGGATAAAAAATATACGGTAGAGAGAGACCAGGAATTATTCTGTTCGGTATTATGGCAAGTAGAGGATTGTCCATACGTCGAAGAATCCTTTAAATTTGAAGAGAAGTAAGAATATGAGACATTTCTGTTAATATTTTCACTTTCTTATGAAGTACATGAATGAATAAAGGATGAATAAGTATTTTAATTGAGTGGTTGAATGAGTCTTTCAATTTCCAATTATAATGATTTCTCGAGACATACGTTAGATTGCAGGAGATGAAATGAATTTAACGTCCATAAAATGACGTCTTCTAACAGAATTAATGCAACATCAAATTTAGCTCCATCAAAAGATGCCATTTTAGAGGTCAAATTTATTCAGCTTTCGAGTTTAAAGTGTTATACGTGTTATACAACTAGATTTTAAAGTTTAAAGTTCAGATCATTCTTTGGCAAGGTTCTTTGGAAACGAAATAACTGCAGTTTTTACTGTGAATCACTCTGAATCAAGTGACAGTACTGTACAATGTCAATAATCTAATTTTTATTTTTCAGTCATAGGTATTGTCGAAAGAAGATACCACATTTTGGATTCAAGAGTCGGATTCCGAATCTGAAATTCAGGAGTCGTAGTGATAGGCGAAATCGTAATCAAAGCATGTAATGTGCGACAATCAGCAGTAAAATTGAATCGAGTCTCGACTCCGCGAAAGTCGTTGACTCAGCCGTCTGTTATCACTGTCGATTACTTAATGACATTGTTTACTCAGCAGATGAAACAGCTATTGAAATCTTCGATCAAATACTAATGACGTTCAAACGCTTTGTCAACAATATCGATAAAGATATGTCCTATTACAAGCTGCGGTGTCCGAGTGGTTTTAAGGAGTTGGACTTGAAATCCAATGGGTTCTACCCGCACAGGTTCGAATCCTGTCCGCAGCGACATTTTTTTATCAGAGTGAACAAATCAAGAATGTATTCATATGGGAAATACAATACTTTTAGAGAGTTGGCGATCTTATAAATATATTTTCTGTTTTGTTTTTACCAAAAAGTATTCTTATTTTGAATACGATACAAATTTGAAAACAGCGAACGAGGACAGTAATTTGCGTACATGTTAGATGACATAATATATAGAGATAGAGAATATAGATAATAAGTCAACCTTATTCAAAGTTTTAAATGGATAGATAATGAGAATTTAAACAAATACCGTAATTCAACTCATTTGAATTTATTTTTTGATGCAATACTTAGCATTCACTACATGATTCTGCATTCTACCAGCCAACCCCATTCAAAGAATTTGATATAGATGGAATAGCGAGGTAGATAGGATGAGAAATGAGATTGAGCTGTTATTGAAATATTATAAGAAATAGACAAACAAGAGAATTATAACATTATAATATTCAAAGCTGCTGTATAAAATTAATCCTATGTTTTTATTCCATAATAAAATAAAATCAATTATTAAAAGAGATCTTGAGAAATAAGATGGTCTCTTTCAAGACAGACTCAACTAACCTCTTCAGTTGAATTCAAAACTTGATTATATAGTCCAAATTTGAATCAGATGTATCAAGTTATAGTATCAGCATCTATAGCAGAATAAGATAAGTCTTTGTCTGGAATGTAATCAGCTCTAACTGAAAACACTGTAGAGAGTAGTACAGAAAATTAATGTATAAGTGATTAGTATTAATTAGTACTGAGTGATTAGGGATTCAGGTATACTGGAATAAAAAAAGATCTCATAATTGAAATAAATTTAGCTATACTACGAATAGGTACGTATTATTATACTATACTGTATATAAAAATGGTACTGATACAGATACTGGTACTATTAATACCAATAGTCCAGTACTGAGTATAACAGAAGTCATGTTTCACCTTTTTCGAATCAGATGCTTCTATGGACTTCTCACACAATGACCAATCAAGCACTCCGCATGAGGTTTACATACGAGGAGACTGACAGCACTTAATTTGATTTTGCGCTGCCATATTTATGATTTGATAGAAGTAAGACACAGAGCGCCTTCCGATCGAAAGATATTAACCCGATCCGCGTTTAGCAGGCAGGACTGAGTTTTACTAACAAGATGTTGGAGTCACGTGATTCACAGGTGGGGGTCCCGGGGTTCCTGGGGTGCGAGAGGAGGCCAGCAGCGAAGTCCAACATAGTTGCTGCTTGACGTTGAGGAGAAGGACACGGGCGCCCCCTGAAGTCCGAGCCATCTGACACGGCCAACACAATCAGGCCACAAGACAAGACACGAAAGATCAGCTCTCGTGGGAATGACAGTGGGAGCCCAATTTACTCGCCGTATTTCAAACTCATTATACCAGGATACGGCTGCCCCCTTCTTCAACTTTTGTTTACATTTTTTCTAGAACAAATATGAGATTGAAAATAAACAAGAGATAAAATAAGCGGTATTATGGGAAGGAATGAGATTAGGCCATTAGGCCTCGTCTTCCATTGGACCATGTTCGTCCGGAAACGTCCGACGTCCGAAAAACTGGCCATTTGATTCAATGTTAACATTTCGGACGTTCGGTTGTTTTCGGACGACAACGGTTCTCGTGGACGAGTAGGCTAAATCTGTGAATGAATCAGATAATTATTGTCATTGAGACTTATGAGTGTGGTCACGAGCTCTCGCAAACTCTGTAAAGAGAATGTCTCGATATCTCTCGTAAATGAATTTCAAATAAAATTATTTTAGGCTGAATGTATTGAAAAATGATTGATGGAAGTTCAAGAAAGATATCTGAATTCTCCCTGATTTGCTCAAAATGTACCGGTACTTCATAAGAATATTCACCTCTATTACTGAAATTGCTAATGGGTAATAATTGAAATACTCATAGTAGCTCAAATTAAAATTCGTTGTAATTCAATTTAGCAATAGTTGTAATGAAAGAAACAAAACTTTTTTGTAAGTATACGAGTATAGGCTACACTCGTATAAAAGTACTGTACTACTTAAAAATATGGCATGCACTTTCCTAGGAAATAATACAAATAGGAAGCTGCAGTATTGATCGTAAATGAGGCTTAAGAAATTCATTCCTAGTTTTGAAAATTAAAACTGTAGAAGAATAATAAAATTCTTTATTCATTTATATAGAATTATTACTTCGGAATCAAATTAAACTATTAGTGAATCATTAGCAAAATCGAAGTAAATTATTAAATTAGTTATTTTAGAGGTAAAATGGAATCTAAACTATCGACCCAAGTCGGAAGTTGAAAAATGCGATTCAAATGCAAATGCTGGATAAACAGAAAGTTTCAATTGAACAAAAGAAGGGGAGTTCACCCCCTCAACCCTCTCACCTTTCAGGAGAAGCGAGGGATGAAGAGACTTGGCTAGTAATCCTTTTAATAGAGCCGGTGGTAGGCAGATCCCCAAAACAGTGCAGCAGCAGTGAGTAGGCATGCCGTTTGATTAATGGGCTGGGGATTCGGTAGCGGCAGCGCCAGGAAAAGCGCTTGGAGTCCTGAGGGAATGTCTAAGCAGATGGTGCCCTGTTCAGCCAACTTGCCAACTATGAAGGCCGTCTTGGTACCCCTCCCCCTCCTACCATTTCTCCTTGTTACACCAAATGGTGGATGTTGGTCGTTGCATTAAATACTACTACTATCATTAAAGTTTGTCGCTTCAAGTTGTTGTGTAGGTACTCAAAACTACTTGAACAGTCTTGTACCAGGAATGTGGAGTGGAAATATTTTCTTGAAAGAAAAACTAATTTTTAATGCTCCGATAAAGGTGGTGAACGTACTATAGAGGTAGTGTATTAGATAGTCTAATTGATTGTCTAATTCGAGGTAATAGCCTGATAAGCTAAACCAAGCTAATACTCTAAAAGTCTAATTGAAGCTTCTTCATCCAGAGAAATGGAATAAATAAATGAATTTATTCCCCTTTACAAAACATTACAAAAACAAGTGTATAATCACTTGGAAATTAACTGATCACTCTAGAATGTCGATAGGATTTAGATTTTTACAAACAAGTAACAACTTTTGTACCCCTCTTATTCTCACTGTAGCTGGTAAAAGTAACAAGGAATTATAACTGAATAAAATTGAGACAATGTATCAGTAACACAAACACTGGGGGCAAACAAACAGCATACGCAATAGCCTACTGCCTACCTATTAATTTAGTTTAAGGTGTCAAAATCAATTGAGAGATCCTAATTATTAACAGAAAACATGATTCCAAACACATGTTCAATTAGGGATTAGAGGACTGATAAATTTTAAGAAATGATTATTGATCACGTTGATTTGAACCAATTAATTTTACAAAGAGTTGTTAGTTGAAATTGATACTATCAAATTCGTCAAAGTTTTTATATTATTTCTTGGAATACAATAATAACGTTGAAATAGTCATAAATCTCATGTCAGGAAAATTTATCTTGGTGTAGCAAATTGTGAATTTATGATCTACTCTTCTTTTTTATGTTCTTTGTTATATTACATCCTCATTTTATGCTCTTCTATGTTATGAAATAGTTCTTCATGCTCTTCAATTACTGTAACTATTCATACTCCCCTTCTTCCATACTTGAATTCTTCTAACTCGTTATAATTTCAAAGGTTCGAGCTGTTCCAGTTCAATTGAGAATCGTATTCATTAATTAGCTACAAATACGTCAGTGTTTATACTTAACGAATCAGAGCACCATCTTATTATTAAATATATATCTTTCGTTGTCACGCTTCACGGAGCTGGCTGGCCTCACTCAACTCAACGGGCGTTGCTTGATTAAATCCCTTGTCCCCGTGATTTATCGCGGTCAAGGGATTATAATGAGCATAGCACCGGTCACCGAGCAGAGCAGATCAAGTTGAGCCACGGGGTTCTCGGTTCAGTCGTCTTTTGGTGAGTCTGATGGAAAATGTTGTGGTGGAGCGGTGGAGGGAGGGGAGGAGGCTTTTGAAGGGCAAGGTCGGGGTTGTTGAAGGATCTGATAAGAGATTCTTCAAATAGTTTAGACTCGTCTAAAGTCTCCGCGCAATCCCCCACAGTATTATTATGTAGAGGTGAACATGTCCCGACTGCAACTTCTTTCTCTCCACCACCTTCAACCCCTCCCCCCACCCAACAATCAACCCCATCCCCCCCCAACAACAGGTACGAAGCGGTTTGCAGCCCATTGTAATGTCTGGCCAGCCGTTATGTATCGGTCTGCAAGAGAGAAATTCCGCAGATGAGTTTGCCTCTGGAGAGGCTATGTAAATTTTTGTACAAAGAGAGAAAAGAGAGTCGGTACAAGAACGGAGTGAGCAAGAAGAAGACAAAAAAGTCGATAGGTTCGCCCAACGAGAGCCGTTGTGAGAGGATCGTCCGTGACGCAATTAGCTTAAGCTAACAATATATGACAGCCACTATTCTGGGCTTAACGAGGCCGCATTGTAACTTACGCATTTAACGACGCCGAACAGTCAAGAAGCCGGAGTCCACTCAGCCGTGCCGTCTCGTCGACCGGTCTCAACCCAGCCGCAATGGACGCTGTCGCTGTTACACATCGTGCAAATAATTTTTAAAGTTATGAAAGTGTTCGACAAGAAACATCTCCGCTCTTCCTCTCCCCTCGCGAGAAACCCTGACATGAATGTTGTTTCCAATCAATTGGCTGTGGAACTTTGTAGAGAAACTGTTGAATTTCACAACATATTTTGGTTCTTGTGTCATGGGTGATAGATGAATATGAGTTCAGTGTTTATAATCAATAAGCTCAGAGATATTGAGATTTTTTAATCTGTGAGGAGCTGTATTGAGGACATTTGGAGAGACATAAACAATGCAGTTTATTGACTGTTCAGTGTACACTATCACCATTATTATTTCTACTTGTTTACTCAATATTGCATTTTTCTTACCAATAAAGCTTGTATATATTTACAAGTACAGTGGTTAGTTGAATAGAATATGTATAGTGTGTACAAGTTGTCTATACATTGATCCCAGTAATTGTTACTTTTCCTCATTGGATTTGATTTCTTTGTGGATAGCGTGCATTCGTGCATAGAAATAATAAACAGGATTTTTCATTTAATTATTAAAGTGTGGAGATTACTCTTAGGCTCTTACCACAATCTTTCACCAGATAGTGGGATGCAAATAATCAACAGCTACAAGCCATAACATTCATATTTATACTGATTTCATGTGCCAATTGAAGATAAATTATTTAGCGTTTGTGGAAACCTTGACTACCAATTATTCAAAGCATGAGCCTTCATCAATAAGCTTTTCTAATTGATGTGCTGAGCTAATTGATAAGATTTTCTAAACCTATGATTTTTATATAAAATTCTACTTGTAGAATTCAACTTAAAGTCACATAAACATTCATCTAGCAATCATCTAGTCTTTTGCTGGAGAGGAACCACATATCATGTTTTTATGTAGGCTAACAGAGAAAAACCAACTTCTTTCGAGTTCAGACTCTGGCTTCAGTCTCTACGAAGGCTACTGAGAACATCATGCATCAAATAGAAGCTCACGTACTTGGGGAGTCAGATCACACTAGGCGTCAATTCTGCAATCCTGTAAACAAATCTGCAAATAGAAACGAATATACCATTTGGAACAAATCTGTAAGTAGAAACTAATACATTATACCAGTTGGAACGCATCTGCAATAAGAAACAAATCTTTGAACGTAATTTTTGATTATATAGAAAGAACAGTTTATATAAGGAAGAAACTGTCTGATTAATAATTTGTATGTTGGAATATTGTATTTGTTGATCGGAAATTATTGATTATAAAATATGTATTAAATTCGTTAGAACCATATATGAATACCTTTGAATGAATGAATTGCAATATGAATGTGAGGATTTAGGATTTGATAATCAAAATGGAATGACTTGGTGGGACTTATCGGAGCGAGCAATTAGAGTTGTGGCGCTAATCACACCGGTCACAGTCAGTCCCCTCTAGCCCCCCTCCCATCCCTCCCCTCGCCGAAAGTCGTGTTTCGCCCCCCACAAAACATAACTCAAGCGACACATGCATCGCGTCCCTGTCCGAGTTTAAAAATTCAATTGCCTCCGCCCCCAGAGAGCAGTTTCGCGGTTCCACCAGCTGCGACCCACCAGCGTCGCACTTTAAAACAATAAAACACCCTGCATTATTTACCAGTATTCGCTCTTTCACTCTTTTTCCTCTTTCGCTCTCTGCTTCTCTTCATTTATCCATTTTTCCTATCTCTCTTACGGACCCTGTACTCTTGCACAGTCTAGAATTCTTTCCTACTCTCTCTATCTCTCTCTCTCTCTTTTCCTCTTCTTTTTTCCACTTTCCCTTCTCTCTCACAGAGCCTTTCCTCTCCTCTCCTCTTCCAGAGTCCAGAAGTTCCCAAAAATGTATTATTTTACAAACTTATTTTCCGTTTCACTCCGTCGATTTCATCCAACCCTCTGTTGTGCTATCAAACAGTTCTGGGTCCCCTTATTCTCTTCCCATTTGAAAACGTTTACCAATATTACAGTTGGTGAGGGACCGAATAGTCGATTGAAATCATCTATTTTTATCATTCCCAGTTATATAGATGTCAATCTTACTACTTTAATACAGTATTAAGTTTTCAAGACAAAATATTTCATCTCACTACTTTAATACAGTATTAAGTTTGACAAAAATTTTCTCTTGATTTTGTTGATTTCTATTAAATCTTCAATTTGCATTTCTTTAGCAATGTTCCACGATTTTCTAACGCCAAACGTTTCTTATCTTAAAGTTTTCACTCCTTGTCATACATAGACTTTCGACGGTTTTCTGATGGAGAAAACCGTTACTGAAGAGAATTAGTCAACTGAAAGGATTATTGACCAATAGGATCACAATCTATACAATGATAGTTTCGACTATACAGAAGAAGATTGTGGCCATAATAAGGCTAATCTACAAAAATACTTAATAATTCTAAGCATAAAATAAATTTCCAAAGAATAGGGTGAAATTCTTTTCTAAGAACTATTCAATAGTAACTGTATTTTCAGAAGCATTTGTACCGCGAACAATGAATGTCGAATGGTAATCTGCAATCACAAGAAATCAATCAATGTTTTTTTTTTAAATAATCATGACAAAACACTTTGTATGATACCGTAAGTTTTTGTTAGAATATACCAGATTATCAATATTAGAATATTTTAGAATAGACCATAGTTTATTTTAAATCTAGTTCCTAACTGGGGAAAGTTTTATACTCTGCTCATTTTATTACTTGCTGCCACAGAAAACTGAGATTGAGTAAACGATGTAGTATGGTGACTGTGTGAAGTCGTTAACACGAACAGCAGTAGGATTCTGTTAACATAAACGGCTGTATTGAATTCCAAACATCATTACATGATCAACAGGCTTGCGCAGATAGCAACTAGTACGTGTAGCGCAATCTGAAGAAGTGGTCTTGAACACTCTATTCTCAGGAAGCTGCTCTTCGACTAGCTGCTAGTTGGCGGTAACCAGTGACAAAACTGTGGCTAATCTCAGTAGGGATAAACCACAAACTAGAAGCCACTTGCCTCGGCTGTGCAATGATTATTTCTCAACAGTCAACAAACTCGACCAGAATGCATCCGCGGAGACAAATATCCATATACAGAGTGCGCGTTTAGAATACAAAGCTGCTGCAGAAATCCAAAATGGAGTTGTAAGATTCAATTCCGAATAAATTAGGCATGTATTGAGAAAACATCACAATAGTCCGCGGAAGGGTATCCATTAAAATACGTCTTTCACAGTGGAACCAGTTATGTTGATGCGAGTGCTATTGTTGTATGGAGAATGTATTCATAAAGCGAATACTTACTTTGTAATTCGATTAGTCGTATCATTTTATGGACCTCATTCTCCAATTCAATGTGCTCTTGTTTATACCTGAATACAATCAAATTATTATAATTCTTATTACACTATCATAATTATCCAATTATACTAACTTATCACAATGGAGTTTTTAAAATATTGTTTACGTAAAACTCTTTGTAATTGAACATTTACATCCCGAGCGACAATCTATAATGAACCAATGCCTATTAGTTGTAACAAACCGCATACATATTCAGCAGAAGTGGGACTCTTATTCTGGAATGCAATGATTTCCTTGGAAAACAATTAGAAATCAAAATCATAGCTAATTTTCCATTAGCAAAGGTTTCTTGACATATTTTCGCGGCCAGTTGAAGTTGTACGAAAATCCAATTGAATTTAACAGTGCACGAGAAACAATGGAGGAATCCGATGTTAATGCAAATGACGTCATTTTATGATGGTTAAATTCAATATATATTGGATTTTCGTGAAACTGGCCGTTAGAGATTTTATAAACTTTGATTCAATGTGATACACTCCAGGCTAACCACAAATAAGTATTAAGCTGATGGGCATGATAAAAGTATAAAAGGTGATATAATAAGAGGAACATAACTTTGAAACTCAGTGTATTTAATCAGTTTATTAACAATAAATGTATTTATTTCAGTTGACTGAGTATAATTAGGGTATTCATTTCATAACACTTTCAAAATTGATTCTTAACGTAATGATTATTGTATTGAGGACCTACTTCCCATGGTTTTCTGTTGGCTTGTAGTCCTAAATGATCTCCAATTACAGGAAGTCAATTAAAAATTCTACAAGTACGAAACCAGCTTTGTCGCTTTCTTATTTCAACTGTCATCATGATAATTGATCAGTGTGTTGTCGCTCCACTGACTCCAGCGTTGTTGTCGTTCATAGGTCGCCACTTGCTAGAAACAAGAAAAATGTACGAGAGGAGAGCAGGATGGTGAATACCAGTGAGAAGAGAGTGAGGGAGACATTGGACTTGTAAACCGCTGAGAAAGATAGGACAGAGTGTCATGGACTCAGGAGGTAAGGACACATGCAGGAGAGTGAGATGTTAATCGAGCCGAGGCAGTTGTACTGGAGTCTTGCTTGCTTCCTCGCCGACTGTCAGAATGGGAATGGGAATGGTCTGCCGGTGATTAATGACTTTGGGCAAAGATCTTCATTAATCATAGCTCGGTGCCCTCAATCAACACTTTTGCAGCGGAAGCATCTTCTTCTTCTTCCTCTTCTCCTCTTCTTCTTCTTCTTCTTCCTCCTCCTCCTCCTCCTCCTCCTCCTCCTCCTCCTCCTCCTCCTCCTCCTCCTCCTCCTCCTCCTTCTTCTTCTTCTTCTTCTTCTTCTTCTTCTTCTTCTTCTTCTTCTTCTTCTTCTTCTTCTTCTTCTTCTTCTTCTTCTTCTTCTTCTTCTTCTCCTTCTCATCTACTTTCTCCTCCCTAACTCTTCCTCCAATGGTATCCTGCTTCCGCCAACTGGTGCACTGCATTGCATTTTGCTGTTATGTTGATTGTCTGTCAAACAAGGCGAGCTTCGTCATAATAACAATTGGTCAACGATATCTCCGGCGCAACATAATTGAAACAGCGTAGAAGAGGACGGAATTTTTCAGGCCATTAATAAATTATCAAGAATCTCTACTTCAAATGAAATGTATCCTGAAATATTATGTATTGGAATAGTTATATTCTTTTGAATACAGTCATGTACTTGAACTTGGATTAAATTGATGCTGTATTGATTGAGATCAAAGAATACTATATTGTGTATTGAATTATTTACATTGATTTCTTCATATTTTCCAATTTTGGCAATAGAAAATTTTGAATAACACTGTTGAGTTTATCAAGTACAGCAGGAGAGTGAACGAGTGAAGAAGAGTAATAATGATCAAAAATTAGGATGCAATCTTGTATATTTAAAAAACTATAAAAAGTACAAATCATAATAAAATTATAATTGAGTCTACAATGACTTCAACTGGAGTTCATGGGAAGAAATATGAGTAGTTATGTACAAATACATCGTAATGAAAATGGATAGTATGAAAAATGTATAGTAGTAAAGCTAGTCTTCAAGACTAACTTTCTTTTAACACTTGTTTGAATCATTACAGTATTTTTACAATCCTTTGAAAATTCATTGAAGAAGAGAGCAGAATTAGATGATATTTATTACATAGGATGGAATATTGCGTGAAATATGTGAATTGTGTGAAAAGGTAGTGAACTGGAATGAAAAAAAGTGAATGAGTAGGCTACAACAAGAATAGAAGGGTATACAGAAGGTGAGTTGAGTTCAACATTAGCTCGATTGCAATAGAGAAAATCAATAAATTACATCAGTGGCAATGGAATGCAGAATGCAAACTGCATTTACCAATTGACCATCGCTAACTAATTTAATATCTGTAACGATAGCCGCACCTCTGTGATGTTCGAATAATACAGTGGGTACTAATTAAAATTTCATTAAATTACTGGCAACGGCGTTTGAGAGCGTACGCTGAATTTCGCAAATTGGGTAAAATGCCATCGCCATAACACCGCTTTTTGCTACTGGATATGACTGAAGCACCACACACAAATAGCATTTGACCGAGTTGAAAATATAATAATTAACTTAAATTCTTGCGGGTGAATGAAAGCCAGTTAGTTGGTTTCGTTGGTCTGACTCGCACTGCACGAATATAGCTAATTAAATCAAAACCCGAGTGGCGTAAATACGCTACAAAAGCCGGTAACGCTTTAGATTTGCAGTAATATATAGGAATACGGGCGCCTAATTGGATGGTAGTTGATATTCATTGATGCTTTATAAATTATTCAAACTCTAATAAACGTTTCGAATTATAATATCATCGAGCAATCGGTTGGCTACTATAGGAAACCACGTTTGGCTGGCTTCATACAACTGCTCGTTCAGGGTGATAAAAATGTCTGTATGATGGCGGGGGATGAAGAGGGGGGGATAAAACGAGGAGCGGATACAGATCTAGATGCAGTTCATGAATACATTGCGATACTACTGAGCGAAGAATACTCATACATACCAGAGCGAATAATCTTTTGGTAGCAGAAGTCGGATGCAAATTCCTTGCTTGCATAAATATTTTCACTCGATCTTTTCAGTAAAGAAGAGATCAGACCGCGATAAGAATGAAAGCCCAAGCATTGTCATATAATATGAGCCTGTAGGCCGCGTTTAATACACACTATGAATATGATTGTGAAGCAGTATCGTTTTCGGAAAAAGCTTTTGTGCTGTTTCGTCCTTATAAGGGATGTTTCAAAAATAATAACCTAGGCAGCAGAAAGTGTTGTCATAGGAGGGGGATGGAGGCTGGGACTGGGACTCGGCCTCATCATAGCATAGTCGCGAGTCCATTGTTCTTTAAATATGGCCATAAATAATTCGGGTTCCCGGAATATGCGACGTGGCGTTTTGATGGTATCTTTTCGTTCCGTTTTGAACTGAGGAGAGAGTGAGACAGTCTTTCCTTGTGCGCAGCGTCCCGTCTCGGCTCCAGCGTTTTTTCTTTTCATTTTTCAAAAGCGAACATAATTTCGACTAAATAGAAAAATATAATTTAGTGGTTAGATGGTGGGGGGAGCGGTCGGCAGCATGTTTATGATAATGAACGCGATGGACCCTTGGAGAGAGAGCAAGAGAGAGCGTAAGGGAACCCACCTACTTGGGACAACGACGCTTCCTCCTATCGGAATATCGAAAAAAGGAGTCTGCGGGTGTTGATCGGTGCGGGCGGGGAAAATGAGTAGAACAAGACACGACGAAATGAAGAGCCAGAAGACTGATGAACGAGAGAGGAACAACGAATGGGAAACAAGACGAAAAGAACGTGTTCTTAACCATCCTCGGATCGCTCCCTTCACCTTTCTTGCATTCTCTCACTCAAAAATCATCTCTCTCGACTTTTAAACTCCCACAACACATTCCTCTTTCCCAAAACCCTTACCAAATCTTGAATCAAAACCTCTAAAAACGGCATTCCACGTTTATCGCTTTTAAAATCTCAAAGGATACTGATCTCTCCGTGCCAATACCGGTCTGCAGCATTGAGTAAATCACATTGTTTCGCCAAGTTTTCACCACACTTCTCGCCGGGAGACCAAAACACTGGAAAGCCACTAGAAAGTCACCGATTTCAAATGACACTTCATCAAAACAATGTTAGCCTAGTCTAATATAATTTGACTTTCTACATGGAGGGGATAGAGGTTACCAGAGGGACGAAGTTATTTCAAGTTTCAACTTTTCAAGTTTCAACCAAGGGATCAAGTTACCATCGCTTATTCAACAAGTTCCATCTTTTGTTATTAGCAATAAATGACATAATTCAAGTAAATGTTATTAATAAATATTTTAAATTGAGTGATATTTGACTATAAATTAGTGTTTCCATCACATACATGTTGTGATCTATAAATAATTCATGATACTTGGGACTAACAATCCTTTTAGGCTAGGCGTACACCGGTTAGTCAGGACAAGACAAGACGAGATTGGTCACTTTTAGTCACAGTACTTCACATAGTTGCTTATGAAGCAACACACAACGATTGCATCGATGTGTGCTGCTTCATAAGCAGCTATGTGAATTATTGTAACTAAAGGTGACTAATCTCGTCTTGTATTGTCTTGACTAACCGGTGTACGCCTAGCCTTAGAGTTACACAGTAATAGCTGGTTAGAATCTTTCATCCTATAAGAATAAACTGGCTGAATCTGGAATCAGGGTTGAAGCTAATCCAGGATTGACTGGATTGATCTTACTTCCTACAACTCAGCATCTAGCTAAATCAATCTAACCTATTAAGTGTATTGAAGTGAAGAGAGTGGGCAATACATGGTTACAAGCAATACAAGGTTAGTAGTAGTTATGAGTATCTACTAACTTTGGAATAAAAAAGCCGAGAAAAAGGGAGCAAATAGGACTAAGAGAAGGGAGTGAAGAAGAAGGAGACTACAAAAAAGAAGGAGAGGAAGAAGAAGAAAAGGAGGAAAGGTAGGAAAAGGAATGAAAAAATAGGGAAGAATATAAAAAAAAGCAACAAGTACAATGGAGATAGTAGAGAGATGAAGAAATAGAAGAAGATGAAAGAATAGAAGGAGATCAAGAAATAGAAGAAGATTACAAAGAAGAAGAAGGAGAAACAGAAGAAGAAGAAAAAGAAGAAGAAGAAGAAGAAGAAGAAGAAGAAGAAGAAGAAGAAGAAGAAGAAGAAGAAGAAGAAGAATAAGAAGAAGAAGATGAAGATGATGAAAGAGAAAAGGAACGAAAACGTATTGGAGATCTGTAGAATATAAGGAAAGGGAACAAGTAGAATGGTGATAGGGGAGAGATGAATACATAGAAGAAGATTACAAACAATAAAAATAAGAAAAATAGGTAGAAGAAAGAGAAAAAGATAAAGAAGAAGATGGAGGAATAGGAAGGAGGGTGAAGGAGGGTGGGCGAGTTATTGATGGCCGTCGGACACGCAGGTTGGCCTCTTGTAATAACCTCGAAATGAGAAAAATAATCATAAATCGGACGAGGTGGTGCTTGTCGGCCTTTGAGGAGCATGTGAAAAGAGACGAATAGGAAGAGAGGGAGGGAGAGAGAGAGAGAGAAAGAGAGACCGAGTAACCGAAAGGTGGTAGGATGACGAAGAGGTAGTCGGGTGGGTGGACTCCCCCTCAATAACAAGCAAGCTCTCCTTCAATTGTTTCTAGAATTGTTGCAGGTTGTACTGCGTCTCATAATCGTAAATTGCAACCAGCAATGCCGTGAGCCGTGAGTATGTTGGCCGAAAAATGAATCAGCTGATATTTTTCCACTCATTCTACAAGCTTTGTACAAGTAGGATTCATTCTGCTAAACATTAGTCAATTATTAAACATTACACAAGTATTATTCACTCTACTAAACTTGAGTCAATTATTACATTATTCGAACTTTGAACAAGTATTCATTCATTCTGTCAAACCACCTCAGTCAATTATTGCGTTATACAAGACTTTTACAAGTCGAGGCAGACAGTGCAAAAAAGGCCTCTATGCTCGACTTACGAAAGGAGTACTTTTCTTAACTGATTACTTATCTGGGTAGGGTTTTTAATGACCTTCTGATTTTGCCTCAAGATTTTGGATGGAAACACCCACAAAATCCGAAAAAAATTAGAAATATCTGTTCTCTTACGGGTTTTCGCATGAAACGTGTAAATTATCAATATTACCGAAAATGTTGTGGTGTAAGTTTCAAAGAAGATAAATCAACAAAAAATTTTAACATGAACCGAAGTTTTAATTCATGAAAAATAAGTACAGCGAAAAATATGGCTGCTACAATTTTCCCAAAATGACTAGTTTTCACAAAATGTCAAAATTTTCGGTTTTTTGCTTCTGACTTTTTTAGTGCACTTTGAATGCTACAAATTGATAAGACACAATACTTGTATCTTTGATGAGTTATTGATTCAAAGTATTTTCAGGAATAACAGAAGTCCAAAATCAAGGAACACATTCGACCTATTATTTTGAACATTTCAGCCATAAAAAATGGATTTTTCCAACGCCAATCATACCAATGACACCCTAGTTAATGATTTCTACATGGAATCCTCATATCATCGTTCTACAGAGATGTGTTTACAAGTTGAGGGAGTGAAAATATACATTGGAAGGGCTGATTTTATGGCTTTGGCTTATATCTTTTCAAGGGATGGATTTTTAATGGTGTTTTCTTTCTCACTTTTTTGGAGGCGCGTTAAATTTTACTAATTTTAAAGAAGCAATCAGCTTTTCAAAAAAATAGTTTCTCTGTGCCTAGTAGAACAAGCAGTATTTCCCCATCATATAAAAACAATTAAAGTTGTGATACAAGGTGTGCACAGTGGATTTTTATTAAATGAGGAAGTATCGTTTTTAGGCATGGGAACGGAAGCTTCCCAGTCTTGAAATAATCTCAGCCCCTCGTTATCTGAGTACAACGTTATCTTAAAGCGGAAATGTGTAGGGGAAGAGAGTATTAAGTTGGATCAAATAGAAACAAACGCACTGATTTATGGGATATAGGAAATACAGTATAAAATGTTTGTCTCCCGTAGCATAGGTAAACTGCGGACTCCGGAAAAATGTTGACTTGTGAATGGAAATTTAATTAATTCTCACAAATTTGTTCAGATATAGTAGTCTGTGAAAAGTAACTTACTCTGTATCTATGAAATAATATAGAAGTAGGCCTATGATTTTTGTAGTGCTGAAAAAATGAAAGATGGAAAATTGAAAGAGGAACTAGTGAAGCGTATAAGAGGAACAGGTACAATGGAAATAGGGGAGAAATAGAGAAATGAAAGAGGAGGAGAGAGGAGGAGGAGGAGGAGGAGGAGGAGGAGGAGGAGGAGGAGGAGGAGGAGAAGAAGAAGAAGAAGAAGAAGAAGAAGAAGAAGAAGAAGAAGAAGAAGAAGAAGAAGAAGAAAAATAAGAAGAAAATAATGAAAGAGAAGATAATGAAGAAGAAAGAAGAAGAAGAAAAAAAGTGGAGGAGTAGGTAGGAGGGTGAAGGAGAGTGGGAGGCTAAGGAAGGAGGTTGATCCTGACATGAAAAGTGGATGGAAGAATCGTTTATTTTTTATTATTCACAATCAAAATGAAAGGTAAGAGCGGTTATTTGGTCCAAAACTCCTCTAGTTTCAAAAAGGCTGTTCAATAGCAGGTTATAATACGTATATTGACACTTTTCTAATCTTTGATAATCTCTATTTTAGAACGAAAAACTTGATAAATTTTTCTATTTAGACCGAGTGAGGTTATCAAATAAATATGGAAGTCCAGATTTTATACGAGTTCCAATATGAGACGATTGATTTCATATCAACCTCAGCAAAAAATAAATAATTATAACACAATAAAAACTGTGTTATTGCTATAAGTGTCATGCCTTTTGAAACAGATCCATGCTTCAGTTGTAGCTTGGGAATTAGCTTCAGTTTTTATGTTGCTCCGTAGTGTTCAACCTCATGACAAAAGTTCTCCATGGAAAATTATATAATCCTCTTCTTTTTATTTCAGCTCTATCGAAACGAGTAAAATAGAGCTGAAGATAGATTCTGTGCGCAAAGGTACGTAGCAAAACAGTCTTGCTCTTTCGTTGGGCGTGCGTCTGGTTAGCAGCCAGTAATCGAAAAACTTGGAAGATTTACAACTTGGCGGAGTGTTGGCGGAATTGGATTCGCCGGTAAAAGTGAGGAGCTGCAGCAGCAGCAACAGCAGCCTCCGTTGTTTTCCGATCTTCCTGCGAAGACAAAAACAGAGCAACAGATCATCGTTGGCGCGTGAGAACTCCAAAACACGGAACGACTCACTTTCAGCGTATTCCTTCCTAGCTTTCAAAACCTATCTGGAGCATCATGTTTGAAATTTGCCATACATGCGAGGCTGTAATATGAAATTTTTTATTTTTGTGAAGATAACGTATGTGCACCGTCTCTGATCTTTACATAAAATAGGCGAATATGTTTTTTTTGTAATCAGAACTCCACCGTGGTTTCTCAACCGATTCTATTCATTCACGTCTCATTTGAAAGATGACATTGAGTAGATGTTTGAAAAAAGTAATCGTGGACATGAGGAATGAAAGATAAAAGTTTCAATTTTTATGCCATAACATATAGCAGGATCCAATTAACTTGTCAGAAATCAGCTGTTCAGTAAAATTACAATGTTTTTTTGTAATCAAAACTTGAAAGTCTTAAGACCGATTTAAAGTCTTTAAAGACCTTTTGAAAGAAATGACATTTCAAAGAATAGATGTTTGAAAAGACCTAATAATCGTGGACAGCATTTGTAGGTTAATTATATGCTCGTCGATCATATGTTTTATGTTTAAATGGATCCTGCTATAGGGATCGGTGAGCTGAAAATTTTCACATTTCAATATTTATGATTTGATGATCAGCTGTTTTGAAACAAAAATTTTATTTTTCATTGGTCATTGCATCTTTAATGATTTGAAAGCATTTGTGCAGAGAGCGAAAAGGAGAAAGATGGAGGAAGCGCGATAGAGTAGTAGAGAAGGCAAGAGAAAGAGAGAGAGAGGGAGGGAGGATAGGATAAAGAGGAAGACAGAGAGGAAAGAGAGAGAAGAGAAGAAGAGGATGGGGAAGAAGAAAGAGGAGAAGAAGAAGGAAGAGGAGAGGAAGAAGAAGAAGAGAAGAAGAGAAGAAGAAGAAGAAGAAGAAGAAGAGAAGAGAGAAGAAGAAGAGGAAGAAGAAGAAGGAGGAAGAAGAAGAGGAAGAAGAAGAAGAAGGAAGAAGAGAGAAGAAGAAGAAGAAGAAGAAGAAAGAGAAGAAGAAGAAGAAGAGAAGAAGAAAGAGGAGAAGGAGATGATAAAGAAGAAAGAGGAGAAGGAAAAGAAGAAAGAGGAGAAGGAGATGAAGAAGGAAGAGGAGAAGGGGAGAAAGAGGGAGAAGGAGGAGAAGAAGGGAAGAAGAGGAGGTGAAGAAAAGAAGAAGGAGAAAGAAAAGAAGAAGAAGAAGAAGATGAAGAAGAAGAGATGGTGAAGATGGAGGAGGGGAGGAGGAGGAGGATCATGAACGATTGCAATTCATTATTAATTTGTTTTTGTTCAGTTAGTAATGAACTTTGATTATTTATGAAGAATAATGCTTTCAGCATCATTGTTTCAGTTTTACTTGGATGGAATCGTTGAAAAAAATGTCACGATTTCAATGGAATTTTATTCTACAAAGAATTAAATTACTTTTTGCAAACCAATGCTGACGACTACCTGCATTGATGGTGGTGAAACGGGAAATTGGATGAAAACTTAACAAGATCTTGACAGTGGACGCTGGACTTTTCACTGAAATATTATTTAAAAGATGGAACGTCGCTCTGACATCTTCTCAAATCAAACTTGTCAATTGCAAAAAGCTTCCAGGAAATTATTTTGGAATGTATCAATATTTTTACTCTTCGAAAGAATCAACACTGTGCAGTTATTATTATTTTGGGCCGTGGAATCACTATTTGGTTTATAAAAGAGACTGACAGCTTTTATTCAGAATTCGTTCGGGGAAATTCTCGAATCAATTTCACGAATATCATTCATCCAATCGCCAAGAGAATTTCTCCGTTTCCCCTGTGATTTTCCTCCCCAGTTTCATTATTTATCACGTACTTGAAATGAATTAAAACGGAATACTATTCAAAAACGGATACAAAAACTTCCAAAAAGTTCATGTTTTAATATGGAGGAGTAGCCTAATAGGATTGAAAAGAATTTAAAGAATTCGAAATGGAAATAATAAATTCAAAAATATTTGTAAGAGAAGGGTGTCAGATCAAATTATTTATATGTACGAACGATTGGATTTTAGAAGATCTTCATGATGACCCTCATAATGAAATGAATCATGTAAAATACACATGACGATGATGATGATAACCTTAGAATTTAAAAATCAAATACTATCATCCAAATGAGATACGTAATAAGAAGCTCTAGGAAATATTATTTTGCTAGATATTGTTAGCGTAATAAAAATATCATATGTATTAGAAAGAGATCGACTCATATCAGGAAAACAAAATGCGTTTGAATCCTAAAAACATCTTCTATACAAATTTTCAAGTAGATAGGATACAAGGTAGGGTTCATGAGGATGATGCGCAGTGGTGAAATTTCATTTTTTAATTATATCCCATTTCTTAAAGCTCATTTTGATAGCACTGTACAGTACAAAACATCACTGAACAGACCGCTTATCCTTCCCTTAGAAAAGAAAACTTTCCCCTTTTCTATTACCCACGTTTTTATCAAAACATAGTGTTCATCGTATTTCGCGTTTTTGTTAGCGACGGAAAAGTAAAGGGAACCCATGCTATACATGCAACTGTGAAAATATGCAACTATTATGGGAAGCTGGGGAGACAAGCACTTCTGTTACTCGTCAGAATTAATTAGCAAAATGTGATAGCAGTAGGGAGCGACTGGAAATGAATAATATTTGGGAATTTCGGCGACGATGTAGATTGTATATATCAGATATGTTATATATGGCAGACAGGAGAGTGTTCGTTGAGCGATAACGTCGCTAATGAAATCGTAACGTCAGCGTTTACGTTGATTTGTAAAATGAAAGAACGACTGGACAGTGGCAATGAGTTAAGTGGACGAGCGCTCCGAATATTCAAGTTGAGATGACAGATTGCTGTTGAAATGTTGTTTAATTTAAATGTTATCCAGGCAAGGGTTGCAGAATCCGTGCACGAGTTTTAATAAATATCGTGACAACGTCAATTCTCACCCTTTAAGCTGTTCCCTAACTGCTAAACCGTTGTCCTCGAAAAGCTTCAGAAGCGGTTCAAGTAAAACATTCAGCTGACAACGACATATTAAATAAGGAAAACACATGGTTTTGTAGTTATTTGATTTTTGGATAATCCAATCTCCGACCATGACTTTCAAATCGAATGCAATAATGTCTATTCAATATTTAAAAAAGTTGAAAATCCGGACCTCAAATAATCTGGATTCGTCTCCAGTTACAAATAAAATTATTTAACGAAAAGCCTTGATACGCAAGAGGTGACATTCCTTTTTCGTGGAAAACCCTGTTTCGTGGAAGTCTTCCCTCCCTTTATTTCTGTATTCCGCCTGAAATGACTATTCAAAATGATTACATTTTCTCCGTGTCACGTCATCCTTTTGACTCCAGTTAGCTCTTCGAGAATATTCATTGATATTTTGAAATTGACCATATTCCAAACGTGAGTAGTTTTACATGTTACGTGGACATTTCGTATCGTAGGGACATCTCAAGAGACATCCAGGATCATGATTCATGAATTATCCATGAAATCACATTTCACCATACAGTTTCTGAAAAATGAAATTATTCATTGTTATGTGAAAATTAATTAATTGTCGATAATAAGGAACCCCTGCTTCGATTATATTGTAAGAATGAACTTCAATTCTATTTTATTTTATAATATGCAATGGTAGTTCTCAATAAAAATTATACCGAATCAAGAAACTTCAAATTATTTGCAAGTCACAATGAGACATATCGCAAAAAATAAATTATACTACTGTACCATCTTACATTTGTTTTTTTCAAAAAAATACCTCTATTGAGTAAGTGTAAGATGTGGTGCGCTTATTTGAATCCAGGATTCATCTCTCTGTAGTTGAGTTATGAATTTTTTATCCGTATTATTGTCAATTAGAACTCAATCCTGGTTATATATTATCCTTTCCAGATTTCCCATGAAATCAATGACTTGCATTGCTTCAATATTATATTTTTTCATTGTTTTTCACTGTTGTAAATTCTCTCTTAAACTTTTTCCTTCCATTTGGTTAATCAACAAAGCAAAACAAATCACTATCCTGGTGTAAAAATCTTATGATTGCAATAACTCAAAGATTCATGTGAGGTGTGAACGTAAAAAACTCTTATCTCTTAAAAGCGTCATAGATAGATCATAGGCGTCCAAATCAGCGATTGAAAACAGTTTTAACCTCGTAACCCCGGAGGAAATGATCTTGCAACGGAATGAGATTTCTCTGTTACGATAATTATCTGTAGTCTGTTTGATTAATGGTTATTCTATAATGGAAACACGAACCAGTACCAACATAATTTGTTGGAGCCCGACTTGTTTGCTCTGAGTGCTTTGCTTGCTAGCAAATATCAGCCAGAGTAAACATACTTAGGCTCTAGATAATGATGTGTCGGCCCAGGTAGGTTAGTAAGGCACCGTTTCAGACGTACTAATAGTTTTGGCAAGAGATTATCAATCACACCCTATGGTTCCTCTTCTGTACTTCCTACATCTACCTACAGCTCAATGTCTAATGGACTTGCGTTGATTATGTTTGCGTTGCGACCAGCTTACAACATCATTTTTATTCTCTTTCAATTCTAGTGATCGTTAATTGATAGTCTAGTCGAGTGGCGTCGTACTCAAAGAAAGGTTCCGAAATGCAATCGATAGGTGATCATTATGAGGAATCTGGTCAATGATCTGCTCCTAATGGATTATACATTAATGTAGATTAACGCTTTTACTAGCAAATCTACTGTGCTGTGTTGTAGTTATACTGAAATCTGAATGTATGAGTGAATAATTTTTATCTGTCAAATTAGTCCTCGAAAAACGTCATACTTGATTGAAATCATGATTTTTTCCCATTTATTCAGATTAAAATTTATAACATATTTACAATACAACAGTGTAAAGTATTAATTGAATATACTCCCTGCGTGGATGATAATAGCCTTACTCCAAAGCAATTAACCACAACTGATAACCCACTTTAACTACGAGTGTGTGATCGTATTTTTGAGGATTAAACTGTTTTGTAGTGAGTTATAAAAAGTGCGAGGAATCTCCCATCGAGAAAAACGTGAATTTGTGAGCTGCGATGCTGAGAGACGTCAGGTATGCTAAAACTCTCTCCAGTAGCTATCTAGAATCGAGCAGAGGATGACTTCAGTATTATTTCAACAGACAAGATCCCAAGATAGAATCGGTTTCTGGTTTATAGACTCGGTTCAACGCACCAATAGCTGCGGCTTACACAAAGCAAGCTCGAAAAGTCTGTTCCACTCAATCTTGTTTGATAATATCTTGAGCACACACAGATAAACCGTCTCATTTGCATTGGTGATGCATTATTTTCTGGTTGTCATTCATAATCTTGGATGACCAGTTTCAAATTCGAACGGGCTAAAACCGAATCTCACTCTTCCACCTCCTGAGGAGAGAAAAAGTCCTCCTCTTGATTCTTCATTGTAGAGGTCAGTGAGCCCAATCTACAAGTTGGATACATCTCCAATCAATTAAGCAAGAAGCAAAGAAAATTATTGAGTATAATTCTTACCATTATTCTGTAGTTTGTCTCCAACTACTCCTCAATAGTGATTTAGTGAATCGATTAATACGAGTTTACATGAATACAGAGATAACTTGAATCAAGTTTTTCATCCAAGTACTCACTAGGCCCTAGACTCTCTACGGTTTAATAGGAATGAAACTATATTTAAGCCAATTCAATGAATAAAAATTACATAATATAGCAAATCCGTATGCTCAAACGTCGTTAAACCTAAATGTAACTAAACTTAGTTGAAACTGGAGAATCCTCTATTTAAACTTAGGATCTAGAGTTTAAACGAAGATTATACGAACGGGCATCTATCAGTACTATCATTCAAGTTCAAGGTTGTATACAGAATTTCCAAAGCAATTCTATGAAGAAATTGTAATTCCATTAAATGAAACAAAATTCGCTAAATCTGCTTCTTTCTATGTTTTGTCTTATCTATGTGCCTAGGTTGCTCTACTTTATTGTTGATATTTCCATGTGGGACCATTCAATTGATTCAAAAGTAAATATTACATTTAAAATTAATTTTGTAATTTCTCATCTTATCATGCTTTTTTTATAGTTTGGATGTGGGTCATGGACAAGTGCTACTTGATAGGTGGTGTACCGACAGGGGTCCAGGCACCAGCACCTCTCTCGCTACAAATCCACTCACGCGAAAGTAGGAATATTGAGGAGCAGGCAGTATCGAGCGCGGTTGACAGGTCACAGTCAGTCAGTGCCGGGGAACACAATCCCTTTTCATCGCAGCAGTAAACGGAAAGCTCGGGAATTTTGAAGCAAGAATTTATTGCCTGCATCTTGGGCGTGTGGTAGCTTTCGACACTGAATAAAGTTGAGATTTACTCGCGGCTGAGGAGAGGTCATGCAACGTCACATGAGGTAGAGGGTGAAGAGTGGTTCTGGTCGTATTTTACCGGCTTCACTCACGGCTTTTGTCGACGAATCACGTCACTGTAATGGCGCCTTGGGCTGGTTCGATTCTATTTGCAGACTGCCACAGTTGACGTGATGATGGCAGGCTTCGATAAGCCTGCTCCACATGATCTACGTACGCCGCGTGAGACACTCGTCTCCCATCAGTTTATGAACGCTGCAACCGCAAACGGCAACGTTTCGACAACGCAATGCGGATATCACCAATCACCACGCACTTGCAAATTCGGATAGTTTGCGATTCGGCTGATTGCGTTCGACATGCAAATACACCAAGCTTTAGTAGACCTCGAATTGCTGTTTGTTCTTCATGTTTCATATCCCTCTTTCATTGGAAAGAGGAGCACTTTTGGGCAGAAAGCCTTTTGTTCAATTCCATATTGTAATATATTTGGATCGACAAAGAATTAATGAGTATGATATTCTTAATTTCTATAAATATTAGAGTAATAATACATTTTCCAGCTCGATTTCAGTTACAGTTATGCAATCCATCATTAGAGTATGATTTTTAAGTAAATTGTTTTTTATTTAAACTTTAGAATATGATTCTGAGTAAAGAGACTATATATTCAGTCTCTGTAATTCTGAGATTCCAAGAAGGGAGCCAATCAATGAATTTTATTGGAATTGGCTTCAATTTTCCATTTTGTTACCAAATGTATAACTGGAATCGGGCTATTATATGAATTATAAGTGTATTGTTGTGTATTATAATGATGAAATGTGTTATAAGTTCACTTTTTAGAATATAAATGATATATTGACCAGATGAGCATCATTCAAACTTTCAAATAATTCAAATCCATGAAATTTCTGAGAAAGCTACAATAAGATTGTTGCTGAAGCAATTCTAATAATCTGAAGCATTGAAAACGTCGATTATCGAGAGGCTCTAGCTTTGTAAGGGTAACTCACCCTTACCTTGGTGCTAGATGGAGTTTTTTTTTAATAATTAATTTACCACTAGATTATTATAAGGCTTTACACAAAAATAAGGTGAGGTGGAATCTACCCGTAAGGGTCTCCCCACCGATAAAAAGCCATACGATAAAAAAAAACCACTAGATTATTCGTACCATGGATCAGCAATGTTATAAAGACGCACTAATGAAGTTTTTCCAATGATAGAGGCCTAGTAACTAAACATAAACGTATTGTGAATTTGAAAATGCCTATTGTAATTCAGTTTTATTCAATGGCAACTAGAAATCTTGTACTCTACTTCTATTCTTTTTCACAGCTTAAGTTTCATTGTAACTGATCAAGTAAGAATCGCTCCACCGATAATGAGGATCAAGTCAGAATATTGTATGTCATTTGAGGAGTTGGTTTTTGAAGGAGGAGTAAGAGATTTGAAGGAGTCACAATTATTGTAATTCAAATGACATGACATTTGACTAGAAATTATTAGACCGATATGATGACAGATGATAAACAACTCGAAAAATACCTGAGAGGCCTTCAAGCAAGAGAGGGACAGGTAGTCGATAAAAAAGAGGGTGAGAGGGGATAATATATTTGGAGGCAGCTTGGTTGAACGCATGTCTAAGAAGAATAAAAGGAAACGAAAAGTGACAGTTTCGCGAGGATGGAGGACAAAAAAGGACGATATGTGTGCGAGATGTGTGCAGCGCTGCTGCTGCAGAATGACAATTTATCTCGGGTGCACGTCTGCAGTCATTCCAGATACGATCTCTTCCGGAGATTTATCGTCTCTTCCTTCGGCTCCGTCCTTTCGTTTGTCCTAGGCCTTTCTCAACCACGGCGTCGAGATCTCCCACTTGTGTGTTTGTGTGTCTCACTATTTTTCTCTATTCTCTTCATCATCATCATCATCACGCACCCCCTCCCCTTCCCCACCCCCACTTGGGAGATGACACATTAGCATCAAATTGCATCGGCCCACCCCGAGAGTCGAACGTGAGACTGTGACCGGTGCGTGACCCAACTGCTAAATCGAGATTTTATATTTCCTAATTCTCAGCCCTTCACTTTTTAAAACACTCATGAGAGACAAAATACTTATAAACACACAGCCTGTACAAACAGTAACAGTCATTTATCAAGCACAACGGTTTTATCAAAGGGTTCCTACCGTATTTTGACTTATGACAGAAATGTCTTATTTCAGATTTTGATAGCCATTTGTCATCTGGATTTAACAAGGTCTACTGCTAACAGTAAGGGGCTACTGTTTTTACAGTAGGTTGATAATCTTCTAAAAATTTTGAAACTTGTTTATTCTTCTTGAGCTAGCAACAAACAAAATACAGTTTAGAATATTTTATTTGTCATCTCTTCCCACAGTACTGTACATTGAAAAAGTGTCGCAAATTAATTTGATTAATAAACCTCTTGAGCTAGTAGGTAATTGATCACTTGATACTCATTCTTGAGACTATATACTTATCTTGAGTTATATACTCATACTTGAGTTATACTTATCTCGCCAATTCATTCTTATATCTATATTATTATAACCCTATTTCTGCACAATAACACAAATATTAACACTATTGTGTTTATGCTTGAAGAAGATCATACATATATAACAACTCTTATCAAGTTTATCGTTGGAATGATGATTGAAAAGTCTTGAACAAAGTACAGAAATGCTTCCTCAATGCATTACGCGACTTCCAGTATAGGTTTCGTAATGAGTGAAATAAATCGAATCCATAATCCGCAATGGCGGGTTTTCGGCTATATTTGTCATTTTGCAAAGCTCACTTTTTACGGTGAAAGATCAGTGGCGGTAAGATGAAGGGAGAAGTAATTGCTGTTACCAGAAATTGTGCCCTTATCGAAGATCAGAGCTTTGGTAGATTGGTCGACATCAGCAGGGGAAATAGGAGGGGGGGGGGGAGAAATGGCTACCACTGGAGAGATTTAGTCGGTAGGCGAGCCGAGCCGCAGACTACTCCCTTCATTCATCACACTAATCGTCATCCCCCTGCTAAGGGGGCCCTCAGATAGGGGGCGAGCAACTCCACCTCCTCCCCCGCAACTAAAAGAACATTCTTTTCTGCGGGCTAACCACCCATCACACCCGTAATTGCATTAGCGGCAAACAGAAGAACGTGTTCTGCAGAAACTTCCTTTCGGACCCAAACCCCCCTCTACCACCCCCCACAGACTATTTATCAATTACCTGAGATGCTCTGCTTTCTGAGAGATAACGGTCGAGGAAAATCGCACACGTGATAGTTAATTAACCTAATGGGAGAATTAGTTGGATTTATGATCTAGAAGCGCTCGCCGGCAATGAAATTTCAACCACTTGCTCGCAGCATGATTAAGTTTTCAACAGTAATCCAGTGCTGGGATCATCAGAAAAATTAATTTCAGAGCTATGTATCAAGTCATTAAGCCAATATCAAGTACTGAATTTTCCACTTCATGAAGCTTGACAGTCCATAAGACTTAGATTGGATTCTTCTTGGTAACAAAGGTTATGTGGTACAGTATTAGGCCAATCTCAAGTCACTAAGCCAATCTCAAGTATTGAATTTTCCACTTCAAGAAGCTTGACAGTCCATAAGACTTAGATTGGATTCTTCTTGGTAACAAAGGTTATATGGTACAGTATTGACGTATTATGAATATTATAACTTTTAAATGTTGTTGTATCCGTTGATTTATTCAAACAATTGATCATTTCATTGGTTCTGTAAGTAGCTTTGGTGATTATATTCTAAACTATCTACTTCAATATAATTGTATATAATTTAGTTCATTTGCAGAATATTTACGTTATTGGTTAAGTTTATTGAGTTCAAATTTTATTGGTTTGATTTCTAAATCACTGTTTGCTTGTAAACTACTTGTAAACAAGTTTACATATGCTCTTAGTAGTGCTATCGGTAGTGGAAGTGTATATTGTTTTATGGCAAATTAATTGAAAATCTACTTGGGTGAGAACTCCATTGAAATCATCCAGGTATGGTTGGAAAACAAGCTCATATTATAATTCGAACGCAAACTGTAGACTGAAACGAGTGAAACTAAAACAAGATTATTCAATTTTCTTAAATTCCATCAGTTTTTCATCAATACCAAATTTATGTGCTTGTTTATTTTATTTATTCATTAATTGATGTATTCGAGAAAATAAGTAATATACCAAGTTAGAGACTTAAAAAAATAATAATAATGCAATATTATCTGTTTTTTCCAAATTTAATGATGAATTTGAACAGTTTCTTTTAAATAATTATAGTCTCTTTTTCATATGTATAGAGCATGTATACTGTATAGTTTTTCCATTACGATATGTTATTGACGAACGGTCATATAATTGCTGTTTATTGTTTCATGAGGTATTATCTCTTTTTTCTTCTGAAAAGAGGTTCTTTCAGATTGAAATTATGAATTTATTATGATTGTAATAATATTCCGTATTCATAAATGTTCAGCATTACCCAATTATTATTTGGATGTTGTTTGGTGTCACTCGATTGGGAGTGGAATAAGTGGAGCCCGTGATATTATTACTTATTATTGGATATTACTTAACATAATATTTCATTGCTATTTTTCATTTTATTATATAAATATACATATTCTTTTAAAAATAATTTCCTATAAATTGGGCAACGCTCGGTCGGGTGATGCATGACAGCATTCACTTACTTTATTTTCTTAGAAAACGTTTCATTTTTATTTTTTCAATATGACTAGTACTCATGGTTATTTTTATTTTCTGTATTATATCGTAAAATATTGTTTATGAATTCTTGAACTTGTCTATGCTATTAGCTGATATATGAGTTGTTTTTTTATCGAGTAATATTAGTTTTTGGTTATTTTTTTTTTTATCTTTTCAAATAACAAAGATAAAGCGAGGCAGTTGAGCGGGCGGAGCTAATTGACTATGGCCCGAATGAATAGGCATGAAGAAGAATTGGAAAATTTGAATTTGATCACTTGCAAAGAGTTTGATACATTTGATTCTTTTAATAATTTTTGTAATACAAATGGAAGTAGCTTGAAATTAATACACATGAATATTAGGAGTTATAATGAGAATTTTGATAATTTGTTAGTAGGGCTCAATTCATTAAATTGTGAAATTGATGTTATCGTTTTATCTGAGACATGGCTTGAGGTGGATGATAACAAACAGTTGGACTACACTTCGTTTCAGACCAAATATAAATGCAATAGAAACGACGGAGTGCTTGTATCAAGAACTCCTTATCAGCAGTTGGCAGAAGCCTCAATATAGGAGGGTCTAATACTTTAGAGATTACATTCCAATACGATAGAAAGATTATTGTCTCTTAGCTATCTATAGAAATCATGAGTCTCATATTCCTCATTTTATTGATGAGCTCAATAACTATTACTATAATAATTCAAATAGAGGCAGAACAAATATATTAGTAGGAGACATTAACATTAATATCTTAAACAATGACTTACAAACTGACTCATATTTAAATGTTCTTTACGAGTATGGTTTTGTTAACTGCATTGACAAACCTACTAGAGAACAGAGAAACAGTAGTACTCTGATAGATCATATATTTATTAACAATGTGAACCTAAACATAATACAATCAGCTGTTATCAAAGTATCAATTACAGATCATTACATTGAAGCAATACAAATAACTTCCAGTCTCACAAACAAAGATAAATCTGATCCTCCCAAGTATTTCATTCATAATGAAATCTTATTATCTACATTCAGAGACGAATCATGGAATTCTGTTCTCATAGAGCAGGATGTTAATATGGCTACAGATAAATTCTATTCCATAATAAAATGTAACATTAATAAATCAAAAAAACCAGTTCCTCAAAAAAATTCTCGTTTTAAAAAAATTAAGCCCTGGATAACTGAAGGTTTAGTTAGATCTATTAGGGAAAGAGATAAATTGTATAAACAAACCAAAAAACAGCCCTTCAATATTGAATTACTAACTTATTTTAAAAACTACAGGAATAGACTGAATAATTTATTGAAAACTAGTAAAAATCAATACTATAGAGATAGAATAAATGAAAGTGGTAATGATCCTAAAAAGTTCTGGTGCATTATAAATGAAATTTCAGGCAGAAACAATAAGAAAGAAGGATTCCCTCTTAAACAGTTTGAACCAGCTTATAACAACTCCGTTTCTCCACTAGATAAAATCAAGGCTGTAGCTCAAGAATTTAATGATTATTTTTCACACGTTGGGGAAAATTTAGCCCTGGCAGTAGATTCCACAAATCCACCAGTATTGAATGATGAAAACTACCGACTTGATTCGAACTTTACTATGATACCTGTAAGCGAAGACGATATCATTAAATTCACTTCAAAACTGAGAGGCATGTCTGCACCCGGTTACGACAATATACCAACTAGATTTTTCAAACAAAACATACAAATTTTTTTAACTCCTCTGAAACACATTTACAATTTAAGTATCAAACAAGGTATATTTCCTGATAGTTTCAAAATAGCTAGAGTTTTTCCTTTACACAAAAATGGTGACAAATCCCAAAAAAATAATTACAGACCAATTTCTCTTTTGAGCATTTTTTCAAAAATTTTGGAAAAAATTGTAAAGTCCCAGTTAAGTTCATATATTGAAACAAATAACATTTTAACGGATAGACAATTTGGATTTAGAAATAACAAAAATATATCGGATGCTCTTTTCAATTTAACAATGGAAGTTAACTGTTCACTGAATGATAATCTAAATAATTGTATAATTTTCCTTGACTTGGCTAAAGCCTTTGATACAGTTGATAGATCAAAGCTGATAAGAAAATTAGAGATCATTGGAGTTCGTAATAAATCTTACAGCTGGTTTGAGAGCTATTTAACGGACAGGAAACAGGCTGTACAAATAATGGGCGTTGAGAGTGGTTTAAATTCTATAGATTATGGGGTGGTGCAAGGTAGCACATTGGGACCTTTATTATTCCTGATCTATATCAATAACTTAGCAAAACTACCTCTCACAGGAAACCTATTTTTATTGCTGATGACACAGCTCTGCATGTCACTGGTAAAAATAGAGAGGAAATGTACCAGAAAGCATCCCGTGATCTCCACCTACTAAAAGCATGGTTTAACCAAAATATCTTAACTTTAAATATAGGAAAATCCAAATTCATTGAAATATCATTAAGAAAAATTCAGGAGCCATCTATAGATTCAATAATATTACATTCTTGTTCAAATCCAAATAATGTGCAATGTCAATGTGAGTCCATTGAGAGGGTTAGTTCATATAAATATTTAGGTGTAATAGTTGATGACAAATTAAAATGGTCAGATCATATAATACAATTAAAAAATAAGATACGCAAATCTATCTACATTTTCTAAATCTACGTCAAATCTTAACTAAAGATGAAATGAGATGTATCTATTTTTCATACGTTCAATCTGTTATAATGTCCGGTATTTTGGCTTATGGAGGAGCTTATAAAACAATTCTCAGCCCTTTGATTATCACACAAAAACAGATCATAAAAACAGCCTTGAGTAAACCTATTCGTGCTCCGACTAATGAAGTATATGATGAGTTTGATGTTCTTGACATCAGACAACTGTTTGTTAGGAGCCTACTTCTCTACATGCACGGAAACAGCAACAATATGTTCAAAAAGTAACACATGATCGATCAATGAGTGATTGGTAGGGAGCATATTGAATCCATAATTCATTCTATTTATCAATAATGTTATTATTATGATTCAAATTTGAATTTGAATTCCTTCTCACTTCTATTCACGTTTGAAACTTGTATAAAGCTACTGTTCCTGTGTAGAACTGAGTACAACAAAGTGGTCTTCAAGAAAACTCGAATTCATCTTCCAATATTGCGCACATGAATTTGATATTGTCCACATGATTAAGGTGAGCAATCAGTATCTACGATCACTTCTGTCAACGACAATAGATTTTTGTGCAAAGTTCTCCAGACATACGTTCTTATGTTACTATGTAAATCACTTTTCCCCGCATGAAATAAAATTAGGAGAAATACTGACGTAACCAGTATGGTTTGACAAGGTGTACGGTATAACTTTACACAGGATCAGTGAAGCGTCGACCCGTAAGGAAAGAGAATAGGATACTTGAACTTGTGTATGTGTTTGAGTGTGGGTACAGCATGCAGCTTAGGCTAATAACTTAGGAGCCAGCCGGCAGGACCTCGGCTTCGAGTATCAAATTTCTAATCAGGCAGGCGCATCTACAATTTACTGTGTAGTGTGTGAATAATTCTGTCCTGTTAATAATATAATGGCGGTGGGTCTCAGCTGTTGGCGAGGTGTCTCTAATGTAAGCTTTTGGTGGACGATTCTCAACGAAACCCCATCCTACTATGGACATTGGCCGGTGTCACTTGACTTAGTTCATTAGGGTGAGTGGGAGGGTGGGAGAGAGATAGATAACTAGATAGTTATAGAGAGAGAGTGAGAAGAAGGGAGGGTGAGTGGAAGAGAGAGTGAAAGTGTTAGAGACAGAGTAAGAAGGGAGAGAGTGAGAAGAAGAATGAGTGGATAGAAACAGAGAGAGAAAGAGACAGAAAATGAGAGTTTGAGAGAAAAAGCTAGAGATTAAGATAGGTGAGTAGATAGAAAGAGAGTGAGTGGAAGAGTGTGGGTGAGTGCAATAGAGAGTGAACATTTGCGAAAGAGTGAGAGATGAGATAAGATTTTTCACTTTATTTATGTAAATTACAAAATATATCGGCACTAATTCTATATAATTATTATGATCTTCAAAAATAGGAGTAATTACAGCACTCGACTGATGGAACAAAGAATTTATCCAATTCTGTAGAAATGAGATTCAATATTACGATAAGGGTAATATGAGCGTTCTGTGGGAGAGACATGAAACGGCGGAGTTTGAGCTTATAAGTGTCCATTTTTGGAGAAAGATACCCAAGGACATTCTTCAGAGAAAGAGAGAGGGAGAGAGAGAGGAAGGAGAGAGAGAGAGAGAGAGAGTGAGAGAGAGAGAAGAGGAGTAAAAGTAAGAGAATAGTAGAATTAAATAAGAGTAGGAGAGTAATAATAAACAAGAGATAGAGATGGATAAGTAGATAGAAAGAGAGAGAATTTTAGAAAGAGATATACAGTGTAACAAAGAAAAAGAGTGAATTGAAAAAAAAAGTGAGAAAATAAAACAGAAGAAGAGTAAAATTGAGAAATGTGTAGAAAGAGTTATGGTGAGGTCTGAGTAGCATTTGGGCAGGTGATTAGATAGAGTGAGGTTCAGTCGAATGTCTGCTAGCTAAACTTACATCCGGATTAAGTTACCCGATCTCGGATGCAGATACCACATTACGAAGAAACAAAATAATAATAATTATTGTTAACACCCTCCTGACACAATGAGCCGAAGGCAACTGATCGTATTGCAATTGCGACCCACCGATGAGTCACGTTTTGCGGAATGGGTTCAATACAGGGAATTTCGATCAGTTCAAAAAGAAACAAACACAAGTTGGAGATTTCGATTGTACATATTTGTTAGAGAAACAAGGATTGTACTGGAAAATAGAATAAATGTTTAACACCCCAAATAATTCAGGGAAATGATAGTTTTAAAAATAATTTTGTTCTACAGGAGAATAATGCTTGAACCTTGATATACCAAGTTTTTGAGGAAAGTCAATTTGTGAACTTTTATTATATAAAATAAGAATAAAGTGGAGAATGGGAGGAAAGATCTTGCAGAACTTCTACCAAATCTATAGAGCCTATCTATGATACTATTATATTGGCATAACAATAACAAAATTTTATTATAAATTTGAAACAATTTATATGACTATATCTTAAAGAACCTTCTTCTCGTATAGTAACTGTAACTAGTAGTAGATTTGAGGTTATAACATTAGCAAAAGAGCTGACAAGCTTCAATCATATTTGTAAAATTATCATGAGCATCGATTCCCAAGTTATTGGATTTTTTTATTATATTTCTCACGATTAAAAGTCCTGCAGCCACGAATATCACTGGCCGTGGAAGTTTTTGTACGCTACCAGAATAAGTCAGATTTTTTGCACGATACAGCGAGCCTCGCTTTTGAAATCGATTTCACGAACCAAATTTTGAAGCCGATGATATCTTTGAACTTGTTCGTGTCCCTGTTCACCGCATAAACAAGCTGCAGACCCGCAGGGGTCTATCACACACGGCATCCAGTGCGATTTCGCTTCAGCCTATTACCGCCTTTCAAAAAGCACAGCGGGCTACCTGCACCCCCCAACCAACGGCTCTACCCCACCCCCAACGTGAGGTCGGCATTAGTAAGGGCAGGTGGCCAACGTGAAAGTTCTAATTCGAAAGCAAAAAAATAATAATAACTTTTCATTATTGTATTGTTTGATCTATCAAATGAAGTACTGGCCTGCGACTAGATAGTGTGTGGCAGCAGCTGGACTCGAAAGTAATTGCTGGAATAAAAAGTGCAATTATCTCGGCTAGGACAAGGTGTGAGCTACAATTTGCCACTTTGTCTATTCACTAATAATAGACATTTGGTGTCTGTCCCACTTACTTCCGAGCCAGTGTTAACTTGATGTGTCATCTCATCATTTCCTTTGATCTTACGAACAGAATTTTTATAACTTACGTCTTTTTGGTTCCCTTACTTCAACCCTTCCTCCATCCATGATACAGGAATAATAAGAGATAAGGGATATTTAGAAGTAAAGGGATGGTCAAAAATACAGAGAATTTCTTTCAATCTAATATAGATGCATTTATAAGGCCAATAAGCACAATTTTCCTTTAAACTGACTTCATCGGAACAATGGTTTGAACTAGGTTTAAACGGTAGATCCAGTGAATTCACACTTTAAACCAATATCAACTACAATTTTTTAAACTCAGCTTGAACTAAGATGCTGCATACGGGCTTAAGTTTATCGATTTCTGAAATCCACGATCAAAATTTCGGAATATAAACTCTATTATTGTAATGCTAACAAACTTATGGATCTTATTAGTAAGTAAGTACTGTAGTTAGTAACCTATGGATCTGATTGTTAAGTTCTATGTTGTTTATTTTTAATGTTGAATGTTGTTATATTTTGTAAATAAATTAAACTTGTTTGAAGAACTGCTGTAATGAATCGTAATTTTCCCTATTGATTTTTCTTATAAAAGAGTACCAAAATCATTCAACGTTAAAACCTATTGTATTGTAATTATATTTATTCTATTTTCAATGACATATTCTAATTCAATGACCTATGCATATAATTATTTGATCACGTTGTACAAATACAGTAATATTGTTGGAGAATAGTCCACTTGCTGCACCCAACAAAAAAATACGATCATTGTCCCAGCGTCAACTTGGATTGAAAATAAGGCAGATCATTAAGAGGCCACAAATTAGAGACGACAATCATTCACTCAGCTCCAATCTAATTAGCTCGTTGGGCAGGAGTGTTCTGTTGAGAATGCGAGCCAACAAATCTTGCAGCGAGTGAGAGACGAGTGATGGCACTCCACTCTTCTCCGCGCATTATTCTGCAACGGAGACGATTGAGATTGGCGAATCCATCACTGAAGGACTCAGACATTGCAGGCCGATCGTTTGCCTCATTGTATGCAAAACAGCAGAAATGTAGTCGGTCGGCCGCTAAAAAACTCCCCACTTCCCTTCTTCCTCAATTTCCCTCGATGCAGGACAGCGATATTAATTGTATGAATCCTTCGTGTCCTTAGTCCTTTCGCCATCCGTCTGCAGAACCTTATCAGAGTGTGCTCACCCTTTTACGCGCGTCCTCCACCAATGGAAACTGTCCCCGGTAATTGATCGCCATGTGAGTCCGAACGCAAATAATGCAGCCGCCACTGGGAAGGTCGTTTCTCGCAAACCCAACAATGCTACAACCCCTTAGCAATTGATGCAGATTTTTGATTTAAGAATCTTCTCTGGAGTTTTCGACTTGTCTTGGTTACTCATGATACTGATTCTAAAGTTTCAGGCTGCTTCTTATCTTCGCTTTTTATTACTACTTCGCTTTTTGTATATTACTACTGTATAACTTTTTCATGACTGTATTGTGACTTTTGCCTATTACTAAATTTTATTTGTTTATTGGCAATAAAGTTATCTTATCTTATCTTATTTTATCATCCTGGGGTTGATCAGCCGATTTGTTTCAATAAACAATGCTGAATTTGAAGTAGATTTTTGAGATTGGTTACAGGAATTCTTATGATTATTTCTTGTTCGTTTTTTCTCCGTTCTGGGAATAAGAAGCAGATTCTTTCGAATTAACGATGCAAAATAAGAGCTCTCCAAATGCCTAAGTATAATCAGATTCATTTAATTTGGCGCTTGGCATTTGGTATATAGATAGGTAGATAGAGAGATATTATTTCTTGACGTTGCTGATGACCGTAGAGTACGATGGCAAATAAATAATATTTATCTATCTATCTATTCAATGGCAAGCGCCAAATTACATAAATCTAATTAAAATGAAATTAAATGAATCAAATTAAAAAATTCCAGCTTTTTCAATGTCTTCTGTATTCTTAAACTTAATTTGAACGATAATTTTGTTATAATATTTTGCCTTCTATTAAATCATATTAGTTGTTGCAATAATAACTTGGACGATACTCATCTATATACTTTATTTTTAAAGTTCATCTTACCCTTCTTTTATATTAATATTAATCAATAATAAATTTCATTTAATTTGCGAAGAAAATTGAATTTCGAATATTGATATTGTGCTGAATATTAATGTACCAACAAGATTTACTATCTACTGCTATGACATATATATTGCTCGAAAGCTGAGGAAAGAAGCGGAAAAAGCTCAGAAAAAAACTCCGCAAGATGGATTCATATATCAATACTCAATTGGGATTTTATTGCATTGGTGTCGTCAGATGATCTCATTTCGTGGCCGTTAAGTTCTATTGGCTTTCGTGCTATCGGCCGTTTTTGTTATGATTATAATATTATATTTTGTTTGATTTTTACCTTTTTGTTATAGTATCGCCTAATATAGATGAGTGGTAGTGATGAATGTTTATGTTCTTTGAAGCAGTGTTAGAAATGTTGTGAATATGTTAAAATTGTATAGAAGTACTATTTAGCAATGTAGTTCTGGAAAGATGCTTGTTCAATAAACATCAATGCTACTATAAGATTTCAATCCGAAAGTCAACAAATCATTGATTCTTTATTCCCATGGTTTTCAGCGCCTTCCTTCATTGCAGCTTCAAGCAGCTCCCAGAGATTCCCGATACCATTGTGACGGAGCCTCTCTGCATGTATGAAGTGTTCAATTGTGCTGTTGATTTTTTGTTCTGCAAAACAAGTCCAAGGAGAACAAGTTCAAATTTTAAACATGCAAAGCATTTGAAGGTTTGCAATTCAATGTGAAGATAGCAGTGAGCGTTTCGAGTTGAAGAATGCGATCAACGTTGCCATCTTGTAGTGCTCCCTTATACAGTAACACAGTAGGCCTAACTTAGACTCTTTCACCACTCCAAAGGATCGCAAAATTTACGACAACTTGTCTCTCGCTCTTGGATGTTTGGATGCCATTTCCCTCCCCTTGTGTTTTAACCCCTTACTCACTCTACAAATAATCTCTTTTTCACCTCTTTTTTCCATCTCTTCCTTTCTTTTATCTTCATTTTGTTTTTTCCTCTCCTCCTCTTACACCTTTTTCTCCTCCCCCTTTTCTGTCGTTTCCTCCTTCTCTACCTTCTTCTTCGCTTTTCTTTCTTCTCCTCCTCTCCCACCTTCTCTTTCTTGTTTTCTGTTCCGTCTTTTCCTGTTGTTCATTCATGTTTTGCTGTTCCTTCTTGTTCTTCTTCTACTCCTTCTTTTTTAGAAGCTCTTCATCTCTATCTTTTCCTCCTCATCGTCTTTTTCCACACCCCCTCTCTTTCTTATATCATACACATCCATTCTATTATTTTGTGTTCTTTTCTCATCTTATTTCCTCCTCTTCCCCCGTATTTTTCTAATCCTACTGCTCCCATTCCCCTTCTTTTCATCTTTTTTTTCCTCTTTAATCTCCTCTGAATCCTTGTTACTCTCCTCCAATATCCTTTCACCATCTATCTTCCTATTCCCATCTCTCATTCCTGTTCTTATTCTCACCTATAATCCATTCCCTTTCATCCCTTTCATCTTTCTCATGTGCTTTTTTTTCTCTCGTTTTCTCTCTGAAATCTTCCTACTCTCTCTCCTTTTCTTCATTTTACTTCTCCTCCTGGTTCTTTTCCTCCTCCTTCTCCTTCTCTACCTCCTCCTCCTTCTTCTTTTTTCTTCTTTCTTTTATCCTGCTTTTATTCATTTTTCTCCTCCTTCTTTTCTCTCTCGTTTTTCTCTTCCTCCTCTCTTTCCCTCATTTTACTTCTCCTCCTTGTTCTTTTCCTCCTCCTTTTTCCTCTCCTCCTCCTTTTTCTTCTCCTCCTCCTTGATCTTCTCGTCCTCCTCATTTCTCTCCTAGTCCTTGTTCTTTTCCTCCTCCTTATTTCTCTCCTCCTCCTTGTTCTTTTCCTCCTCCTTATTTCTCTCCTCTTCCTTGTTCTTCTCCTTCTTTTCCGTGTCAGATCTGGCATCGTAAGATGTACGAAATAAATAACAAATATCTTTTACTGTTCCTTACATTCCTATTTTCCTCCTTCTTTTCCTCCTCTTTCTGGTTCTTCTCCGCCTCCTACTCTATCATTTTATTCTCCTTCTTTTCTCCTTCTTCGTTCTCGCTTCGTATTGTTCTTTCTTCTGCTTTTCAACTTTTTCTGCAGTTTCTCACACACACATACTTTTTTGATGATAAAAAAGACAGACATGTCTCCCTCACCGCATCCATCGCCTGCCGACATTTATTTTGCTCACTCTTTCGAGATGTTCACTCTTTATTCTTTTCAAAATTGAAAGTTATTCGCCAAGAGCAGGCTGCAGATGTAATCGGCGCTGTATCTCGTTTCTCGCTTAATAGAATGCGAATAATTCAGCGCGTTTCGATTTTTTGTTGCAGCGACGACTTGTAAGGTCCTATGATCCGGTTCCATAAATCTCGAAACCTTTTCAAATCGCTTGCATCGCATCGCGTCGCATCACAAATCCAATACTAACTCACTCTTATCGCGTGTTCACAACCTGATTTGCAATTTCATTATCCTACTATTTTCCAAGTTCAATTTTATTTGTTCTCAAGCACAACTCTTATAATAATCTCTCATAATAATTATCAACTTCAAAGTGTAAATCAATCAAGAGCAGTCTGGGAATGGAACAGTAGAAACATTTTTGAATATTTCAACTAATTTCAGTTTTTTCCACTACCCTAAGGAATTTTAATTCCTTCCATAAACTTCCTAGTAATCCATATATTAATGGTATAATAATTTCATCTGATGTTGAAAAAATGTGATGTAATGATTTCATGTGGGAAGCATATCGATAAAATTTTGTTAAACCTTATTAGTCCGGAACATGTATATCTTTGATTCAAATTTTTACTTCCTAGTAATCCATGTATTAATGGTATAATATTTTCTTCTGACGTTGAAAAAATGTGATGTAATGATTTGATGTGAGATTTGTGAGAAGCATATCGATATGATCATTCTTAAATTCTCATTCATAAACCTTATTAGTCCGTGACATTTCCCTCTTGGATTCAAATTTTTCAATTTTAAACAATTGTAATTGATCCGTTTCATGGTGATCATTGCAATACGTACTATAAAAGATTGCAAAAGAAAGAAAATCTGCGAATCCTTCCTCTTACTCTCCGTTTTTGACTGCTTCTCTCACTCATCCTACTATCTCTCCTTATCTCCATCTACTTCTCATCCCTCATTCTTTGTCCTCTCCTAACCTCATCCATTCCTCTCCGTACCTTCTCATTCTTTTCTGTTTTTTTTCTTACTTTGCTGCTTCTAGTCGCTTATCTCCCCCAAAGCGAAGATTTCGTAATGAGAACTGCGATAGCAGCCAGATACCAAGTGAGCGAATTCGATTCGAAATGGTACACTACCCACCTGCGATTATAAATACAGAAGTCGGCGACTTGCAAGTCAAGGATTGGAACTGAGACGGGCAGCGGAGAGGGGAAGCAAGATGTTATCAACCTAAAAACAGCAAGCATGCCTTCGAGCGGTCCGCAATTATTAAGATCAGGCACTGCCGAGCATGTACAGAATCTCCGGTCCAGATCACCGCTCTTTGTATTAACAATCTGCTCAACAAACAATGCCTCTCGCTAATTAATTAGTCGTGAACAATAATACTTGTAATTAAGTAGGAGTGAACGTTTGTAAAAGTCAAGATGCAGGGCGTTCTAGATAAAGAAAAACATATGGTCGAATTCTTTCTCCTATATGACCACACTTTTTTGATGCAATAATGTTTGCAAAAGAATTTTTATGCTACTTCTATACTGGAGAGACAAGAAGTCTATGTAGACAAGACTAGTCCATGCTAGTTTTTAATACTATGATTAATATTTCTGTCTAAGAAACAGATCTAATAAATAAATCACGGCGAGTAATTTCTCTTGAATTATATCAAATGCAAAACTAAATTATAACAGTCGAATTATCTTAAATAGAGCTACTGATACATAGATAGAGCGCTACTGATAGATATAGAGGTATAAATCAATGCTATTTGAATGTATCTCAATTCAAATATAAATTATTTCAAGGATTGAAAAATTTACTTTGTCTAGCTAGAATTCATTTCAAGTTTATCAATTTGATTACTTAGTAATCCAACATTAAATGCTTTGAATCTTGGAGTATTTTAGAAGAATAGTGTTCGAGAAATTTTTCTGCCTCAATGAAACAGTTTCAGCAATGAAATACGAGTACTGTAGAGGAGAACTGTCAATTTTGGACAGTCTACGACTACTGTGCACCCTGGAGGTAAATATTATTATTGATCTACAGTCTTTATTTATTTTCTCAGATTGTGAGTACAGGAATAGATTCACAAAGAAGAGGTCGTTTGACATCGAGTGTAGATGATACTGGGAGACAGATCGTCATCATGTTAGTGATTCAGTGAGCATCTTCAGCCATCATTGAAGTGTGACAGTGCAGAAACAGAATTGTTTTGACAGTCAGCTAGTGACGACAAAGCTGGAGCAGGGAATGGCTCAAATGTAGAAAGAAGCAGGTGCAAAATCATAACTTGACAACGCTCAAGAGGGATGCTATGAGGAATTTTCGACAAAGAATCTTCATCTCACAAAAGGCTACGGAAGAAGACGACAATGTGTGTCTGGAGAGAAAGAATTTTCGATTCGATGCTCTCCAGTTGATATCTAACAAAGAAAAATGTGCAAGGTGAAATAATAAAAACAAAAATCGCATCTTTCAAAAATGTTCAGGTATTAGTTTTGATTTCTAGCAGTGAAAGAGTTATAAGGTGGCGGTGGGGGAAGACAGATATCAAGTTGCTTTTTCAAATCCCGTTGAGCTTTCATTTCTGGATTATAATATAAGCAAACAATGTGCTAAGTTGTGTGGAATGAGTAGAAGAAACCGCTCCAAGTTAGTAAGAGATTATTTCTTTCATTAGTAGCTTTATTGATTCAATTCCCATATTGTTACCCTAGAGATCTTCTCTGTGACATAATTTCATGAATGTGTTATCATCAATTCATTAAAGTAGCATCAACTAACATTATCAAGGTGAGTGACAAGCTCTTGGGTTCCCAGCAGAAAAGTGAGTACTGTTAGTAGTAGCTTGTGTTTAGTAACAAAAACTCAGTTGTATGCTTGAAAGTGACTTTAAGGTTGTTCGTAATCCACTCGAAATTTTATTATTTACTTCAATGAAATTAGTCTAAAAAATCGACATCGTCCCTGAAAAAAAGTATGTGTATGTGAATTATGTCTTTAAATATTATTCAGAAATTCATTCTCTCATGAATAGGAAGAAACTTCTTCTAACAATACCGTACAACAATTTCGCCTGAAAATGAACTGGATTGAGAATAGCAGAAGACTTTTCTCAATCCATGATATTAGTTCTGTTCCTTTTTAAAACTAAACTACTAAACCCAAAATGGATAGAGTAGAATAACGTTATCATGATGATCTAGGGAAATACGTAAATCAGTGATATTAGTGGCATGACTGACATGATATGATAGTGAATAGTGACTGACATGTATAACTGACATGTATATGTCACTTCGAAGTTTGAGAATATATATATATATATTCCAATAATGCTCAAACATCAATAGGAAACAGAACAGCTCACCAGAAATCTACGTATTTTGCTTCATACACTACTGATTGAGATGAGAATGGGGAAAAAGGTACTGTAGAAGAGACGGGGAAACGTTGAACATTGGGGATGGTGTTTGTGAATTCACTGTTATTATTTTTCAACAATCACTTCTCATTATTTTCATGGAGCAAGACTGTATTTCCTACCAGTCATGAATAAACAGCAGAATATCGGAGATGTACCAGTTCAAATGATGCTTTCTCTTGGGCTTCCTGACTGACGTGAGTTCAACGTTATTTGACCTCTAGTCGGGAAGCGAAGGGCTGCAGGTCCTTAGAATGCTGGCGAGGGAGTGATGAGGCAGCTTGAATGACAAGCAGATTGTAGAGTGGATGGAGTCAATGGCTGCTCTCGGTAAAACTTAAGAAAGACGTCAATAGAGCGCGCTGCGTCATGACAGCGGCCGAGCCATTATCTCGCGACTGCACTCACACGCACGCACGCTGGCAGACAGGTGTTTCCTAATGGAATGACACCACAGAAATCACAAAGATTAAATCAAGCCAATTATAACTGACCTAAAGCTCGCATTTAGTAGTGAATGGACCCCTCGTCATCCGCACCACATCCATTAACACCTCTCAAGAGGACCTCTTCCACTTCACCATAACGCCTTCATTCTTCCCTTATGAATATCATCACAACAGAGTGTTGTGCTCGCTCTTATCATGTAAACCACCATTAAAACCCGACACAAACTGGCTGTAACACTTCTGTCTTTCTTTTATGATGGAAATTTAATGAAGCACGACCTTGAGAGCCGAACATCTAGATGGAGATACCAGATCAATATTCAAAATGAAGAAAGCGTTTAAAATAAAGTAAGATAGATTGGTTGGTAGGGAGAGGATGAATAAGAAACGAATCTCATCAGATTCAACTTTCTACGAAGCAGACTTTTCATGCTCAAACTAGGGAATGTGGTGGTGGAGATACGATATCAATATTAAAGAGTAGGGAGAAATTCAATTACCCTATGAGGATGAAAAAAGCAGATTTGGGAATGGTTCAAGACCTTTATGAACATTCGCTGAAAGAGTTGGCATAAATTTCACGAAAAGTTTTCAGGGACGATTGGTTCTTAGTGAATTGAATCAGTGGATCAATTCTTGTAGTTCTGTAGATAGGTTTTGTTAACCCGAATGTAAACTTTAAAAGAATTCGAATTTTCCACACTATTTAGTTTGTTATCTCTATTTCTGATTCACCCGTCGGTCACCTCAGGAGATGCCCAATTCCACAAACCAAGAGAAAATATGAATAATGTATACGGTATAATGTTGATAAAGTATATTATCGAATACTAAGTTGTACAAGTACTTTAGTTTTACAATTATTCCCAAGTATTTAGTTATTCAAATATATTAATTCTTAAAATATTTCATGGAATGAAAATAATATGATTTGATTTGGGTCTGGCTCATGATAGTGAAGCCGGTTGATTTGATGAAAAGTATTATAGCAAATGATACCACACGGAATTTGTTTCGAACTCATGACCGTCTCACTGATCATTCCAATTCAGCAATGCCGGTTCGCCAATATTCCTCACTTCAAATTTACATTCGTACAAAAAGTTTGCATACTTTTGTGATGCAAGAGGTCAACAAGACAGGGAGTGCCAATTATTCGGTTACAGAATTTAAGTAATTTAATCCATGACAAGAGTCAGATTACTGGTACGACTCATTCTAACCGACTAGAGAAGATTCATGCGAGAATAAAAATGCGATGTAGTTCTTATTTTATACGAATTCAAATGAGTTTCGAGTCGTCTTTGCTTCACTCGTACATCCTCCTTGATCCCTGATTCTTTTTACAAGACGTCCAGCGGCGAATTTCCATCAACATGTTGGTAGTCGTCACAATCTTGTCCTCGATTTTTTCTTTTTTTCTTCTTCTTCTTTTTCTTAGCGCAGCGGGGTGTCGCACTCTGGAGTTCACATACGGAGATCCTGTAATAGCTACAACAGGCTGTCAGGTAAATGTTCAGAAGCAATAATGAAATATGCGATATGCTTCAAATGGCAACATCATCTTACGCTTAGAGCTCAATCTTCAATATAACGCTAACGATACATAAAAAGCTCATTAAGGATGAGAGGAGTTTCATTATGAAGATTAGGTCAACTTTGTTTTAGGATATGCTTTCATGGATGTTACATGCTCACAATGAAAATATATTTTTATATTACAATCAATTGTTTACCATTCGACTAAAGTTTATTGCTGACAACTCCAATGTACTTTATTTGTTCTTAATTTACTCTTCGATTCTTGAAATTCTTAACCTCAACAAGTTTTAGTTGCAAGGCATGTCCGCGATTGAAATCCATGGATTTCATATGATACTCCATGAACATAATACTGATACTAATATTTCTGAATCACAACTACTACTATACAACTGTATACTATTAACTACTACTGTACATTGACTTGTGAATGAAAACTTGGTTCCTCTCGAAATTCAATGTATGCTAATTTACAATTTAGCTATGTAGTACAGTCATCAGTAGTGTACTTAGATTTAATTGAATTAATTTGAATAAGAGAGCCTAAGGAGGATTACTCTTGTAAAAAGTGATTAGTAATTTGGGTTAGAAAAAAGTTGCTCATCAAGTCTCAAGACTAGATAGCAATCTATCTTTGAAGAAAAAAAATTTACAATAGAAACAATGTTGTTCAATTATAAGTTGAACAATCATAATGTCAGCAAAAGCAGTATCTATTGTAAGAAACAACTTAGATGAGGAAAAAGTAATAGGTATTTTTTCTATTGTTATTGCAAGAAACCTTACAAGGAACAAATTCGTAGAGGTGATACCCCTATATTTTTATTGGGGGCACAAGATAAAACCCTCAATTCTTTGGCAAAGTGCTGCCAATGAGATTGTGAACAATTACAATGCAATTTGTCACGTGTGATTAAATGATTGTGCACATCAAATGAATGAGTTTTGAGTTTCACAAATTATTGGAATAATTCGGCAGTACAGTAAATAAGATTTAATTTATACTGTATTAGTTTATTATTCTAAATTTCCTATAATATGATTATCTTATAAAAATATTATTATAAATTTAGTATACAATCTCACTTTATGGGTATTGAGCAACCCAAGTTAATCATAATCATTTTATTTCAGCCAATCAAACAATAAATGTAAGATTGGCCAGTTTTCTACCCAAGCATGATACGGAATTAATGTAGCGGGATTAGCATAGCAGCGGGTGTGCAGGGAAGCAGCGGAGGCAGCTTGATTGAACGAATGTCTGTTCATTTCCAAAGAAAACGCCGCGCCGACTCTCAAATGCCACGACAACAAGATATTAGATAGCGCATCAGCATCCTGATGCTGATCATCGATGCTATAGGAGCCGGAGTCAGCGCAGCTAAGTAAGTAGCATGAGTCTGCTAATAATCTGACAGCAAATCGGCCGACAACTTTCTCATGTCGCTGTCAGGAGTGGGGGCGGGACGCGGGAGGCGGAAAGAGGCGGCTGTCAAGCGATCAACAGCACCCAAAAGCCCGACACTCGCCGCGGCTAACATCATTGACAGCGACCGATATCGATTCCAATTCATGCACATCGAGATGAGTCGCTATACACACTCGAATATCACGTACTCATGATGCTTTGTATGCTTTGTACTCATTCAGTGAATTGTGTTTCTGAATCTCTTGTGTTTTTCTATATATATATATGTAGTATTTGTTAAGGTCATTGGCTGGTTTACTGCACTTATAGGGTAGTCTAAACTAGCGTTTTTCTACTGTAGTTTAGAGGGGGCTATGACTCTACCCTCGGATTAAAACGTTTACAAACAGACCGCTTACGGTTATAATATATGTGCATAATTTATTATATATTACGGCCAACACTTATTACAAGTAGAAGAATATTTCATTATATTGACTATAGACCAAGTAGCATTGATAATCACAAAAACCATATCAAAACGCTTGAATTGTCCATAAGTAAACTGGATGTAAAACTGATCCAGAGATACCTTTACTTTGGGTAAGGTAATATTAAAATAAAAACTGGGGTGATGATAGGCTCTATACTGTTTACCATTATCAAAAATGAATTGTAGTCTCACCATAATTATTGTGAATTTTTGTAATTTCACATAATGTATGTTACACCAAGGAAGGGGATTTCTTGGTTTATTATGATAGACGATATTTAATTATATTTTCTCAGTATAAGAATAATTATTTCAATGACCTCTCATGGATATCCTGATGATTTTATGGTGGAGAAGCAAATTTTCTGTCTCGCATTCCATTTGTAATAATGTAAGGCTATGTTATTTCAGATATCGATTCCCTTATCATTCAAGTTTTTATGTGTTGTACCGTGTACGGTACCTAATTATATACAATTTCTCAGTACAGTATTTACTATCACTCTCAGTTCTTGACGTTTTCCAATTATTCATCAATTGACTTCTCTATTGTTCTAGACTAGACAGTCAAAACTTACGAACTTACGTATGAAAAACATGATCGTGATCAATGAAAGTGAACATAAAAAAGAAGAATTCCTAAGTTTTAAAGCACTACTGCTTCATTTTTCAACTTCTCGTTTTTTCAATCATTGATTGAATGTTCAAATGAGCTCATTTCGTCTCGTAATTTATGATGAAATCTTCGTGCAATAATAAGCTATTGTTGCCGTTGATGAAGTCTGGGAGATAGTTGGCAGCTATTGGCAGTTGAGCTGTAAACATGGAGATGGCGCAAAAAGAGAGAAGAAAAGGTAATGAGCGTTGCACGTCAAGAGGCCGCCTCGCCATTACGGAGACGACGGTGCGTTATCTCTCTTTAAAAAACTCGCATCCGTCGCCATTAAGAAATGACGACCGCTATTGGCTATCAGCGTCCGGAACCTGAATGCTATGGGACGGAACAGGCCCCCTCACCATCTGCTAGCTCTACATGTAGATAAGGCAAATTAAGTGGGTGTGGTGGGAGGAGAGGGGAGTGTACTCCCAAATCGCTGCACGAGAAATATGACAGATGAATGCAGGTATTGATAACATTGTGTCATGCCAACTGATAAAGTCATAAAAAGACAACTCCCAAGATTACCACCAACTCCAAGCCGCCATTACTGTAATTAAGTCATTAAGGCAAAGTTCTCACTTCGCACGTAAACAACCTCACACACTCCACAATCTGTGCCTAGCATTCTTACCCAATTTGTTTTTCGCCCCCGTTGTATTCTAATTGAGTCATTTCTTGCTTCCGCTATTATTAGACTGCAGATGTGCCTTGATCTCTTGTGTAATTATGATGACCTTTGAGTTTTGCCTCCTAGATCCTAATATGCAGATAGCATAGTATGATTTTATCAGGTCGAAAAAAGGGTTGCCTAGACCACTGTGTTAGTACTATTACCAGTGATGATTTCATCATGGAGTAATTGGTATCAGTTTGATGTAATTAATGAATTAATTGTACAGGATGAGTTGTTTTCGAGTTCTGGCTCCTAATCATAGATCCTAATATCCAGATAGCATTCCATAGTATGATTTTATCAAGTAGAAAAACAAAGTTGTTTGTGAACATTTACTTGTGTTAGTACTGTAACCGGTGATGATTTCATTATGCAGTAATGGTATCAATTTGATCCAAATAATGAATTTTTAATAATGAATTAATTTTACAGGACGAGTTGATTTCCTTCTGAATTTCTGAACTTCCTGTCAGTGTGACGTGCTCTGAACTTTGATCGAGTCTTGCAAGCTCAATTCATGGAAAAGTCTATATTAACAAAATATTAATAGGATCTAAACTGTTGACTTCCATTAAATCGATGTAGCATCGAAACAATAGAATTAATCTCTTGTTTTAATATTTTTTCACACCAAGCAACAGAATAACTCAACTCCTAGATAACTGAAGATTGTTTTGAACTTAAACTATTTCTCCGTATTTGATTGTTACTTACCTGGTCTAGAGTACCCTATTTCAAAAAATCTCACTTATACTATTATAATTATTATTATTATTAATCTTACTTCACTGAGTCTTCAACAGAATTTGACATTTCTTTCAGTCAGTTACCACTTAGCATATTGTTTCTGGAAAATGATTTAGGTGTACCTCCGATTTATTCGCAACTGCTGATGATAAAGTAATGATAGACCACCAATGTACTTCAGTGACAGTATAGTGTTTGCATGTAAGGAAATCGACAATTGATTAGAGGCATATACTAGTTTACTCCGAGGGTGATGCCCACATGAGCTCTAGGCTTGTGCGTTGGTAATGGTAGAGGTAATCTAGTCTCTTCTAGAATAATCCATTATTTGTTGAAGTATCCGTTAGTCTATACGTAGGGTGATGATGAGAGATTAATTTATCGACAGTTATTCCTTTCATAGGAACTCATCATCTCATGAATTCATATCACATTACATTACAATTGAATATAATAATTATATTCTTTATATATAATTATTATGTAAATCAAATATTTGTATAAATATAAATATTTATATGAATTAAATTATTCAAATGATTTTTAAATATGCCATTAAATAAATATTTATAAAAATTAAGTAATACAATTGATTTAAATTACATTGCAATTAAATAAATTGCGTGAACGTTAACACAAAACTGTAAAACTCTACAGAATGAGAAGCTTAAATAGGTCTTGCAAAAGCGTCTTCCCAAAATGAGCCATGTTCAGGTGATTATTTTATGTGTTGTGTTGATCAAAAGCATCCTTTGGGCGGTGGAGGAGTTTTTGAGGCCTCCAAACTAAGCAGTTGTAGCCAGTCACCAACCATTCTTAAACCAGAATCAAATACGTTATAAAATTTACAATCTGTTCAATAATTATTATTCAGAGCTGTCATCATCATAATGCATTTCAAACTCAAACGATCTAGCCGACTCGAGAATAACAGGCTGCTCAATCGAAGCGCTCGCTCTTCGAAAGAGTGAACGGAGATCTCTTCAGCCTTGTCTGAGAGTCCCGACCAATCAGACGATAAAAAGGAATTATAATTTATAGCAAGATGATAATTGTAGAAGAAGAGGCAATTCTGGACTTGATTCTTCTCTTCTCCTCATACTCATTATCTTAGCATCTATCCATCTCCAACCATCTATTCAGACAATTATTTTCTGATGTTCTCCACACTCCGTTAATATTTAATGTTCTCCACTCTCAGTTTATGTTTTAGTTCATTTACTCTTAAGGGTACGTGCAGACAGAGAGCGGTCTGCCGTTCCGAGTTTCGCGTCCTGAGTTCTGCGTTCTTGGTAACACCTACCAAATACCTACCTACCTACCTACCAATGTACCTACCCACCTACCTTCCCACCTACCTACCCACCTACCTACCCACACCTACCACCAACCCACCTACCTACCTACCTACCCACCCACCTACTCACCTACCAACTAACGTGACAGCGCACACTACCGGCGGTCACGGTAGTGTGCGCTAAGGTGTGTCACCTTAGTAGGTATTACCAAGAACGCAGAACTCAGAACGCGAAACTCGGAACGCCTGACCGCCCTCTGTCTGCGCGTACCCTAATCACTTTTTTTATGTTTGATTATTAATACAATGTCCCTCACCCACAAAATTCCTTCCATTTCAATTGTCAATCCAATAGCCTTCAAAACTGACAATGAATATTGACTAAGTTACATGTGATAATCTAATAATCAAATATAATCAGATCTCATTCGACGAGAATGCACTGCACATTGGAAATTTAATATTAAATTGAACTACAGAATTATCATAGCTCAATGCAAGTCCATCATTTTAATAGAAAAACTTTGAGGGATTTTTGAGTGGAATTCTTTCTTTATAAAATAAATAATTCAAAGAATAAATATATAATCACACCACTTTCTCAAGAATATAAAAATATACGAAAAGAAGAAGAAGAAGAAGAAGAAGAAGAAAAAAGGAAGATGATGAAGAAGAAGAAGAAGGAAAAGAAAAATAGGAAATAAGAAGTAGAAAGGGTTGTGGGAGGAGACGATGAGAAGTCAGACAGCCGTTGAGAAGAGCCGGAGTGATCGAGCGTCGAGTCAGAAAGAGTGAAAAAAAAACTACTCGACGGAAGAATGTATTTTCCGTGATCGCCGATGATTGCGAACGCCAATTAGACAGTGGATACTGTTGAATTATAATCGGGGTCCATGCTACCGAGCGCGCATAAATAACAGCCGAGCAGAGCAATGAGCGAGCGCCCCCCACCCCCCTTCACCCACCCACCGACTCGGCGCTATATAACTCTCAGCACACACGACAAATCGAGAGCTCGCCATTAAATTGTTATAGCCCAATTATTATTTTCTTTATTCATGAGAAGACACGCCCCACCGCTATCTTTCTCTGCTTTTTCACGAAGCTTCTTCCATCATTCGCTTGATTCTCCATCTCTCTCGCCCACTGCAAGATGAGATTCTTCAACTCCTCATACAACTCCTCTCATCATCGCTGTTACGCGTCATTGAACCAATAGATGTATTCCGTGACGTATTCCTCACAAATGGAGGAATATAGAGAGAATATGGAGAACATATTCCTCACTATACACGTATTCCTCACAAATGGACAATTATCGTCGAAAGAACTATGAACAAAGTTCCACAATGAACGAAAGAAACAAGTGGAACGAGATCTTTGGAATCAAAAGTATTCGTCTTTGGTTATCACCTCATTCGTATTCCTTATCATTCTTTTCTATTCTAAACATTATGTTCTACATTACGACTTAAGCATTTTATTCTTCACCAAATTTCAATTTTTCTCTTTTTATTCCATTCCTATAGTGCGGTTCACGTCAAGAAGTCAGGATTGTTTATATGAGGAGCATTGATGCCAAGTTTCATTGAGAGGGAAAGAGAAAACTGCACCAATTGTGTTTATTGGGACTGTGTGCGACAACAATGCACAGTGCGGCAACTATGCACAGTGCGAATAGGATAGAGACATCAGCAACTGCTTTGTGCTGAACAAGGATAGCAAACTCCTATCTAAGCAATGCTGACTTCTTGACGTGAATCGCACTATAATAATCCCACTTTTCAAGTTATATTCGAGCACATCCGACCTATATTTAAGGATATTTCTCCACATGATTACAATTTACAATTTTTTAAATCTCATTTCTAGCAATATTTTTCTACTTTTTAATTCATATTCGAGCATATTTCAATTTAAACATTTCTTCTATACTACGATTTATTTTACAATAGGTCGTTAGTATTAGTAGAGGATTTTAGCGATCAAATAGGTGACGATTAGGTCAGCGGGCGGGATAAAACATTTTCCCCAAGTGGAATAACACTGTGGTATATTGTATAAAGCGAATATTCAAAATTAAAATATACCCACACTATTCCATTATGTTCCAAAATTTCGTGCGGAGACCTGAAATATCTACCCCTTTATCCCTGGGTTCGCCCCTAGGATCTGTGAGACAATTTCAAACACTAGCCTCATTAATACGCCGTAGAGAGGCGTATTCCATTGAAGAAACATAAATTATTAATTATTCTTCATAACCTATAATTGGAAAATTAGTCTAAAATATAAAAGCGAAACAACTCCGTTTCCCGTTTCGGAGATGCCCTCCCAAATAATGGAAACTATTTTCCAAAGCCTTATCGCATGCTTATGTTTTGTTGGTTCACCTTATTCTTACAATTGAGTTTGATATTTTCAAATGAGTTTGATTATATGATTCAATATTCAGTATTAAGTTTTAGCAGTTGTTTTCAGAGTAAAATTATGTTCAAGAACAAATGGTCTCGTCCAAGAACAAAACCAGCTTCAGACAGCACACAGCTCGTACTCTGGTAATAAATCACAAAGATAATCTCTTCCTCAATATAAGAACACTATCTACTGTTTGGATTATCTTTTTCCTGTGCACAGCAGCCCCTGTTTGTCTGGCGCACACAAACATTATGCTGTCGACAGTGTTATAAAGCCCCTCCAAGGTAGATGGAGGCGTCTTGATATGCCAGTGCCTCTAGACAACTCCCAGCCTGCCTCATATCATGAAGCCAATGGTGAAAAAGAGTCTTCAAATTTCTATCTTGATAGTAGGAGAATGTTTTACCATAATATTCGTGTATTCACGGTACTGTATTTATGAAATACATCTAGAATAACAATAATGATATAACCATTATTACAGCCTATAAAAATTGGATTGCTTGCATAACGGCCAGTAGCACAAATATCCAAATGAATTTAACCATTATAAGATGATGTCAATAGGGACATGCGCATTAATCTCATCAATATCAATATCTCAATATCATCAGCCCTCAATAGGGCTAGTCTTACGGCCAGTTGCACGAAAATCCAAATGAATTCAACCAACCGCTGTAAGATGATGTCATTTTACGGAGCTCGATAGGGATTCGTTGCATAGTTTCCGATAGATGACATCATTTTACGGCGTTCAAGTTCAATTGGATGTTAGTGTGACTAGCCATTAAATTCTACAATATCCAATGCAGGTTGGGTTCACTCTTCAAAATTGAAAATTTTTTGTCCAAACAATTCAGAGTAGACTGTATCTTTCTTTATTCAGAGGAGCTTGTTGAATCTTTGATCTGAGATGGAATGCCTGTATGTGGAATTGTATCGATCTCAGGATGGATTTGAAACATTGCAAGATTTGGGCATTGAATCTTGTTACAGCAAACTCACTTTGATGCACAACAATTTCCACAATAATGTTGTCCCTATATCTTCGACAGAATAGCTATTAGTGAGTCAGATTTTAGCGGTGCGTGGGCGAATAGGAATCAAAAGCAAGCATCCATAGTTTTCAGTTTCGGATGCTGCTGTAAAATACTACTTGAAGATGAAAATTATAGAAAAAAGCTCAGAATACATGATTTGAAGGTTCTCATTAGTAATAAGACCCAATTACTGATGTCCACTCTTTGTATCCGTGTTATGGAAAGCATGTTAGACCTACTATTTTATATTTAAGTTACTATTGAATGCGTGATTGTGCGTAAAAAGGAGAAAATGATAAAATAACATTTAAGAGGATGTAAGCATATATCCAATTCGTGGAAGATAAAAAGTCGAGGTAAATTAAATCGAATATGAAACGCTTAGAGATGTTTTCATGGTACCTGTAAACCTGCATCAGTATCAAGTATATTGATAAAATAGTTTTTCTACTACCCAGGTAGAAAACAGTGCCGTTGGGCGTAAAGTAGGAATTAAAATAATTGAGTTTAGGCAATGAATACAGACCAGTATACTAATCTGTATTCATTGTTTAGGTGAGAAGCTTGTTAAATGCCAGTTACATAAATAATACGAACTGCGGAGCATTTACTGTATGAGGGCTATAAAAAAACATATTTCATTCCATATAAAAATAATAATTGTATTTCATGAATTCTATTCACTGTGTTACAACTGTTTACTTTGAAACAACACATAAAGTGATACAATTGAATTGAATTGGATTGAATTGCTGCCTTTATCAATTAATAGACTACATTAAAAAAAAGTGATGCGATTAAAAAAAGACGAGTGATCCATTAGACAGGGGTGTTCTTGTTTTTCATCCTCGAAAGTCAATACGTGGGTGAAAGAAAAAAATGAGTTGGATTGTTTGTCTGCTTCTGTCAAAAAAAAAAAGATGAAAGCTGCTTGTGGAAAGAGTGAGAATGAGAGGGAAATGTCGTGAATAACAGATAGGTAGATAGAGAAAAAGAGCGAGTGAGTGGGAATGGGAGTGGGTGAAAAGGGAAGCGAGTTTGGTTTTCCGTAGATTCTTTTTTCGACACTAATAGGGCAGTTTACATGCAAACAGTCCTGGTGTCTGAGATACCAATGCATCGTGTTACATCGGCCTCAATAACGTATATTTTCTATTGCTACCACCTTCCGGTTTTAAATTCTTGTCCAAGCTTCAAACCGTTCTCCCCAAAAGGAGATGCATCCAATAGAGAAGATCATTTGGTTCAGATGTTCTCTCACAGGTGTGGTTGAAGGTTAGAAATCATTATGTTTTTTATTGAAGGGTGTTTCTAATGAGAAAATTGGAGGCGATAATTTTAATCAATACTCTAGCAATTATACAATATTATATGATACATTTGAACTTTTATAGCTTTGTGCACCTGCTTAGAGTTATTTTAACAACCTAATACAATTTACCCCCTTAGGTGATTCCACTTAACCAATCACAATTTTTCTTCGTCGATAATTCCTCATTATAGGACATTATTTTACAAGCAAGACAATACTATACGTCGTATCGTGTATAATTCAATATAGGACAGGTCGACAATTCCTTATTCCTTATTAGGACAATGTATCATATTTTAAATTGGTAGACTAGTGTAGTCTTTCATTAAATCTCGAAAAAATACAGTAAAATTTGTAATAGCGTTCCATGCAGGCTACCCATTCAATAATCAATATATAGAAAAGAACAAAATTCAAGTCAAGTCAATCAAGTTCTAATTCTAAGATGTCTCTGAGCTTCAACCACGGGAAAATTATTTCTTATCTTCATTTTACAGTGTTAGTACGACACATTCTCTTGAAAATTTAGCTGAAATTAAAAGCTTTACTCCAACATCAAGAGTGCTAAGTTTCAATTCGTCCTAGTTGAGCTTTGTGCTGCATCAATCAACTGCAATATCAATATAGAAAGCTGGATTATTCAATCCCATAATGTCAAACGAAAAAATTCAAGAGTCTCAGAACATTCGCCCTATTTAAAAAAGTGCCCACTTAATTAACTTTATTGCCTTACTATATTATTCATCATCTGTCAAAAATTAAATAAATGTTTCCAATGAATCGTGGATTACAGTAGGATACCAACATTATTCAACGCTTTCATCATTAAATTGAATTAAAATCAACAATCAATAGGTTAGGTAAGCAAAGAGCCCAACTTTCAATCAAATATAATGTCGCAAATGAAAAACCTTCAGCATCAAATCGTATGAAGTACTCAAGACCTTCAAGTGGCATTTTGTAATATTCATTTAAAACGTATCAGTTCCTTCAGATAGCAAGTGAAAGAGTAAGTGGTTAAGCTTTTCAACGCGAGATGGCAGCAGCAACCAGGATTTTAATCTTGACATTCCCTTCTCGTATAAGTACCGGTACCAATGTGAGCTGAGCATTCGACATAATGGATTTAATAATTCATATTATATGAAACATGTAAAAGTAAAAGGATAGCTTTCCTTTGAAATAATATCGAGAGCTGAGGATAAGGATCAAGGGATATTACTAGTATTCATATTCATGAGGAAGGAAATTTTATTAAATTCCAAGCTAATAAAAAGAGTTCTACAATGTTATTCAGAGTAGGTGGAAATTCATTAATTCAGACTAATGTTGGGAGAAAAATGCTTTAACTATCAATTATTGTAGGTATCGTATAAGTAGAACTTATAAAAACGAAAATAAGTTTCAATTTCGGGTATGCTAATTCTTTACACCGTAGATAAACTAATAAAGAACTTTCAAGGATAGCAAAAACCTTGAAGCAAGAAAGAAAAAGTACTGAAAAGGTGATAGAATATTTCTCCCTAAATTTGAAACACTGGTAATGTTTCGCTGGTCACCTATGCCTATGAAAAATAAAAACTTGAGCTTTTTGAATGTTGATTTCTCCCTGTTCCACCTAATACATTCAAAGTTCGACATTTTCAGAAATAAAAGTAAAAATAATTTTTCAATTGAAACTGATGAAAATTTGCGACAAAACTTAATCACTTGATAAAATTCAATGAATTTAATGAAATTTCCAATTCGTATTTCAATCGATTTGTCACTTCGTCACAAAAATGTCATTATTCTATGATGCAATCATTCTAGAAAAATACAAGTATAAATTAGTATAAATAAAGTATAAATTCTAGAACAATTTATCCCACGCTTCTTTCAACTACAGTAATATAATTGAGATTGAGTACAGGAAGATAGTGCTTAAAGTTAAAGCAAGCATTATGCAATATGCACTGTTCTGAGTGGATCCTAGATTTTAGAGATGACTAAGATGATATGCATTCAGAGGAAGTAATTTTATTATTTTACTTGTCACTATTTTATACATCATCACTTCCAGTCTCTTTAAGCATCTGTTCGGTTATCAAATACCAAAATATTCATTCGAAATAAGATTACCTGAATCATTGAGGTGTAATGGTACCAAAATTACACAGATGAATTTGGAAGTGTGATGTGTGCGTATCCTGACTTCCTGACACGGAGCTCGTTAATAATGCATAGCGAGAAGCTTTATTTTGTTAGGAGAGCACTAGGCAGTGGTCGAAGGTGATTACAAGCTGGTGCTTGTAGGTATACACACAGTACTTTGGTGGAGGGTTGCTAAAACTAGCTGTACAGGCTTTCCTTATTACACGAGGATAGCTCGTTATCTCAGCCAAACAGAGAAGCGGTTATCTGTTGATCTGCTAGCGTTATAATAACGCTGGAGGTAAGGGCTGCTGCAAAGGAGCCGGCTTATTCATGAGTCGCCTTATCAGTCTGCAGATCGGAGCAAAGAGGCCTCCTCCTGTAGTGTAGCACGGCCTCATTAAGCGGTCACATGATAAGAGCCTTCGCACTCCGATGAATGGCAAACCGAACACAACATGATCTCCTAGTAGTACATGCTCTAGCACAAGGACCACCCGATAAATTATCGTAATATTTGTGCACGATTCGGCGGCATTCTGCTACCTCTTTCCCTCTCACTCTTCCAGCAATTACCACGTGATCTCCATCGAGCTGGATGCTCCAAACCCCGGCTGGGCCAGTCTCGTTAGCTGTGAGCCCACAGTAATAGGACTACACGTTGTCCTGACATAAACTCGCCTCTACCACTTGTAGCATTCTCTTGAAGATCTGGATCAAAGCCTCCATTGTTATCGTACTTCATTTCTGGTTGTGCTATGTTGGAACTTCCCAACTAGCTAACTAACCTTGGGTTGTATAAGTATAATGTAGGCCTCAACATGTAGGATCAACAATCATGTATAGTATAATGTTGACTATACAGGTGTGTTTCTTCCTCATTTTTAATCCCATTTTTCTCTCATCTTCTTATCCTGTCCTTAAGCTTGGACCGAGTTAGCGTTGACAAAACTTTAACAACTTTATTCAAGCGGCTGGTTTTGGAGAAACTGTAGGATGAGGCAAAGACTATCCGGATATATCATATTTTTTGTGATGATGATCACTAAAAAATATTTTCATGTTTCATCTCTCATCGTCCATGCACAACCCTAGAACTGGGAGGGGAGTATCCACCTTATCGAAACAAAGAGCAAACTGAAAAACGACACGAAATAAACCGATACAACGGAGTATCCAAAGACCCGATATTGTAGTGTACAGATTAACAGAAAAAACAGGACAGTACTTTCAAGAATTGCTCAAGTAGTAAACATAGTAGCTATTTTCTGCAATTGAGAGAAACGTTTCAACATTTGGATTACTTTCATAAAATTAGAATAGGCTATTGTAATAAATAATAAACATAATGAATAATTTCGAATCATCAATAATGAATTTATTACAATAAAAAATGTATGGATAATTGATTAAAACTTGAAATTTGTTAGCAAAAAAATCTGCCCCGGATGGGACTCGAACCTACGCTCCCAGGGAGAATCTGATTTCTAGTCAGACGCCCCACTCGGCAACGACTGCACTGTGATGTTAGCCTGAAATAGCCGTTGATCAATGTCATTGACCTCAAGCGATAGCTGAGGTCTAAGATTCAAAAAGAACTGCTTTCAAAATTCGAAATCATTCTGAAAAATGGATGAGACTTACACCTAAGTGGTATTAGGTTAAACACGGCGAGGTGGAACAACCTTCGGGTCTCCCCACTGACAAAAGCCATACGCTAAATAATAATTATACTCCTCTGTAACATGTATTTGAAATGCATTACCTATTTTTTGCTTGTAACTTTTTTAAATTCAACCCTCAATATTCAAAATCAATAGGCTTCTTACTTCATCTATGAAGATATTATATTCCAAATCTCAAACGTGTACGATCTTCCGTTCGTTAGTTATCGTGCGGACGGACAGACGGACACCAGTACGATCGCATTAAGAACCCTATCGGGTCCTTAATAATGTTGTTTTTCATGGGAACCTAAACTAGCAGTGAGGTGAGACAATTGGACAGTGGAGGATGCGCACTTTCCCCCCATCAGATGCGTGTTTTCACCCCCGTTTAGTCCAGCTATAAATTGGGGCGTGAAACGTCGAGATAAGTCCAACGAGGATTATGCCAGCATCCGAATCTTTCTATACGATTCCTTTTCTTATCCCCGCTACAGTAGAGGCTAGATCGTATGGTGCCAGGAAAAGCTATTCCAGTTATCCACCTTCACAAATTTCAACCAAACAAGAAAAACAAAGGCAAAGGCACAGTATTGTACTTATCTAGGGTTTACTACTCGTGAAAAATAGATCATGTAACAAATTTTGGGTTTGGATATTGAATGATTCAGATTTTTGGACTCTAACTGAAAAGAAGTAAAGCTTCTCTATCTATATCTATATATTGGTCTATAGTATGTATCAGCTCTTCAATATTTCAATCATCAATAAACCTAACAATATCAGTAATTGACCGAAGCGATAGCTGAGGTCTAAGATTCAAGTAGTGGACCGTTTTGCATTTGTATATATGTAGACCATGTTTATATGTTTATATGTTCACTCAGACATAGGTCACATGAATCTGCGACTATTGAAATAGTTTCCAATATTCCTCCTCCTTTATCTACTCCTTATCAATCTTCTTCTTCTTCTTCTTCTTCTTCTTCTTCTTCTTCTTCTTCTTCTTCTTCTTCTTCTTCTTCTTCTTCTTCTTCTTCTTCTTCTTCTTCTTCTTCTTCTTCTTCTCCTCCTCCTTCTCCTCCTCCTCCTCCTCCTCCTTCTCCTCCTCCTCCTCCTCCTCCTCCTTCTTCACCTTCCTCTATTCCTCCTTCTTCACCTTCCTCTATTCCTCCTTCTTTACCATCTCCTCCTTCTTTTGAATCTTACTCTCATTCCTCTTTCTTAACCTTCTCCTCCTCGTCCTTCTTTTCACCTCTATCTCACTCTTCTACTTCATCTCCTTCTTATTCTTCTCCTTCTCCTTCCATCTCCTTCTTCTTCTTCATCTTCTCCTTTTCAATCTTCTTCTCCTTCTCCTCCTTTTCCATCTTCTTCTTCTTCTCCATCTTCTTCTCATTCTTCTACTTCTTCATCTCCTTCTTTTTCTCCTCCTTCTTCTCGTTCCTCTTTTCCTTTTACTTATTCTTCTTCTTCTCCTTCTCTTCGATCTCCTTCTTCTCTACTTCTTCTTCTCCTTCTTTTATATTTTAGTTCTATTTACTTCATTATAATGAAGCCAATAATGGGTAATGATTCAATACTGTACTTGAATTTTAAAATGCATGCTCTCCTTTCACAAGAGGTCTCTTGTCTCTCATTATAAGAACGTTAAGTAATTTCAATACTAAACTCTGAAATAATCCAACAAATAATGAGTAATGATCTAATATTTGGATTTGGGAATGCAAGCTCTACTTTCTTAATAGGTTTTGTTGAGGAAAAAATCAAACATTTGACGGAATCAATGCCCTGATTAACGTGAAAGTTTTCACAACGTTAGCGAGCAAGGCAGCAGGACCCGAGGGAGATTTTCCCGTTCCACCCATGGAAAAGCGCCCCGTTCCCTGCGTCACCCTTGACATAATCCAAGATCAGAAAGTGCTTTCCAGATCTATTTTCTGTCGATTTGGCACAGGTGACGCGACCATTGGCTGCCAGTATAATCCTCGTGCCAATTCCTGGACCTTTTGACAGTTACTTGAGATTATCCTTGCCTTGAAGTGATTTAGAAATATCCTCTCCTGGCATTGAGTCGGGTAGCCGAGAGCAAAAACTTTTGTCTGCTTCTGATCCTTATGCTAATGTTCACTTCATATCTCGATGAAAATTGACTCAATTTGAACCAGACAATCTTTACTGGTTACTCTTTATTGATATTTTTCTCTATATTGTTCACTTTTACTCAGAGCCACCCTACTATAATTGTTTAATTTTCATTGGATTATTTAGATCATTTTTTAAAAATAATTTCATAAATTGTTGAGTATTGTTCCTACTGTATTGAATGGATAATGTAAATCTAATTTTTTAAAATAATTATTACTTAAATTTATGTTTCCCTAGAAATTATCACGTAAATCAGCAGGAAATACCACAAATCAGCAAAAGCAGTGATTATGAGGTGAGAAGATCTCTCAAATTTGAAATATTTCAAATAGCCTACTTATTTAATTTTTTGCCACAAATTAATCAAATTCACTCCTTTTTCTTGGAACTAAAACCATTAAATTCTACATTACACAGTAGGCTAATGTTTTTCATTAAATACGACAAATGTTAGAAATGGAATTTTGTATCCTATCACTAGGTACACATTCTTTTCTAGAGATCAGAAGTAGATTTTCCAGCTTAATTATTCCAATCCCACCCAAAATAAAATAGGAAGTATTTAATTTTTTCTGTCATAAAAAAATCAGCATGATACGGACCTTTTCTGAAGGTTTATTGGAAATAATTAAAACATTATAAGGATAAATTACATCATTCTATAACTCCTTCTTCACTAACTAAAACCTCTTCACGTACTCGTTATCAGGAATAAAATTCAATAATTCTTACACAATTTACATACCGGTACTTTTAATCAAGCTATCATTTATTTCCATTTGTATTTTTTAAAGGTTATTTCACAAACAATAGCACCGACATATTCTTTTTTGAAAGGCATCCCCAAATTACCCCAGCAGCTTATCATAGTTATCATTACCGAATACGCTTTTGTACTCATTGGAATTGTCAATGGAAATTGATTTTATAACATACTGTTTTCTTCCTGAGGCTAGCAATGGCTCGAGTTGGACTGACAGTGGTACATAAACTTTTAAAAACATTGGCTTCAAATCAATGCTCTCATCTCCACAGTCAGTTTCTGATGGTTGCTTATTCTTCACCGGTGGATGCTCAATGGATGTTGAGTTCAATCCTTGATCATGTTTTATTGGAATCTTACAGCTCTTTGAAGTGGTTTTCGTTTTTTCGGTGATTTCTTGAGTAATCGTTTCAAATGTTTTGATGGGGATTTCAGTAGTGCGTGTTACTCCACATCCTTCACGATCCATCAAATTAGTAGATGGCTCAATTGTTGTGTTATTGTTACAACCGATTTTATTTATTATATCGTAAAGTTTGGCGCGAGTATTGAAAATTTTACTGTTTAACACTGATGTGAGGTTTCCATCTTTTGATTGGATCACCAAGTACAGAGGGTCCAATTGAGTGTTGTTATTAGCTGCATCTAAGACCATGAGAACATGTCCATCATCTAAACTGGTACCGGTTTTGTCTGTTTTCTTCTCGTTGACAGCCTTAGGTTCAGAGTGAATTTTAGAAGATGATTTCAATTTTTTCCTGCTACTGGAGTTAAGCTTTCCTGATTTTTTACCGGCTTTACCCTTACTATGCAATTTAGGAATCTTTTCAAAATAGTCTGCCGGATCTCTAGCTATTTCATCCACTGATCCAATGCTGTCATCAGGCTCATAACTTCCACTTGTGTATTTTGAGTCATCAACTACTTTTGCTGGACTCAAATCATCCATCTCCCCATTTTCCAATTGGTCATTGGTTTCAATGTCTGAGGTCAACTCTGTTAGTCCTTTCTCGGTTGAGCTGTGGCCTGCTCGATTGAAAAATCTCAATCCCAGAATGTTGCGCAGTAGGTCCTGGCCAATAAACTCACTGTTTTCCTGTAACAAACTTGCCAAAGATATATTCGCTGAGCTTTCTTCTTCTGGCTGAATATCGTCGCGATCCACACCTACATGAAAAATGAGAATAGAATTTCAAATAATAGATTTTTGAGTTGTGAATATTAAAATTCTATATTGAATATTTTCATAGATCAGTTAATTATCAAAGAAATTTAGGTTTTAAACTCAATAATGTACAATATACACCATGTATCAAGGTGAGTCAAAAACATCGAGTCAAGTAAAGTAATAGCCTACTAATACTAAATAATAGGCTTTACTTATAAAAGGTTTGTATTGCTGTACTATTTATACTGTTATAGTACCATATAACATTCATAAGGTATCATTTATATTATTGGAGTATATTTATATATATTGGGGTATATATATTATTATTGGGGTATCATATCACATTCATTAAGGTATCATATTAACATTCATGGTATGCATTCAATGTGTGTTTCATGGTATGTTTCTATTTGAGATTTATAAGAGACACTGTTTTTAAATACCGGTAGCCTACCTGACTATAGAATGGAAATATATAAATTATGAAATATAATGTAATGCATAAAAATATATAACCTGAATTTTAGATTAACAACAAGGTCTTTAAACTTTCCAATTTATTTTTCTACTGCAATTTAAGCAAAAATTATCTGAAAAGATGTAAAATAATCTCCAAATTCGCAATAATTCTGACACAACATTACTTGTGGACTAGTAGTGGAAAGCTAAAATATTTTGCAAACAACCTAAAAAGATTATTAATATTGAACTCTTAATTCAAAATACAATACTTTACTCAATTTTATGTTTGATAATTATTTGGGAAAACTCACGTGATACATTTTCTTTCAGCGCAAAGGGTGATGAAGGTATGCATTTTAGTAGTAAACAGCCAATTATCACGTTTACAAAGAAATGACATATCATATTTTTAAAAATGATAGTTCACAGAGTATTTTCGTTGTTTTCATCACGAATGAAGTATTAATTAAATCATGAATAGCCAAAGAGAAAAGTAAAAATCCTTCTGAACTTTAAAAACTGGGTTAAATTTTCAGTATTTTGATAAAATATTGAATATTTATAGATATTTTGATAAACATACTGGGTATGAGGGGTAGTGGAGCTTCATCAGCTGACAGAGATCATTGATAATATCACAACGAGACCTACGTTAACTACAGGAAGAGGTAACTCAAAAAAATTTTTTGTACATTCCTCTTATTAAGTTACTTGTGCATTGCACTTCCTAAATACAGTGCTGTATTCTTAAGAAAAAGGCAAACTCAAATCAAATGAAAATAATCAAAATATTTCTTCAACTAGCAATCTATGAATATTTATTGATTTTCAAGCTTTTTTACGTAAACTGTTTTTATGCTTACAAAATTGGACCAGCCACTTGTTGAGTAAAATTTATTTGAAGATGTTTTTTTTTCAATTTTTAATCAGCAAATAGTATGAAATTCATTGAACCTACTGAATATAAAGGTTAAAATATAGCTTAAATAGGTTAATGGTTAAGGTTACTGAAATAAAAGGTTAATTCATTAGTTTTAAAGAATAACCACATCACAGTTATTTAAAAACATGTAACTATTTATTGTTTTTTTATAATTTATTTTCCAATATGCCCATCCCTCTATAGCATGTTCAAAATAAACAACATTGCATTCAAAATTACGTGATAACCGCTTACCTGAAGCAAAGACAGAGTACGGTACTTTCTATGTAGTTTGTTTGTGCCTGAAGTACTTCTGGACTCAAAGTCCACTTCAAAGTTAAAGGCACTCCAGTGAGTTACGTAAAGAAATTTCATACATTTTTAAAGCCTCATACTCTTAATAGAATGCAGTCCTCATTATCTATAAATAATATATAATCATATAATAAGGTTTTACAGAGTGAGCTATACCCACACTGTATTCAGTTTTGCCTTCCTTATTTATATTGTATAATAGGATGAAAAGATAGTGTATTAGTAAACTATATTGGCCTTCTGTAACGAGTAGACTGTTACACATACAAAGAAGCAACTGCAGAATGATGGGCTTACATGAATAATAAATTATTTTGATACCATGAATTTTTCAATTTCCTTTGCTTTGACTAGGTACCTTTTTGTGTGTGGAAGAAGTGAAAATACTTTATCAATACAATACGGTAAGCTTGTTTAACCTGCTCAATCGAATTTCTCTTCCTTTCATGCAGATATAAGAGAGTAAGAAAGTAATAGGCTATGACCATCATATTGAAGGATGAACAGGCGGAAAGCGGATATCATCAAATTAAACATGGTAACATGGGCTGTTTACTTCCTATGTTAAATTTTCCTATGTACCCAATCTACACAATGTCTGTTATTGGCATAGGTAGCTTTTTCTAGACACGTTTTGGATTATTAGGTTTCTGACATTCATTAAAGGTAAGGTTCCGTATACTATTTATAGACGCTTTTCAAAAGTGCTTTAATGTAAGGAAAACGTGTGCAGTCTATCAACAGGTCCCTTAATTTTTCAATTAAAATACGAAAAGTTATGGTTTTACTATTACTTCGTTAGAAATTTCTATTCATCAGGTAGCTTGTACCTAACACAAGAAATAGTAGGTAGCCAGTCTAGGAAACTGACAAGATTATTAAATTATCACCAAACCTGATTCTGAGATTGAACAAACAGGAAACTGCAGGTTGACAACACTGCTTGTTTCAGCAATAAAAAGCCACTAAAGACAAGAGCAATGAAAGATGGACTTGACCGGTCAAAAGATGAGAAAGTAATGTAGGAAGAACTATAGGAATCGTTGTTGTGAATTTTGTATTATTCTGATTTGAGATTTGTAGTATAGTCGTGGCGAGCATAGCAGCAGTTACATCAATTTTAAATGTACAAGCAGCATTACCACATTGTCGCTGCCACCAGCAGCTTTAAAGGGTCTGGCCCTACTGCTTTTACCTATTTCTGAGATAGAGTTGAGAAGAAATAAATCAAAACTCTGATAAATATTTGAATAACTATCTATTCCCGTTAAAGCACACTCTCTCTCTCTCTCTCTCTCTAACATAGTTCACATTTTCGGTTATCACTTTCAACCTTCCGGTAGCACTGTTCCACGCGGTCCGTCTCTCCTCGCTCTTATATATTATTCAATAATAATTTATGAATAATTTAATCATTTATTTATTTATAATTTATAATAATTTATTGACCTCTTATTATTATTATTACGCTCTTATTATTCATCACCTCTAGCTCACCCGTCCTAAAGTCCAACTCGGTGGCCAGAGTGATGACTCAGCTTTCCTAATATTAGATTACAGACGTTGAATTGTTACAGACTGAGCTTTTAAAATATCGAGTACATAGATGCAGAAAGACTTGATCATGAAATTAGAAAGAGAGAAAATTCTACCAACCTCTATGTCAAAACATGTCCATGTTATCAACCTCTACGGGATTATCAACCCCCATTTTAATGAGACAAAAATTTGTGGGTGAGTCTTCAGTGGAATATGAATTTTATAATGTCTGAACTGATTTTATTTTAATGGAGAATTGCATCAAATTGCCTTTTCAAGCTTATTCTGAATCATCAATCATGAAACTGATTCATGACTCTGACTCATCCATGAAACAAAATACTGTAGCTACTTTTAAAATTGTACTCTACTTTTTAAGTTTCGTTTTCAACTTACAAGTTGAATAGATCATTCGAATTTATCTTGTAGTTCCACTACATTTATAATTTACTAAAAATGTATTTGATTTATTGAAGAGTTGAAAAATACCAGTAATACATTTACAAGAGATAAGTACATTTTGAAATAAATTGGATCCTCTGACATTTTTCTAGTTGTTCTCATGGTACTGTACCTGTTATTCACCGACGATAAAATATGAATTTTGGAAGATACTTTGAAAAATGTGTGGGTGTAAATGAAAAACTGTCTTCGTGCCTAGAAGTAATTCCAAGTATCCTTTAAAACCTTATTATGAATCATCCCTCATCCATTAAACAAAATTATTGAATTTGATTGAAAGTTATGTGTGTCATAAAAATATTAGGCCTAATTGAGAATAATTCACAACTCATTCAATTATGGTGAATCAATTTTAAAATAGTTTTATACTTTGATTCAAATTATAAATTGTAATTCAATAGCGAACTATTCAATGATGAAGTAATAAAGTCTTGTTTGAGGTTTTATGAAGTTTCAAGTTTGAATGATGAAGTTTTATAAAATTCAGAAAATTTTATATTTTTCCATTCATCCATGGAACTCTCCTCATAACGCAGGCAACTAGTCTTTTATTATATTTATTTCTTATCTGTCATTATTACTTTGAATAAATACCGTTTTGTTACTTTTAACTATTTATCCTAGCCTATATTCCTCATCAAGTAAATAATCTTAGAGTTGAAATAAAACACTACCTAATTAAATAAACTCTCACGCTCCAGAAACATGCTCTCAGCAAAGAACTGAGTCATCTAAACAATGCAGGACTGAAATGAAGGACTCACCTATGTCGATCTACATGTGAGCCACTTCGGAAGTGTGTTACGGCACGGTTGGCGTATAAGATATGACATAATCCGTGTTGTTGTTGCTAGGCGCAGTGAAAGTGCAAGCGAACCAGCATTTAGCTGCAGAGCAAGAAAGGGGGAAATCACTACTGTCGAGGTCCGTCCGTCCGGTCAGTCCATCCGCAGTCAAAACGTTGAACGCCTCTTTGCGTCGCGTCTACTGATAGGGGCCAGCGTTGTCCGCCAAGGCCGCGTCTTTATCGTTCAAAATTGTGTCTAGTGGCGTTTTTTTATTTTTCTTATGTAGGCCTGATCATATTTTTTGAGCCTACTGTGAATTACAATAGTGGCTGTATTTTAATGTGAATAGTGATTGCTTATTTTATTTTATAATTTTATTGTTACGGTATTTCTATCAAATCATATACTATTCGGTTAGCTTACTGTGAATTACAATAGTGGGTGTTTTTTTAAATTCTGTTATCCTTATTACCAAATCATATTCGGTTAACCTACTGTGTGTTACAAAAGTGATTGTTTTTTTTTGTAATTTGTGTTACAAAAAAAAGTTATCGAATGATATTCTCTTAACGTACAGTGAATTAAAATAGTAGCATTTTTTGTTGACTTTTTATCAAATTATATTCGTTTAGCCTTCTACTGTGATTTAAGAGTGATTGTATTCCGTAATTTGTTATTTTTATCATCAAATAATATTCTCTTAGCCTATTGTAAATTACAATAATAGCTGTTTTTCATTTTTAAATGTATTGTCCTTATTATCAAATCATATTCGGTTAGTCAAAATGTACTGTGAGTTACAAAATTGATTTTTTTGTCCTATTGTGTTATTTTTATCATGAAATCTTATTCTTTTAGCCTGCCTACTATGAATTACATTAGTGTCTGTTTTTTGTCTATTTATCAAAATATATTTGGTCTACTATGATTTAAAAAATGATTTTCCTAATTCTGTCGCTCTTATTATCAAATCATATTTTTTTAGCCTGCTGTGAATTACTATAGTGGCTCTTTTTTAATTTTGTTGACCTTATTATCTATTATCAAAACATCAAATCAAATACACAAAATTTAGCCTACTGTGAGTTAGAAGAGTGATTATTTTTTTTTTTTTGTAATTGTGTATTCCTATTTTCTTAGCTTACTACTGTGTTTTGTGTTACAACAATAGTGACTGTTCTTTGTAATTGTGTAGTTTATGTTATTGAATAATTTTTGTTACTGTGAATCACAACAGTGACTTTTTTAGTGCTTTTTTTTAAATATTATAAAACTATTGATATCTTCTGACACTGTGATTCTCCTCCAATAAAATTGTATAATCATATTATGATAATAAAATTGTAGGCCCAGCAGTTATAATTCCTAAAACATTCACATATAGTGCTTTTGACCAATATAATTGAAAGAATACTGACCAGAATAGTTCCAGAATAGACCTAATAGTTCCAGAGAAACATCTAAAAAATGTAAATTCACAAAAGTCAATCAATTTTCATACTCAATGATCTTTTCACTTGCTCTGTTGATAAAAGTTACATTTTCTACTCATATATCTTATTTCCAACAAATATCAATTTAAATAGATAATAAAATTATGTATATAAATTCAATAATAAAATTCAAATATTAATCAATTTTAAATAGTTGAGCCATACGAAATTGAAAGAGATGGGATTATTCGAATATATAAGTCTATCTAGTCTAGGAGAGTCAAAACTTGAATAAATCTTATTAATAAAAACCTCTTCTCAGTTGTGGACAATTCATATTATTGGCAAAATACTAAAGTCCCATGAATTTGAAAAGTCTTTATTCGTTAAATAGGCTAAATTATTGGCAGACTATTGAGAATACAAAAATGATCGATAATGTATCATCATAATCATAAAAATGTTCAGATATGTTTTCATAATGATAGCAAAAGTTTATAATCCATGATGATGTCAACCAAAAATTGATTGATTCCTGTTTACTGATGCTTTCAAATGTATAGAGATATGTTCAAATGACAGTGAAAGTTGTTGAAATGAGCAATTTTTTTTATCTAAAAATGAAAAACATAGCACTCAGATAAAATGAATTCAAGCATGTAGACTGAAGTAGTATCTCAAACGTTAAAACCAATAAATTCCATACTTTCTCGTTCGCTATTTTTTATACTTGCTGAGAGCGCTCTGAAGTTCATTAATTAATTGGACAGTTGGATTCACATGATCAAGCAAACACATTAACTTATAAACTTTTAGCAGGCATTTGAAAAGTGAAGCTGAATACTTGATGATGGAAATAAACCTGTGAAACTACTTTCTTCGATTTCATGCCAATGCAAGATTGAGCCTGAAAGTGATCAATTTGAATCCAAGCAGCTAAGCAACTTTAGAAGAAACTTTTTCGACTTATCAATCATTTAGCCCACCCTTTTTTTATTGAGATTAAAAAATGTTGCTTCAAGAACTTTAAAGTGAAACCAGCTATAAAATCATTATGAGAGTCTTAATGAGACACTATAAATGAGTCATGGATCAATGTTTACAAACTCCATGAGTTTTCTCGAAATGATAGACTCATTCCTTAAATTTACTTCCTAAGCACGTTCTATTGGCAACTCATTACAATTTATTCAGAATTATTAAAAACTATTATTGATCTTATTTATTTTCATTTCAATTATAATGGATTAGTATTACAATTCATAATAGTTATAGATTATTGATTTTCTTCCGTTAGAAAAAAAAGACACTCATTTCAGATTATCACTTTAATCGGTACCGATATGTAAAAAAGGACTCGAGTAGGATAAAAAACTGTAATTATATTGGACTATCAAGTGAAATGTGTTGTACTGAAGTAGAAGCGATCACTTTATGAGTTTGAGCACCACTGTTCAGGTGCAGTCATTTCCACAGTGCTAATCATCAAGAAATAACTGATCGGTTCTATGTAAATGGCACTTCCAAGTATTATACAACTGAAAGCAGGACACAAGGACTTGGACGATGCTGAAAAATGTTCCTCTTGTGCTGAACATTTTTCTGTGCTTAATTCTGTCAACCCGCAGCTGCCAAACTGCAAGAAATGGATGTGAACCAGCAGAAAACGATACTGGTGAGATGAAGCAATTGTCGATACTGTGGAACACACCATTCAATCAAAATACTCAATTAAAAATCAAGTGACTTAATTATACCCAATTTGTTACCAATCTTTAATCCAATGCACGATAAAGAGTTGAATGTTTTCCTTTGTAAAATCAAATAGCCTAGGCTCACGGTATATAGAAGAAGTGGTTATATATACCGTGGTTAGGCCTAATGTCATAAACTTTGAAGTACCGGTAATTAACAGGACAATTGACGTTGGTACATTTCAAGCTACATATTTTACAATTCTCCAATCAATGAAAAAAATAAAAATAAACTTATTTCCAACAGGTATCAATCTTCTAAGTAATTTGATCTGTAAGTTTTAATAGTTAAGTGCTGCTACTCTAGCTCTGATGAAGCATGTGAAAAAATAAATTGATGAATAATTGTTAGTGGTTGAGAAACATGAAAATTATAAGAGTAAAACTCCTTTCCTCGTTATTTTTCAAGAAAAATCATAAGAATGCTAAACCGGGAAAGTTCAGGTGAAAGCTTCCATGAATGAAAATGAACATATATTCAAAGCCCAATTTCAACGAAACATGAAAGAATTTAGATGATTAATAATCTTTTGTTGAAAAGTTCACTCTCAATAGTTTGAACTAAAACAAAGACATCAATTGGGTTACAGATAGATTCGTTATTATGTTTCTGATAGATTTTTTTAGGTCATATTTGAGATATCAAAAACAAGTCTAATAGCCAGATGAGTAAGTTATTAGCCTCATTAGTACCTAATTGATTATGAGAACGTTGACATTGTTTGGATTGAGAGTACTAAAAAATCTACTCTGCTCTTACAACATTATTGTACAAGATTTTATATTAGTTTATTCATGAAATATTATCAAACTGATGAATGTGTTTGATGGGAATGTTTCAGATCACCGGTTGATTCTTGTCAAAAAATGGGCTCCTCTGATCTGGCTAGCTCCGGGCGAAGAATTCTTCCCCAGCAGCACGAAATCGTTTTTGGAGCACGTGGTGCCATTCATGCCATCAACTTGGTTTCATAACCAGCAAGCGAGAAAAATTTCGTTCCTACCAACTGGATCAGAGTCTCAACAATGGTATCTGAAGACTATTCACGGTGTTGGTAAAGTAATAAATTTTTCCATCCTTTTATAATAAAACAAACTAAAATACTTCGTCAAAAAATAAATTCAGACATCATTGGATTTTGGAGGGTTCAACCGGGAAATTCTTCACCACCAATTGCTTGAGAAAAGAGCAAAGGGTACTCCGGATTTAAAAAAAATATATGTGCAGATACAAGGCTTTTACTCCAGCTATTCAAAAAAATGGACATTCATTTGACAAAATATTTTCTATTGTAAGCTAGAAAATAGTATGTAGTGTACTAAAGAAGATACATAATTACATTGATTTCCCTCTTTTACATTGATTTTCCATTCATAGGTCTTGAAGGGAAGGAGACCCCCTTTTAGCCTGTCTACTTGACTGAGAAAACCCGTCGTTTACCAAAATAAAAAGTATTCTTCTCAGAGAAGCGTAGGTTCATGAATTTAGGATTTACTCAATTGTATTGAATACGGTTGAAATTAGATTATTCTTTACTCCTGTGTGAACTCATCGTTTCACTAATATTGTAACTATGTAGCTCTGTTGATATTGAAAATGAAAGGTTAATGGATGTCTCTCTACATAACTTGTTGAAAATGTGTGTTAGTTTCAGTATTCTCTTTCTTTTTGCAGACAAACTCTTATTCAACAAGTCATCAATTTTATATGGTGATAATCCCAACAAAGATTCGGTACCTGTTTATGTACATCTGACAAAATGCAAGAAGCAAGGTCACTTTCACGTAACTTATTGGCTTTTCTATCCATACAACCGTGGGAAGGAGGTATGCACACTGAACACATTGATGGGAGTGCTACCCATTCCTCGCTGGTTGAATGGCCAGTGCTTGGGATTGATGAAAGAATTTGGAAATCATGTCGGGGATTGGGAACATGTTTCTCTCAATTTCAAGGTTAGTAGAACAACTTTTCAATGTTTTTTTCAAGTATTATAAAGGAAACATTCAAGACTGCTCTTGGATGGGTGACCGACACAGAAAATTGTGCAATTTGGCGAGGTGGAACCTACCCGTAAGGGTCTCCCCACCGATAAAAAGCCATACGATAAAAAAAAGGAAATATACAATAGAAATTATTTGTGGATAATACCACAGAGAACAGATTAGACGAATCGAGAGACGTACTATTACTTCTCTATGATAATACTGAAAGGTACAGTTCCGGTCATCAATAATCAATAATATGTCAAGAAATAACAATTTGAGTGCTTGAATTGTTCATACAGTGACAAAAATATATCATAACTAATGACTCACATGAAAATAACAAAGTTCTTAAGTTGTTTGAAAAATATTGTTAAACTTCTAATTACAACTTTTTTGATGTTACAGCCTGATGAAATACATTGATGTTTTCAGAAAAGTGCAAATAGATAATATTATTATACAAATGGATCGGAATAGTGGACCTACTATTGGAAAAAAGCATTTAGAACCACTCCCTGTTGTTCAGTCAGTGTATCATCTTTATAAAAAAATGATAAATGATAATAGTTATATCTACTAAAAGAAAGGAAAAATATTAGTTCAAAATCATTTTCTGAAGCTTCAAAATTAAAAACCATCCATATGAAATGAATGAGAGAGATGGAGGGAATACAACCTAAGAAGGGGGAAGTAATAAGGAGTTGAAATATTATTGATTTATTAACAGGAATTACTACATAGTATACAATTTTATGGGAACTAACAAAAAATTATTCGAGAAAAATTAATTTTTTCAATGTTGGGCTATTGATTTTTCGTTTTCTAATCGAGCAATATAGAAAGGAAAGTTTTCTTCCCTTGATACTAGTGCTTTAGGCTACTTCATATGCAAATATTAGGTCTTCCTAAATACCTAGTGTTCATGAGCACGATGATTGAATCTTAATTATTGATCTGGATTGAAAAAATATTATAAATTCTGTTTTGACAGGGGAAAGAGCAACCAGCTGAAATGTATGTGTCAGTCCACAACTTTGGAAGCTACTATAAATTCGATGAAACAAGGAACCAGTTCCACATAGATGGAAAAATGAGTAGGTACCGGCCTCAATTTCCAAAAACTGTGAATTTAATACAAGGAAGTCACCCTGTTTTATTTGCTGCAAAAGGATCACACGGCCTTTGGTCTTCCCCAGGTACTGTATATAGGTACTCAAATTTATGAGCTCTTTTTAAATCGCCAATATTCCGAATGGGCTGGTGTCAACAATAGAATAGTCATATTATTTCAATAGTTCTATAATTTGTGAATTTAAGATTTTTCTCTATCTGTTGCACAAAAAATTCTATTGGGAAGAAACCAAAAACATTGGTTCAATTTTTTCTATTTTCTGTTTTTGAAAATCCATAACTAATTTGATATGACTCATAGAAAAAATGCTAGGTACACAACTTGTAGAAAATTTTATTGTGAACATTTTGGTGCAAAGAAAACTCAGATATCTTCAATATTGATCAAATTACAGACGATCTAATAAATTATGATGGCAATCTTGTTTGAGAGTTTGCGTACGAAGCTGACTGGATTTTCTCATTATACTAGTGCTAATGAAGATATCTGCATAGATTAATTCAGAGCTCAAGAAAAGATTTTCCCACGGAAGGCCTTTTTTAGTACACTTGCTCCAGGACTACATATAAAAATTTCGACTTTTCTCGCATTTCCTTCACGTTTCAACATGAGAAAAAGCTGTTTTATTACAAAGATGAAGCTGAGGAATTGAATGAGGCATGTTTCAAGCACCTACGTCCAATAGTTTTTCAGTAGGGTATAAAATTTAAATACCCTACTAAAAATTGATGTGATTTCTGTTTTTTTAATTACTTGAAAAATATCACAGTTGGATTCTTAAAACAGTTTTAATTCGATTATTCAGAGAATTTTGCGTCAAACAAAATGTGTTCCCAATCTTAAATTTAACAAACAACTCTACAAAAAATAAAAACCTTCAATTTTGACATTTTTAAGTGCATAACTTAATAACAAAGTGTTTCCAGGTATGGGTTATCAGATGTTCTATCCTAGAGTTAAATGAATAATAATTTTCCCAAAGGATATTACAATTCATGAAGGCTGAAAAAATATTTCTATTCATTTTTTTGTTAGAATGACCTAAATTCAAAACTAGCTTCAATCGATTATGACAACAGTAAACTGTTATTACATCTAAATATTTTCAAGAAAGAACGAATACCTATAGCAACATAATATTATATTCTGTTGTTTCAGTAAGCTTTATTTCAAAAAGCCCAAACCAAGTGATCAATATCGATCTGATGATGCTATAATAAAATTTCCAATTCACATTATTCTTTTTCAGGACGTCACAAATACGTGAACATTCCAAGTCTTTATGATGAGAGCGGCTATGGAGTAAAGTGGGCTACTTGGAAATCTTTGAAAATTATCAGAGACTTCAATACAGACTGGCTCCGATTTCAAGGTCGCTGGGGAAATCCCAGAGAAAAATGTTTTCCTCTGTCCAACACCATATGCCAGCTTGTTGATGGACCCACTGGTATACCAATGAAAAAACATCATTTCACCTGCTGATGCATTTCAGTTTAGAAATGTTGGTGCTAGTCAATAACTTTATAATGCAAATTTTAAAAAATACATCTCAGGTATGTTATACTTCAATGTATAACCCAATCGAAGGCCTACACTTAATTTGATTAGATCACCTTTTCTCCTTATATCAATCAAACTGGATTTAAGTTGCAACTAGCTTCCGCAGACCTGTTGTGTGTGCCAATGAAATGTGAATTTGAGAGGGCCACTTCTATTCTCTCATTTATGGAGACAACGGGTCTCCATAATTAAAGTAAATAGACTACAATTGATTCAAGAAAGATGGTCCAGCTTGAATGGAATTATACTAGAGGTCCAAAAAATTATTGTAATAATTATTAAGTGTAAAAATATTGTAATAAACTATTATTTGTAATACCTACATTATTTTATTTCTTTATATATTTTTTGTTTATGTTGTAACTATTCATCTGTGTTGGAAAAAAGCTACAGTCAGTAACTTGAAGAACTAAAATCGAAACTTTATTGACATGTACAAATTTGTACAGAAAATGATAAAGATGATGAATTCTTGATCCATTACGAACTGCGATGTAAACTATTGATTTCACTTCACAACCGACATGCAGTCATATTATTATTCTAAATATGAGAAATTTGATTGTAAGATTTTTTATTTGTCTACTTACAAAAAATGAATGAAAAAATGTATCAACAAAAAATGATGTTATCAGGCCTGTATACAAAGTGTCCTATAAAATAATGACTCCAATACTATCACGGTATCCCTCAAGCTGAAACAAACAGAGAATGTCGTTCTCTTCTTCTGTAATCCGCCATTTTATGTTTTCAAGAATTTGTATCATATCTGGTTAATGGACCAAGATTCTCCCATGAAATTTGGTACATTTACTAATAAGTATCCGGTCTACAAAATAGCAATATTGAATATTCTCAATATCTGAATTTTTCAAAATAGAGGCCGACTGAAATTTTCAATTTGCGTTTACCTGAGAAATTATTGGTTTCACAAAAATTGGTACAATTAAAAAAATGTAGAGCTTTCCATTCTGAAGACAATGATACCCGATTTGATCGACCACCAATCAATATGTGAGAAGATTGATTGGTGGTCGATCAAATCGGGTATTTGACAAACCAGGGGCTTGTTTGATAAAATCTGAGAAGTCCAGTAAAACAGGAAAAATGATAACACGCTGTAGAATTCTATGATTATTTCACAGCACGCCGAGTATTAATGTCTAGTGTGAGACCACCTCTATCCTGTTTTACTGAACCTCACATTAGCATAATTCCTCACAGGAATAGGACTCAGAACTTATGAAAAAATGTGATGAAAAAAGGCGAGAATTAATCCAATTTTACGTATTTCAATAAGTTTTATTGTAAAACTTTATCATATTGCATTCAATAACAATTATTTTTAGCAAAAATATATTTATTCATTCTTGGCTGGTATGAAGTCTTTGGATACATTCAATTTTTATCGTACGAACGAAGCTATAGTGGCTTTAGTGAGTAAAATACAGTCTTGTAAGCAAGAATTAATAGACTCGTCTACTCATTGCATCATTATTAAGTGATAACGTTATGAATTTGATATTACTCACTTTCTTAAATTCAGTAGCTTTGATTTCAATACTTTCAAAAAATTGGAGTATCAAAACTGAAAAGTACATTGATTATGCATTTTCAAACACCCTCTGCGTAGAAATAAGATTTAATTAAAGGAATGGTTAAATGGGAAGTCTTATATCACAAAATGCTATTTAAAAAATCAGCTAACTTGAAAGTACAGTATAATATTCTTAATGGTTTTGTTCAAGTCTGAATATCAATAAATGAGCTGAAAGACTAGAAATCAAAACAGTTTGATCTTTGATGAGCTTCACTTATTATATTATATACTTATATTACAATAATCCATCTTAAACTTTATTACAAAATTTACTTTATTTGAAAAAAATTCAACATTCTACTTTTACGGATTAGAAAAAATATCTTCAAGTTCAAAGTTATACAAAAAATTAGAAAATAGCTCAGAGAAGATATTTTAATATTCATAAGGCAACATACAATGTATGTCATATTGTGTAAGAGTAGATAAAGCATAAGAAATGCCGAGCATTCTTAACAGACGTTTCAATGCAAAAATCAAATACTTGATGATTAAAATATTTGAGAAAAGCGTAATATTGGAAAATGTATGGTAACTGTTGAAGTTCAGTTGATACAAATCAATGACTATAATCAGTATTTTCTAGAAGAGTTGATGTTGTGATGGACGGACGAGTATTCATTTGCAAAAAAAAGAGATAGATACACATTCATTGCACCGTGCAAATAAATAAAAATTTCACATTCTCTCTTCTCATGGAGAACCAAAGAAGAAATGATCGTTTACAACTAGCAATACAATAATGTATAACAGAGATAATTTGGAGAACACAAAGTGTTATTAAAAAAAAGTTTTATACTATTTATTTACTTTATGTAAATAAAGCAAAAGTAATACATTAATCTTATTCTATATTGATATCCAATATGCAGTCAGCAAACTAGTAAATATAATTATTTCAACACACTACGTTTTTTTTATATAAACAAAACGCTTTCCACCTACAGATCATGCGATTTCCTAAAAGTGATATTTCCAACAAGTATTGATGGGAAGCTTCTCTATACATGTATACATGACATAAATACAAATTATTTTTGAATCATCGATTCTACCATTAAAATCTTCATGGAGAAAACAATTCCATAAAACAAACGCCATAGGAATGACTTTAGTAATAAAATTTTACTTTTGTAAAATACTTTCTCTTTGAAAACTAGAAAGGCACACATGACTCTTACAATAATGGTTGGCATTACCTATTACTAGTGATAATCAGTACTTTTTATGTGGATCCATCTTATTATTGATTCAAATGATGTAAATTACAACTTTAAAGCAAAACATTGATTCAAAACGTATTGTGAAAACAATACTGTATTTAATATTGATATGATTATTTGTTTATTCAATGTACTTATCCAAAATTACTCAGAAGTAATTCTGTATCCACACAAGTTTATGTTTGTTGGCTGGATGGAAAATCGCGACATGGGAACGCAGTGAAAGAGCTCATAGGTCAACTGTTCAAAGGTTATAATGTGACTATACTGGCCTATGGGCAAACAGGATCGGGGAAGACCTTTACAATGGGAACCAATTAATATGTTACTTTCAGCGACTCTGAAAAAGGCATCATTCTTCAAGCTGTTGAGGATATTTTCAAAGAAATCTACTCCAAGCAGGAATGGTCGTTTGTAGTCACAGCTTCATTCATAGAGCTTTATCAGGAGCAGCTGTACGACCTTCTCTTTGGCAAACCTAGAGATCAAAGCGTGGTCGATATAAGGGAGGATGCGCGGGGAATATGTATTCCCAACCTCACTGAAATTACAGTATGTTCTACGGATGACACCTTTGAGTGTCTCGAACAGGGTATACTTTGCCGAGGTACGGGAGCCACTGCAATGAACTCTCAGTCGTCCAGAAGTCATGCTATATTCACTGTGACGCTGAAATTCTCGAAAAAACAAACATTGAAGAAGCAACGACAGCGAAATTCCATCTCGTTGCCTTGGCTGGTTCGGAGCGACCGAAGAAAAGCAAAGCTACTGGCCAGACGTTTAAAGAAGATTAAATATAAATAAAGGCTTATTAGCGCTTGGCAACGTGATATAGGATCCCGGGGAAGGCTGTAACTACATCTCTTACAGGGACAGTAAACTAACCAGACTTCTGCAAGATTCACTGGGAAGTAACTCACAGACATTGATTATGTGTGAGTCCTGCAGATTACAATTAGTAAGAATTATGCATCAAACTTCAAAATGATTCGAAAAATGAACAGAAATTAATACCTTTCATGATAAATATGTTGATGGAATTCAGTCTGATTCACTACTTCGAAATAAATAGTTTATTCTTAATATCATTTTAAATGTTATTTTTAATATGTAGCCTACATACTGAAAAATTTATAAGTTCAAGTTAAGTATTGTGAGTTTGATGAAGCTACTGCATGGAATATGTTTGTTTATTTTCCCAAATGCTTGTGAACAAATTTCAAGACAGCTCACAATCAAAAAACAAAATTAAAATTCCAGTTGTACTACAAAATACTTGTGTGGATAGATAGAATAAGTTAGTGGTACACCTTCAATAAAGAGATGATACTTAATTTTAATTCATTAATTTATCGTATGGCTATTTCGATGACGAGCAATATGAGTATTGTTTACACTTTGAAGTTGTAATTTACATGGAATAATCAGTATTTTTGTCTTAATCAACTTTGGCAAAGTTATTGAAAAGACAATAATTCAACAGTCGATAATTAAAATAGATACGGAACAACAAATACGCAGAGAATCCAAGCAAGTGAAGCATGTAGTTGGTATCCATCGGCAGCTGAAAAACGAGTAATTATTATTGAGTAATATAATAAAGATACGAAGTAGAGTTCAAATTTGATGTATAATTCCGCAATATTCTAATTTATAGCTGGTTATTCAATCGGGGCACATGGTATTAATATTCTACTGACAGCAAATTAGAATTAAAGAGACTACATCACTCCTGATCCTTACTGTTGCCAGCAAATCTAAAAAATGTTTTAATCAAATTTGAAATCACAAAAACTGATTTTGAGTTAAATTTGACTAGCCTATGTCGATGACATAGTATTTGTGGCTTGTAAAGAAGTAGCTATAAAATAAATGTTTCTCGCGCTGAAAAGGAAGGGCTAGATAGGACTTTGTATTAACAATAACAAAACTAAGTACATGAAAGTGACTCCATCTCTACCAAGGAGAACGGCTGAAGTTCTTCAAGTTGGTAGATGAAAGTGTAGAAAAGTTTATCTACCTTGTTACGGAGCTCAATGTGAAATAACAACCTTACTAGTGAAATTAGAAGAAGAATTGATCAGGGTAACAGAGCCTTCTATACAACAGGAATTTGATAACATCTATATCTCGACTGATATCGAAATGTACAAACTGAAAATATATCGAACACTAATAATATCCGCTGTGACATATGGTTCTAAAGCTTGGGTTCTCAAGATCAATTCACACATGATCCGACGCGACGCCGATCCGACTTTGCATTTTCGTTCTGCGCATGCGTCACGAGCCCAATGCTCTGATTGGTCCATGTCCATCATTGTTGACGAATGCTCGGCTTCCTTCTGTAGGCCTAATCTCACTGAATCTGAATTTACAGAAGGAAGCCGAGCATTTGTCAACAATGATGGCCATGGACCAATCACAGCATTGGACTTGTGACGCGTGCGCAGATTGAAAATGCAAAGTTGGATCGGCTCCGCTTCGGATCATGTGTGAATTGACCTTTAGTCCTCAAAACAAGAACGCATTGAGGATTTTTTGAGAAGAGTCAATGGTCCAATATATGAGGAGGAAGAATGAAGAATAAGAACCAATGCTGAAATCGGTACCATTTTACAAGGAAAGGGAATAGTACGGTATATAAAGTCTAGATGAATCAGCTGGCTGGGTCATGTGCAGAGAATGGAGCAAAACACAATTCAGAAGCAGATGCTTGTTGGAAGAATGGAAAGAACAATGCTTGCTGGAAGATGTAGAAAACGTTGTGGTGAGGAATTGGAAGAGGCGTGCATGTCAGAGGGATGACTAGAGGCATATTTTTGAAGAGACCAAGGTCCACATAGAGCTGTAGCGCTTCGTAAGTAAATAAGTAAGTAGGCTACTGTATACCAAAAGACTTTGATAAATTAATATAAACTAGAAGAGCATAATAAATTAGAGTTTCAATTTAATCCAAACCTTTTTAAAGGAATTAGTTCTTTGCAGAAGATTTAATTAAATATTAAAATTTAATGCAATTTCGATCCGATTTTTTTTGAGGGTGATGCCCACATGAGCTCTATGCTTGTGCGAGGGTAATGAGATTGATTACATAGTTCAGATGAATTATAAGTAATCATACAAGATGGAATCAAACTTTTCAACACACCTTTTACTAGAATGCAATTCGCTAACTGACTCAGAATTCTATGCTCACCTTTCACACAGAAGTTTTCTTCATTTGTTGATTTGTAGCCAGCTACGCATGAGCAAGTATTGTTGAGACAATCTCGAATGTTACCTTCCTCGGTGTGCCGAGAGACAACACAGTCAGAAGGCGTACTACACTGCGAGCCCAATTCTACAAAATAATAAAATTTATATATCAGAAATAGATAGTTTGAAAAGGTACAAAATGTATAAAGATAATAATAATAGGTACAAAATATATAAAGAAATGTTGAAAAATATACCGATGGAGTCCGATGTTAGCAAACATTCAAAAGGCATTCCAGTGTTACTGTTAAGTTGGGCTTAGGCCGAAAACTCAAGTTCTGTCAAGTAAATTTGTCAAACTCTTTCATAAGTATGAAAATATACCTTAGTATATTTATACCTAAGTATGAAAATATATATATACATGAAAAGACGTAGGTCTAATGAAAATAATATTTACAAAATTCACGAATCAGTACAATACAATATTAAATAGAAATGGTTTTGTATGAAAATAAGTGATCATTATTCACCTATAACTCACTAGCCTACACAGTACACACTACAATACTATACACGTTTCCTCCAATTTAAAATTCATCAAAGAATTTCTCACTGTACAAGTATTAAAATGAAATGAACATGAAAAAAACGGTATTGCCAATATTTTCTATTGCAAAGTGAAGCCTTCTCTTACCTATCTCTACAGTACGAGAATACTACTAATAGTTCCGAACGTTTATATTCGTAACTCGAACCAACTCGCATCTATGTAACGGAGGCCTAATAATCCATCATAATAACCAGCTATGTCTTCCTAAGTGAAATTTGATCTTAAACGTTCAAATAAGTTATCAAACAGTTACTAAAACTCAACTTCATAGCTCAATGAGATGAACATCAAGGGAGGAAGAAAAGTAATGTCAGTAGAAATCAATAATCATGCACAGAGAGTGTTGAAAGAGGAAATATTATCTAAATAAACGCGCACATTACATTAACAAATCACAAGTGAGCAAAAATATCCTTGGCTGTACAGAGAAATGTCATATGGAGAGCAAAGTCTATAAAAATGGAATGTGCTTCAATATGGACTTCACTCAATAATTTGTTTAAAAGCTTCACAGCACATTTTAAAAATCTCCAGTTTCCAAGCTCCAAAACAGAAAATTTAAATATTGAGAACTTACTCAAATCAGGTATGCATTTTCCACTGGAAGCATGATACGAATGGTCGCATTCACAGAAGCCCATAATACACCTGCTCTTGTCGCCGAATTGGGCTGTGCATTGAATGTCTTCTTCACAAGCCGATCTTTCGCCAGGAATTGCTACTGTAACGTTAAATTTGAATTGATTACAATTTTTATTATTGCAACGTTCACTAATAATTTACTATTATTGGTGTTTATAATTGAATTGTTCAGCATAGGATTCAAATATTGGGAAACATGTGAATATATGAAAAACTACTGAAACTGCAAAGGACTATACATTACACTTGACAGGACAAACATTATCAGGACTATTATTTAAATTAATTTTTCTCAGTAATATTTTTAAAGTAATGGAGGTTACACGGTACTAATAATGATAGGGAATAGATCACAGGGAATGTCAACTTACATCCTACTTGTCATCATAGCCCAAAGTCTATTCTATACCTATAGAAACTATCCTAGCATAAAAAGTCAATTTGCAGTCGAAAATGTCAATCTTGTTATGATTCAAACTTTTTCAAGACGAAATTATATTCAATGAAAAAAAACATCACATTTCCATTACTGCTGTATATTACTAATGAGATCATCAGTCAAAGTTAATGTTTAAATATCAACGAAAATATTCATCTAGAGAACTAGTCATCAGCTCACAAGCGACAACATTAATAATTTCATAATGAAAATACTAAAAGATTGTCAACTAACACATATTTATTCACACAAAAATACATGTTACTGTCACACAAAAACATGTTAAAACATGTTTCGGCACCATCTTCAGTGTACTAAAGTGAACAATATGCGATTATAAACAATATTTCAGTGTTTTCATTATGTTTGAATATCACAATATCTCACCAGACACTGTGTCAGAAGATAAATGATTTCCTAGTGCTGTGTAGAAGCTATCAATTTCTGTTTCAGCCTTTTTATAAAATTGCTACGCCGACAAGATCTATGTATTGATGAAGTATAAAGAAGTATAAATAGGTTGATGATGAGTGTAGTAAGTGTAAGATAAATTTACTATAAATCATTGTTCTATACAGGTTCTATTTAATAATTAACGGTTTAAATATTCATATCAAGATGAATTGAATTTGTATGATGAATTGTTTGATTTTATCGCTCTACAAGATATTTACCTGAAAGACAAACATTAGAATGTTTTCCTGGCAACATCGCATCAGTACAGGCACATACATTATCTACACATTCAGCGAAAGGTATGTGTCTGCAATCCAAATTTTCTACACATGAGGATCCAAGCACTGGAAAATAATGAAGAGGAAGAGCAGTTAGTGGAAGATCTTGCAGGATTCCAAAAAGTACAAGAACAGGAATAACATATTATTTTCAGTAAGTCACTCGAATCTTGCATCAAGAGTCCCATATTAAATGTTATACTTACTCACAGCACAGACGTTTGCGACTCTCTTTAAATATTGAAGAATTATATGGTAATTTTAATGTAAAAAACTATTGCATTTTAATATTATAATGTATTTAACCAGACTATTTATGTACGTGTGTTGTATCCTAGTAGGAATGAATTGTTCAATTTAATTTAAATTAATTTAATTAATTTGCATTTTTACGGTAATTGAAAGATCAGTTTTAACAGATCCTAGAACAAATTTAATCGATTTGAACTTCCATGAAAATTGAGGAGGGAGCAGTGCTTCTTTTTTCATTATACAGAAATTTCACACACACATTATTAGGCCATCCATTCAATGAAAATATATTACAGAATAGTACAACATTGATGATAACCTTTTGAACCGCAGAGTCAATCAGTTATTAAAAAAAGGTGATATTCAAAATACGATCCTATTCAAGGATGCAGTGATAGTAAGCAGAACCAACCTCATAGTTTTGGCAACTTTAGTTAACAATCTACTTTTTATGATTTAATAAAATTATTCTCTATTTTATGAGCTGATAAGTAATGGAAAGACCGACCTAATTAATAAAGCTCTAATTTGAATTGAAAATGAATAAATATCCTGTAGATAATTTTAATTTTGTCAACAATGATACTGTACTATGTAAACAAAAGTACTCAAATAGAAACAATATAACTATAAACAATAATATATAACTTTTTAATAATAATAATATTCTTAATAAATATACTGGATTTAGGCCAGTACCACTACGATACTGATAACATATGAGCTTTCAAATTATTTTCCAGTAGTTCGAAAGTCATTTTGAACCTAAACCCCCTTTTTGTACCGCTTTAAGCGGCTTATTGACAGGGAAAGTAGAGAAGGAAAGTTGCGACCAGTACTTGCCATTGCGTTACTTTCCATCACTTTCCATACATACAGGGAAAGTACTGGCTGCAAGTTTATCAGTTGTACTGGCCACTGAGCTAAATATAATTATCCATCTGGAGGTAGCACAAGCCAGGGCTGCTAGCAGGATTAGTGTTCCGCTAATTTTGTTAGGTTGGTAATAAAGTGGGGATGAAATATTTTTTTTCTAATACAGTATGTAGTACCAAAAAAATTAAGTTGGCAATAAAGTGGGGATTGAAATTTTTTCTCAAGAACAGTATGCTATTGAAAAAAAATAAAGAAAAAAAATAGGTGGAACCCAGCTTTTTCAATCATTGCTACCTCCAGATGGATAAATTTCTTTCTCAAACTCATTCGAACATCATACCAGCAGAAAACAAGTGTGAATCAAGTAGTAGCCTATCAACCAACTTACATGGATTGGCAAAGCATTTTCCCTTCTTCTCGCTGTGATTGGCTGAACAAACACACTTGAACGCCATACAAACTGAGCCCGAGTCCCCCTTTTGACACTGCACGTCTTCTAGACAATCATCACCGAGTTTGACACCTAGAAAAGTTGATAATATTGTATTGGATTGTTGACTTCCGATCTACCATCATTTTTCAATCAACTTTACCTAATGATTTGATTACATTGCTATTAAAAAAAGGGTGCTTCTAGAGCGTGGGTAGAAGCATTAAATGGAGGTGGAAGAGTGTGTTGCATCAAAACTCGGGTTGGAAAGAGAGCCTTTAAAAATGCATAGTACTGTTCGAAAATCGTTTGAAAAGCTTGAAAGCACAAGTATGTGACTATACTTGTGTATAAATTCATTTTATTTATTAAATCAAGGCAGCTTTCACAAACATCAGGAATCTCGTGAGTACAATATATGGAATAAATAAAACATTAGATTGAGTAAGATCTTGAAAAGCTACAACCACAAACCGCAAGCCGCAAAGTCTGTGCTACAACTTTTACAATTATCTGTGCACAATAATCGCAAGAGCTGGTTACAGCAAAGTCTCAATTTAAATACACCAGAAAATATCCGTAATAATGAGAATTTACATCTATTTCATAAAATTTTGGAAGAACAGTAAAACAAGTTAAAAACTAACACACACTATACAGTAATATCAAGATTATTACATGTGCTATCAACTAGTGTAAGTCCGCCTTTTTCCTGTTTTACAGGACTTTAAATATTTTATAAAACAGGTGCCTGGTCTAGTTATTTTAGAAAGAAAATTACAATTGAAATGCTCCAATGAGTATCAGGTGAATCAAAATTTTAATCAGTATTATCTTTGATAAAAATTACAATAGATACCATGAAGGAAGTTAGATGTGGAAAGGCTTTGAAACTGCTTTATTTTCAACTCCAACTACGAATTTAAACTAAATTTTCAAGCGGAAAAAACTGGAAGAGAGAATAACTGGGAATTTTGTAGAAAACAAACTTGATTCATGATCTGTAATGAACTTTAAAATTTATCTTCATGCATCGTTGCATCAGAGGAATAACTCCTCTGAGAAAATAATTTCAAATACATCAGAAGGTGGATGAAAATAAGATATTGCAATAATACTGGCTGCTGCCTTGTTCTTGTCACCAGCGGCAGCAGAGCTTGCTTTGCTCTTTGAAGAGCGATTATTTAATTGCTATTAAATCGTAATAATAATTCTGCTGTCAATATTCGCAGTAGCGGAAGTCTTTAGAGTATTTTATGCCATTATTTATTATGAATTTCGTTCTATTAATTACTTCAAATAAATCACTTTTGAATACAGTAATTATGTCAGCTTGACAAATAATGTATGATTTAAGGTCCCGTAGCCTTCAAGATCTTCTGTTATGAAAATACCTAACAATCTGAATAGAAAACACAAACTGTTCTGCTTTCGCTCAAGTTACACTTCATTTTCTAAAACGTATGTGGCGAGAAACTGTTTCAAGGTGAAATATTTGATGATAATCACTTCAAACCTAAATGGGAGTTTCGGAATGAACGAGAAGTATTCAACTGCAGAATGACACCATTAATACAAGTTGTTGTCAAGTTCTTTTTCATTTAACCTGTATTTTATTGAAAGTGAACTAATTCTACTGCTAATCTTAGTCCTGTTAAGACTATAAATTAATTTATAACAACTTTTTTATGAAAGATATAACAGCTAACTTTAACCTGTCCATACACTAGACAAGTATAGCACGACTTTCTAAGTAATAGATTATCATGCATGTCTAGTGTGTAGACAGCTTGAAGTCAGCAGTTCTATATTTTATGAAAGAGGACCCATAGAAGTTTTGATAATCTAACCGGCCCAACATGAATCTAGAGTTTAGCTTGATCAATCAAAAAAGTAGCGTGCAAGCCGACTTGATCTTCAACTTTTGAACTTAATATACAACATTAATTCGAGCTTGATTGGTATTTCAAATAGAGCAAATGGGGCCTAGTAAATGTTTAATTTATTCGATATTATCTATTATCAGCTCAAAATTAGTACAAATATGTTGAAGAAAGATTCTTCAAAGAGTATGGAAGGTTTTACACTTTCACATTCCAACCTGGCATTTTACATAATATTTTTTTGAATTATTGTATTATTATAACATTTTATATAAAACTATATTAGACTATTTAAATCAAGAACATTTCATAACTGTATTAGATTATTCTAATAGAAATCACCTTTTAGACACTTGTCCATATGTTCCTTCGAAATCGTATGATTGGTATCACAGGAGCATTTTCCATGATCACAAGTAGCAAATTCTACAGCACTGCAGTCACCGACGTTTTCACATTTTACACCCAGTACTTTGTTGGATTCACCTGGTAAAAAATAAAAATTATTCAATTCAATAAATATAGATAATAGTCTCAGTTGAAAGCTGAAGATATTCAATGTTCTGTTCAATCTATATAGGCCATACTATCACATCAATACGAATAGAATTTTTTTATTTTAGTTACACTATAACTAGATAACTACTGAATGAATTTCAATAATGACCTCTGTATCAGTGGACATACAGATAATATTCAATACTATTCATTCTACATTAATTATTGAAAAAAATCATATTTATCATAATGGAAAATGCAGTACCTACATGTGGCATTGAATAACACAACTCAATACTACTACATGGACTATTCTATAACTCTTGAAATTATATCCAATTTCATTGATTTGACTGATGTGTGACTGATATTGGTTTTCTTGACTGATTCTATATAATAATATGTATTCATATTATGAATGTTAGTAATTTTTCCCTGGCAATCGATACAACTACTCAAACACTATTTAGAAAACAACACAGTTATCTAGTCATTACGAGGCTCCAAGACATTTTTATTTTTATTGTATTTCTCCTTTGCATTTCAATATGGCGGCAGTTTTGCTAATGTCTGTGTAATAAGTATACTAGAGTGTAATCCAATAGCATCTGAACTATCAAACTTTAGCAAACAATTCACCTTCCACTGCTGTTACTGTATCTATAGCTTCATTGTTATTTTCAACTCAATAAGTCACAGTAGTTTGAAAGCAATAAATTCAAGGCCACCTCATAAAGAAATGAAAGTTTCAGAAGTCTTCTTTGTAATGGAAATTCTTCTGAAAAACAATTTCTAATTAATGAATAATACGTGTAATATTTTCATTGTCTGTGAGAAAATTCACAACAATAGAAGTAATTTAAAGAAATTTCCAATAGGAAGGCAACAAAAGCATGAATCGTTAACATTAATTATAAATTCTACTATGTTGTCGTCTGAATATGATTAGTCTCAAGGCCAAACCCTAATTTTACATAGCCTACCTATACAATACTTACTAGGCTATGGTAATTGAAATTGGGTCTTTAATCCATCTATTCGACATTATTCGCGGAGGATTATTTGTAATTATAAAAAATTAACTTGATAATAAAGGATGATAAAACTGTGATAACATAAGCACTTTATGCATGAAGACTCGTGATGAATAATGATAAAATCGAGCAAATTGTTCTTTTCAACTACATCTACAGAAGAACATGAATTATTATATCCTACCTACTTTGACAAATTCCAGTATAAATAGAAAGTATAGAAGATGTATTCGACTACATGGTCATGGAAATTCAAAGTGAACTTTTTTAAAGTGCATTTAAAATGGTTTCAAAGTAGACATTTTTAACAAAACTTTTACACAAATACTAAGAATGTATGCAATTTTTTTATCCCACAGAAGTAAGCAACAGGTGTGTATCTATTCTTCATGATCACAACACATTTATCGATTCATCTTTAATAATAACTAGGAATAATTAATATTTTCTATTATTCTCATTTATTGTAGATTGTTCTGTTTTATATTTTCAACGCTGTTCGTTCAAGTTGAAACAAAAAGTTGTCAATAGCTTAACTTCAAGTCGGAAAAGGCGTTGGGTAGCTGTGACTGCATTAATTTCTCAAATTAATATTATTATTATATGAATTTCAGACTATTAACCCCGTCCCTTTCCAATATTCCACTTGGCAGGCTAATAATCATAATTACCTGGCGATCTGTCTCTGTCCCTAAAAAAAACTGTCATCACATTAAATGCAGTACGGTACTATCAAAGAGGAAAAACAGTAGGTGTTATTTAATTGTGATGAAATAGAAATTCATGCCTGAACGAGAGTGAAGTGTGTTCAAAAATCAGATGAGAACCGAAACTTTGAAGATGGTGAAGAAAAGAGACTTGCAACAAGAAACACATAATTTGATTAACTTATAAATAACTTAAAACAAACAGAAAAACATGAAGTAGTCTGTAGCCGAGGAGATTACCGTATTTCAAGAGAGCCTTGCAATTAATGCAAATTTATTTATTTCATGATTATTTTTCAGGTTTTTTTAGTCAATCATAACTTAATTATTAATGTGAATTTTAACATTAACAAAAAAATTGTTTCAGTACCATGGAATGTAGAAGAAGGCAATTCATAATAATATGAAAGAAAGTTACCTTCCTCTACATTCTGTGGTCAGTAAAAACTACGAACCATTTGAGACACCACCGATCACGAATGTTGTAATTGACATCAAAGTAAGAATAATGTACCCAGTACCAGTAGTTGAAAACACTTGTTGAAACATAATTATTAAAGTAATCCACAAAATATAGCAATTAAAAGTTTCAGATATAATAAAATCAACCAAGACTAAGTTTATTATCCTTATCACTGCCCAAAAGATTGACTTATGACAACACAATGGAAATCTAAATCTAAAATAAATCGTAAATATGAAACAATTGAATTTGAGGTTAAGTTGCCGTTTGAAACTTAGAACAGATGGCAGCACTAGAAGACAAGAGTTGAGATACTAGCGCTCAAGTGAGGGAAGAATGAACAAACGGTATCGAATTGAAGCAATCTTTTATCATTGAATCAAATACGGTATATTGAATCAAATTAAATATTCATTTAATTTGGCGAATAATTTTAATTAAATAGATAGTTAGAATCATAGTAAGACTGTTTAGAATCCTAGACAGATACTAGTAAGCCCCGTGGGCTGGAGAACTTGCTTGCAAAATTGCAATTTGCTGCGGTGCCGCCCAGTGCAGTTGGTTGCAGGGTCTGCTTTGCGGCTGCGCTCTTCATCTATAGTGATTTTTTTATAGTCTAGTTGGCCCTAGGAGTAGTCTACACAGTAAAACTGCACTACTTTTGGTATTGCATTGATCTATTTGATACAGTATTTGCTGGAAAAAATATTGACATTATTTTTTATGGGTTCATTCTATTGGGCTATAGCAAGACTAATATTATTTGCTGTGAAGTGTAGGAAATATGAATATTTTGGGTTTGATACTGTCATTGCAATGAGATTCTCCAAAAATAGGCTGATTATAATTATAATGGAAGATGGAAGGACAAATGGGAGCAGGAAGGCTTTAGATTACCAATCTGAGAAAGTTGTTTGGGATATCAACAAAAACTCTTTCCAAGTACAGTTGTTGAGATATCAAGCTACATATTGCTTTATTATTTTAGTATTGAGCAACATCGTACAATATTCTGTGAACGGTTGTAATCATTATGAACAAAAGAAATTGCTTTATGAAACAGTCCTTTGTTGAAAATATAAACAAGAACAATCTACAATAATAAGATGTGAGAATAATAGGAATACTCACTTATTCCTAGTTATTAGAGATGAATTTTTGTGATCATGAAGAATAGATTCACACCTGTTGCTTACTTATGTGGGATAAAAAAATTGTATACGTTCTTATAAAACAGAATGATTGTTATCAATAACTTAATTTCAAGTCTTCAGATAACTTTGTCTCAAGAATCATGGAAATACGGAGCATTCTATTAATTTCACTCATTCTTTGCACTACACTGGTGAGTTGAAACTACATATAGGCCTACTTGTTTTTATTTTTAATTATTAATACCGTACTTTTATCTTTATGAATTTCAAACTGATAGGAATTCAACCTGGATTCACTCCAGGTACAAATATATACTCCAGATACATATTGTGCACAAATTCTGGAATTTTAAGAGGCTGAATCTTATTTTAGGTATCCCCACAAAAGATTTTCTTCAACAGTAACAACACAAGTCGCAATGTGGTCCCTTGAAAAGTCAATTTACCCTCTTCATCATCATTATTATTATTATGTTATCCCCGTTCCCGGTTTGAATTATCTCGTTGGGAATTCGAATGAAAATACTGTTTTGTTTTTTTACTGTTGATTGTTGAATAACATCTTATTATGTCCCCACTTTCCTAGTCACCAATAAAATATTATAATCTGTGAAACACTATCGAGGTTATTTTATGGACGTTTTTATTGAAATTCTTGAAATTATTAAAGCATCAATTTCGGCCAGATCCATTAAATTTTGAAATTCAAGTTGAATAAAAAAAGTATATATCTTTTGAGAAATAAAAATTAACAAGTCGATTATAATACTGATGGAGAGAATCATTAGATATTGCAATAACTCAACGGCCCTATTTAATAAAGAATAATCAATTGAACCAAAATCAAAATAATGCTACAAAGAACTCTAAAGACCTCCAGTAATATGAACATTGATAAAAGAATAAATATCTTGGGGGAAATTCAAGGAATACCTTAATGCCACAGTACACGCACAATATTGTGACCGGGCAGGAATCGAATCTGCAACCTCCGATAGATGGTCAGGTGATTAAACCACTATTTCTGTACAGAAGCATTCTTTCTGTTCAGTAGCCATACCGCCCGGATATTACAATATAATAGATATTGCCTAATGATCTATTTCAACATCCATAATAGATACTGCCTGACAACACCCTTCATCTGTGCTTACCATTACATTTCAATTTTCATTCATAGGTGACTTGCTCAAAAATGATCATTCTTATATTTAAGTTGAGTTTAATAATTGTTTAGGCCTACATACAAAATGCTAAGACTGGATTCACTAAGATTGAAGAAATTTCAAGCTTTTTTTTTATATTTACAATATTCATTCTCCTACCTGAGAATAGAGTACGTTAATGCAGTATTTTATACAAAATTGATTCATTTTATTTTGCTCTACTCCTATCACTTAAACTATGAGTCATTGTATTTTATTTTCAGCCAAAAATTCTATCAGATGTAAATAAACAAATTGTAACAACAACTTAACGTTGAGATGTTTTCTTCACAAATACATTTTTCCTGAATGTTTTATAGTAACAATAATGTGTACAACTTATAAAAGGAGGAAAATAAATTTCAATTTAAATCAATTCGTTGTTGGAATAGTATCATGCACAGATACTAGAATACATGGTAGGGTTTTGTAGACGGATGTGACATACATATGAGAACCAAGTTACCATAGAAACATTAAATAACAGTCACTTTTCTACTTGGTTCCGGGTGACCTCACACTACTCAAAACCTAGGGTGGGATCTGCGCGTGGCCCTACCATGTAGGGGAAGGTCGGGTGATATCGGCCACCTTAGCTTTTTCTCAAGTACCCAGTTAAAGGATTATGATAAATGCCAACCTTATGCGTAAAATAATACTACAGTATATCATCTATAACTGGCGTAAATTATTTAAAATAATATCAATAGCAACATACTTTTTTTCAAAAATCTAACTATCTACAAAACGCACTTTTCAATTTATGGCGGGTGGTATCGGACAGACATAAAATAGTACTGAAATTATGTTTGAGGGATATTAAATCACACAAATGAATACATTTTTGGGCAGTCTTGCTACTAAAGTTGGTTGTACTGACAGTATGAACAGTGCTGCCAATTGCAGCACTTTGAGAACTGGCTTTGTCCGATGCCAGCCGCTGTCCGGTAGTACCCGAGCTTCCCCTAGTCATTTCATTACATAACACTTTTTCAATTGCCAATTTCAGTGTTTTTTATGCCCAATTTTCTCTTTTCTTTTCCATGATCTCTGAAAAACCTGAGAATCTATTAAAATTCGTGAATTTAAGTGGTCATTACATTGTCCGATACCGCCCGATTGCACTTTGTCCGATACCTGCCGCCAGACAACCTAGGTGAGAATGGCTGTCAAGCCATAATCAATCATGTGACTGGAGCTAAACGTCGTATATACTTGATATAAAGTACACTAAGTACTTTATACTAAGTACTTCCCATAAAGTATACTAAGTACTTCCCATGACAAAAACAGACTACCAAGAAGAACTAAACACTATAAAATTCATTGCACAACAAAATGGTTACAACCACACTCTGATCGACAACCTCCTCCTCAAAATAAAAAACAAATGCAGAAATAAAACATCCCAACTAACAACGACCCCCCTCATCCCTACATCACACTCACCTACAAAAACAGCAAAACCCACAAAATAGCAGCCTCTTTCAAAAAACTAAAATATAAAGTAACATACAGAACAAACAACTCACTCCAGAAATTACTACAATCACCCCTACCCCAACCCCTACCACACAATAGACCTGGCATTTACAAACTGAAATGTAAAGACTGTGACAAATTCTATATTGGTATGACTACACGTTCATTTTCAATCAGATTTAAAGAACATATTAGAGCCATCACCCACCCCAAATCACATTCCACATTTGCAGACCACATCATCTCCACCAATCACTCATATTCAAACATAGATTCCACCCTTGAAATCCTCCACCTCTCACAAAAAAACAACCGAACCCACACTCTAGAACAATTTGAAATCTATAAACATCACAAATCACAGCCCCACAACATCCTCAACGACCAAATTCATTTCAAATCTCACCCACTCTTTGATAAAATCCTCGAAATTTCAAACTTCCCGCCCTCTAATCTCCCACTCCCTCTCCCATAAACACCCACCTACTTCCTTCCCATAACCTCAGTCCGGTTCACCTGTTTGTACACGTGTTCTGACGATGCGGCACAGCACCGCGAAATGTACATTAACACATCATTTGTGAGTATCTTGCTTTTTAAGTTAATTTAGTGTTTATAATTTACTAAAGTGAGAAAAGAATGGATCCACAACAACCGAAATTCGCCGAGAGGACAAAACTGATCCACACATACAGGAACACCAGATTGAAGGTTATGAAAACTTAGCTATCTCCTTCAACCAAAAATGCCTTACACAACAAATCATTCCTACCTATGCAAAAATAACCATAAAAAACAAAAGTCCTACTGCACAAAAAACACAGAAACAAGCCCAACTATTATTCATAAGAAATAGTATAAAAGACCTCCATAGACGAAAAAATGAACTTAACATGAAGGCTTACAACTTGCATTTAGAGCTCAGTAACATATTACACTACTCTGAACTACAAGAAGTAATAATACACACAAATAACATCATTTGCCATAAGACAGACACATTGAGAACCAAGCATAACCTCAAATTCACCAAACTCACTAATAACCAAACACCCACATTCACAACAACCCACCAATTCCACCAAAAAACCATCAACACAACACAGATCAATTTCACTACCACTGAATTACAATTACTCAATAAAGGACTAAAACACAATATAAACATCTCCAATAGCAACACACCAAAACAGGATATCCAAACAATACTTGACACTGAAACAGCCATACAAAGCACAAAACCCCAAGACCAAGACTATCTCAGACATGACATCACAAGAAACAGCCAAACCTTCAAGAAAATCCAAACAACCCACCCAGACTACAGAACCATGGTAAGCATCAAAGATAAACAAAATAAACACAACCTTACCATCACCACAGCAGACAAGGGTCACATAACAGTTATCATGAACAAGACAGACTTGGATAATAAAGTACAACTTTTCATCAACAACAACAACATAACAGAACTGAATGAAGACCCCACATATACCACACCCAAATCAAAGAAGCAATCAATCAAAGCCAACACATCATTCCACAACACCAAAACGGTATCTCAAACAAACAAACCCAGCTGCACCCATACTAAATGCACTACCCAAAGTACACAAGCCTAACATTCCCATTCGACCTCTAGTTAACCACACATGCGCACCGTCCCACAAATTAGCAAGACTATTAGACAAAACCATCAGAGAATACATAAAATTTGACAACCACACAGCAATAAAAATACCATAGACTTAACTGACAAATTACAGAAAATCAAACTCCACAAAACTCCACCCTTGCCTCCTTTGACATTTCCAACTTATACACCAATGTTCCTATCCAGGAAACCCTCACATACCTCAAACTAATGCTCACTGCCAACAACACCCAACCTGACGTTATAAAGGAAATCATGCTACTAACCAAACTCATCACATCACAAAATTATTTCAAATTCAACCACAAATACTACCAACAATCACAAGGCCTAACAATGGGTAGTCCTCTAGCCTCCATACTAGCTGAAATATTTATACATAATATTGAACAAAACAAAATACTGAACAATAACCACCCCATATCATCACAACCAAACAAAATTACAGGATGGTACCGCTATGTAGATGATATCCTCCTAATATACAAAGGAAATAAAAGACAAATTGAAACTCTCCACCAAACTCAACAAAATCCATCGCAACTTACATCGCACCTTAGAACTGGGACTGAACATTAGCATCAACTTCTTGGACACAACAAGAACACAACAGGATCAAACTTTTACAACATTTAAAATCTACAGGAAACCCAACAACAACTGACACCACAATACATAGCACCTCAAACCACCCCAACCAACATAAACATGCAGCCTATAACCACATGCTTCACAGATTAATCAGAATTCCCATGACAAAAACAGACTACCAAGAAGAACTAAACACTATAAAATTCATTGCACAACAAAATGGTTACAACCACACTCTGATCGACAACCTCCTCCTCAAAATAAAAAACAAATGCAGAAATAAAAACATCCCAACCCCTAACAACGACCCCCCTCATCCCTACATCACACTCACCTACAAAAACAGCAAAACCCACAAAATAGCAGCCTCTTTCAAAAAACTAAAATATAAAGTAACATACAGAACAAACAACTCACTCCAGAAATTACTACAATCACCCCTACCCCAACCCCTACCACACAATAGACCTGGCATTTACAAACTGAAATGTAAAGACTGTGACAAATTCTATATAATCAGATTTAAAGAACATATTAGAGCCATCACCCACCCCAAATCACATTCCACATTTGCAGACCACATCATCTCCACCAATCACTCATATTCAAACATAGATTCCACCCTTGAAATCCTCCACCTCTCACAAAAAAACAACCGAACCCACACTCTAGAACAATTTGAAATCTATAAACATCACAAATCACAGCCCCACAACATCCTCAACGACCAAATTCATTTCAAATCTCACCCACTCTTTGATAAAATCCTCGAAATTTCAAACTTCCCGCCCTCTAATCTCCCACTCCCTCTCCCATAAACACCCACCTACTTCCTTCCCATAACCTCAGTCCGGTTCACCTGTTTGTACACGTGTTCTGACGATGCGGCACAGCACCGCGAAATGTACATTAACACATCATTTGTGAGTATCTTGCTTTTTAAGTTAATTTAGTGTTTATAATACACTAAGTATTTTAAGACCAACTATGACTAATATTGCTTACTTCAATATATTGATGTAGCAGCTTTTTAAAACCATCTCCGTGCACTTGTCAACCGTAAAAAATACATAAAACTGGAGCCCCTACGAAAACGTGCTACGTCAAATGCGCAATACTGCTGTGGGCAGTCTCGCTACTTAAGTTGGTTGTACTGACAGCATAACAAGTGCTGCCAATTGCTGCACTTTTTAAGAAATGGCTTTGTCCGATGTCAGCCGCTGTCCGGTAGTGCCCGACCTTCCCCTATGTGTATTCTAGAATCCATGGATATGGCTCAATTAGTTTAGGTACTAATATTTTAATAGGCTGGTGGAATAATATTTTTGCATCACTTTCCATTTTCTTCTTTCAAAAATCCTATTTGGTTTCATAGAATAACTTTCAAGAATTCAATTTCTCTTCACAGAGTTTATGTGCATCAAGATATATAGTGGACCATGCTTTACGCCAAGTGGATGATCAACCAATTAGCACTGAAAAGATCATCGGACATATGATGGAGCAAAGGTGTATGAAAAAACTATTCCATCTACATATATTAAAATGGATCAAAAAACAATTTAAAAGGAAAAGACATTGATTTAATTCATCATAGAATATTTTTCGCTACAAATCAGAATTAAATAAGAAAGTAATTTTGTGTTGTACTTACTTCAAGACTGTACTGTATTATGGTATAATTTTATGTTTATAACATAATGTATTAATTTTTTGTCAACTTTGCCAGTATACAGATTAGAAAGCAGAAATTTTCTTTTAATCATTCTTATAGGTACAGTACCAAATATTCATCATGTTATGTTGATGCGCATTAAAAGCATGGTGGGAGAGTGTTTTGGTTATCAACGGCTGCAAGGGTAATAATTTTCTAGCATTGTGTTTTCTTTGCAGAGCTTATGCGCTCCAAGATATGTAGTGGATCATGACTCACGTCAAGCGGAGCATCGACCATTGGCACGAGGGATCATAGAACACTTGATCCAGGAACATAGAATTTTGGGAAGGCATTGATTAAATGGTTCAATGTGATGCCTCGTTCCATTTTGCAGCATTTTCATTGAAGAAATAAAAATGAAATCTCATTGAAGTACCTACTGGCTCTTGCTCTTTTTCTATTGTTCTCCTACGAAACGTACAATTTTATTAAATACAATATTACACATTATTTACACAAATTTAATAAGCATACCAAGCTTATTACGTACTTTGGAAGATATGAGCGATCAAAAACTGAAGATACTGTACGGAACCTACTCAAATTTTTGTTTTTCTCAAAAATCTAAAGATTTAAAAAAAAATGTAGCTCGGTAGTTATAAAAGATAGAGAAATGAATCGAACACCAGTTTCTTGTAAATCTAACTTACTAAAAAAAGTTAGGAATGATTTTTTGTCCAGCAGTTAGTTTCAACGTAAATCACAGTAAACAAGACGGAACCGAAATTTTGGACACCATCTTAAATTACGAAAAATGCTCAACATTTACAAAGTGGCATCACTCGGATTTGGAATCTACACATTAAAATCTATCATAATCAATAAAAAAATCGCCGACATACCGCAAAATGAGGTCCCACCCTCTGGCATCCTGACTACTAGCAAATGTCATGGTAGGCTACAGCTGAGCTACTTCCCCACATCAAAATTTGGATTTCAAGTAATAATTAGTCCAGGAAAATGAGGATTGAACCTGCCAGAAAGCTGCTAAGCTGAAAATTTGCACAGACCTTCATTTTGGCATTCTAAAGAAGGGATGAAAAATATACGGTAGGCCTAATACTGTATCAAGTTGGCAAAAAGTTAATCAAGGTCACAAAAATACGTTTTTCGCAAATAACTTGTTTCCTGTGCATGCTACGTCCTTAGATGTCATTATAAAAATTGTAGAGCACGTAATTCTCTTCAAAATAATTAGTTATGAGCATTTTTTCGATCAACTGAAAGTTTTGCGCGCATTACATTATAGTATAATGAATATATCATGAATGCACCTCAAAGAGCTCATTGTAAGTCCTTATTTAGAATCCTGAAACTGTTGACATTGCCTTACACATTATATATAATGAGCTTCCTGCTTCATGTCCATCAAAATAAAGAAGAATTAGTAACAATGATGAAGTTCATAATTACAATACTAGACACAGGAATGACCTGAGAACTGAATATCTACAATTTGCAAAATCTCAAAAAAGTTAGCTTTACACAGGAATGAAGTTGTAGAATTTTTTGCTAATAGTTGAAAGAGGGCTTCATGGTATAGTTTTTAAGAGCACTGTAAATAATATTTTACAAGAATAATGTGTGTATAAGAAGATAAATATTTTGTCATAACTTTTACTTTGTTCTTCTATTTTCTGTAATTTATTATATTTTTTCGTTTTGTGACTTCCAAATTGCTTTTGACGTTAATCGCATGCACTGTAAAATGTTCTATGTCAATGAATGTTCTTCTATTTTCTGTAATTTATTATATTTTTTCGTTTTGTGACTTCCAAATTGCTTTTGACGTTAATCGCATGCACTGTAAAATGTTCTATGTCAATGAATGAATTTCTAATTTCTAAATCTATATAATACGTGTAGTAATAATATATAAGTACGTCTAATAATAAATACTGTATAAGCGAAATGGCAATCACTGATTCATCAGCAGAACTCAAAAACTACTGAACTGAATCAAAAATCCTCAAACTATGCCTGATATTGACGTTTCCCCAGTTTTTCTTTGTGTTTTTGAGGCGATTTTTTTATCAACATATCAATGTTCACTATGTCAATGGGGGCGGAGCCTCCTGGTGGGCGCGAAGCAAATTTTAATTGTAAATTAAAATATTCCAGTATAATAATTATTAGACCAAATAATATATTGCTTTATTGTTTCAGTATTGAACAATCATACCATATTTCTGTGAACGATTATGAACATGACAAAAGAATTGCTTTACAAAACAGTCCTTTGTTGAAAAAACAAACAAGAAGAATCTACCAGCATAAATGAGAATAATAGGAAATATTACTTTTTCCCAATTACTAGAGATAATTGTTTTGTGATCATGAAGAATAGATTCCCAACTGTTGCTTACTTATGTGGGGTGGAAAAATTGCATACGTACTTATAAAACAGAATGTTATCAATAACTTAATTTCAAGTCTTCAGATAACTTGTCTCAAGAATCATGGAAATACGGAGCATTCTATTAATTTCACTTATTCTTTGCACTATACTGGTGAGTTGAAACTGCAGATACTTGTTTTAATTTTTAATATTTTCATCTTTACTAGTGGACCTGTGCTGCTCCGCAGCATTACCTATGCCTAAGGGCATGTTTATTAATTGTTGACATTTTCAAAGCAGAAAATCAAATCATTTCTTATTCTGGCCAAAACAACAGAGAATAAATACAAAATCGTCACAAAACGAATTAATGTAGATGATTATAATATTTATTGATGTCATATGAGAAACAATATAGCCTACATTGAATTGAATTGAGAAAACCTTTATTCATTACAAAACGTACAAGTACATAGGAATAGTGTCAAGAATTTTATACAAAGCTAAAGCTGCTAAAGCTAGATATAATCAAAAGTGTTTTCCATTACATTCTAATATTTATTCATAGGTGACGTGCTAAAAAATGACCATTCTTATATTTAATTTGAGTTTAATTTTCTATTTAAAAAGTGCTTGGACCGAATACACTAAGGTGAAGACTAGCCTACATAATAAATTTCAAACTTTTGTTTGATATCAACAATGTTATTTCTCTTGCCTAAGAATAGTGAGTGTTAATGCAGTAATCAATTCCTTGTTAGAATAGTATCATGTGGATATGGCTCAGTTAATTTAGTTAACTACCAATTCATATTTTAATAAGTTTAGGAAATAATATTTTAGCATCACGTTTCATTTTCTTCTTTCAAAAAATCCTATTTGGTTTCATAGAATAACTTTCAAGAATTCAATTTTCTTCACAGAAATTATGTGCATCAAGATATATAGTGGACCATGATTTACGTCAAGTGGATGATCAACCAATTAGCCTGAAGAGATCATCAAACGAGGAGAGATTGGGCTAAGGTGTATGCATCCAAAAAAAATGTTCAAGGGACTACTTGGAAGGAGAAGACATTGATTTAATTCAACATGGAATATTTTTCACTTCACTTTCATCTCAGAAAAAATAAAAAATATATAGTACTGTAATTTTATGTTGTGCTTCCTTCAAGAGTATACTGTATGATGGTATAATTTTATGTGTATAACATTAAGTAGGTATTAATTTTCGTTTTTGTTAACTTTACCAATTTAAGGATTAGAAAGAATAAATTTTTGTACCATTATTATAGGAACCAAATGTTCATCCTGTTATGTTAATGCGCATTAAAAGCATGGTGTGGTGGGAGAGTGTTTGAGTAATCAACGGCTGTGTGTATATATCATACGTATGGCATTCATGCGCATTGAGGATTTATAATAGGTAAAAATTAATACAAATAAAATTCAAATTTGATACACACACAGGCCTATTGTACTGGACTTGTCTTAATCTCCCTTCTAGAGTCTTCAAAGAATAATCTTAAAAAAGAAAATACTAGTACTGAACGTAGTACTAGTACCTACTGTTCTAGTACTATCGAATTCGATACGGTAGTCTATATTCAATACACAGAAGAAAAATCATCAATAAAAATTTGCTTTATAAAATTTGACTCGAAGTTGATGAAAAACGTTATTCTCACATCGCAGCTAGTATTGGATTGGAAAATTCATGATTTTATATCGATACTCTACTGATGAAAGTTTTTAAACTCAAAAACAATAAACACGACAATAATTATTGTTCAATAGTTTGAAACTATTTAGACGTTTGCATTCAAAAATATGATTATTGTTTCAAATTATAATACTGTAATGGATAACAATCATAATTTGTCCTCATTTACAAACGAATTCGGTAAGTTACGGCTATTTAAAGTTATTGAGAATTTATTTATTACAATACAATACGTAAACAACAGGTTAACCACAAATATGTTCCCTTATCACAACAAAACAATATTGGTAAGTAAAATGACGATGCTGACAATAAGATGATGAATTATGCACAATCGATAAAAGTAATAAATCAACTTGCCTGTCTCAATTTTGGAATTGAATGCCGATGAGTAGAGCTCTTTGACGGATCTAGTTATTCTGTTTATGTTTTCCGATAAAGAAAACATGCGCGATGTTGAACTCGAATGATGTTCAGATGAGAGTCTCACGGCATTGGAGGCGGCGATTTCCATACTCAAAACGGGGGCGGCAGCCAGAAAAATAGCCGCCAAGAAAGAGGTGGCCATAAGAGGCGGTATCGTGAAAAAATTGTACGAAAAAAACATGTCTCGCGTTCACTAAAATTGAAACTACTGTGATCGAAGATGGTATGCCTTTCTACTACTGCTGGTCTCTAATATCATCGCACTGTAAAAGATAAGATAACAGCGTCCAGACATGATCTAAACCAACTGCTGCAAGCCCCTTATTCTGAATCAGCTACTACTAATTAATTTGGACTGAATTCTAATCAATGTCCAATTTTTATTATTATTAATGCGCATGAAATTATTGTATTTTTCAAGATAACAGATTTTCACTAGCCAGCAAATGAATGGGCCTTGTCTGATATTCATTCATTGATTGAAAATAATTATGCATTACAAGAATCAACAGAGATTCGTCCAAAACTACTGACATGATACACCCAAGTGAAAATTACTACAAAACAAACAGTACACTGTTTAAACATGGAATATCATAAAAACAATACTATATTGACAGGCTGCCTGGACGTTTAATCTCCAATCGCATGTGAGATTTCTCATTCTTGATCCGCCACTAAAATCTCATATGAACAGCTATAAATTTTGTACTGTAAGTTCGTACTGACTTAAATTCCAATTTGTGGGTCAATATTATTTAAAAAGATGGTATATTCAATAAAAATAAACACTTAATATTTAAAAAGATAGTCTATTCAATAAAAATAAACACTTAACAGTAGATCTACAGATATTCACAGGAGGAATTATTGGTGTTTGAAGTTAAATTTTTGTAGAATTGCAATTCAATCGTTATTAATTTTGTTATAAATGTCTGAAACTACTGGTATTCACTGCTAGCAAAAACCTGCGAAAATTAGGGAAGAGGCTGCTTGCCAGTTTCCAAAGTTCTCCACATACACTGACGTCTGTAGGATTAATGATTTATTAATCTATTGTACTTCTTAAAAACTGAAGGATCTTTATTTTTACATGAAAAATGTAACTTTCAACAGACTTAGCAAATGAACTATGAAGCCTGAGTAACGGCAAAGTCTGTCGCCATTATTATCTCAATCAAATTTACTTAGTTCGTAACATTAAAATTTTCTGGAAAGCTTTTAGTATTTTCTGACAATTATCACACAAAAGTTACATCCACATAACCGTAACATCGTTGGACACTTTGTGAAGTTTATCACTTTTACTACGATTAATTAATTCATTCGTATGGTTTCTTTGTGATGCTCACATCAGTCTACTTTATTTTTTTTTACAAAAATCAGGTGCTTACTAAGATTAAAAGTAATTTTGTTCCAATTTTTTTAGTTGATTAAACAAACTTTTTCCACTTTGTGCCCTTTAAATCAGGTTTACCCTTTAATTAGGTTTGTTGAATATTATTTCAACTATCTTTTAACCTCCCACTACAACTCCAGCTTTCAAATCAAATTCAATAGAAAATTTTAAATGAATGTTAATTATAACTATCATTTCCTTTATTTCGGAGACGTTAAGCCGTCGGTCCCGACTGCCTAAAAAGTAGTCGTCATATCTCATCATCACCCCACTCATTACCCACGCACAAGCCTAGAGCTCATGTGGGCATCATCCTCAGAAAAAAAAAGAAAAAAAATTTACTAGTTTTTCTCTGTTCAATGATGACTCCTTCCTGCACACGGACCATTCATCCATGCAGTATAATTCATAAATATTGTAACACTGTTATATTGAAAATATTTTTTGTATAATGAAATTTGAATTTGCATTATGTCATAACTTTTTTCAGTATACTATAAGCACAGATAACAATAAGCACAGTACTATAAGCACAGTATAGTTACTCTATGCTATAAGGGTCTCCCCACCGATAAAAAGCCGTACGATAAAAATAAAGTCTACTATGACTTCATCGGACTCGGGTTCGATTCCCGTTCTATCTGGCATTTTTTCACCGTATCATCTCTCACCTTCTTACCCACGCACAAGTAAAACCCTTATATGGGCATCATCCGCAGCAAAGTGTGGTGTGCTTTGTTAGATACATCTGGTTATGGGCGGAGTTAGAGGATATTTCCTGGGGGGACTTCTGACATAAATTGTTTGCTACAAACTATTATATAACTACATTTATAACATTTGCTACAATAATTTGGGGGGCTTAACCCCCCCCCCTTGAATCCGCCCATGCATCTGGTGTTTCAACTTCTTGAATTACACATTCAAAAAATATAATAGTTTAGTTGTTATTTGATAGAGGTTGATAAAATTTACCAATAAACATCGAACTTTTGATAATTATTGTATTTTCAATCAACAATCACAAATATCAAAACACTACGAATTACGGAAACTAAACTCTATCGGTAGCAGTTACATTTTTATCATTACTATTCACTGTGCTCAGATCGGAGGATTTCTTGTCTTCTTCTTTTTCATCTTCTAGCTCTTCCTCTTCTGGGTCTTCGGTAGTCAGCCTATAAGTCAGCAACCCGGGTTCCGATGGAGGCCTCCAATCTGGAATTATTTTCTCGTGGATTCGCCACGTTCCATACCTGTTGCTTAAATGCTTTTCGAAAACAACATACTCCAACACATCCTTGGCCAAAATCTCGCTTCCATAGATTAGTCTCCCAAATCGGTCGTAAACAGCAAGCATCTGTATGCAATATACATACTGTATTTAAAATTTAATATAGGTATGACATGATTAATTTGATTTACACACATAAAGGAGTACTCTTAGTTCTAATCTTGGTCTCCCCGATTAGCGGTTCATTCAAAGAAATTCGATGAATGCTGCGTTTGAATCGCCATTTTGGTATCTCGATTTTCTAATAAATCAGTGGTTTGACAACATCTTAATTTTGGTAGTTCTTTTGGTTCTCACGAATTCTCTAAAGCAATTTCTGCATTTCTTCTCGTGCCTTACATTTCTTCCGCCAATAGTTGTTCGTCAATTCAAGGTATACTGACAGTTCTGCGTCAGAAATCACCATGGTTTTGTTTCGTAATTACAGCTTCTTAGATTCAGTTGATTTTTTGTTCGATTATCCTGCAGTTTGTTGATTATTGCAATATTTATACAACATTTGAAGCTTGACTGCATGTAAAAAAATTGTGAAGAATAAATGGAGGATTGAGCCCAGCGTTTTTGAAGTTATTGTATATTCCTGGAAAATCGGCCAGATATTTCAAGAGTTTTGGAATCTTTGGTTTTTACAATCATAATTTGAGGGAGCTGAAAACTGATTGAAATTAATTTCGCAACAGAAATAGCACTTTGATGCTGTGATACTCTGTAATATTTTTGTAGTTCGGAAACTCAACTTTTATTAATAGAGTTGATGCAATCATTATTAACTGTCAAATTATGCCTCAAGATGCGAATTCCGTTTGATCCTCTAAAATAATAATTGAAACATCTCATCTGATGCTCATTTAACTTGATGCCAATGTGGGTTAAATTTCTTGGTACGATAAGAAAATTCAAGATTCCAATATCTAATTAATTAAATGTAGTTTTAAGAGTGGGCAAAAGTAGTCAGCCATATTGGAAATGATCCCAAAAGTTCAATGTAATCTTTTGAAACATATAGCGCCGTTATTTTTGGACAGAAAATTACGTTTGACATGTCATTGGAAAGAGATTAAAATTCTGCAGGCGCTCGGCTTTTTACTTTTTTAGTTAAGAAATTACTGCAATAATAAATTACAGAAAAAATTGGGCCTAACTTGTTCAAGTTAAACATTTTTGGAGGTTTTTTGGAAGAAATATTTAAAATTTGAAAAAGCCAAGCACCTGCAACATTTAATTATTTTATCTAATAATTTTTTTTCAAGAATATCCGATGTGAACTGTAGACATGTGAACTACAAAAAATGCATGTATTAGCTTAAAATTACATTAATCTTACGGGACATCAATCCAATATGGCCGCCTACTACTACCCACTCCTATTATCAAGGACTTGCCATGAAGTACAACGTGTCCGAAGTGAAGGACACATGTATAAATTCAAAAAATCATGAACAAGAATTATGATGACATTCATTACCTGTTGAGAATGGAATCTGACAGTCAGCTGGGCGAAATAATTCTCCTTGGTAATAAGACTGGTGTGTCTGGCGTGGACCACTCTTGGTGGCTCAATCGAATTCAAAAACTTCCAATGGACAGTTTTTCTATCGATATTATAGAGCGCTTCCTGCGACAAAACAAATGATAGAAATAAGCGCGTTTCATCAAGTCCACCATTTGGATGGCGAAGCAAAATAAGAATGAACTGAACATAATTTTCTCCCAACTCTCAAAGTTTATTCTTACCTATCATCCCATGACTGGTGAAGCATAGTGGAAGCGAATATTTGTTATTTACTTCATTAATAAAGGATTGAATTCAAATTTTAAACACCATGATACGTTTCCATCCTAAGCATGTAGACAGATGAGAGTATAATAATTGAGACTGTACAATCACAGTGTGGCCATTTGTGTTGCAATATTTTTCCCTCCACTGCCATACTTTTGCCAATATTTTAGATTTTGATATGGGCTTTCAGGCAAACTTGATTCCATTCACTCATTTTTCAAACTTTCTTCAAGAGGAACAACATTGAAAAAAATCTTTTTACCATTGAAAATAAACTCTCTACTCGAATCGGCAAAATTATGGAGGATTTGACCAAGCTAAACAATCAAAATGACGACATTCAATGGCCACACTGTGATTTTATATTCTCTGTAGATGAAAGAATAAATTGTATAGATAGATGAAAGAATAAATTGACTTGATTTTTCCACTCAGCCCATTACAAAAGACATGTGGCAAAGTCGAGGATTATGAGCACCCTCCTCCACTCCACTGTACTATGATAAGTTCAATTAATTACTTTTAAAGTTCAACTTTATCGAACCAGAGCACGACCGCCCACAAGCCGACCATGGCAAGTCGACTCTACAAAAACTCTAACAATTTTTGAACAAGTTCCGATCTTCTAGTTCAATATTGCAGGTTGGATCACAAGTTGAACTACAGATCTACTTCCTATGGGAATTTCAAAGGGGGAACCAATGTGAGGATAGTTGGGGAAATGTGAGGATGATTAATGCCTGAAGGTTGTTTAATAGCAAGATGTAAACTAATATTGTAGATATTGTTTACTTACAGGATAAGCTCGCTCTGTAAGATACTGGATCAAATTATTTTTATCGCGCCTGAAAACAGAAACAGTGATCATTATTAAGATAATTAACAATAGAGAATATATTAATCAACTTGAGAAATTGTTGGATTTTTTTCAGTTTAGTCAAATGAACCCTAATTAGCATAACGTTTTATAAATGGTTTAAATTTTATAAACCGACGAACAGAAGTTATCTGACTTCAACATTGTGATAAGTAATAATGTAATGTGATTTATCAGGATTCAATACAATTACGATGTCATAGAGTGTTTATGAATGAATATCGGGGATTTGGTTAGTACCAGTGCTTAATTTTCCCGCCGAAATTCACTTGATAGTTGTAAAGATCAAGACGCTGGATTAGCCCAATGGCAGGGCTTCCTATTCACTTCCTGACACGATTTTATCTAATGCGATTTTTACCTTTGGCATTTATTAAGTATGGTGTATATGTGCCTCCGCTAGCAAATAACCTAACCGAATTGAGAAGGATGATTGAAGCAGATGTTGTAACAATTACAGAAGACGCCGATCAACGTTCAGTGATCACTGATCAACGTTTGGAAAGAACTTGGCTATAGTGATCGGATCACTGATGTGTGCCGAGTTACAAATGGTGCTCACATTGAATACTTATACTACTAATAAAGCTGTCGCTCTTCCATTTGACATAATAAATAACAGTAAGTTTAGCCTAATGAATATTATTATAAAGCATTGAGCATTAAACCCTAATATTCATTTCTAATCAACCGATATAATATCGCTGTAGGTGGAAATAGCAGTATCTTCATTATCTATTATTAATTATAATTTATTAGTTAACATATGGAGGATCACTTAGGTAACAGAGGATCATTTTATAGAAGAGAAAAGAGAGAACGAAGAAGACTTTCAATAGTTTGTCATTAACGATAAATGGGGAGATTAACTATAATGTTCAAATATTCAAGTGGATGCTTTTGGTTTTGATGATAATAATACTCTATCAACATTGGAATGTTTTTCGAATGAGAAACCAATTATTCTACTTACGCTGCCATGGCTTCATGACTCTTTATGTAGATATTTTGTGCCAGGGGCAAAAAGTCTTCAATTTCGAAGTCTTCATCGAATGATCTTATTTTCCTAATAGAGAGCATCGATTTTCCCTTCTTTTCTATGAATTCCCATGTCTGTTTCGCACCCTGTGAACGTATAAAAATTATTGTATTTGTTTTTCCAACACAAATTCATTATTTATAAAATGTTTATACAGTCGATAGATGGATTCGAAAATTGGAAATTTAAACATTGCAAGAGAAAAGTCTGATCTGTACTGAAAAAAATGACTTTCCAAGTCCCCTCTTACAAAGGAAATGTCCAAGCCCAGAAAAGAAATTCCGCTTACAATGTAGGGAAAGCAAGACGCGATCAATTCGAAAGATAGCAAAGTTAACAATATTATGTACAACTAATACAGTAAAATAGCAAATGTATCTTCATATTGATTTATTGGATCAATCAAACAACTACGAAAAAACAGGCAGAAGCCCAAAAACATTTTCAACAGATCAAATGTTGAGGTTATGTCAAAATTAATTTTTCCATCTACGATTTACACTCCCCAGAGAATAATCCACAAATAAATTATAAATTTTGAAATGTTCATGTGAAAGTTGCAAAATCGCTAAACAATTTGATAATTAAATATTAATTTTCTAACTTTATTAACTTAATTTTCTACTTTATATTAATATTACTGAATCAACATGAATATTCCATTCTAAATTTAATACAGAATTACTCGAGACGGAAATAAAGAGAAAAAACAATCTCACAAAATAATTTAAAAAGCAATAATAGTTGAATAAGGTTTTAATAAAATAAAAAGCAATTGAATAGTTGCAATATCCCATCTCCATCTATATCTTAATCTCACAAAATATTGAGTTGTCCTAGAATTACAAATAAACACAGAAGCATTTACCTCCTTGGTGATTTTTGAAACTTTTCCATCTCCCTCAGGAGGCACGTAAGCTTCGAAAACACTACCTGTTGAACTAATATACACCGGACGTTCTCTAGGAAAGTAGACTGGGTGAATTCCTAGCTCTTTCATACGACTTCTTATCTCTTCACTTGTATAATCATCTTTGGCCTTTCTCATTTTTTCTTCATCTGGGAGTTTCACTTTTATGACCTAAAGCAAAGAATAACTCAATCAGATACTTGAATGATGATTGGAGTTTCAAATAATGCAGGTAAATGACAAATTATAAATCTATGAAACTGTATACCAGATATTGAAATTCCAAATTCCACATTAAAATATTTGCAAAGGAAGTTATAAATAACAGCATGAAGCAAAAAAAAAGTTTATTAGAAAATTATCAGAATTTACTTTTGAATTTTGAGAAACCTTCACAAAAATTATAAGGTATCGATCTATTAATTATTAACATATCACGGATTGACCCAATAAATTACACAACGAATAAATATTTAAAATAAAGAACTGTTCTTATTCTATTAAATTACTAATTAACGACAACTCAACTGAGACCGGGACAATCATTTCATGGATGTTATCGTTGAGCATAGAAAAATACAATAGGAAATGAACATTTTTAGAACAATGCGATCTAGCCAGCAGTTGATGAAACAGATTAAAATATTCATCTATATTTCTCTCAAAAGTGGACTAAACATGAATATTGATTTCATAATTTTGAATTAGGAACCACTATTCAGTATAAGAATGCAAAACAAGTAGAAAGCATGAAAATCATATTAATTAAAAATCATATTTTTAATTAATCTCAGTGATTCTCCAACAATTTTACCTTGGCCGCACGTAGTTTCTTGAATTTGGGATTGAAATGCTTATTGGAAAGGCACCTTTGCTGAATGGCACCATAGAAACCAGAAACCGGTTTAAGAAAGTCTTCAGCAACCTGAAAAAATCAGCATGGAAGTTTATGTATTTCAATAAGCGATATCAACAATGAATGAAACCCCTAATTAAGGAGTTAATAATAATAAACCATTATTGACCTCTTTCAATTTTCAACTGTTTCAAAAACCAAGAAAAAAGTAACTGAATTGCTGAATATTAAAAACCAATAAGCAAAATTCGGTAAGTGTCCCAACTCGACTCTTCCAAGCATTCAACTTAATTTACATATAAAGTTCTTCATCAACCTCCGATTCATCCCGTTACTTTTGCTAAGTTTGTTAGTCGATATGTGGAGGAAATAAAAAAGGGAGTTGAGCAGAATGCCATCTCATTTAACTTATGGAGTTGTTCAGGAATAGCCCTGTATCCAGTGCAAACTTTTATTGGAAACAAATCTCTCTAGAAGATGTGCACAGAGTGATAAGGAATCTGAAATCTGAAGGGACTTCTCCAACTCTCTCATGAGGGAAATTGGTGAGTGGGTTGCAGAGCATTCTGCCTGCTAGAGGGAAGGCACCTACCTAGATTTTCTCAAGATCTCTCGAATGTGTCCAATATTTAAGAAATGAAACAGAAATGATCCAGCAGACTATCATCCAATATCGCTCATCCTTGTCTTGGCTAAGGATTGCATAATATCAGAACAGTTAAGTTCATTTTTGGAGAGCACTGGTATCTTCACAAGCTCCCTAATTGGTTTTTAATTTGGTTTAGGGAAAGATCAACAGTTGATGCCATTAACACTCCAATAACTGATATACTCAATGTATTTCAGAAGAGAGAGTACGCCTGGGAAACCTCATTCGAGCTTTTGACTGTGTCAGCCACGAAGTGTTACTTGACAAATTGAGTTTCTATCTTTTATGGCATACGGGGTTCAGCTCTGAATTTAATCGGCTCATAGGCTATTTGTGTAATAGGTGGCAGACTGTTGAGGTTAATGGCAGATGGTCGCCTATGGGCTATGGTAGCAGGGATCTATCCTGGGGCCTCTGCTCTTTTTGATTTCTATTAATGATCTGCCTTATAATGTGGCGCATCCCTCCCTCCCCTCAAATTATTAAATTTGATAGATTTATTTTATTTTACTTTTTCTAATCAATAAACAGTTCTCTAGCTTTAGCCTCTGAGCTCTGAGCTTGTGTACCATCAGATCTAGTCGAATTTGTGACTCTGATTGATTTGTGGAGGACAAGGTCTCCGTCTCCGGTACCAAAAGATAATAATCTGCAAATGGGTGCGAATGCAATAACGGTATTTGCATAGTTTATTCGCACCTTTAAAGACGGTAGCCTATATACCGGTAGGTCTAGCTAGTGTCTTGTCTTATCACTTGGGTATTGACTTTTCAGAAGAGATATTCTAGGGCCTACTCCTACATGAACTAGGTAATACAAATATTCAATCGATAATGAATTGTTTAATCAATACAAGCAACTCACCTTTCTGCATGATGTTAATCTTGATAAATAGCCAAGAGACATTATTCTCAAATATTTTCAACCTAACAAGACAATATCAATCAAGAGTTAGACGAGTTAATTGAATTTCAAACAAACTATAAAAATCTCATTTAAAAAAATCTCTATAAAAAATCAAATTTATCAGTTTCTGTTTCTGCTGCTTTGAGGTTACGTTACGTTTCGTCTCTTCATTTCTCTTGGTTTTGAGAGGGTGTATACAGACTCTCCAAAGACAGACTCTCCAAAGACTGAAAATGACGTCATAAGTCAGTAGAAGATTCCAGGGAAGACTTTTTGCCTTGCTAGGTTGGTAACATTTAAAAACCACGCGCAGGCTAAACAGGCTAAACAGTGTAAACAACCAACACGCGAATACGACTGTTTGACTATTCAAAATACGATTGAGATTCGAGATTGATTTTTGTTTTGTGTTTGAAATACATTGAAAGTTTGAATGTGTTATTGTGTTTAGAAAAAGGTATTTTGTATTTATTCACTGAATTCATAAAATTAGTATATTATTAGTTAAATTGCAATGCAAATCCATTTACCTCTAGTGACTCGAATAATAACTTTTTTGGGCAGCCCAAGTTTATTAGCCTATTTCTGAATAGATTATGAAGTTAAGGCCCATTTTACCACTTCAGATATCTTAAAATTTGTTGTTTTGATCGGATTTGTATGTTATTTTGATAGTTCAAGACTAACTAGTTAGTTAAGACAAACTATAGTAAGCCTATCCACTTACCACTAACTGCTTCCACAACTTGAATAATACCTAAATCTTTTGAATTATTAAATGCCTGAAATTCAACTTATACAGTAGTAAAACATAAATTTCAAATATAATTATTGGATTGACTAAGCATAAACTAAATTGTCTGACAGACTCTTGCATGATGCTTTACCACTAGCGATGTCACCTTTTTTTGGAAAATGAAGTAGGCCTACCTATCAAAGGCGTAGAAAATGAAGATTTTTACCTACTTACTTTTTTCTTTTACCTACTAGGCTATATAATATTTTAAAAAGTTCTGCGTACTCCCACTTGGCATTCTGGCATACCCACAAAGACACCTACAGACTTGTATATCACGGATCAATAATTAAAATCCATAGTAAATATCTAATAACTAATAATAAAATAATCTAATTTATGCAAATAAGAACATGTAGTCTACAGTATCTTACAATAACAAAGAAAGTTTTAGGATCAGTGTTTCAAAATCTGAAACTCATTAATAACCGATCTCTTCAAAGTTCAACCACAACAAGAACGAGGAAAGATCAACCGTTAATTTCCAAAAAATATATATTCAATTTAAATTAACAAAATTTTAGTTAGGCTATATTCATTTCACAAAGAACTCTAGAAGACACTGGAATTCTCAAGACCGTGAAAAAAATATTTTGAGTTCTAGTTTCAGTTAGATGAAATCGTAGGAAATGAATTATTTCTGCGTACTTTATCTTGTACTACTTTATTGCGCAAAATAAAATATTTCTGCGTAGCCCGACCTACTTTATTTTGTTCATAAAATGTAAAGTACAAGACATTCAAATAAAGTTCAATACTTTATTATAAAGTAGCAACCCTATTTACCACCTTCGGGTCTCCCCACCAACAAGACTTGTTGAGCTGAGTTTAATTGTTTGTTTTTCAGATTGATTCCTACGCCGGAGATTTGACGTGTACCGTAGTGGGAGAAATTGGACATTTATTAGACTTCCCAAATATATATTTATATTATTATAAAGGATAGGATTAATTTATTATAAGAAATAGGATATTATATATAGGATAGATATAATATTGTTATTTATAGAATAGGATAATAAGGATTAATTCGAAGTGGATTAATTTTTAATAGGGTATAGGATAATAAGGATATAATATAGGATATTATACAATAGGATATTATTATAATAAGGATTAATTTGAACTTGATTAATTTTTAATTTAACAAGGATTAATTTTCAAGAGATTGAAAAATATCTCTTATAAGAAGACTAATAAATTTTTTTAGATTTTCACAGACACAACAGCCACAGACGGAGTCTTTACATCTGCTACTGGATTCAAATTCCAAATTCACATACCGCTGATCCACATCAAGTAAGTCAGTAAGTGTGATTTTATGAAAGTTATATTTCAAGGTAGTCCCAATTTGGAATAGGCATGATAATCTTCAAGTAAGCTATGGTGAAAATAAATCTAACATTTCAATAAATCAAAATCGGCCGCAAACAAACTCCTCGAAAAAATAATTAAAATTAAGAATATTAAACCTATAAGAATAGTTTTACTTCAGTTGACAACAATGTGCCAAACAGTTTGAAGTCTTCAGCAACTAGTTGTTCAAGAATATACATGCTTCTGTGCTTCTAATATAAAATATTCTATGCTTTCTACAAGCATTCGCTAATTGTTTGCTTTTCCTATAATATCAATTAAATTGACTGAAATAACTATCTAATTGACTGAAAAAAAATATTACAGGAATGGCAGAAAATGATGCAGTTGTAGACGCTGCAGAAGCCGCTCCTATTGCTGTGGCAGCTCCAGGACAGCTCGACGATGAGCGTCCACTTCCATCTCAAAAAATCCCGGGTCAAAGAGCAGGGAGCTATGTCTACCACGATGGAAGGGGCTACTACTACCATCAGAGTGTGAAAACCAATGGTAAAAGGTAAGATAGTTGAGCTTTCACTATTGTAGAATACATCACTATACTATAGGCTAACATGACTGACGGCCAATTTTAAGAGAGCTGATTCAACGGCCGTAAAATAATTTCATTTAATAGGGATTTAATTGCATTGGTTCTGTCAAATTACGCCATAGTACCTCTTTTGACTACTTACTTTTGTAATGTTTGAAATCGACTGCTGTACTTGATGAAATTCAACTATAACAATATCTAGCATGTCACTTCCATACAAATCAGCATTGTATTATGTTACAGTGTAGTAAATGTATTGCTCCGTAAAATAGCATTATTTTAAAACCATAGACAATTAAACTGATCATTTATTAATCCAACACAGTACCTTTTCAATAACCGTAGCCTCAACTTGATACAGATACTTGGCATGCGCTCAAAGTAATTGTCGGGCAAAAGCATGGATGCTGCTGGAGGAGAATGCCCCGATACATCGCTCGGGCTATCACGGTCACCGGCATCTACCAGATTTCGAAAAAGCGAAAAAAAAAGATTTTCTTGAATGCAGTGAAGCAGAGGTCCAAGGAGGACATCAATAGCAACATTAACAGCATTCTCCGGGATGAATCAAATAGGTAAGAGAAATGTTTATATATTATTAATTTGTGCCCTCTTGCCATTTAAATTTTAGAAAATAAGTATGTATTTCAGTTGGAAGAGCACGAGGGAAACATCAAACTGAGAAACTGAAAAGGATGACTGTATGATAACTTATCATTTCCAAATTAGCATGTATTTTACTAGTGTCTGATACTATTATTTTTCTCTGATGATGAATAACAATAACAAAAACATAATTACTTAAAAAAAATATATTATCGTGACTAGAATTATCAGCGCAAATTTCATTCTTCAGTATTATAAAATAGCCAAAGAGGATAAATAGTGAAGACCCTGATTCTGATATCCACTGTAATCACATTTAGTTAGTAATATTGCTGCAATTGTAATTTTTTTTACTCTTCACCCGCACCTTCACTCATGTACACCTTGTATGTTTCCATTCCTATTCATTGCTATTACAAAAATTGCCCATCCACAATGAACTTCTCACGCGACTGTCATCAACCTCCCTCATATTGTCCTTCATAAACTCCTGTTCATTCTGCCCTTCTTTTGGATTACACTCACCCCTTCCCACCCCAGCGCGCTCTCATTCACTCTCATCATCGCCCATTCACATTATACAACATTTCTTATTATTTAACAAACTTATTATTATCTTTCTTATTATATATACAACCTTAGTATCTTTCTGACAATTCCAATCTTTTATCTATAATTCAATTCCAATCTCATCTACATTATTACCTCATTATTTCTATTCCATTCGCCACTATCTTGTTTCAATAATCCCTCAATTTTATTTGAATGATACGATATTTTCAATTGCTTTCAAGCTTTAAAAATTGGACTGCTCACGGTCAAGTGTAAGTGGAAAGAATATCCCTGGACATCCTTTCCAAGAAGGAACATTTGTGTGTTCAAATCTTATCATTTTTCATGTAAACACAGCGAAATCATATTATAATATTATCTCACCGGATTTAATAGTACTGTTGGATAATTATTATTTTGTACTCGTAGTATAATTTCATTCAAAAAATGAGTAATTGCAATTATTCTTCTTGAATTTTTACTTATTACTCATACCGTTGAATTATTGAATATTCATAGATACTCGATATTCTAAGAATAAGTACTCTATTGTCAATTTTATTCATTGTTATTGTGTATATATATGGCTTGTTTTTTGGTCCCTTTCTGCTGGGTTTCTCTCTTATTGTTGCAGCCACATGATGCCAGCATAGCAACTTACAACTAAAACCCCAACTTCAACCTACAATAATTTCGGCTACCTAAGACTTCCCAGCTACCAGGAAATATACTTTACGACTACAAAAACTACCCTACTCGGAACTGAACGAAAACAAATCTATTGAAGGAATTTAATAGTGGAGCTGATCGGACTGCATTACTACCAACTCAAACTAACGAACACTAAAAACTAGTTATTAAGTTACTTAAACCTAAATTGTATGTTTAATTCCCACGATGACTTAGAGTAGATTGGCTACCACGACAGTGTTGAAGCGGATGACTTTTTGGATTTTTAACCTCAGTACTACCCAAATGATTAAGATCATATTTTCTTTGATATACTACATACTAATATGAGAAGTATAAATAACATTCTCATGAATTTGCACATTATGTAAGCAAAATAAAATTAAATATCATATAATTTGTTTAACGGAAACATGGATTACAGACGATTTGCAACTGATAACAATTAATGAATCATATTATTTGTAACAATAATTACATGAAATTACGGCTAGCGCACAAGTTTTAACATATATGCTAGTCGAACCACAATATGAATAAAATTATAATGACACTTTGCATACTACACCCACATCGATATTAATATTATATTCCAATTTTACCAAGATTTATTATATTAGAATCAATTTATGTATGTCTAATTCAAATTGTGCATTTTGTCTATTTGTTTTGTTATTTTAACGCAATAAATTAGAAGTACTCAATTTGCTTTTCAGGGATTTGGAAACTGCTGTCACTCTCGATAAAAACTTGACAATAAGAGCTATGAGAGCGGCGAGGCAGCAGATGGAGCTGGCCCTTCCATTGACGAGGGAGGAATTCAGAAATAATTGCTGTGCGGCAAACACCACAGCTGCGACAGACGATGGATGGCCGCAGCGATTTCTTCGTCATGGAGGAATTCGCAGAGGACTGCATTGGCTTCGTAAGCCATCGAATGGCAGAAAGGTACTAGTGGAAATATATGTGGAATGACACCAAATTCCAGTTAACGAATAATACCTATTATTGCTCCCTTACTGGCATTATTAATTATTAACACATGTGTATGTGAGGGAATTTTTCTTGGCCAGCTCAAAGTTTCTAGAACGGTGCCAATATACAAAGAGGGTTCAAGAAGTAATTCTTCTATCTACAGGCCAATATCTATAATTCCTATACTTGATAAAATATTCGAGTAAATTTTATTCAAACAATTGTACGTTGATAAGCACCGAAACTTGGTGTCGGCTCAGTTTTGTTTCAGGAAAAATAAATCTACGGTAATAATAATAATTCCGTGTAACCTGGCTGGCTCAAGTCTGGTGTCAGAGTTTTCAGGTCACTCCTGATCAGTTCAGGGTCTCTGACGTGACTTAACGACTGTTTTTAGGCAGCCGGGACCGACGTCTTAGCGTGTCCTCCGAAACACGTGGAGTGGCGTGAGCTAAAATCTCACGGTCTGACCTGGGTTCGAACCCGGGACCTCTAGGTTATAAAGCCAGCACTTAACCCACTCGGCTATGGCCACTCCATATCTACGGTGTTGGCTGTTGAAACACTAGTCCAGCATATTTTAAAGTATTTTGAAATCAGGAAATCTACCTGTGCCTTGTTATGCGATTTATCGCGAGCTTTTGAGTTTATTAGTCATGATATACTTCTTTTGAAAGTAGGATATTATGGTTCAAGTTATGCTGCACACAAATTGGCTTAATCCTATTAGCCTTATGTACCTATGCTTCTATCTTCTGTGTAAATAAATTTATTTGATTCTAGGTTGAGAGCTGGCGACGCGAGAGAGGCGCCTCAACACCTCTTCATGGATGGCACATTTAAAACGGTGCCCCGAAAGCCACCCGGGCTCGTGCAGCTATTTACAGTTCACATGCTGTACCTAGGTGTCGTGAGTACAAAATTTCAACAAGAAGTGAAATTGAGGCCGTTTGTAAACGTTTGAGAAATGAGGCCGTTTTCAAACATTCAAGTTTGTCTGAAAGTTATATGTTAATCTGTTAACGAATGCCAGTGTAACTGATATAAAATGACAATGATATTCGATGATGTTGAGTTCCCTACAATAGAGAAAATCTTGTCAAATAATAGTACTCATATAATATGTACAGGAATGTTATTTCAAAAAATTGGTTTTCAATTAATTTAGACTTTGATTTTGAAATTTATTGTTGTGTCCGCCTGTATACCTGGAGCAGTAAATAAAATTTTCCAGGTTCTCCCAATTGCGTTTTTTTTAACGGCATCTCGAACAAAGGAGGTCTACGTTGCCATTCTAAATTTCATAAGGAATCGGCTAATCACTTGGGAGGTGACATACGTCACTAGCGATTTCGAGATTGGACTGATGCAGGCAATACGGCAAGTTTATGGACCCGAAAAACATAGAGGTTGCCATTTTCACTTTTGTCAAGTGAGTATGTAACAAACAATAAGCATCATACAAGAATTTTTAGTGCAGAGTGTATCGAATTCTTATTCGTGTGGTTTATTTTTCCAATCAATCAATTTTATTCAGAACAATACGATAAATTTTCAATAACGTTTTAGTAAATAGTGAATTGCATACAAATTATGTAAAGTATCACAATCGAAGTGCTGACTGCTTTTTCCGAAGCTTTCGGTATTTCAAAATTATTGTCATTCTGTGTGAATTATTTGTAATGTTCAATCTAAGAATAATGTTAAAAAGGCATCTAAGAATATCATAATTTTATTATACTGAACGTCACAAAAAATATAGTAACTGTTAATGAACCCATTCCCCACACACAGTCTTTGGGAAGAATATTTACATAACTGATAATCTTCTATGTGTTAGTACGTTTTTAAATAATTCGAATTGGAACTTTCAAAAGAGTAATTCAAATTTCAGCTGTTTGTTGAATAATATGGGAAGGATGTTAGCCTTTTCAATTGTCTGTATTGATGTAGGACCCATGTATGCTATCAGGCTATGATTGTGATGAAAAACGCATTTTCAGGCCGTATGGAACAGGATAAAGTTTTTGTCACTTGTTTCGCTGTGCCGGCAGGAGCCGGCTGCTTACGAAGTCGTCAAAATGGTGATGGCCCTACCCCATCTACCTGCCAGGAGAGGGCCTCCCAACCAAATGGAGGTATGTAATTGCTTGCCTTTCATTTACGGATAATTTGGAATACACCGAATTTACAAAATGTATCTTCTGAAAAATTTACTTTATACGTTACAGGTACCCCAGCATTCATTTGCTGATGGGCTGGCGGTCATAGAGAACCGGATACGCAATGAAATGTTGGATGAGAGGCTGCTTCAACTCACCGATTATGTTCGAAATTTCTGGATGGCCAAGGTAGGGACAGCCACACTCTCAGCATTCAAAATGGTGAGGAGAACCAACAATAGTTGCGAGAGCTTCCACGCAAAATTGTTGCTCGCCCTAGGCCGCAGAAAAAATGTGTGGACATTTGTCAGTAAGTACAGAATGATATAAGTTTAAATCCACTGTATCTCCAGAGCTTGACTCTGTAACTCGAGAGTTTAATAATTTAATTTTCATAATTGCAGTTACAATACAAATAGTTGTACACCGAAATAATCAATTTATTTTACTCTAATATAAATATACTTAGCTTCATGGACAAGTGGAACAACTTTCATTCATGTCAACTATTGGTCTAGTTGAAAATATTCCAGAAAAGGCTTTCACATGCTTTGCAAATTAATTGAGTTCAAAATTGTTATTTCGTAAAAATTTATGTTTGATTTCAATTTATATAATTTATTCAAAATTATAAATAGATATATATTGATAATTAAATTCCCATTCCCTCTTTTTAGGAGGGCTCCAAGGTGTGGAGCAGGATGCTTTCTGTGACCTGGAGAGGCTGATCAACAACATCCCGGTCCGGCGCCCACCCAGCATCATCTACGCACGAAACACGGCCAACGTGCAGGATGCTATGACAATGCTCTCTCAACGTGATTTTTATTCATTTAGCGTATGGCTTTTGATAGTGGGGAGACCCGTTGTTAACGTTATTCCACTTCGCCAACACAACCAATTATCCCTTGATGGGATACATGTTGTAAGATTGTTTTCACTCAAAAAACAAAGAATAGCATTTTAAAAAGGTATTTTTTCATTTTCTCAAGGTGAAATAACCCTGGAGAGGTGCTTGAGAAGGCTTGCGCACTTTCAGAGAGATTTCCCACACGCAGACGACGAAGAAGTGGAGGAGGTCCAAGAAGCTGCCCCAGCCGCAGCCCCTGTACAACCTCAAAACTGGGAGGAGTTGATGGGCGTTGAGGTAGTTGCTGAGGAGGTATTTCACCAATTCACCCTTATTACCAATCTGTTCTGTAAATGTCCACATTGCCATATTCCTTGTCCTCCACAGGACTGTTTCACTTGTCTATTCACTAGTAAAGCTTAGTAAAAATCCCAATTACATTCCATTATCCATTCACTACTCCTTGGAGTGTTGATATGCTCGCCTACAGTTCATTAATCTTCCTGTTATTAATCTGATTGCTGTAAATCTTTGGTACCAATTTTCTAATCTTGGTCTTTTACTATTATGTAGAAACTTAGCTTGTCCCTCCCGCATTCTAGGCTCCTTCTTTCTGTTCCTGGGGATTCTGGTGTGGATTGCCTCCTGATAGTTATCTGCTTAGGCATCACTGCCTGCATCCTTTTGGGATACTCTTCTGTCTTTCCCCTTTCACCTTCCTTCTTCGGGTTCTTTCCGAAACCTGCCAGGAGAATCTGTTTCTGCCACTCTGGCTTCTAGCCAGGATGACAGCAATTACATTCTCCGGCATTTTTCCAAGTCTCTTGCTGTGTCGAGGAGTACCTCCACGTGGTCCCGCCGGTACTGTCAATGTGTGGAATTATTTATTCGTGACATTGCAGGCAAAATCTCTGTTGACACACAGCAGGCAAATTGTCAGTGGTTTGGCTGGATGGTTTCATTGCCTCATCTCCAATGGAATATGGCCTCTGGTTTAGTGCCCAGGGGTTGAGACAGGAGCTTAGGAGTTGAGTTCATTTCCCAATCTATAGTACTATCTAGCGAAACCACTGCCAAGGGAACGGGCTTGGAAAAATTAGCGGGGAAAGAAGCCCCTGTTGAGCTTGACTCCAATCTGGCACTGTAAGGAGACATGAGAGGTGTACAATAAGTGGGAGACGGTGGGCTTTGGCTTCGCTGTTCGACTGTGCAATGCCACTATTTTCATCGTTTTCTTACTTACTTGGGTGGGCGGAGAGCGTGCCTGTCGTTGTTTCACTCCGGCAGGCCATTGTTCTTGCGCCAAGCTGCTAGCCGGAGACAGGTGAGATTAAATTTGAATTTTAAAAATGATCCTTAACATACCTTACAATTCTGTCACTGATATATCTCTTGCCGAAACCATTCAAACGCATACCGTGAGTTGTGGAGAACCGTCGCCCTGGGTTACTAGAGTAGAATGGAATAGATTTTCCTTTATTTACAATACTTTTAAAAAATTGAAAATACATGAGTATAAGAAATACAGTGCAATAGTTTTTTTTATATATATACTTTAAAGTCTTTCATTTCCTTATATATGAATATATGATTTGAGTGTCGCCGGCTGATACTAATGTTACTAATGATACCTAGATAGGTTACTAATTTCTATGTATATAACATGAATACAGCTTACAAGTTTTTAAAATAGAACTGTTAATTTGTTAGATGTAACTTGTTCTGTTAGATTGGACGATTTGTGCTCTCCAAACTGTAAAATGAAATTTTTGATTGATTGAAAAAATACGTGTCGATAATAATTTCGTTTCCAAATCTCATCTGTAGTGACTTTTCCTCCAGACCACTTGAAGCCTGTGTCACATCTAGCTACAGAGCGTGCCATCCAAATTGGCGTCTAGGGGAGGCTGTGCGAGAGAGATGGATGATCTCTCCCACCACGTTTCCCCTCCAGCCGCTAAGGCTAGTATAGTCAGTGAAGCAAATAACATCATAGTACTGCTATAGGTAACCGAAGCGAATATGAATTTTTTTATAAAGCTGAGTTTGCCAGCTGAATGAACTTTTGAAATTTACTGTACCGCGAGTCAGCAGGCACTGTAGTGGGAGAAAGCGATCAACGCGCATGCTCCAGTGAGAGGCCAGTTTGGATGGCACGCTCTGTACTTTACTAACTGTTACCGAGGTAGCTGCTACTTAATAGCTAGTAAGAAGTAGCTGCTATTAGAAGCTACTGCTTATGTCACTAATTCATTACGCTAAAAAATGAATGATTTTTTTTTGAAAAACTTGATTAAAAGATATTTTGATTTTTTAAACTTTTAGAGATAAATAGGTCACACTTGAATGATAGCCTAATTACCTTGTAAATGAGAGAATAAATTGAAGGCCAAACGAACTTATTTTTATTTTATTTTTCACTAAGCCCATTTATTTATTTATTTACCTATGTATTTATTTATTCATTCGTTAAATTTTTTATCATTCAATTATAATTCTATTAATTTATTCATTCATTTTTATTTTTTTATAAAACCAAGTTAGAAAGATGAAGATTAGCTGTCAAAGATGAGCAGATTTTGATCATTATATCCTATTTTGAAAATCACTTCGATTAGATCAAAACATTATTTCATATCCTGGCAGATTCATCTTTCTCTTCTAGGAAGTGCTTGACTAGATGAAACATGATACATTGTTAGTATTATATGGAATAGGATTTGCATGACTGTCGTTTGTATGAAAGTCGATGCATACGTGCATTTGTAGGAAGTGAATTATTAAACTTGAGAGATTGAGATATACAATGTCAATTAGCATTACCAATAACAAAAATGGACGACAAAGAGACTTCAAGGCTGGCGAAAATAATTCTATTAATGCTTCTATACAAACATTTTCACTGATGCAGAGGTTTCAGAGAAATTGGAGTCATATTGAATTTGAATCAGTGGAGAGTTAAAAACAATATGGCAATTATTTTTTCAAACTCTTTATAAAGTGAGTAAGTCAAGGTTACAATATTTCAGTTTGAAAGAGAAATCAACATTTAAATTCTTATGCGTACCTTTGAAAACATTAATGTTGATTCTGTCAAATTTGAAAAAAAAGCAATAGATGGAAAGTAGTAACTTTATATAGAAAACACTGCTCTTTTTTGGACACTTCTATGTTGCCTACTTTTTTATCTATTGACAGATAGATTTATCATACCAGCATTGGCCTGCATACTAGCAAGAGACTCAAGGTTTTTCTCACCATACCATAATGAAAAATTTAACTAGGTAATACAATTGTATATCAATTCCAAAAAAGGTCTTACCCCAAAAAAATCCAATAATGAGTTGGATATTGCACTGTCATTGGAATTGATTTCTGTATCTATTGAGAAATTAATTTTTTTTGCTATTCCAATATGGAGTTCATCTTACCTACTGTATGGATAGAAGAAAACAAGCGGTGCTTTGCGCTGCACGGGGTGGCCTCGTATTGAATTGAATTTTTTTCTTATTGTAAATATACCTACAATTTGATGATTTTCCTAACTTTCTTTGTTTATGCCATGTGTTATGTTTGTTTGAAAGTTTTTCCCACACAGATTCATCTATGTGGGGAGAGTTTGGAAGTTTTGTTTATTCATTTTATAAACTGCATAGCTTTGAATAAATTTGATATAATCGCTTGTACTACCGTACGTATTCCAATACGTTAGTGGGAGTAGTATGCAAATGCTTGTGAACAGAGTATAGTTTTCCAGCAGACTGTCTTATTTTTTTTTTAAGCTCAATACCTTGAGTCCTAGAGGGAAAAATTATAGTTGTACTTAGAGTTCATCAATTCAACAACTAACCTACGGTTGGCCTAGTTGTGTAAATTCTTCAAATTCAATTGAAGCATGTCACAGTGGAAACTATGTATGCTAACATAAATTTATTGAGAATTGTTATGACATCTATAGTGTAAACTTAATTATATTAAAGATTTCTGCTCCTTATATTTGTGAGGTACTCACTCAATTGTTTAATGAATGTATTGATATTAGTGTATACCCGAGCTAGCTCAAGAATGTGAAGGTACTGCCAATTTAAAAAAAGGAAATGTTGAAGACCAATACATACTGTACCTATATACTCTATAAATTGTTTAAGTCACTACTACATGAACAACTATAGATGAATATTTTAAAAGTAACAACATTTTTACGGCAGCTCAATTTGGCTTCAGACCTGCCAAGCAATCTCTTCTTTGATCAGTTCGATACTAGCACAAGTCTTAGTTTCTTTGTGAAAAACTTCTCTACTATGTTATAGAGACAAATCCTCAGTTGAAACAATTATTTCTTCTTACTTGAGCAATAGAAGAATATTTCTTTATAAAAATGGTAGTCTTTTAAAAGGTTGACTGTAAAAGTATGAAGTACCACAAGGATCTTCATTGGGACCCATAACTGTTCAATATATATGTATATATATATTAATGACCTACCGTACCTGCTTCTATTGCCAGTGAATGAAATTCTGTGTTTCTGTATGCTGATGATTTTGGCTTAAAAGTTGAATCAAAGTCCAAAACCGGAGTTGAGAGTGCACTCTCCAGTTACACTACTAAGCTTAAAGATTGGTGCTCTGCAAATAATTTATCATTGTATGAGGATAAAATCTCTGACATGGGTCTTCAACTCCCTTTACTTATAACAGGAACACCTCTGACAGAGTAGTCCAGATTCAATATTAAATTACTAGGCATCTAGATTGACAAACACCTGCCATGGAATCATCATATTGTGTACTGTGTAGTCACAAAAATGTCAAAAGGTTTATTTTTACTTGGACAGCTAAGCACATGTGTAGGAGTTGATATTCTTCTTCAGCTGCGTTCACACTATGTAACTTGTTGATGAAATATTTGTTATAAAACAAGTTTTTGTTATATAACTTTTGTAATATAGCAAAATCATAATGTTTTGTTATATAACAAGTTATATATATGTATTTGTAACATTTTTGTGAAACTTGTTATATAACAAATGTTTTATAAACAAGTTACATAGTGTAAACGCAGCTTTAAGGTCTACTATGCAAACATACAGAGCCTATACTATACATACATACTGGAGTATTGATCTGAGGAAATAATCCTGAAACCAATAAAATGCTATTGCTACAAAAAGGATACTGAGGCTATTCTGTAATGTACCTTATTATCGCCAAAGCTGCAAACCATTATTTAAAAGAATGAGAATACGTGGGTACCTTCCCGGCCCTGTATTTGTATTTATACATTTTAATGTGAATAATTTTGATGTAGATAGAGACCATCATGAACATGATACAAGAAATGGGAGGAGTCTATAGCTGCGTTTACACTATACTTGTTTATAAAACATTTGTTATATAACAAGGTTTCCATAACTTTTGTTATATAGGCATAACAAGGTTATATAACTTTGTAATATAACAAAATCACATGAATTTGTACAATTTTTGTGAAACTTGTTATATAACAATGCTTTATATAGTGTAAACGCAGCTTAAGAGTTCATATAGATACCTTCACAGCTCCTTCCAAAGACACTACCAGTATAAAACTATGAAGCTGTAGAATAAATATGTAATTATTCACCTCTTGTTAGTAGGACTCTGCCTAACAAGTACAGTACTTTAAAATTACGGTAAAAAAACTAGTTGAAAGAGGCATTATACACCTTTACGACACAAGAATACTTCTCTTTAAATTGGAAAGTTTATAAGACTTTAATGTATAAATCTTTAGTTAATATTATTTGTTTAATATCTGACGTTCTCTATGATGTATTTTCTGCATTCTGTGGCAGTAAAGAATATTTATTTATTTGGGTGTGTTTAGAAAATTGCCAGGATCCCCAACTCAGATGCTTGTAGGCCTAAGACACGGTTGCTTTCATTAGCCAAGAGTTTTAGTAGTCAACAATGTTGTCTGTTTCCAGCAATAATTCTCAAATTCACAAGTGCAAATTGTGAATTTTACAATTTTAAAATTCAAATTGTCTTGTTTACTCGATTTCAATATTGTAAAACATCACGCGCCAAACAGTGTGCCAACCTACCAATCACTCTGTTTGTTTTTACGGTTTTGAGATAGAAATTAAATAGAATTTTTAGGAATTCCTCTAGTTCAGTCAACTTTTTGAGTTGATTATTCTGTTTAAATCAACTAAGGTTGGAATTTAAAGGTTAGAATCAATTGAAGTTTCAAATTTACTTTGCTAGATAGATACTCTGTGTGACGATTGTACCAGTGGTTAATTTAACTTATTTGTCTAGATAATGATATTTGAATTGATTTATCAGTATTAACATTCAATAAATGTAATTTTTCCATTCCTCACAATGAATTTTTTATCATTGTCAAAAAAATTACTGAGTCAATGTCTCAAAATGATTGAGAAATTTGTCATTTTAGGTTGGCTACACATTTACTATTTTTTTAGTTACTTTTGGACAGTCTGTCTTTGGACAGTCTGTGCTCGCCCGTTTTGAGAGTTTGGAATTCGAGTATCGATATATTTCAGTAGCCTATCGATACTATCGATACAGGAACCTCAATTCAAGTCACACACACAGACACATTGCCAAACTACTCTGTACGGTTATCAGTTTTTTTTTTAATTTACAGATTTTGTAATTCTAAAATTACAAAACGTTAATTTTTTCTTAAAATGATGATATACTATAATCGTAATATAATATTAGAGCAGTGGTTCTCAAACTGTGATACGCGTACCCCTTGGGGGTACCTACGCAAAAACTCGTAGGGGGTACTTATTACATGTGTGGCTGATCAAAAAATAGATTAAAAAAATGAAAAACCACAATAATTTCTACAAATATACATATTGTGCGGTGCTAACTTTAAAATGAAATTATGATAGCATACAAGTTTGTTTTTCCTACAACGTTGGCTGATTGTGAGGGAGTAGGGACAAGTTGAGAAGGGGTACCAAAAATGTTTTGTGTGTAAAAAAGGGTAGGCCTACGGTATTTGAAATTTTTTAGAATCACTGTATTAGAGTATGGTTTTTCGATTTTGATTTGATTCAATTTTTTTGATTTTGATATTTTTTTGATTCATTGTATTATAAATGACATATTATAATTCTTATAAACTAGGACATCCCTGGTCGCACAAAACTGCGACTATTGAACTACGAAGAATAGTTTGCAATCCTCCTCCTCCTCCTCACCACCCTCAACAATACTCTCCTCTTAACCCCCTCCTCCTCTCCATCAAATCCTCCTCCTCCTCCTCTCATACTTCTCCTCTGCTTCTCACCACTACTTTCCTCTCATCTCCTCTTTTTCTCTCCTCTCCTCTTAACCACTTCACCCCTTTCCTCTCAGAGTCCCCTCTCCTCCTTTCCTCACCACTCTTATTTCTTTCATTCACCTCACCTTTTCCCGCTCTTTCCCTCACTGCCTCTCTCTTAATCATTCCCTCTTTCTCTCCTTTCCTCACTGTCATTTTCTCTTTTTCTCTCTTCCTTTCTCTTTCCCTTCCTTCCTTTCTCCATGTCGAGCACAGGCTGCGGTTTGCCTGTGCAGGCGATCAATATTGGAAATATTTTTTCAACGTTATGAGTATTGATTGAATCAGAACATTGAAGCTAGAGACTTCTGTTGAAAAATCCTTTTCATCTGCCAGACAGCACACAAGCTTAGACCAATCCCAGCTTTAAGTGTATTTTTGACTTGCTATGGCAAACTTAGATTATGAGACTCTCGAAGAGCTGGAAAGTTACTTGTTCTAATGAGCTTGTTTATTTTATCAGAACCAAGCTTTGTCTAGAGACATTTTCAACCTTGCCAAGTTCATTTTTATATCATCAATATTAGACTTGTTCTAGGCTTGTGAGCCAAGCTTGGAGCAAGTTGAAAAACTGTAGACTTCGATCTCTAAACCAAGTCAAAACCAAGCCTATAGGCTTGGGTGATTAGACTTGAACCGAGCTTATATGCAAATCCACCAAACCAAGCTTATATGCTTGGTTTGGTGGATTTGGAACAAGTTCTTAGCAAGCCTAATGTGCTATTGGGGCTATGGGTTGCTTGAATCAAGTGATGGAAAAGAATGGTGACATCAATAATAAAATTGTTACATTAAAAATTTGTTCGTATAATTTCTTGTATACAAAACATATAAATAATCAAATACCCTTCAAAATCCTTAAATTTTTCTACTTGATAAAAATTCATTACTAATCTACCTTACGTACATTCGATGATTCTATTCAATATTATGATTTCATTCAAGTTAGTTAAGATTTCATAATAGAATACTCTATACTCATTTACAACAAAAACATCAATTCAACTCAGAACTATACATAACCAGACTATTAGTAAGATAAAAATGGCAAGTATGAAACTGGAAACTACAACATCATAATATGAGTTTTACAACACTCGCCTGTGACTTCTTGTACAGGTACACTTTCGAACTTATATTATTTGCATAGAAGAATAAATATACATATAGTTTGAAGAGTAACAATTGAATATATTCATTATTGTGGTACCGGTATGTACAAAATAACATGTCATGGATAACATCAATAGAAACTTCAGTTTTAAAATGAGGCACATAGAAAATAAATAAGATATAAAATCATAAACAATATAATAATTAGGCTATGTAGTAAATTCTACACACAACAAGAAACTTCGCTCTCCGCAAATTAGATTTGAATTACAAAATTCCAATTTATATTCATTAATTTGGTTTCCTCATGGAATACAGTTAAAAAATGGAATGTATAATATTTTCATTATAAAATTAATGTTTTTTTCAGAATACACATATTTTTTTATACTCTAAAGCTGCTCTATAATATTGATAAAATATGCTACAAACAAAAATCATCCCAATCTCCTCTCAAAACATCCGAACTCAATCAATCAACAGAATAATACTGGTCAATAAAACAAATAACGTTAGTTTTAGGCCTCTTCAACACCAGTGGGGTCCGGGCCCGGATCGGACCGGATGGAAACGTTTCGACGGATGAATTTCAGACGCTACAGTGTGAATACCCCCACCCATTAAGATACATCAATCATCTATCATACACCTCGATACAGCCCGGACCGCACTGGTGTGAAGTCTTACACGCATGAGAATGCTCCTAATAAATTAGCGTTTGCATAGCATGCTCTGAATGAAAAATGCTAGACTAATATGATTTTTACTCTCAGCATGGGATCCTTATTAGAATCGATGATAGCATTAAAACCCACGAAAATAGTAGATAGAACTTGAACCATAGATTATTATTCAGCATAATTACTAACAAATTATTATCTTCAGTTATGAATGGTTATCTCGAGTTGTATCAGGGTATTCTGGAAAACAGGATTAAAAAAATCAGGACCTTAATTGCGAACAGGGTTATTGAGTATTATGCAGTTTTCAAGGAGATTGAAGTTAATACGTTTATCGGGGATTTCGTAAAATCTAGGTTGCACTTTCAAGTAAATTTAATGAATAAAGCTCTGAAATATTCGTCTCGGAATAAAAATTGAAATATAAATATTCAGACACAACGGCCTTCCAAGATTGAGTGAGCATTATGATCATCATCATCACAGCAATTAATGTACTGTATTTCCATTTGATGCTAGAAATATTGAAGTTAAATATAATTTTCTGTTGGTGATGATATACTTTGCTGCAGCTAAATGCATAAACTGTTGATGAACTTTTGCACATTTTCTAACAAAAAAGTTGACAAGGATCAGTTTATTGTTCCTGTTCAACTCAGGTTGCAGTGTGTTCAATTAAGAAAATTGATTAATATACTAATTGTTTTTCAATAATATTTGAATTTGTATCTTTAGTGCATTTCTTATTCTTTTTTGTAATGCTTTGTGGAAATAAAACAACTCAATAATTCAAAGAAGCATTCTCAGTTAGCAAACACGCCGATCAAACAAAACTACTACTTGGCTGATCGAGGTAGACAGTTCTTCGCACACGGCAGTTCCTCAACTTCATGTCATTCCTTTCCAGAGGCCACGACGACGGAGGGGGAGGGGGCAGCTTAGGCTTGGGTGGGAGTGGTGGAGGGGGGTCGTTGATGGCACGCGCACGCATCGGCATCACCGGCGAGCTGCGATCAGTCGTCGTCGCCGCCGCAACCGGAGTGGCATGCAACTTGCGACCGAGGAAGTACTCTTGAGCTTCGTCCGGATCCGGTATGATGCCGTCAGTTGAGAAACTCTGGTCGAGCTGGCTGAGTCGTGACATTAGTCCCGGTGCCGGTGTGTTCTCGTTGTGATAGCTCAGTCCGGTTTTAGTCTCCTCCGTCGAGTCGGGGTAGAACTTTGAATTTCCAATCGTCTCCACTCCGTCGCGGCGAAATTTTCGAAACTTCTTCCCAGATTGTGGCGCGTTTTCTTTGTCCTGAAACAAATTGGTTCGATTCGTTAATAATTTGCATTTCTATTTTCTTCTATTGTTTTTAGCATCATGTGGATGGTCTTGTAGTTTTTATTGTTGAGGTTGTTCTACCATCAATATTCAGTTCTGTTGAACAACTGAGCAATTCCTACCTTAACGATTATTATTATTGATAGTGTGAAATTTTCTTCATCTCTTATTTCGCTTATTTTCTTTTATGGATTGTTTTGATAGTATTATATATTCATTTGTTCAATTGAGTTGACAAATTTTTATTTGTTTTGTCTCCTTTAGTTTTTACTAAAACGGGTTTTGTGATGTCATGTTATTTTGAGTAAATTTATTCAAATTGTTTTGTTCTTCAACTTTGTGATTTTTCACTCGCCGAAAAACCTACTGGGACACTCAAATATTTTCCAACTGGTAAATAAAAATGTTGATTGATTTGAGTTCTACCTAGAAAATGCTATCAACTTTTTGCGTATTAGTTAAGATGATATGGCAGTTGTCCATTTCGAAAAATAGGACAAGATTAATTAACAACCTCATATTATAGAATAACGATATACCAGTTTCGGTTATAGCACCATCATCAATCTGTGGTAAACTCCAGATTGACAATGGTGTAACAACAACCAAAACATCGTTATTTTAATTAATTAGTTGTGTCAAGTTTTTTAGCCATTATATTAAATATTATTATATTTTTTGCTGATAAGATGACCAGATGAATTTGTAACTTGTGCTTTGGTAATGACTGGCTTAATCAAAATGGGAACCCATGGCCGGAGCAGCCATAGCTGTTCAAAACTTCCAGCTTCACTAATCACATCAATGCGGCTCATAATTGCCTTTGTATTCAGCAAATCCACTCTCTTTACAGTCAAGCTAATAAGAAATATAACGAGGATATCTTCTTTCAAGAAAGAAAGCATTTTTTATGATCCAGCTTAGCGGTTCTTGCATTGAGACTTAAATTCTTTATTGTTAAATTAGAGTTCCAACTCCAACAAATGATTAAATATGAATTACTAGATATGAGTGTTGAAATTTGCAAATTTACTTGACTATAGCTCTGATTTTTAAACGAACTTCAGCAAGTTTACATTCGATTTCCAACTTGAATACTTCATTCAATTTCAAGGAGTTTTGAGACTACTGACAAAATTCAAAAGTGTTTTGTTCGGCCTCAAAACCTTACTAGGATAATAATTCAACAGTAACTGATATAATAATCTACAATAAGCCCACTGTGGAAAATTCTGAAGTATTTGTGGAATTCTTATTAATAATTCTTATTAATGGGCAAATTAGTGAAATCATCTCATTGAAGGAATTTAAAAGAATAATAATAATTGGAAGCTAACCCCAATTATGCATATAAATGGGGATATCATCAAATCGTTCTATCACAAGATAATTTTTACAAAAGTTTAGAGACAAGAGAATAGTTTTCAAGATTATAGAACACCAGCTACCTGTAGTATCTTACTGTTTATTACAAATAAAACCACAGAAAGTAATATTAAATATGGATTTAAGAATTATCTACAAAAAGATAAATTACTGTACTGCTTCTGAAGCGTGATGATAACGTTCTATAGTTAGGTGCCTAGTGGTATAATTAAGATCCAGGTAGAAAAATCAAACCCAATATACAGTAGGTAAAATTAAATAAAATATGTGTGTCAACTTGTGCATCTTCTACTGTGAATTAGAATAATCTACTATTTTTCTATGTGATTGAATATTTTTTTCAAGAGAAGAGACTACCAATACTCGAGGGTTAAGTGTAAGAGAGGGTCGACTGCGCCCTAACTTTGCCCTCCCAGGTTAAAAAATAAAGGCAGTCATTCAATTCAATACTGTGCAGTTATGAACGGTATATAAATGCAGTCTACGTTGCAAAGTTCTATAAAAGAGTTATAGTGGTAGACTTAAACTAAGAACAGAAAAGACAGAATAGTGAATCACTTAAATTGAAATCAATGTGAATCCAAAAACAATTTAAAAACAATCTATAAAATGAAACACTTCGAATGGGACTCAACTACAATAATTTACAGAGTACTACTAAATGATTTTACAGACAATTTTCCTAGACAATTGTTTTTGTCTTGAAAGCTTGCATGTTTTTTGAGCATTCCATAAGTTTGTAGCAAATAGGCTATCTGTGACATGCAGTTCATGCATAACAAACAGAAGAACATTCCATAAATGAAATTTAGAAATATGCCCTCAATGAATCAGATTAGATAACATCCATGCAATGCTAAAAAAATGTTCAAAGAATTTCCTTACTCACATTTTGTATTACAGATCTGTTCTCTGTCACGGTATCATGTTCAGACTTCTTTTTCAATTTCACTGCCACAAACTTTCTAGATATTCTCAATGAATTCTAGATATTCTTCGGACAACAATAATAATTTTATTTCATTTTTATCGTCTTTTTCTTTTTACTTTGTATATTGTTCAACGATTGAATACAATAACACTTTAGAAATCTTTTCATAGTTCTCATTGGTAAAAAATGACTCAATTTTTGCTCAGTAGAGGAAAATTACATCCCACTAATGCTATCTGTCGTTTGATACAATTTTGAATAAAAAGTACGATTCTATTCAAGAGATAGGTCGATATAATCCACTAATTTAGTCAAACACATCACAGTAATCAAGGGTTTAAAATGTTAGTCAACTTCAAGATTCAATAAGTTCAACTCATGTTTGAAAGTTCACTTGCAAGGAACCTGATTAATAATGGATAAGTTAGTTTTAATGCCATTTTCTTGATTTTCAATGTAACAAAATCTCTTTCTGAGACATGAGAAGAATTGTCTGCTCCCATCTGATAATTTTTATCAAAATTTTATTGCCAATGAAATAGATGACAGTAATTGAAATATTAAAACTTTTAGCCAATTTCAAGTTTCAATCAGTTCAACTCATGTTTGAAAGTCTACTTGCATGGAACAATAAATTGGAGAACTAACAAATAAGTTTGTAAAATTATATCTAGTTGGCTGAATTGAACAATCAATGCTAATGCTATACCAGAGAAATGATGAAACGTAACCAGAGAAAAAGTACCAAAAAACATTTTGCAAAAAGAGAAAAGGATGCAGTATAGAAAATAAACGTTGGAATTGAAATTTTATCCAATGCACTGCAACCAACTCCACCAGCTTTCTCCATTCATTTCCACTATTACCATTAAAAAGGTCAATAACAAAAGTTTAAATAAAATATAGCATGGTCGAATAGAAAGTCATGGAAATAAGAACATAAATTGGTTCGGAATGTTAGAATTATAAACGATCAAGATGCAAAGGCTTGTGTTAATGATAAAACGAGTTAATGAATTAGAAAAAGAAAGTTGAATATATTTTTATATACAAAATGTACACATGAAAGACAATAGAATTATAAACTTATTTATGAACCTTCAAGAAGTCTGGCAGTTCAAAATTTATTTCGGTTCCTCTTTGGTCTTCCAGGCGACTCCTTTGAGCACGATTCAAATCTTCATAAAGCACTGCAACAAAAATCAATATCTCTTATCAGGAGATGTTTATCAACATTTCATAGAATCACTCAATAGATGGTTCACATTATCAAGTAAACTTATTCAGTGAAGTTGATAATTAATTCAGTATTCAGTTCAGTATTAATCAAGTATTCAGTTCACATTATTTACTTCTTTACTTGTAATGAAATGCAGTTGTGATTCCTTCACTTCAGGAAAATATTAGCTTCGTTTTGAATAAAAGATTGTGGAACATTTTTTCTGAATTTTTAAAGTTGACTATACGTACAAACGGAATGCACTCGATAGCTACTTTATTATACCTGCAAGGTTTCAATTCATAAGTTCCAAGAATTGATTATGGTTGTAGATCCAACACATAACATTTGTTAAAACAGGAAAATTATTTGGAACGCACGGTCATTCAGGAACGATGACACACTAACCAAAACAATTTCACATTATCATCTCGCTTCCCCAAGGTTTGTAATGGAAGTTTTCCGCTTAACTCCATGATTTCCCAATCTGTCTGCACTGATCTAAATTGAATTTGTTCCACTTTAGGGCACATAAAATGTAGTATACTGTACAATTTTTCAAATTGATGATATGCTTAAATGTTGTTATTATATGAAAACATTACATGATGCTTTGCTATTATGCCTATTCCCTTGATACAGGTAAGACATGCCTTGCTCTCAAACATAAACTGACACATGAACCAGTACAAACATTATCATACCACATAAACGACACAAGAATCATAGTTGATGTGCAACATGCTTTGTGCAACAAAGTTTCAATAAATAGTTCGGTAACGTAGTTGCTAATCTTCGATTTTATTGGACATTAGGGTAAAGGAGATTACCTTCACTTTCCGATTTGCCTTCAACTTTGTTGCCAGGCTTTAATTTGGCAATAATTGGGGGTAGCTTGGTCAGCACCTGCTTCTTCTCGGTTCCGACTGCTGCGGTTCCGTTGCTAGTGGCCGCTCCGTTTGCACAGCTGGCTGCCCCTCCCCCCACTCCCCCTCCAGAACTGCTATCATCCCTCCCTATCGCTACGCCCGTGTTATTCTGCTGGTGTTTTGCAGCCTTTTTACTTCGGTGCCTGAAGTCCTGCGGAAAAATTAAAATACATTAATTCATTAATTATAAAAGCTTCAATTTTCGCCAACATACCAAAAAATACAATAATTATTAGAATACATAAAAGAGCGTTTATACTACAGACACTGTATAATACTGTAACGGAGTTTAAATTTGATGTAACGCTTTTGATTGGTTATCTCTGACAAACCCACCATAATTTTGCCTATTCCCATAGTAATTGCATTGAAATGAAACGCAAATCATCATGTTATGTTGAGTGATTCACTTCTTACCAACAATTTGCCTGGCCAGTGTTAGACGATATGAAGTTGAGATTATATTATCAAGTTACAGAATGATGAAAAATTACTTACTCTTCCTCTCTCGAGAAAAGCCGAATCCCTCCTCAGGAACCTGCTGACAAGTCCGGACGAATTTTCTGATCCCCAATCCTCCGACTGCAACACAAGGCATTCCAATCACAAAAACATCAAATTATTTGAAATAAGAACTGGGTTTTATCATACATACGCTTGAGAATGAAAAAAAATGAATGCCCAATCCAAATGATACGCAGAGCACTAATCAATTGTTTTACCTTTGAACAATTGAAATGAAGGAATCAAGCAAGCTCAAATATTCTGTTGGAAATATTATTGCCTGATGAAAAATTACTCCACGGAACCAAATCTTAGAGGCAAGTAGTCGTCGAAGGCTGTACTTCATTATTATGCTCATTGGGAGGGCCAGAGCTCCTTCGCAGCATTGAAATTTACGGACAAAAAATAGTTTTGAGACAATCAATCTAGAAATGGACTTTTAATACAAACGGACTCGAAAAATGAAAATTTATTCTTTTCAATATATAAGATTAGTACAAAAAATTATTATTACTAGAATTATTTGAAAGGGCCATATTTCAAACATTTCTTTAGTGACATCAAATCTACTGAGTAACGCACCCTAAGCGAGCCTTGATCAGACGCCGTCCGTCGAGTTGTACTTTCAGACTTTCCCTGGAGGAGTTCTTCGAAAACACGATTCGTGATCTCGTCAAGAGTGGCCGCTGATTTCACCTTGCCATGCGGCGCCCCACACTCACTAGCATGCCAGCCTGCAAATAAATCACGCACATTAGAGCAAAATTGGGAAATACAACAAAAATAGCTTAGAATTGGGAAAAGCCGGAAAACAAAAGTAAATCAAAATATAATATATAACAAAGATACATATTCGTTTTGATCCCATCCTTGTTGAATGAATCTGGACGATGGAAGTTCTAATACAATACGTATATCATTCTATAATCATCATTTTATTTCATTCTATTCTATACTATTTGTACTTTCGAACAAAAACCACACAATTAGCATCCACCACTGAAGTATCTACCAATTACTCTCGGTCCAATAGTGCACAACATTCCCAAGCTAGAATTGAATATTCTAATGTGTTTGAAATAATATTGCCTAGTTTGAATTTTCGACATGAAATATTCAATTCATGAAATGTTCAATATATTTATTAAATAATGTCTGATTTTTGTCTAGAGCATTTATATTGAATATTATGTAAACTATCCATCGATTTTTAGAAGATTGAAAAGTACGACTTATTTAGATAGTGTAATGAACGATTCAACAGTGTATATAAACGATAATATTAAACAGTGAAGAATGTGGAGCAAATGTAACTGGACAGTTGAAAATTAAATAAAAAACAAGGCAGAATCCAGTGACTTTTGAGCCACTCTGCATCCTAGAATCCATTATCAAAACAGATTATCACGACAAAACTTTCAGAAACGATAAGAGTACTTACATTCGGTGGGTGTGCTCCTTGTTAAAACCTGTAGCCTTTGGTTATCTACAGCAACCACTGATACACTTGGTTCTACAACCTCATTTTCACTCATCTGAAAATTAAAAAAAAAAAAGGATTAAGTTTCTGAGTACGACTGAATTGATGCATCTATAATAACTAGTGAGTGATTAGGCCCAAAGTGTATTGCGAACACTCAACACTAAATCATGTCAAAAAGTGAGTTTTTTCTTACATGTTTTTCTTTCTCATGCTTGCCTTCAAGTGACTTTGTCACTTTGCAAGCCAGTAGTTTATTTCACTGGAAAGCTTTATTGTTATTTTTCATGCGGTTTTGATTATTTTCATGAATTTCAATAAGTAGTTTGTATGCTGTAATAATTTTACCTTGCTTCTAATAAATGGGTCATCATCTTTAGTTTTAATTTTTACTTTAAGTAGGCTAAGGTCATATGAAATTCTTGAAAATTTCGATACAATTGTATTTTATTGCTGGAAATGTATTTTGTAATTATTGTTTCTGGTGAAATAAAAACATATTCTATTCTATTCTTTTTTTATTAGATTTGTAATGCCAGCCGCCTTTAATTACATCCTTCCAATTTTCACCACAATTACTATAATTTCATTTTATATTATTGATTGTACCTTGTATTATTATGACACTTTCAATGTTGCTGAATGTAGACTTATAAATTCAACGTATTGAATAAAGATCATTTGACTTGATCCACAGAGCAGTACATAATAAATCATTTATAAATCATTAATCATTTATTTGCCATAAAAAATTGATATCACAAAATAGAAATAAAATTCATAACTTTATAATAAATCAATAATAATGAAATAGAATAAAATAAAATAATAGACATAAAGTAAAAGAATAAAACATACAACAATATAAATAAATTTATAATTCATATGTAAAACTAAATTACGAATATTCATTGAAAAATAATAATTACTGTCATATAATGGCATCACCAGCAAAAAGAAAACTTTGCCCGCTGGTGATCGTTGCAAAAAAAGTTGAATTATTTTAAAAAATTTGTTTTTTTCCAATAATTTCTGTAACATTAAATGATGGTCTCAATTGAAAAGAAAAATCATCTGTCTATTATCCAATTACTTAGTTTATCATTGTTAATTTTAATTTCTAGATCAAAAGGGAATATATTTATAAACCTTGTACTTATATAAATCAGCTGTCTTCTTAATACTGTTAGTTTTGTTTGAAGTCATAATAAGAAGTCATCCCACAGAGTAATAAATTGATAAATCAAACAGTAATGCACAGTACTCACCAAGCACAATGTGACCATTTCTAATCTATAATTATATTTCTGTAGTATTGGCCTCAGTACTTGAGCTAGCGATTCGTTGACTTTCGATTTCACTTTGACTGTTTTCCTATTGGGAAGATCGAGTTGGAACACGATCAGGTTCTCCACCCTCACTTCTTGACCACCCAATGTTGTCGCGTCTTCATCCAGTATTAATGGCTGAAAAAAGGAATAGAATTAATTATAAATTTAAACCAATAAAATAATAAATAATAAATAATAAATTATTGAATAGTCTATTTATAGAGTGAAAAAACCAATAGCAAAAAAATCAATAGAAATTGTTGAATACTCCATAATAGAGTGGGAGATGCAATTTTCTACAATTATATCTGAGTTTATTCTAGAATTCTCAAAATGTTTCTCATATGCTATGCAAATTATTAATCTCTCAGAGATTGATTATCATGACAGGACCTCACTCTAAAGCCAGGTCCAAACGCTGCGATAAATTGAATCAATCTGATTGATGTGATAAATTGGACATCGATGTTCTCTCCAAACGCAACAATCTTTTGCCTCAATTTTCATTGCATATATTGGCAATGCCACCTAGATGACGTTGGAATTGAGAGGTTCGGAGAACAAAGAGAGCAGAACATAGACATAAACCTCATTTTTATAGCATTTTAGTCGTAAAAATTACAATTTTGCTATTCATTCGTTAATTTTTCAAACAAACGACCAAAAAATGCAAGTTCTAAAAATGATCTGTAATACGATTTAAATTCAATATTATTGATATATTTAACAAATTCCAGCATTCCAGGAGTAAAGCCCAAAAAAGGAGATTCCTCAATCAAATTTCAATTTAATTACCCTAGTATTCAAATTTTACACTAAAATTCCACTAACCTAAAAAAATTCACGAGATTACGTAAGCATGTTCCAATTTATAGGTGCAACCACGCCACATTTATCAAATTTTGGTTCAACCGCGACATATCGCAGCGATCTCTCATCCAAACGCATCGATCACCGACACAATTTGATTGGTTCGATCAGATTGGTTCAATTTATCGCAGCGTTTCGACCTGGCTTGATTTTATAACTTCATAGTCATAATTTTATGTTTGTATATTATTTCCAGTTTTTTTACTATTTCTTATTTGCATTGTTTTCTTTCGTGCAACAAAGATTGATTGGTTAAAATCTATGAAATTCTCAAGTATTGAAACAATTTCAAAATTGCTGGTTACCTTGTCGGAGTGAGCGAGAAACACCTGGAAGTGAGTGTATCCGAGCGCGCGCTTCTCAAGCAGCCGCTGCACCAGATGCCGGATGGTCTGCGGAGGCGGCCGGATCTGGACAACTGTGGTGGCGCCACCGGGCAGCACCACGCGACACAAACAGCTGTTCAGCGCCACATCCCAGCTGGCCAGCGACGACCGACTGCTGCTCATCGACGACTCGGCGTCGTCCGCCACCGCTGCCGCGCGCTGCTGCTGCTGCTGCTGTTCCCGGTCGCGCGACTTGCACCGCGACTTGCGCGACCACGGCAGCAGCGACTTGCGGCGCAGCCGCTCCTCGGCGTCGCTGCGACTCTTCTTCAGCTGCAACCAAACATCTCAATTTAATTTTATCGTTTCGAATAAAACTAAACGAATCATTATGTATTGGATAATATAATTTAATTGTTTGTTATTATTGAAATTCACTCCTAGAAAGTTTTTCATAATTTTATTAAAACTAGTCACTTGGACTAGCCATTAATTTTAAACTCTCATTTCTTATAAAATAAATATGAACTTCATGATACCAAAGTCTTCCATTAAAGAGTCCAGCTCTGTTCTATGATTGCACTACTTTGTTACTCACTGCACTTGATAATTTTTCCCCTTTTAATAGCTCATATAAATGAAGAAATTGAAATATTTGATTTTTTTTAATAGTTCACTCTTACAAATCTTACGGATCTATGTTATGTTGTCACGTTATGCGAGTGTTGTTAAATATTTGATAATGTATTCATGCTTTATATAAAAGTGCATCGGATGCTCTTGTTACAGTGCATCGGATGCTCAAAAATACAGCCCTTGTTAGTATTGAAATCAAATAAAAATAAATTCAATTCAAAAAAGATTATTTTAGTATTTTTCACCCTTTCAATAACTGATAATCATAGTACCTAGTTGATTTTAAATTATGTATGTTCTAGTGTGGTAGTTTATTATGCAGAGTTCTTGGTAACAATTTTTGAGAAATGAAACCATTCGAATGCATACCATTAAAAAATTATACATTTCCAGAACATTCCTTATCAGGGTAACCCTATGGAGAAAGAAGGCTTGTCTTACTTTAAACAAAATTGATCAAAATAAATAAAATTGATATAATAAATTTAATAAATAGAATACAAATTGGAATATACAATAGTTACCATTAGGCCTACATAATTATTTGTGATTTACAATTGTATATTATTTTTAATATAATTATACAAAAAAGTTCATTTGAAAAATGTGTTTTACATAACATTCGTAATCGTTTAAAATACTTGATTGAATTGTAAAATACTTGTATAGGTGTTTTACATCGATGACTATTCAAATGTAGAAATTAATCAACGAATTTTTTTTTTTGCTAGAGATGATGCCCACATAAGCTCTAAGCTTGTGCGTGGGTAATTGAAGGATGATGATGAGATATAAACATAAGAATATCAACATTATCTACTACTGTAATTACTATTATGTAGTTCATAAATATATTCTTCATATACTATCATCTTTCAAAAACATTTCTGTAAATAACTTGATTTCTTCAAATAAACAAATGGTAAGGATGTTATTGTGCATTTTTTATCATCTCTTAAGTAGGTGATTACGGGCAAACTCGGGAATTAGCAGAAAAACCGCTCAGCTAACAGGAAAAGGCTTTAAAATATCAGATTACAGCTATTGTCTACGTCAAACCTCAAGTATTTTAAAATGAATTTTAAGGAAACTGTGGTTACAGAGGACAGAAATACACATTCAGTACAAAAATAAAGCATAATATGAACGTCAATTGTGCATATTGAACTTTTAAAATACTGTATTAGCTACATTATGATCTTCATCAAATATGACCAAAGAATTATATAGAGCACAGCTTAAGTTACTTAATTAACGGTCAAGTAATTCAAGTTAGTTTAGTTCACTGTAGGGAATTTAAGCGAATAAAGAGAGGATTAATGCTGATCGAAACATTACATCGGATAAATTGTTTACCTTTGTATGCAATTGCTGCGGTGAACTGTTACTGGATGATTTGGAATGGCTGCTGAGATGAAGTTCTAAGGCGGAATCAATTTTCCCATGAAAAGGCAGTTTTTCTCCCGATGTCTCTCTCAATGAGCATTCCTGATACAGGTCAGATTTAATAAATCTTGGATAGCTGTCAAACTTCATTAGGTTGAATATCTGCTTCTGAGCCTGGAAAATGCAAAATTTCACATAAGAAAATTTTTAATATAGCCTTTATAAAATACTCAATATGCATTTATTAATATGACTTCAAAATGGAAGATGCTATTATAAATTTTGCTAGAGTCGAAATTACTGGTGAATATTCTTCAAATAAATAATTACAGAGAAGAAGAATATGCTCGTAGAGCATTGTGATTGCTTTAACATGATGGAAAGAAAAAAGGGAAGCAATAACATGAGAAAACCAACGAAATTGAAGCACAAATTTTTTTCTGAATTATGAGAACTTAAAAAAGTAATACTGATCAAAGATGAATCTACTATTTAACTTGGAATGCAATACATGCTGCTATTGCAATTGTTGAGTGGAGCGATTTATATGCCTTTAATTCGATCAGTCTTCTTCTTCTCTTCTTCTCCTCCTCTTCATCATCTTCTTCCTCCACTGCTTCCTCGTACTCCTTCCTCCCTTTCATCTTTCTGTATCATTCAGTTTTATCTTTCCGTAATTGGTTTTCAAATGCTACAGAATGTAATTATAACCTGACTCGTTGACGAGTTATTTTTATCCTTAATAGTTTTGGCCTGCTTTTGTATTGTTTTTTGTTATATATAATTCTTAACGCTTCACTCAAATTAACAGAAGAATAATTTTAAATCAATCATTGTTATAAATTATTGTTCTAATTTCTATTAATAATAATGGTTTACATGACTTGTGAATGCAGACCCCATCTGCATGGGATAAGGCAGAGGCAAAGATAAAGATAAAGATAAAGAAGAAGAACTTGTGAATTATAATTATAGCTCACAGTCACAGTGAAGTAACATTCCAGCTAGTGGACTAACAGAATTATTATTGAATACTGTGTATAATTCATAATTCTTAAATGACAGTCAGGTAGACGACTTAGCCCCTGCGCCCACTAAGCAACTGCTATCTGATTTCAGTCAGCAACCCAGCGTTGCCAGATGACTTTGGCTGATATGTTAGATTACCAGATTACCCGAAAAACAGCTAAATGTCATTTGGCAACATTGGGTTGCTGACTGAAATCAGATATCAGTTGCGAAGTGGGCGCAGGGGCTAACAGAATCATTGAATACTGTGTAAAATACATAATTTATAGAAAGCAGCGATGTTCTGAGAGTGATTTAGAAGATAGTCAGGTAGACTTACAGAATCATTGACTAGTGTGTAAAATTCGTAATTTATAGAAAGCAGTGATGTTCTACAAGCAGGCTATAAAGGCGAGTGATTTATGAGAAAGTGTAAAACTAATCTTGCAGCATATCCCGATTGAAAATGACAGCCGGTATGAGCTAGCTGACCTGTAGGAAGAGGTGAGGATGCGCGGCGCCCAGTTGTTCCTGGGTTACTTGGCGGGCGTGCGAGTCTACGTTGACCGGCTCGGGTGCGCCCAGACACAGGTGCTTGTCGAAGATCTCTCTGGCCAGCCGCTGTCGCTCCTCGCCATCCTCCACGCTGCGATAGCGTTCGCACGCCACCCAGAAATAGATGTTCTCGTGCGAGATTTCTTTCTTCAAAAATTCCTATAACAAAGAGCACACGTTTCTACTTTACTGTATCGTATTCATTGAAAACACAATTTTTAATGGGCTCTGAGGTGCGAATAGACGTCAGATGACTAGTTTTCAGAGTTATTCTAAAATTTTAGGTAAGGAAATGCTTATTTTTCTTAAAAAATGGAATTATAAGTGACATTAGAGTATTAAGAAATCATAGATGTAATTCATTCTCATAAATTATTCAAATAATTCTTATAAATAACGATTAATGATATTTATTGCCTTTAAAGCCATTTCAGCAATTGGTTCGTCAAAAAGTCAAAATTATAGACTAACAATATCACAAGTGTTCAAAATAACAAAAAAATATGTCTCCAGTCTTTAGTAAGCGAGAAAAAGTCGCTATGCACTGTTCAAGTATTTGTGTAAAACTTCTTAATAGCCTGTTCAGGAACACTAAAAAATTCATTCATGGAGTACATGGGAGTTTTTACCAGGAACTCATAAGAACAAATTCGATTCGGATAATTCGACTGACAACAAAAAAGTTACCGGTCGACTGGCAAGCAACTACTAGGTTAATTTATAAGAATTTTATAAATAATTTATAAGAATGAATGCTATTTATGATAACATAATACTCTAATGTCACTTATAATAGCATTTTTAAGGAGAAAAAGCGTTTCCTTACCTGAAGTTTCAGAAACAATCCTACAAAACTATTCGACTGGCACCAGTAAACTAGCAACGTGTATTCACTCTTCAACTGCATTTTTTTATTCACATAAATAACAAAATATGTCTGCACAGATGCTAGATTAAAATAGATATAGAAGAAAGTAATTATTCTATGAATTTTACAAATTATGAACTCAAACATTATTATTAAACCACATTATTATATATTATTAGATGATAATAATAATCTACTATGATTACTGTATTTACCATGATAATCTACCAGACAAGATAACTACAGAAATAAAGATACTACAGCAAGTTCTTCAATAATTATTTATATTAGAGTATTAACATAATTAAATTTACTAGAGCAGAAATCTATAGTTTTTTTTTTCAATGGCTCAACAGCCCTATGTGGGCTTAGGCCTACCAGCTGGTTGCCAGTTTCACATCCACTTGACTGAATCAGCAAAATCTATAGTACATCCTATTAATTTCTAGAATAAATATATTGCTGCTTACACAAACTCAAATGTCTATTCTGGTAAAGTACATGGCTCACCAATAGCAGAGAAGGTAAATCTCAATTTTGAACACAGTTTTCCAACTATTTTCAAAATGTAAAAGAATTTACATAGTAATACAGTACTTGTATTAGAGTATTTAGATTTTTTTTATTTTAGATGTAAATAAAATCCGTCAAACTACTTATTTATTGCTATAATAAATGTCATAACAATGGATCCAACTGATAATGATTAAACTTTCTCAACTTTAATGATTGTTTCAGAAAACGTCCATAATACTAATACTAATACAGTGAAACTATTTGTGACAAGTTCTCCCGAACATCTTGATGAACCTTAGACCCTTAGTTCTAGAATTCTAAAAATGTATGAATTCATAAAACAATAAACATAATTCACATAATCCCAGTTGCACAAAGGTCTGTTTAAAGACATATAATTTAGAATCAACAATGTTAATTCTTATAAGTGATAAATATTCACTTTAATCCTTTTTGTGCAACATGCTCGTAATATGATTGCCGTACTGAGTAATGAGGTGACACTCAGGATAATATTTTCAATCACGAATGTCCTTCTATGTTAGTCACGTTATTCATTGCCTCACGACAATGAGGCTCAGAATGAAAATAAGAAGCCCTTTCACTTGAGTCATGGATAATCATAATTATGTGGTTGAATAGCACCCATTCTTCAAGATAAGAAGTAGAATTCTTGGTTTAAATAAAGGGTAATTCATCTTGTGGTCGAACAATGCCTTTCATCATGATACACAGGACCATCATGCAAATCTGGTCTGTTTAAACTGAGAAACCGAGTGTAACCGAGTCTCTATAGCTTTTGAATGTTCTAGTTTCAGTCTTTTACTTTTCAGTTAAAATCAGTTTTTCAGTTTTACTAATCAGTTACTTTTGCAGGTATTAGATTTTTTTCTAATATGGGAGAGGATTTCATAATACATAATAATGTACTGTATTATGAAATATTAAATACTGTATTTCGTAAAAGTCAATAAGGTACTTACGGCAAAAGCATGCAAGCCATCTGGATCTTCAAGCAATTTCTCGAATGAGGTCGCCCAACATGATACACCATCCTGCCGAGTGTCTTCCTGCTGAAACACCCACAAAAAAATCATTATTAATACTAGAATCATTCAATTACATTAATCAATATTTTTAAAAATGAGGGTAGAAGAAATATTTGTGAAAGCTAACGATAGTTAAACAAATTCTCAATACGAAACTATAATATCAAACAGTAGACGTTGCAAAAGACCGCAGGAAGCAATGGCAAAAAAATATTCATCAATCGATCAATAATTTGGAAATTATTACAATAGTTGGAGAGAAACAACAATTTCCAGAATTGTAGAACTTTCTCACCTTTCAGCAATCAGTCGAAATTAAGCTTGGTAATCATCGGTAAACAGGTGGAGAACAGAGAGGCTCTTTTAAAAAATAGCAATAACTTTATAAAGAAAGCAATAACTTTTTTCCAGTATTACATATCCAAGACTTATCTGATCGAATGATAAAGGAACTCAATGATAATAAAGTTGTTGTAGAAATAAGTGAAGACTAAGACCGCCTTCATACTAGGTCAAAGTGACCTAGTATGAAGGCGGCCTTAAGACATGGATAATAAATTCATTTGTTTTGGATACGCTACATTTGCTTTGAATAACAGATACCCTACGTCAATGTATATTTTTTTTCAATAAATTATTTACAAGAGAGGAATATTTCGTTCAAATCTAAAGTAAGACATTCAGATGATGAAATGATTGACTTTTTACCGGTTCTGTAGGTACCGCGAGGAGAATATTGTGGATAATAATATAGAACTATGTGAATCATGGTTTGAAAGTTGTTCAACGGAAAAGGGAATCGAACAGGTGAGCTTAACAGGAAAGGCGGCAGGTGGTATAGCGGTTTGCCAATAAGAGGTGATCCTACAGACCTCTTGACTCCCTAAGGAGACCCAATCCACTATTCATTAGTGTTGTCTACAAAGGTTCAACAAAAGCAATACAATAGCAATAGTATTACAATAGTTTAGTACAAAGTTTACAATATCAATTCTATAATTCTAGCAGCATCCTTGCCACCATAAGAATTACTGTGATCATTGTGGTAAAAGTAGCATAAGATACTGCCTACTATCTACTCCAACCACACCATTGCTAGAATTTCCTTTGAAGCGTCAAATTAAAACTACTAATAACTAGGTTGAAATATGTTTTGTGTTACATAGTAAATGATCTACTCTACTACGGTAGGCCATGTACCAGTACCATCTCTTTATCTGACTGTACCATTGGTAAAATTTCCTTCAAATTAAAACCTCTATACCCATTCACAATAATAACAATAGGTTGAAATGCGTTATTTGTAAATCGACCTAATCATCACACTATACTTCTACCAGACTTGATATATAAATTCTAAGATAATTCTTAATTTCATTTTATTTGACATGTTCTATAATTATTGTATATAAATAGATAATGTGCGTTGTGTAAATATAGATATCGAAGAGTTTTGGTGATAATAAGAGTGGATATCAACTGATGGAAAAGAGTAATCTTAATTACAATTAATTTCCTTTCTCGTGTCGAAACTACTGAGTTAAACTACTTTAACGAAGAAAACGCACATTAATTTCGTAAAACATGTAGACTGTGGATGATCATTAATCCAAAGTCGGTTGAATGAATTTGAAAATATTTCGAAAAATGCCTGGAGGAGACTTGTTATCTATGGGATGACTGTGTTTGGTAAGATTTATTTGCTCACAAAAACAAAGGTCTTTATAAAAAAGAGAATCACGAAGTTAGAGGTGGCGATGAAGTGTGGGATAAGGATAATTATATGAGTGAGTTATATGGCGGTGGAAAAACTTTACAAAAAACACTTTGACCTATGTTAGCTGGTACAATAAACCAAAGAATAAATCATCCACCAAGACATCTCAGAAACCCACTAATGAAATTAACATGAACTGACTCAACAGCAGACACTAACTTAGTTGAGCAATTAACACATTAGGATAGGCAAATTTGTACTAGATTTGGCAAGTCGCCTAGCTAACTTTAAAGTAGTCGACCTGCTTTCAAGGAGTTGTTGTTTGAGTAAGTCAGTTTAAGGTTATCTACCATGTAAGGTATTGTTTTTATCGATGAGTAATATACTCCTCATAATAGTACGATATCCTAGCTTGAAAGTTATTCATTCAATACATTCAAAAAATACTACAATCTTAGCAGTGTATGAAAATGTCATTGGACATTTGATCACCTATACAGCTTTCTTGAGGCTCAGAGACATGCCTGGAGTCTAGAAATTCATCTTCCCAATAAGAACCATTAATAAAATTAGTAGCACTGAATTAAATGAATATAATGTGTTATCCTACTAAATAACATATTCAGCATACTTCAAAGGCTAGGGCACAAGAAATAACTATAAAAATATTGTGAAAATAGCAAAACTTTCAAATACTTGATAAAAACCCTTTTGTTACAGAATGAATTAGAAAAAAAATTACATTCATTATTCTTTGATGTTGAATGACTAAGCAGAGAACTATTTTTGTTGTATAGTAATAATACTATTGACAATTTGAATTTTTTAAATGCTAAACAATACGGGAGACACAGAATAGAACATTTATTGGTCGTAAATTATTATGATTGCCAAGTATTCCCAATCTTCTAACTATCATTTTATTTCAACTCATAATTCTTTCAAATTCTCAGTACTATGACTTTTACATGGCGAGGCGCCCCCTCAAAACAATTCAGCTTAAATTAATTCATTTTTTGGCCTCACAAAACCACGCTAGCTTCTCCGCTCCATTCCTCTTATGAATTTTGGTTTATTATTCAAGTTTATTGCTTATTATCGGTTTTATAAGGATTGTTATTGCTTTAGATGTTACATGTTATAATGAGCTAATATAAATTATTTTTTAAATTCCAGAAAACCAATACAAGAGTAATTTGACTGATAGCACAAGAGAAAATATGTTCTTGGAAAAACCAATAAATATTAAAACTAGATGAGACAAAAACTTGATTATCAATCTTTCAATTGACAGGCACAAGCTATAAAATCTTATCAAATCTTCAAGAGAAAAACCAGTATGGATGCACTTCCAAATTATTTGAGGGTTATCAGTTATTTCGATAAAGTACGAATTCTTTCATTTGTTTTCCTTGTTTTCAATATGAGAAATTAGCACAACACTTCTCTTTCAAACTTATTCAGTGGTTACAGTGGCTACCCGTTTTTCAACTGATGTTACTGGACACAAGTTTCCAAGAATTGAAAGTTTCCATTCTGACTAGAGTATAATAAATAAAATCTATTGTATCAATTTCAATTCTGCCTCATCTTCATACCGCATATGTGAGAGCGCCCACCAAAGTGGTGTGGTGGTGGCGCGTATGGAGTGGCGCCAGACGGGCACCACTAGCATGATTAATTTTCAAATTCAATTTTTTAAATAGGTGAGCGTTTGTTTTTAATGCCACGCCACCTCCACTTCGAAACGCCACATGGAAACCACATGCCACTCCGTCACCACGTCACACGCCACACCACATCCACACCACTTTGGTGGGCGCTCTCGCTAATGTCTCTTCTCAAAACATTGGAATTGTTGGTTTGTCCAAAACATTGGATTGGAGTTGGTTTGGTACACAAACGGGCTACATAATACAGTATCAAACATATTCTTTGAAGATCCAATTGAGTGGCTATTAATTAGCCCAGGTGGCTTATCACCAGTCTGATAATACAAAGGGTCTCGGTTCGATCTCTGTTCTGACTACAACAGATTTTGACCACAGACGGCTAATCCCGTCTGTCGGAGGAGACGTTAAGCCTTCGGTCCCGGTTGTAATCTCTAAAAGTAGTAATCTCTAATCATCACCCTCCTAAATTATCAAAAAGTCTCATCATCTCCTTTTTGTATTATTGCTCATGTAATATTTTTTGTATAAGTGCAATGGGTATTTCAAGACCTTTAGACCTAGCACTATAGTAAATATATTAATAAATCAATCCCTTAAGGCCCGTATTAGACTATCAAATAATTTATGAAAGATCTTTGACAAACATATACCCGGTTTGTTGTTCAATAAACTAATTTGAAAACACTTGGTTATTGATTCAATACTGCTATTGGATCCATAAACTATTTAATGAACGACTGAGAAACCGGACATGTGTTTGTCAAAGATCTTTTATAAAACATTTTATAGTCTAATACGGGCCTTACCTACACATAAACATAACATAGAGCTTATGTGGGCATCGCCCTCCCAGAAAATTATTGATTTTTTCTCTTCTACTATTCAAAAAGGAGAGAGTTTGAGTAGAAGTTTGAGTTTGAATAGAGTTTGAGTTATATTATTTGAACTTTACTGAATTAGTCATATAATTGAGCTATGTTATTTTAATGTGAACCCCTTGGGAAAGCACATATAACCAAATAAGGCTAAGATTACTTTACTTTATTGATAAAAACACTACTATCGATGATATAATTGTCATGAAATTTGATTACCATGGTAAACGGCGACATGCGAGCAGTTGACCGGTCATATTAATTGACACATGAACCATTAGTGCACAGCACACACAGATCACATCACACACACGCACACTCACAACACCAGCTGATGATCAGGAGCAAAAGGGGACACTTCACACACAGATCACACAGTGCACATCACTTTCGACAAACAGACAGAAACAATCCGCTGTAGAGCGGCATCGCGCACACACTGAGCTAACTTTTGAAAGCGACAAAATGAAAAAGAAAGAAAAAACGACGCACCAACAACGGTCGTGCCGCCGGGGATGACCGAGGGGGGAGGGGGGATGCTGACTGGCGCACGAAGCAGCGGGATTGCGAGTCCGGTATTATCACAGCGCGCCGAGTATAATAACCAAGATTCGGATTCGTGTAAACAGCTTATGAATGGATGCCGCGAGTTAATACCGTCTATGCGTCTACTACGGCCTCCATCCAGTCGTAAACTGTTTACGGTTTGAGAGAGCCGAGTGCCGAGCCGAGCCGAACCGACAGACAGCGATCTATCTCTGCAGCATTTTTATTGTTTCGTGGGAACCGTCCGAACGCCGTCTTCTCCGCGATCACGTAAACGCCGTACATCATCAGGGCAACTCTCTTCCTCGCCCCCGCCCCCACAACCACAATGGATCCGCTTTTCATTTTCACTTGTGATCCACTTTCGCATCGCCGCCCGCCCACGCACACCTCATCTCACGCCTGCCATACCAAAACAGTTTTAGAGGATAAGTTTGAAGTCAACCTGTTTCGCCAACGTTATTTCAGCAGCCTTAAGAGTGCAAATTTTGATAAAATAAAATGACATACTTTTTCGCCTAGAATGGCGAAGTAAGGGCGCAGCCAGCCTCTACTGCACTTGACACTATTTAAAGAGGTTGTAATTTGCGTTTAAAATGAATCACATTTAAAAGTAGTCAATATTCAAGAAAAGGAATTCTAGGCGAGTTTCAATATGTACTTTCAAAGTGCATATATGTGTTCAAAACTGTGTTCAAATGTGTACTTTTGGTGTGAAATATAAGCAGCTTTCACAACTTGCAAGTGATTTGATAAGGTGTGTATCCCACCATGATAAAAAATACGGCTTTGATTATCGCAGCTCCAGAACGAAAGGAGCACAATTTGCGAAAGACAGGACACAACATAGTTTGGGAAAAATCTTGAACTTGGTATGCTAGATAAAAATAATTAATTTTTTAAAATATTGTAAAATACAAGTGTACAATGTGATGGCGAGAGTTTTGTATATTGACTTATTGGACATTTTTTCATACAACTCCAGAAGCATACTTATGACACACACTCAGCGTTTAATGCATTAAATGGACATTTTCAGCCAATACCTGCAACTCAGTGTACATTAAACACAGATGCAGGCAGACACATAAATACATATCAAACAACTCATTTTTATTACTTTTCTCCCAGTATTTAAGTCACAGAAATCTAAAATTCCAACTTTGAATATTCAGAATCACAAGGATGAAACAAAAACGAGTTGATTGATGGTATACATGCGATTTACTGTATTCTTTTAAACTTATAGGATGGACAAGAATCTACGAAAAAGTAATAACAAATTATGGTATCAATCGAAGTTTATGAAAGAAAGAGAGCGATTTAATAACCTTGGTTAGTATTGAGCTCTTTAGAAATTGACAGCTTTGTCTTGCCTATCTCGTTTCAATCTGATTTATAAAGGTGGTCAAGGTCCACCTATAGATGGCGGTGAGCTAGTCATGAAAGACGGTGCAACTGATTAAAACATCTTATTTGGTATTCCTAGAGGTTTGAAGAATGGAGTTACGACAGGTGGATCACATTTGAAGGAGTTTCGATTAAGAAAATGAGAACTTTGCTCATATTTCCAACAGACTATTATAATTATATTGTATATATTTTGATTTGATTTATGTTCTATTTTATGTAATACTAAACTATGATTTTGTTGTACTTTTATTTTCAAGTCTTCGAACTTAGTTATTGAGGATAAATAAATTATTTGAATTTGATGAAGAGGAAAGAGTGGTATCATTTCACGTACACTACCATATTTTGCAAGATATTGTGCTAATTAATGTCAATGGAAATAATAGGCATTGTTCGTTTGTAAATTAAGCGAAAAACAATTGCGTATCTAGCTGGAAATATTGTTTCCATTTCACTCTACTGTCTACGAGTATGGCCGTATAATTTTCAAGTCGAAAGTCCGTCTACATACTTGTTGTTTCATTCATTCATGAGCCTTTTATGACTCAACGGACAGCTGGCCGTCTTAACTGGATCAATTATTATTACTGTGTAGTTAGGAAAGTGAGGGCATCAACGCTCATACACTTCCTGCAACATAAAGCTGAGACCCAAGCCACTAGTGAAAGTGGTGATACTTGACATCAATCCCAGTTGGAACTGCTTTTCAATATTGATCAACTCAAAAAAATTAATTGACCGTGATTTCATCAATAACAATAAAAGTTTTACAATGATAAGTAAAGAGTCCTAGATTGTATAATGAGTCATAATGTTTCCATTCATTCCTATATGATCATCAATACAACTATTGAGAGTATAGTTAGTTATTTAAATTGCATATTATCTCTTCCGGGCTCTAATAATATTATAGAATATTATTGAACAAAATAAAATTGAAACTTATTTTCAAAATTAAACTTTGCTAGTAAACAAACAAGAGAATTCTTACCATATATTTAATGAAATAATTTATTAAAATTAAGAATTTTCACTTTTTTGAAAGACAATAATCTAAAAATGTAAGTTTTAGATTAGCTTTCAAGTTTAAAACAGAATTGTTAAGTTCAAGAACTTGTAAATGGGTCTTAACGGAAAAGTGAAGTACAAAAATAAGTGCACCAAACTAGCCTTATTGTAAACCTGTAACCTACTTTTACAAGTCACAAAAAACTTCTCATATAAATAATTGAAATGATAACACTGGATGTAAGTTTTAAGAAATATAGCGGTCTAATTGTCAAATTTTTCGTCATACATTATTTTAGAGATTTGGCGAAATATTAAATTTACACGTCAAATTCAAATTCAAAAGATAATAAATTTTAATAAATAAATAATAAAATAATAAAAAAAAATAATAAAAAATTTTAATAAAAAAAAAATTTCAAGCATTATTCATGAGCCATGAAATTACTAATGTAATATTCAACAGTGACGATATTAGTCATTGATCAAAACACTCATGATTTAATTCGCTAATTAAGCACATGATAAACCTGTACATTATTTGGCCAAAAATGGTACAAGAATTGAGTTATCATGTCTATGAGAAATTTACAATCTGCTCATGTGCAGAGTTTGTTTTAGCTGCATTGGGATCTACGAATTGAATTTCAAAGAATCAGCAGCATTTGAAGCTGAATCAAAATATAAAAGTATTAAAACATACTTCTTGTATTAATAAAGATGGCAGCTATTAAAACTACTCGTAGTATTAGTAATTTATTGCATTTTATTAGCATTTTATTGTTGAAAACCCTTGGAGAGGGCTCTAAAGTCCTAACTCCACCAAATAAATTATACTTTCATTTCAACCCTTTATGCACGAAATACGCGTTCCGATTATCAAGTCAGGTCAGTTTGATTTGTTATTAAATGTTGTTTTTTATTTCAATTTTGATGAGATCACTTTTTATTTCTAATTACAGTATGTTTTTATCTTAATTTTTATTATTATGAGTCCCTGGAATAAACAATACTCAAAACTTAAAAAATTAGAATTTTCATTATGGAAGATTTTTTATGATTATTGAGCTTTAAAAATGGATAAGCTCGGTACAAATGATGATTACAATAGCCATTTTCTCATTACAGAAAGAATGTTCGCCACTTTCGTCATTTAGATGCGAAATAACACTCCAGATGCTTCCTCGGAAAGCAAGCCATCTGGGTGTGCCGTTCAAGCAAGTAATAAAATCGAAAAAATCCGGCTTTCCAGAGAGAGACATTTGAGAAGGGAGGGACCACCTGAGTCAAATTATTATCTCAACTCAATTTCTTGCTATGGCAAAACATCAGGAGGTACCCAAGTACTTGATCAAGCAGTCGGATAACATTATCACGGCAACCTTCAAAGCGTGGAGCTTGGTAGTAAAAGTTGGCGCCAGAATAACTCGTTCTGTTGGGAGGTGTCCGCCTGCTAAGTTACTAAGCAGCTAAGCTGGCTTTCTTCAATAATAATTCAGACCCTAGACTGCTTTGCGATTGCCACTGCATTCGGCCAGTTCATAAACCACTATTCATATGAAATGCATCATATCGTTCGATTTCACTTTCGATGTTCGTGGTGAAATTTTCATGTTTACAGTATTGAATTTCTAATCAATTACAAACTGCAGTATTCAAATAGAAGAGTATTTGTTCAACTAATCAAAACAGCTAAAACATTTGCAGATCAGTTCTTTTTTTTATCGTATGGCTTTTATTGGCTTTTCACCACTTTACGCAGATCAGTTCTGATAATCATTTATAATACGGGGTTTCAACATTCACCTAGAATACTCTATCCGGGAGTTGGCTCTTTTTCTAATAATGCGTAGAAATGAGGTACCGGTACGTTCTCACGCAAAGGAGGGCGAATGAAACTAATAAGGCTCCTTTGGACCAATTGCATAATCCCAGAAAAATCTGATATTATAGTCACATAGAACACAATGCCAGCAATTTTGTGTTGCATCATGTTTCAGCTTAGGCACCTAATTATCTTGTCCCAATTTTTTAATACCACAAATCTACAATGGAGTAGATCATTTGGGATATATATTATTGCGCAAAACCTCATTCCCATAAGCATGTTACCTGAGCTATGCATTTGAAGTGACCCATATTCTGTAGTACAATGGTCGTTGTAAAACAAGAAATAACACGTCAATTATTGAGCAAAAGTCAATCCACAACCGTTGTTTGAACAAAATAAAGTTTTGAGCTGAAGTGTGAGAGGTTAAGTTTTTAGAAGAAAACTAATCACCCACCATAATATACTTGATAGGTATTGCGATGCTTACTTGACACAAGATACGAGTAGTTCTTGGACTCCTATAATATTTGTTGTTTCCAATCCAGCGACCACATAATACAAATATGTATTATGAGGTCGCTGTTCCAATCATATGAATTTACTATTTAGAATAAATACTTTAAAATTGTTATGTATTTCTCAATAATTGGACATTAAAACTTTCAATTTTTCACATGGATGAATGTGAACAGCATAATCAAGATGTAAAACAATCTAGCATAAAACAAGGATATTCTTGCATAAAACAAGGATTAGTTGAAACCACTAATATTGCGGTTTCCTTTATCTCTTCATCAGCATTCAGAATTCTCGATAAAAAACCAATTCTTAGTTGAACACGATCATGGACAGTGTCAACATCATCAAATAAAACGATTCAGGGATTAACCAACACCACACAAACACATAAAATTATAATGAAGGGCTTGAATGCACCGATATACAAATCCCAAATAATTATACCAAAGGCGATACAAAGGCAATTATACAGAGGCAATTCTATTTCTAGATAGAATTGTCTTTGATTATACTGAAATCTTGAATACGAACTGATGTTATTTCTGCAATTTCAATCCTGAATTACACTAAAATTAAACTGGGTATACTGAAACTACAATTTTACCTGAAACACAAGTAAACTTCTAGTGCGATAGGGTAAGGAGCACTCAAATTGAAGCTCCTCGAAAAATGTGGCCTGCACCATTGGAAATCCAAAAACAACGTTCGAACAATATATCACTTTTCTTACAAGGAATCCTCATCAAAAATCGAAGAACACTTATACCCTGTAACTAAGCACGTTAAACAACAGTCGTGGTTCACTTCACTCGAAACACGAACATTTTTATCAAACGAGCAGTCACAACTTCATACGAAACCGAGCCAACAGTGAGGATGAACGTAGTTCAGACACTGCAGATGAGAGACTCACAATGAGCAAGAATATTTCAATCAACATCCGCCGCGCCGCTCCGCGGAGGAGACCTTCGTTGACAATAATGATGAAGAGTAGAGTACTGCAAGTGCCTATTGCGTACTCAGGCTCAGGCTCCCCTTTGTTGTTGCTCTGAATGATGATGGCCTCATGAATAGACTAAACGGAAACGCAGTAGATCCGTTAATAGAACCTGTTTAAACGATGCTATCATACGAATTTTTTTAAATAATAATCATCAACATTAATGATAAACATACAAATTGACATGTTAGAAAAATAAGATGTCTTTGGAATGAGAAAAATATGTTATAATTTTTCTTATGCTCACTACTTGATTTCTAGATGAGTTCTTATTTTAGTGAGCAGATAATGAGAGGGTTGCAAAGTAGCCCTTTGATTTTTATGTACTAAATTAAGGCAAATTTGTTTGAAATATTTCTCCAATCCCACACGAAAACATAGTTTTAATAATTGTTTAAACATCGTTTAAATAATGCTACATATTGAAAATAAATATTTCATGTTATGATTCAATGAGGAGAATCTAACTAACTTGTGATGAAATAATAAGATTTTGTTTGTTTTAAATTCAGAGTGCAAAGCATTGCTTAAATGAGAATTTGACTATTAACACTGACTATTAAGGTTAATTAACCTAGGTGTAGTGTAGGTTAATAGTCAATGCTAAATTATATATTGTGATTTCAAGATCGAGTTCTGTTAGTTGTTATACAGAATAGGTTTTATTTTACTTTCAATCCATGCTTCAGAGCATGCGGCCAATGCTCAAGCATAAGCAGCCTGCTTGAGTCGCACACAAAATCGACCAAGTGTGGACAAAGGGATTAGTAGGTAAATTATTCAATCCTTTTATTGATACCAATAGAAATCATTAGAATATAATTAGGAGAGAAACATCACGCTAAGCCCAAAACTGTTTCTTTCCCAAATTTTGATAAATCATATATTCGAAAATAAAGTCAAGTTTCCACTTCAGTTGATCACAAAATTTCCCAATCCAAAAATGTGTGCATTTGAAAATTTTTAATTTACAGATTGGATACAAAATCAAATGAACTAATACACTCAATAATTGATTGAAAATTATGGGAGGTTTATGAAATTGATTCAAAATACAGTAGTCTATTATTTAATAATCAATTTCAATATAGTTGAACTACATGATCATGGTCATCAAACCGACCAAAGCGTCAGCTATTAAGTGAACCTATATTTATAGATAGAGATAACGTTTCTATTTTCAAATTTATAATGCCAGAGATCTTGGAATGATTCTTAGAGAAATAAATAGGCAAAAGAATGAAGTTCTGATAACAAGACATCAAAAACTGAAACTAATAAAGAACATTTTTCATTCAAGAAAAATATTTGATCAATTAATCCGCAAACTGTATTTGAGGAATATTCTAACATAATATTTTGGAAGACGTTTGTAATTTATTCAACATTATAACGCGTACTTTCAGTGTGATAGTTCAGTTATTTCAGATATTTGTGACTATTCAGTTTACTTGACCATCACTTGACGATTATCTAAATGTAGTAGGACTCTACAATTACAAATTCCATAGTTTGAAGGTAACGCTTACCAAAGGAATGTAGAATGTCATAAAACACCTCAAGCCAATGAAAATATTCAATTCCGATTTTTGAAACACTTTACCGCACATCACTACACTAAACCTAGCCATAGACTGAAGGCAGACAGTTAGGAATTGTGATTTTCAACGAATAAAGGAAAGAGGCCATAGCAATTCTTTCCTTCCTGATTGCGTCATCCTTTGTTGATAAAATTTATAACAAGCATCGTGAGCTACTGGCAAATATCAATAATTGAATCGTGTGTGTTATCACAAAAATAGTTCATGCACAGACGGAAGAAATACCTCAAATATATGAGAAATTTGACCTAAATAACAATTCTAAGCAAACATTCATTGTCAAACAACATACATAAGGTCAACTCACTCGTCTTAATGATTGATCTGAAATTTTTCAAAGCCAATTGCACGAAAGTCAATAAAATTTAATCGCCGTAAGATAAAGTTTGACATTGGTCCGGGGGGGACCCATCTTTATTCAGGAATTTTTTTACGACCCACATATTCAACAATATTTGTAATAATATTATTACTAAAATTATATTGCTATTATTTTTATCATCCTGAAAATTATTGAGAAATAAACCTCTAAAATTGAATAGTGAAAACGATGTAATTGAATACCAACTATATAATACTGCATTAACAAACTAAGAAGAACTCACATCCCGAAAAAAACACTTTCAGTTCACTATTAGAAGTGCATAACCTTTTCCACAACCCGCAACTACATAACATCAATCTCGCGATTCAAAGTTTGGGAGCTACGGCTGCGAATAGGGATTTCTTGCATTGGTTCCGACAGATGACGTATTTTAATGCTGTAACATTGACTTTCGTGCAATCGGGCATGAGTCTTCAAAAGATAAATCAATTTATGAAGTTAAATGGATTTTTTGCTGTAGTGATGCCCACATAAGCCCTTAGCTTTTGCGTGGGTAATGGGAAGGATGATGATGAAGAGAGATGAGTGGATCTACAGCTTTAGGTGGGTTCCGAACTCACCCAATTATAATCCTTAACTATAGAAACCAAACTGAGCAGGAGTCAAGTTTATCTGACTGAGTATATCCTTTCTTATAAGAATTAATCCTTTTTGAATTAACCAATAAATTAAAAAAAAAAACACAAAAATTAGTTTGTCGCACTTATGAAAATGATCATTACAAATTTAAATACGTAATTACAAACAATGTAATTGATAGAGTTTGAGAAATGTTTATGGAAATGCACTAAAAAATTAGACCGGCTTAAATTATTGACAACGTCTATCTTATCTCATATTAATTGAAACAGCAGACAAGCAATAACTATAATCTAGATCTAGCTAGAGCATACAGGCTAGTTGTTCTCCGTTCAACGATAGCCAATAATCCAATTAAATTATGAAGACAAAATTATGAAAACAATAATAATAATTACAACCACAGACTACGTAATCAATATCATTAATTTACGTAAATTGAGTAAAAGTTGAGGTCTTTGACCTTGTGACCAGATGAATTAAAATCGATTGACGGCCAAGAGCAGCAATAATAATAAATAATAGCTCAACAGTGCTGAATATTTGGAGAAATTACAATGTTTTATCCCTATCAACTAAATCAGAGAATTTTCATAACATTTAATAGAATTACATGTATTAAAGTTTGAGAAAAGCATGATTATAGTTAGTAGCCTATGCGATGCAAGTAATGTTTTGAAATCGTATGATAGTTGGTTAATTTGACTAGATAAGGGTGAATGAAAAGATAAGTCAATCTAAATCTAGGGTACAGAATATCAATAGAACATTAGTTAACTGATAATGTCAATTAATTCAATTGATCTGATCAGCATTTCCGACAATAATGACGTCACAGTCTTATTCAATTGAACTTCAATATAAATTAATAGCTATGAAATTAGTTTTCAATTTTACAAACCAAATTGAATTAACAGAGGTCACTAAATTGATGGGAATAGGATCTGATGATGCCACTAACTATTCTGATGAGTAGGCTGATGTTGCCACCAACTACAGTATCTATGCGGCCGCCAAATGGCATAAGTTCAGCAGTCTACTTTTGATTTGAATTGGTCTTTATACAACCGGTACCTCGAACCAGTTGCTCAGTATTAAGCCATTATAGGGATGACAGGCAAAAAATGAGTGATAAAAATTGAGTGGAAAAAAATTAAAAGATGAAGTGAAGTTAAATGTTTAATGTTAGCCTAAATGTATTAGGGCAAGTCAAAAATTATCTGGACTTTTCATTTTAAAATATATTTACAAGGAATTTCAGTTAGATACATATATTACTTTTCTACATAGTATTCTAGCTTTTCGATGTACTAGGTTCAACGTTTCGCAAGGTTATGTATGCATGTTGAGAAGAAGGTTTTTAGTTGCACGCGAAGCCAATTGTGCACCGCTTCTTGCACATCTATGTCCGAGAAAAATCGGCGAACCCGCAAAGCGTCCTTGAGTGGTTCCAAACAAATGAAAGCCTGACGGGGCAAGATCTGGGCAAGATCAGGAGGATGATCCGGCACTTCGAAATCCAATTTTCTTATGGTTTCAACGGTGTGTCCAGCCGAGTGTGGGCGGGCGTTGTCGTACAACAGCAACACTCCTTGTTACAACAGACCTCGTCGTTTGCTACGAATTGCTGGCTTTAATTCGTTTGTTAACGATGCCTTGTACTTTTCTTTGTTGATTGTGGTCCCCTTTTCCATGTTATCTTCCAGTAAGTTTGCCCAGTTTGCCCATTTGCATCCCAAAAAGCTGTTAGATACCTTTCCTGCTGATGCCACAGTCTTGAATCTTTTCTTTGTCGGTGATCTGGGGTGTTTCCACTCCCTACTCTGGCGCTTTGATCCAGGCTCACTGGCACGTGACAAGGCATTGTCCCCGTACTGTGCTGAAGTTCTGCGATGAATTTCAGCCCCCTTTACTCCTTCCGACCAAAGAAAACGAACTACATACCTTTGTTCCTCCTTGGTGCAAATTGCTAGCGGAGCGGACATGCTTACGTTTTCGCTGACAGACTACTACTGATCCGATCGGATACGGATGTTGCACACACCACTACAGTAGTACGAACTGTAAGCATGCAAGAGCGCATGGTGCTATGATCAACACAAAGGTTGAAAACGGTAAAAGTCCAGATAATTTTTGACTTACCCACGTATTAATGAGCAAGAAATCTCATTTTAACGCCATTGAATAACAGAAGTTACATTGAAAGTACAGAATATGTTTCATGTTTATTAAAATATATTTAAAAAAAAAAAAACAAATAAGAAAACTAAGGGAGGTTTAACCCTGAATATGATCTTTGAACCCTGATAAATTAATTCCCAAAGTTCCCCAAAAAAGGAAGGATGTATAAACCCTACAGTAAACTCTGTGAAACCCGTTAAATAGAGCTTTTATTTTAAAGAAGCTTATTACCATTAATAATAATAATAATTCCGTGTAACGTGGCTGGCTCAGGTCTGGTGTCAGAGTTTTCAGGTCACTCCTACCATTAAACACCAAGAGGTATACTTTTTCTCATTTTCTGTAGTATTATTGATGTTATGAATATTTTTGAGAGAAAACCCCCAGTTTGCAAAGATATACTTTAACAATATAATGCACTGTTGATTCAGGATACAGCGGAAAGTTTTTGTCACAGTGGACCATTTTTCATCATAATGAGAATACAGACTACAATTTTTTCCCGTTTAATCAGTTCATTGTCCTGTCAAGTTTAGCTTTTGAACTGTTGTGTTATTCACTATCAAACAGAAAAGATGAGCACAGCTCCAACAACTATTCTATTTCTATAACAGTAATGATATTATGATACATTTATGGTGTACTTCTGTGATTGCACATGGATTGACTGATTGGTTTTTGGACAGACAGTTCATTATAAAGAAAGTCATGGTTTAATGTGAGTAAAATCATTTCAATTTAAGCATAATTGAGTCAAAATAAAAGGCAAATAATTTGGGTTTCTTTTAAAGAAGAATTGAAAAAACAGTATTATTAAAAAATATATACATTTCAGTAGCCTAATAGAAAAGAATTCCATAGTTTTCGAATTGGTATAAGGAAAACCATTACTAAGGAATTCCAATCTTAGACAGCGTAATTTCTATAGCAGTTCCTGCAAAATAGAAGTAGCACACTCTGTAATCTTCACCAGGTAAATCCCAGCTCGTAAACTGAGGCAATGACGCATACCTATTGCGGCCGCTCTACAAAAGACGTTAATAAAACACAAAAAAATACAAATTCAAATCTAGTAAACTTGTGGAGGGTTCAAAAATTATAAATTGTGAAATTATTTCATTATAAATTTTAGAGATTGATAATTTATTAAACTTCCGTTAAACTGATATAAGCAAGGACACGTAAACCTCATTTCAAATAGTTTTTAAGATTCAATGGCATTTCAGTATTCATATTCGGAAAATATATTTCACAACATGGTAAGAATTAACAGACATTTTTACAAAAATGCTTATATCCCAAATTTAGATAAATAATCCAGAGGTTTATCTTGTTGATCCATCTTACAGGAAAATCTCAGTCCAAAAATCTATCAACTAACAGTAAATTAGAATTTTTGAGATTACTACAGTATGGTAATGAAACATTCTTAAAAATGTTAAAAATTGATAAGGAATTGAAGACGAAGAGAAAATAACTACAACTAATATTATAATTTGTTATAAAGAGCCAAATATTTACCTCAACATGAACTAAACAATGAAAATTTTAGAGCATCTATAGTATATCCTCATTCTAGGTTCTCCATCTTTCAAAGTTCATCGGCTTGAAATATCTTGGTCATTTAATATTAATAGCATCAAACATGAAAGTTCAAGCCATTTCTGTAACGAATAAGCAGATAAAAATTGAAAAATTAATAAAATGTTATTCGTTGAACATTACACTTTTGATGAAGTGCAGTTGAATGGGCAGCACGAAGCGCGTTCAATTACCATTAGATTGGCAATCTTCTATTTGCACAGTCAATTTTTGAATTCTTCACTCACGACCTGGCGCGGATTCGCATTTGCCCGAGCAGCGCAGCGCAGGACGGCAACTGCAATCATCCACTCGCGTCGATAGCATCTCAACTCAACGTCAATAGTTTTCGAAAGGTTACAGTTTACTTCGTGACTTGCTCCAAATGACGGCTACTGTTCAACTTTCAACGTTGCATTTTTTCTATTCAATAACGAATTTGGGAAACTCATTTCAATTCAAAGTAACTGATTCAGAATGAATGAAAAAGTTCACTAATTAATTTTTAACTAATAGTTTTATTAACGGCGTTCAATGCAAAAATTATGCCTATTCATTAATGTTCATGCTCATTAACATTGTGTTCATTCATAATATCTCCCATATACGGCCTCACAGGTTTATGAATTTTGAGAGGGCGCATTTTCTTGGATTTCAGAAATTTGGTGATAGAGCTGTCTTCAAAGTTGGTGGGAATCGGTAATGAGACGTTCATGGCTTGAAGCTGCCAAGGCCACAATGGTTGAGATCTGCACAATAGTGCGTTATAAAGAAAACATTTTTTAGCCAAATAATAGTACTACTGTATCAGCTGACGAAATGGTTCACCCGTACGGGGCGAAATTCAAACGGTCTTGAATTCTTGGACACTCATATAGTTGTAAGAGCGGGTTTACATGAACGGTTTTTGGGCGGTTGCGGCTACCAGCGGTTCCAAGTGTGGGAGACAGGTAAGCAGTAAGCCGGTCAAAAACAGCTGGCATAATCTTGTCTCTCTCCCACACTTGGAACCGCTGGTATCCGCACCCGCCCAAAAACTGTTCGTGTGCACTCGAGAAACACAGAGAAAGCATACGAAAACATATTTTTGCTTAATGCTTTCTCTATGGCTGTAATTTAGTGGATAACTACGATAGAATAATGATTGTTATTATTTCAGATTACCGAAAATGTATTTTCTTATCATTCTTTTTCAGAAATTATAAAAGCGAATACAGTAAATCATTAATTAGAAAACTAATTTTCAATCACAGCACCACTGTGTGAAGGCCCAACTGTGATACACTGTTTAATCACAAGTGATTTAATATCAAATACGTCTACATGTATCATAAGATGGCAATTTTAAAATCATATCTGATGGTCTAAAGCAACCCCTAGAATTAAAGGCTAGGATTTCAAATGGGAAAATCATGAAATAAAGAATTCCTGCTTCATGAGACCAAGAACTGCTATAGACTCCAATAACAGCAAGAAACTCCAAGAATATGATTTCCTGTGCAATTTCCAAGTTGTCACACAGGTTTTCATTGGTAAAACTAATTCTATCATAAAATTCTTGCTACAAGACTCACTTCAAGTTGAAATTTTCTTTAATATTTCAAGTTCTTACCAGATTGGCAAAATTATTTCATCATTTTTAGCGATATTCCAGGCACTCGTGTATTAACTGATAAACTTCATTTGAACTAGTAGAATAAGGCGAACTTGGACCCAACTTGAAATACAATTATTCTCAACAAGACACTAAGAAATACATTCAATCAACGATTTGCTTCTTATTTTTTGTTTCTATTCTTGTATTTTGATGAATTTTTATAACATTGGCATTATTCAAATATTGTGAGTACAAACATTATTTTCATTGTATATTATAATGTACTTTGTGTGCAGTTTTTCTCAAAAAATTCAAATTCAAATTTTTTATTACCTTGAAGATGTGGAAGTGAGCTCCACACACCATAACATATTCGAAAACTATTGAGGGCATGAGCACCACGCGATAAACCGAGACAAACGTGCGCACATCAATGTAGAGAAGAAGCGTATCGAACTAAATACATTGAATACACAAATTGACCGCTAACAGATAACAACAAAGAATGGTGACGGATTCGACAGATCTGCCCCGACCCATCCATCACGAGCACCAACACACAAAAATGAGTTACAAGCAAAGATACACTGTTCACAGTCTGAGATGACCTGCGACCTGCATTACCATTTGCAAACCTTTCAACCCCCCCCCCCTCCCAAGCCGCTCACACCTACTCCCACTCCATCCCTCATCTAAACTCCACCTCCCCTAAATTGCTTCACTCTCTCATTCACACCCACCAAAAGTAGAATTTTTAAAAGAGTAACGAAGTTCATGTTTTTCTCTCATTTTTCAGTAGTCCATCCGACACAAACTCTTAATTAATCCAAGGACATATTAATTGCTACGTTCAACTGTCTCTTCAATCAACGAGGTTGAGACTAAGATGATCAGTTGATGTTTTTCAATTGGCGGATACCTTATTCTTTTTAGATTTACATTTATTTTCCCCATTGATATTTTATTTAAAAAATCATGTAGAATATTTTGATATGATGTAAGAAAGACGTTAGTAGATAGATTAAATTTGTTGCCTTTATTTATCGTCTATATTATTTTCGCAAAAAAGCAAGGAAAAGAAAAGGCAAACCTATAACCTTTCTTATTCTTAATAAGGGCTTTCTCATTATAATATTATTCTGATAAAAACTGAATTGGTACAAAATGTTATTTTAAATAACTAATTAACTCCTCTTAAATGTAGATTATAAGTGTTAACTGGCTAACTCTGATTCCAAGGCAAATTATGATTTGGAAACGGTTCTGAAACCTCTAATAATTTCAAAAGTTTTGCATTTTCTAAGTGCAAAGTGAAAACCCTAAAAGAATGCGAATTTAGAGCCTAGAAAATTAATTTTACTGAAAATGCTTTCTAGGCAAGGAAAGAGTAGCCTACAAGTTGAGATTGAGTTTAGATATACTGAGGAGCATTAATATTTCACTTCTCATAAAGTTCTTTCAATCTCTTTTAAACTATGTAACTATAATTACATAGCGTTTAAAGGTGTAATTTATTATTCGTCATTCAATGTACAGTAAATAGAAAAAATAACCCTCCACAGAGATGAATATTTCCACTAAACGCACTAGAAATTTTCATTTTTACACGTAGGCCTATATAGTCATATTAGAACATTAGTTCTGAAAAAATCTATTTCACGATGAGTTTCAAGGTATCATTACAGCCAAGCCATGAACAAATCCATTCAAACAACAATTTCTTAAAGACTTCATAGTATTACCACATGAATGGACAAATAACAAGGAACATCGAAGTCAATATTTCCATTCACAAATTATATTAGGAGAGCTTGGGAGTCAAGTTTGCTCACGGGTCGATCTGCATACAATATGGGATGTAAATGAATGAGTAACTGAGTCAAATTGGCTGTGCAACTTGGCAATCACGTGCCTAATGGAACCAAGTGTTTCAGTCGTATTTAAACATATAAAACATCCGTATTTAAAACATCTTGGGAAGTTTTGATGTCCAATCGTTTTCAAACGTCATTTAAGTTAAGTAGGATAGGAAAGTTGATATACACGATGCTGAAAATCAATATATAATAGAATGACTGCCTTTATTTTTTGCCTACGAGGGCGAAGTTAGGGAGCAATTCTCTTACACTTGACCCTCAAATCACCACCATTCTCAAGTAGGCCTACTGGGCCAGCTCTATATAAATAGTAAAAGAGAAATACTACTCACCAGACGCTCAGTGGCAGTGGTTGATTCAAAACAGTCGGATACAAAACTCCTCAGTTCCTGGAGACTGCCCCAATGCTGTTGGGTTCTGGCCAGATTAGTGGAGCTGCACTCAGCTGCCTCCTCGCCAACTTTGAGGTCCTCGAGACTCTGCGAGGTGGGTGGCGGCGCAACACCAAACACCTTTGGACTGAGTTTGTTGTAGAGTGGAGAAGAGTCTGACAGTTGGTGCTCTCTACTGCGATTGCTGGTCACACTCATGTCGTCGGTGGATCGTCGATCGGTGTGCATCGGGTCGGGACTTTTGGCTGCGCCACACCCACTGCTAATGCTCATATTCTCCTCCCTGACGGCCATGCCACCGCCGCCGCCGCCACCATCCTCTGCATCCGAGCTGCTTGAGCTTAGAGGAGATCGACTGCGGTTACTGGCTGTGGCGAACTGTGCCTCAGGCATGGCTCGCACAGCCAGACGTTGGCAGTCGGTGCTGGCACGCCGCTCATCGCCAATCTGCTGAATGTGCAGTCTCTGGTTCTGCACATCCACCACCAGTATCCTGTCCAGCTGATTGCCGCAGTCATCCCTGAATCCAATCCCCGAGTCACTGTTGCTGGTTGTGGTTGTTGAATCGTTGCTCGGTTGCGGTGAATCAGCCATCACTGGTTCATCTGCTACCTCATTGCCAGTCTCGTAGAAATTCCTTACAGCCGCAACGATTCCATCAGAATTAGCAGGAAACTGACGACAGTATCCCGTAGCCGCATCTACTTCGCAGTCTATTTTGAACAGTTGTGCTTTTTGCTGGTGATCAATGTGCATTCTGGAATCGATGACAAACACATGGCACGAGTTGGATGGGTCCTCGCTGGCTGACGTGGTCACCACGCCAAAGTGTCGCCGGTCCTCGTCCGAGCTGACGCCGCAGAATGTCACTCTGTCAGCCGGGTAAACAGCCAGCACCTGGCCCGCTGTATTTGTCAGCCGCAAACTTCTTGTCATCACCGCCATCAGTACTGCCGTATGCGAACGCTTCTCTGCTCTCAGCCTCTTTATGCACCCTCTAACAATCTGAAAAATTAATAACATTTCATTATTATCTACCGTCCACTCAAATTTTATATCTCTTTATTCCAACTAATAGACCTTCATTATACTAGCCTACACTTATTAACATCAGTAAGATCACAGATTAAATCCGGAAACATTATTCTACTTCAACTAATTCGTATGCCTGAATGACTGAGTTAAGATTAGAACAAACTCATTATTAATAAGATTAATAACTGTAGATCTACGTTTTCTAGACTTGTCAACTAAAATAATTAACATATTGCATCATGTACATTTATGAATTATTGAAAATTATCAAAAACTGTGCTAGAATTTAGCAATGCTAGAAAGTTGCCAATGACTCTAGTCAACTAAAAGTGAATGCCTAATACATCGAATAATTACACTATAATCTGGAAAATAACCCAATTCTCTAGTAGTCCTACTCCAGTATTTAAAAACTTTTAAAAAATCAATTGTTATAGCCTAGGCCTAAGAGACAGTTTTAAGAGGTGAAATTAAAAATTCTAGATCTCAAAAATCTAGTGAACTAGAGAATTTCAATCACTAAATTCTTCTTTATTATATCATTGGTAAATAAACAATAATTTACATGACAATTCAAGTAAGTTATCTGATATACCGTAGTGAAAAAATATAGATTCATTTGATTTAGATTAGGCTACACATAAATAATTATGGATAACTAGAAACTTATAAAAAGAATGTAGGCTACAGAATGAAAAGAATTCTGGCCCTCTGCTTAATTATTAACAAAACATGTAGGCAAAGTATAAATCCAGTCATTAAATTAGGCCTATTTTAAGAAACTACGGGGCTCTAGAACTTTTGTGAATGCCATTAAACAGCCTAAAACTGATTCATGGTAATGAATGCCGCTTTAACGCGAACCTAGCAAAAAGTAAATTTGAGTAGACCACCATTATTTGAACGCGGTATTATAACCAAAGGATAGGTTGCGTTATTTGAGTCATTAATAAAAAATAGCCTACAAATCAATGAACATAACGATCACAGTGATATCAAGATATTTTCAAAGTATCCTTTTCTTCAGAGCCTTTAGTCTATAAGTTTTTAATTCATGAGAGTGCTTTGATTCAAGGAAATACAACTTAATAAGTTTGAATGAAGGGAGTAATAATATAAGTTAAAGTAATAAAGAGTCATAGCCTACCTGCAATCTTGAACCAGGTGGAATTTTCCTAGGCATCTCAATTGTTCCTAAATATCCGACTACAGCTTGTAAAAGTTGCTGTTCTTCAACTTCGACTTCGGGCAGTCGGCTGGCTGATCTCGGAGGCCATTGGACATAGAGGCGTGGTAGAGGAGGAGGTAAATGAGGTACTTTCCACTGAGGACTTTCCGATCCTTTTGAGCCTTTGACCGATGTAACTGGTGAAGCCAAATCCAAGGCAGCTGGTTCCTCGAACATAGCACCAGAACGCAAATCCCGTACCACTTTGGCAGCCCTGCCCTGTTGGGTAGCATTTGAGCGTCCATTCTGCACATTACTTCTCAGCTTATGAGGATACTTTGGTTTTTGTCTAGCGGTAACTAAAACATCATCATCTGAACTATCCGAATAGTAACTCTCGGCAATTTGAAGTTTGAGTACACCAGACGAAGATGCTATTAGTCTAACAACGTCGTCATGAAGTACTTTACTAACACTTTTACCTCCTACTGCGACCAAGTAATCGCCAGCTCGAAGACCAGCACTTTCTGCAGGACTTCCAGGGACAATGCAGCTTAGTATACACGGTTGCTGTCCAGAGATAGTAAATCCAAAACCGTTGTCACCTCTACTAACTTCAACAGTCCTCACCCCATAATTGGGACGCTTTTTACGTCTACGAACAGGATGCATAGTTGAAAACAATTCACTCACCTAACCTGCAGAGATATCATGTCAGAACTATTTACAAAACACATAACTAGCCTAGCAAACCGTCATATAGTGTAACAACGAAGAAAAGCCCTAAATTGCAAAACAGAAACTATCAACCTAAATTGTGACTATTTTGTCTATTGAAAAATTCTAAACTAAATATCCTTGAGATTTTGAAGTGAAAACACAATATATGTAAAACGTCTCTACACAATATCGTTATTTCCGTGTCACATAGTAAGACAACTGAACTTTACATCTGTCACGAATAGTTCCACATTAGTTTCATTGTTTCGTAGTCTTAAAATAGTATAAAACTTACTAATCACTTCACCACATCACGTAAAACACTTGAGGCAAATATATTAAAAGAAAATAAGTAGATTTTGTTAACAGAAACAACGCAAACTGTCATTTCTAAAAAGTTACAAACACACACATTGCACACACTCACACAAATACAGCGTAAAGTTTTGGAAGTGTGTGTACTCTGCTGATTGTTGAACATTCCAAAGTTGGGTTCTTATTCTTCTTCTTCACCACTGTTGCATTCCAAAGTGTTCAAGACTTTCTATTCAAAGTTCAATCAATCTAATAACAAAGGTAAAAAGCTATTCTGTAATAAATGGATAAAAATATATTATTTGACTGCGAAAACAATAAACCATCTAACCAATCGGTCTCGTTTATCGAAACGAAGAGTAGGCTAGATAAAGGTAGGTTTTCGTTACTGCGGTTTCGCAGCCGATCCCGACACGACCAGCCAAGATGGCGGACAAATTCGCAGTCTGGGCAACCTACTGCCTTCGAAGGCCGTTATCAAATCAAATTGATAACATCAAATTGAACAATAATAAGGTATTAAATGGCTTTAAACCGGCGAATTACAATATCTGAATAAGTTTTGAACGAGATCTGTTGCACCATTTATACACCCGCTGGGGTGTATACATGGCCTTCAAAGGCAGTGGGGTGCCCAGACTGCAAATTTGTCCGCCATCTTGGCTAGTCGTGTCGGGATCGGCTGCGGAGCCGCAGTAACGAAAACCCAGCTTTAAGTGATTATTCAAGCGATGAAATCAGATCAGAAAATCTAAAAGCAATTGATTCATATGAATGAAATTTAATTAAAATTTCAAATTAAATCCTCCAACATTATAATATAATGATAAACAATTTTTGTAGGGTAGGCCTTTCAAGTTACTAAACATTTTCAGTTGTCACACTTAATTGATAATAATTACAACTGATTCTGATTGAATAGTGAATGGTTCAAAAGCTTGATTCACGCATAACGATATTAGATCAATGATATTGAAGAATAATCCGAAAGTTTGATACACGCGTAACGATATTAGAAGTTAACCATTATTAGTGAATTAGTGAATAACCATTCTAACCTGTAGTAGAGAATCACACCTACTTCTACTCAAACCAACCTAAAAACAAAGATTCCAACAAAATTATTTAGCCGTGAATATCAACCATATTCTCTCAACAGTTTTGATTTATTAAACTTTTAAAAGTCTTTATAAAAACGAAACTTAACCTAAAAGCTCTGAATTCAAATACAGCGCCAAAACTCCGTCCGGAAACTAGAGACTCAGCCGGAAACTAGAGACTCAGCCTACACCCCTTTTTAACATGGGGAAGATACAATATTTCCACTCCGTCTATGACAGCCCCCTGGTCACACTGGTTTCAAAGTGGGTCGCGGCAAACTGGTGTAGATTTTGAATCTATTATTCCCAATAAGGTACTTACCAGCAGATAGCACGCAACAGCATAAATATTAACTTTACAGAATAATAGTCCTTGAAAGTGGGACGACCCGAAGAAATTTCGCAAATTTAACAAATGGATATTGGAGCCTTATTTACTTTCCAAAGTAAAACCTGTCTAAGACGGAACTCAACCGGACTAAAAAACATTCCATTTCAACAGGTTTCCGTCTTACACAGGGTCCGCCTTAGACAGGTTTTACTATCTTTTTTTCGTTTCGAAAGTCTTTCCAAACTTTCTATGTTGCAGTATGCCAGGAATTTTGTACATAAGAGGAAACGCACAGAAAGAACTGAGTCAGAAGACAGAATGTACTACTCTTATGTACAAAAAGAAAGATCATTTTTAAAATTGAGGTATTCCAATTTATAAAATTATTCAATAATTCAACTAAACAAGGAGAAAATTTCTTTGTTAAAAAAAGTTCATCAACTCATGGTTAACACTATGTCCAAGATTCTATGATCATGTTCAAAATCCATTTTAAGAAATGAATAGCTCATTCTAAAAAATACACTTTACCAAAGACTGATATAAGGGTTTCATGTTTTGATAACAGTAAAAATTCTATTTATTTCTCTTGCAAATGAGATAAATGACAGAAAATCAACCAAATTCCGTAATATTGTTTTGATGGTAACATAGGTACTCCATTTTTTTAAATAAAAAATACTGATGGATAAATACTATGAATTATTTTGAAATAATACTGTTAGTGTTAGAAGCTTACCAATAACTTACAGTATATGATAATATTGACCCTAATAATGAAAGTAGGGTGTAAATCACTGTAAAAATACATTCAACAATTATTGATGTATAACTATTGAATCAACCAGTCCAACACATTACACTTTTTAAAAAATAAAAAATATATAGGCCTATTTGTTGAGTTGGAATATTTTGAGCCTAATCGATTGGCTCTCATTATGACCTTGATATAGCTGCTGTTTTCTTGATGGCCTTATCAATTTTATCTTGATCCCCGAGGAACGTTTTAGATTTTTGAGGATTCAGTTCTGAATCGAATTCGTATATGAATGGAATCGCAGTAGGCACATTTATATTCATTATCTGTGAATCGGAAATACCTGGAAAAATTCAGTCAAATGAGTTTCTAGCAATAAAAAAGACTCAATTGTTTTTTATGTAAAATTGTAGGCTAACTCACGAATGTGTGACAGATAAATGTTTGCAATGGTATGTAACAACATCTATCACGTACTAAGTCAACATTTTGTTACCAAGTTAAAATCTGAAATATTCCATAATGTTTGAAGACTCGAATGTAATGGCTAATTAGGTAATATTGGTTGGATATTTCTTTGTCATAAATGAATCATTTTTATTACATAAATTATTACAATTACTTCAATAACAACTTTGGTGACAAGATAAGTAATAATAGATAGAAATATAATTAATAATTGAACATGAATAAGCTTGGAGTCATACAATAGTTAAAAAAAATATTTGATAATTATAAATAATTAATTTCAAATATTTGTATTCAAAATATATCATTAATATACCCGTAAGAAGTTCTAATATTATTTGCTTCATATTGCAACAAGAGAAATAATTATAAGTACCGGTAGTAAACGATGCATGAGAATTGCTATTAAGCTTAATATCTAATAACTGCTGTCAAAATGTTTCGAAAAGTTTCAACATTCCATTTGTAAAGGTGTGAAGAAAATTAATGATTTTTCTTACAATAAAATACCTTCAATGTGTTTTATGAGACTTCTCAATACAGTGCCATGAGACACAATCAGAACGTTTTTATCACTCAGAATACTGGGAACTATTGATTCTCTCCAGTAAGGAATGACTCTTTCCATTGTAGTTTTCAAAGATTCGACTCTTGGAACATGTATGTGAGCCCCAAATTTTCTGAAATAGTCTCTAATTTCATTGTAACAGAAATGATCCTCGGACATCGGTGGTGGGAGAATGTCAAAGCTTCTTCTCCAAAGTTGCACCTGTAAATAAAAAATTGTAATATTTATAAGGATGTGTAAGGATAATTTTTACTTGGAACAATGATGAGAAAAAAGTATGAAAAATGTGAAATCTCAGCTTGTAGGAGAGCAGTGGATGGAAATTTTGATTGTTAGAATTTACAAATTTTAGTCATTAGCTGAGGTTTCACATTTTAGAGAAAATTAAATCATTGATGCTAAATAACTTGGAAAGGGGTTGGAAATTATTCTGGTAATAATCAGTAACATTAACAGCTAGTATAATAATAGACGCAAGTATATAATAGATTCTGTGCATAAGAAAAAATGTATCATTAAACTTTTAAAATTGTTATTTCCAATAGAATAAAAGAATTCCAATAAATTACACAGAGTGATCAAAAAGTCCCTACGCAGTGAAAAATGTAATGAAACACTCAAGAACAAGTTATTTTTTGAACAACAACAATAATATTAATCACTCAATAATTAAATTTATTTGTACATTCAATACATGTTGACAGATATTGTCATTTGTGAATGAAATCCACAAAACACTATAAATGCCACTAAGCAGCTACTGCGAAGATACTCTTTGATCACTCTATATATTTCAATAATAGATACCATTCTATCATATGATAGAATCTTCTCATATGATACCCTCTTGGATTATGAATCCTGTTGTGAATGAAAACGCGAGATTAGTAATGAGGATGAGTTGACTCTTAAAATATTGAACTATAAAGTGAAGGTACTTTTACAAGTATCAAAAATACAAGACGTAGTCTGTCAGTGATGTTTCTTTTGTACCGGTGCAGACAATTCATTTGTGCATAAAAGTAATTCTGCTTATTTTCAACAGACATTTCTAAATCTAGAAGTTATTGAAGATCCAATAATTTATCATAGAATCCCTACATTGGTCGTCTGGGATTTTATATAAGATGAAATAAATTATAAATGAATGACTTTTCATATAAACCTACAGTTTTTTTTTTCAATATTTACAAAAGTTAATGTTGGAAGGAATTATTAGACGTTGCAATCAAGCACAAATGCTATGAATAGGGCTACATAAATAAATATTGATATTCATAGTCTCTCCCACGTTCTTTTTGGATATCAGACATTTGAAGTAATCCATATATTTCGTATAGCGAGAGAAACATGCAAAAAATTCATTTAATTTTGTAGGGGATACAATAATAAACAGCAGGTTTTCATATTAAGCTTCTCTTCATGTCCCTGAAGCTTCTCTTCATATCCCAAAATTATTATTCATATTCATGTTCAATTGAAAATTAACAATGATCTATAATATATTTTGTTTTTCAATTTTGTGTAGCCTACATTTATAATATTCACCAACTTTTTCGTATCTTTCGAAAAAAACGAAGCAAATAAAAATATACTATTCTAATGAACAGTGAAACAAAAATCCAAATAAAACTATACAGCAGAGTTCTGAAGATCTCTGCAACAGCAAAAATTGACAAAAGAGCTAAGTTAATAGCAAAAGGAGAAATGCTCGTAAAGGTCTTACCACTGATAAAGCCATACGAAGTTATATATTATAACAATAGGAGATCCGATAAATGCCACTGTATAAAAAGTTGTGCCTAGACGGAGAATCGAATCCTGTACCTCACAATATTGCAAGTTGATCGGTAAGCCGCAAAATTAATGTTGTAAAAGTTACTAGAATATTTTCTCATGAGAGATTAAAGATTGTTATTGAATACTCAATATAGACGTAATAAACTCATAACCAACCTGCTTGTGTCCATATTGTTCGACAGCTTTTTCCTTATTCATGCCAGTCAGATGGCCATAGTGTCGCTCATTCAACTGCCAGGCTTTTTCAACCTGAATACACTTCTGATTAATCTCATCCAGTATTACTTCAACGGATCGCATGGCTCGGCTCAGGAGAGAAGTGAATACAATATCAAATTTCATATTATCTATTTCCATCAGCAGTCTTGCCGCTTCGATCGCTTCCTTGTGTCCTGAGAAAATCAGCAGAGGCATTGTCTGGGTATTCGAGTAAAATTCTATACTGAACAAGTACTGTAGGTAATCACTTTCAGCAAGGATATATATATATATATATATATATATATATATATATATATATATATATATATATATATATATATATATATATATGTAGGCATAAAATATTTTTAATTTCAATAATCGACTCAATATGAACTTTATTGGTTATTTATTTGAAAGATATTAACCCCGGAAATAATAATATTTTTGATCATTCCATGGTTCAAAATTTGAGGGCCATGAGAAAACAATTTTTCTCCTCCTCTTCAGTAACTTATGAAAAATATGGCCATCATATTTTGATCATGTAACCAGTAATACACAACTACGGTAGGCTACTGATTTGAATATGAAGCTCAAAAATAAAAATAAATATTTTAACCAGATGCGAAAGCATATCGTGATATTTTAATATTCATAGGCGGTTTTTGAAGGTAGGTACGGTATGAATAAGATGAAACAAATTGTGATTAATACAAGAAACATATGTATTATTGAGAATGGGTTGATATAATAATTGAAAAAGTGCTTATTTTATAATGTACCGTTGATGGAGTTAATAGATTAAATTGTACATGCTAGTTGTTTCATTTTGCTGAGGCACATGAAAATGAACTATTGTCTGAATAAAACTCATCACAACGTTTCACAACATTCAAAATGCATGCCAGTTCATACACTATTAACATGACTACATCATAGTGAATGGATTCTAATATACACTTAGAAACTGTATACACTTATATATACAATGAACATTGTAAATAACTGCAAAGAGGTAAAACATTGTTAGTCCAAAAATGCCTTAGCAATGAAGTGAACCAGCTTAACTTCTTAACAGACATGAGTGTACACAGTACAGATATCTGATATAGTAATAAGTAATATGGGAAAATTCTAAATTCAAATCAACAATAGTCTACACAATTTAATGATTACCGTAGTTCAAAAAGCATGGCATTTTTTTACTAAAAATTAAAACTAAAAACTATGTTATCTCTTACCCTGCTCACTGAGTAACGAATCATACCAGCCACAAAATAAATTCCGATTTGTCCATTCACTCTCACCATGACGAATCATAACCACTCTATGCAAGGACATTATCAATTAATCAATGTAAAGTAGATCAAAAAATAATTATTGATATATTAAAAAAAACGTTTCATGTATTATAACGATTGATTACTTCAGTAAATATTATCACAGGCTGGGACTTGCTTCAAACTTATCCAGATTTTACTGAAAATGCAGGCAGAGGTTAAACATTTCTGATACCTACCGATGAATTGAATTTTTATTGAAATAAACGTCTGTTTTGACACAAACTTATTTGTAAAAACATATGTTGATTGTTACTCTCAAACTTCCACGTACACGGAAGGTCTACAAATTATTTTTATCTTGAATGTAAATTATTGGACTGTCTACAAAGAGTAATTTGCTAGTCTTATCATTGATAAGTTGAATACATTGCTGCAATGAGAAACTATCAAGTTCAACTTAATATCTTTAGCAGCTCGCAATAAGATTTTATTGTACTTCAAAAAAACTTCTAGTGTACCTGAAAATAATGTAGAAGAATTCTAAAACTCGAATCAATAATAATCTCTAAGTAAATTTTTTCCTCAAATGGATAACTTGACAAATTTTTTGGTTGCGGCTTCATCAGCTCTTTATTTTTTAGGGGAGCTGCAAAGTCTTTCTATGAAATTGATATATAAGTTCTATATTGAAAGCAAGCAGACAAACGAAGTTCTCATAACGTAAGTTTCTTCAAATGTAAATTTCTTGATATTTTTGGAAAAATATTATTGGAAGAATAAAAAGTACATTTTTGGAAAGAAAATTAGCAAAAAAACTTCTTTGGCATTGAAAAGTAAAATGGACAAAGAAAATAAATTATTTATTTGAATAAAATTAATTTATTGAATAGCCTAATATTTTGTATTATTAAATATTGTTATAAATGAATTATTATTATTATTTGGAGAGATATATAATATTTGGAGAAATTGGTACCTATAAAACAGAACAATCTTCAAAGAAAAATTACAGGAAAATAAGGAAACTTTGAAAGATAAAATTAAAAGCATGAAAGATAAGATTTGAAAAGAAGATGCTCTTCAATGCTCTGGAATTGGATCTGAGAGAGATATAGGTGTAATGCCATTATAGAAGAAGAGTTTTTCATCCTGTAAAAGATATCGGTCACCTATCACTAAAGCTGCCATATCTCAGTCAATATTGGTCCAATATTAACAAATAAGGTTTCAATCGATTTGTTATTTAATTTACTAAAAAAGTTATTCTTGTAAAATTTTCGTAATATCAACGGTTTCCGAGTTATTCAAGAAACAAAATTTCAAATGGCCGCCATTTTGTTTTATGGATTTGAAAAATTGTCATAATTTTTTTGTAGCTTTGTCTAGTTGTCATAAATGTTGGTGCAAAGTTTCAATTTCGTATGTTTCACCATTATTGAGATAAAAAATAATAAGTGGAAAAAACTAAATGTATATGTGAGTAACTAAGGACTGCTGGAAAATTTAAATATGATATTTAGATATGTTTTTTACCCAGGAACAATGCCCTAGAGCCCTAGAGTATTGGTAGGGATTACTACTGTGATCATGCGTATCGAACTTTGATGGAAGTTTTCTCACGTTCATGTGAAGTAAAATACAGATTGTGATTATTCAAATTGAAGATAATGAAATGCTCTACATTTTTTATATGTAACATTTTTCTGTAAAACAATCACGTAAACTTTTATTTTCAGAAGTAAACAATTTTTCAGCAAAAAATCTCAACTTCACTTCATTCTTTCACATATAACTCCGGAACTAGTAGAGTTAGAGTAGAATGGAAATGGAACAAATTATAGAAAAATTAATTTTCTAAAGAATCTGACAACGTCCTATATCTCTAAAGCCACAAAGTGACTCACAGATTGACAGAAAAGATTTTGTACTTGGGGTGATCGTATGGGGTGTCAGTATACATCGTTGGAGAGAGGACGGCGTGAAACCAACCAGAAAAATCTGAAAAGTTGAAAAAATCCCCCCCCAAGGGGGGTTATGCCCCCCCGAAATTTTTCAACTTTTCAGTTTGAAATTGACGGTGCCTCACAAATATGTATGGGGAAGCGAAGATATTGAGACCATGAAGTGTTTTTTCCATCATTTGTTAGCAAAGTCCTCTAGGAGGGAGCAGATCACTTCACCTATGGTGTTCGATTTGTAAAGCACATTTGTAAATTCAGTTTTTCCACTGAATCATTGAAGTTGTACTCCCCTCCCTCTCCCCTAGTGAGTGTGAAGTACTCACTTCATAAAAGCAACTAACCAGCCAAACAAGGGGCACAACCAAAAAAATAGGGTATCAAAAGGGGGTGCAGGGGGCATAGCCCCCTGCCGAGCGAAAGCGAGTAAAAAAAGTTTGAATCGATATCTCTATTGGAAGCCGAGATACTTACGATATACGAAACCCTTGCAAACTGAAACTTTGAGGTGGTGCTGTGGGGGGGGGGGAAGCAAGAGGGGTAGGGGTGGGGACTTTTGCCAGGACACTTGTCTATATGATAGTAGTCGATGGGGAAAAATGTAGCTTTATACTAATTTTTTCTATTTCAAAATGCAAAATTAAAAAAAAAACCTTACATATACATCGTCGCGCAGTCTCAAAATGAACATTCCTGCCAAATCTTATTGAAATCTGTTAATGCGTTTAGCCGTAAATGCATTACACCACAAAGTAGAAAGGAAGTCCTTTCTACTTTGTGATTACACACAAACACACAGAGGAAAGCCAATCGACTTGAAACAAGACTTCACTTCGTTCAGACTTAGCTTCGCTCAGTCTTCTCTTCGCTCGGTCAATTACTAATTACGATAAACAACCAAAATTATCTTCTCAACAGATGATTTCGATTTGCAAGAATAATAAATATAATCTTTGTTCGCTGTATGAAAAAACATTCAATGATGATAATTTGAAAATTATCAAGTTTTGTTGATAGTTGGTATCGGTGTACCAACTATCTGCCTATCACGCATGTCGATGTCAAAAGAACACTGACGAGAATGGTGATTGGTCACACTGTCCTTAACCTTGCTAGGTCACATACAAATTGGGTTCCCGGCCAAATTTTAACTAGAATAGTTTTTGATACACAGTTGAACTCTTCATTTAAGTGTTATTCATCAGGTAAAGGATATATAAGGAATAAAATGACCAAATATACTATTGTAATGGTTCGCCACGGCGAAAGTGAATGGAACCAGAAGAACTTGTTTTGTGGCTGGTATGATGCCGACCTTAGCCCCAAAGGTAAGTTTTATTAATCTCATTGTGTATTTACTATTTATATTTTTTTAAATTATTCCCTAATAAGTTATACTGTGGACTGTAAATCTTGCAATAGGCCTACTGTACTTTATTTATAATTGAAGTACACTGTATTAAGTTCTTTGAATCCGTCTCTTTGAGCTGTCAGTGTAGCCTAACATTAATTTGCAGTTCAAATAATATCAACCATTTCCTCCATACTCATATGGAGTATATATCATAGATATGCTAGGGCTTGGCTAATTAGTGACTATTGATGAGATGCTAATATTGTGGTCATTTTCGAGTACTATGTTTGTTTGTTTGTCAATGGCTCAACAGCCCTATGTGGGCTTAGGCCTACCAGCTGGTTGCCAGTTTCACATCCACTTGACTGAATCAGCAGAGGTGAATGATCATTAACCAGAAAAGATGTAACGTGTGGTTAGCACATTGACACCTCAACCATAAGCTAGTCTTCGCAACCCAGTGATGTGAACAAAGCACTGCTGGATAACATTGTGTTAAGCAGCTATATAGTGCAATTCAACAATTTAATATGCCTCCAAATATAGGGAGTGACTGACTAGCCTTACTAACGATTAGCCAGGCTCTCAATGGAGAAGGAGAGTACTATAGCCTCCTCTAATGCAGGAGGAGGCATAGCTCCTCTCTGTATTATGGCTGGTTTTCACAATTCTAGTAGACGTTGTACTTACTGGAGGAGATTACCAGAAGTTTTTTTACTTACCTATAAACCAGTTACCTGCCGCCAGTAAACAGGACGTCTACTAGAATCGTGAAAACCAGCCATTAGAGAAGGCTAAGTTATGCCAGTACAGAAGTATTGAACTGGGCACCAGTTTCATAAAATATAATCCTTGTAATACAAGCAATACTAGATGTATTATATTACATAAATATAAGGTGTACTGTCCACCGCTGGTAACTTGACTTCTGAAGTATGAGGGGGAGACGGGAAATAGAGCCTGGCGCCAGCGTTCGATGTTTTTTTAATGGCTCGGTAGTTTGACAACATACCCTGCTATTAATTTTTCTGCTATATTCATTGGCAAAGGCAAATAGACAATTAATAGTGTTTGTATTCTCACTGCATTGTCTTCTAATGCCTTTCAGAAGTCAAGTTACCAGCGTTGGACAGTACGCCGTGCTATTTGTGCCTAGTGTCAGTAGTGTGTGAGTGAGGCAGCGTTCAGTCGTATTGCAGGAATTCCATTTTTCAGGCCCTTCAGGAAATGGCTGAGTAAGCTATAGACTAAATAGTAGTGTTGCCACTTACGTATTTGATTAGCTATGTATAACTTTACACCTTACGAATCTCCTCACTATTGGTTTCAAGTATCGAACTGCAAACAAATTTTATTTACAATGATGCAGGCAAAATTATTTAGCTACATAGTCCTTTTGAGGTACTGAGATATTATTTTCAGTCATTATTAATTAAGTTCTGAAATGTTAACAAAAATGTTTGTTTTCCAGGTATTGAAGAAGCTCAAGCTGCAGGCAAAGCCCTCAGTGATGGAAAGTTCAAATTTGATGTTGCCCACACGTCTATGTTGGGTAGGGCGCAAAAGACCTTGAATACTATTCTGACCGCACTCGGCCAAACTGACATTCCTATTTCAAAAACGTGGAGATTAAATGAAAGACATTATGGAGGACTCACTGGTCTGAATAAGGCCGAAACTGCAGAAAAATATGGAGAAGATCAGGTAAATAAAGTGATTCCGTCAGCGGCGAGTATATTCTCCAGGCTAAACGCCTGATATTAACTAATTTATGCCTTTTCTTTACGTTATTTCCTCGGTTGGACATAGAAACAGTAATCTGCTTCCCCAATTCTGCAGGTGTAGTCTATAGTTACTTCAAGCACAGATAGGTCATACATTTGTGTGTTGCACCAAGCAAGATCAATTTTGATCCAGGATCAAATTAGCATTATATTAATCCTGATTTTAAATAAAAAATTGATTATTTCCACTCGCAAATAAGATGAATACAACAATGTGAATGTTTTATACAAAGATCAATTAAAAAACTGAAATTACTAAATAATGTAAAAAATACACGTTAGATTCCCAGTGCAAAAGTGATAGTTTTGATAATTTAGTCTATGATGTTATGACATGCACTTCGCAAGTATTGAATAATAGTTGTTGAGTGTTATTAGTTGAAAACAAAAACTTTCCATTTCATTTACAGGTGAAAATATGGAGACGTAGCTTTGATATTCCACCTCCGCCCATGGAACAAGGCCATGCTTACTACAAGGCAATTGTTGAAGACCCAAGGTACAAGGATGGACCTTCGAAGGCAGAGTTTCCAATGTTCGAGTCTTTGAAATTGACAATTGAAAGAACTTTGCCTTATTGGAATGACACAATAATTCCACAACTGAAGGAAGGCAAGAAAATCATAATAGCTGCTCATGGAAACAGTCTTCGTGGAATTGTTAAGCATCTGGACAGTAAGTTATTCATCATTTAAGTTGTCATAGTGTGCGCGCCTCAAATTTGTATTGTTACTATAGTCTGCTCAGGGAAAGGAGAGACAATGTAAATAAACCTGTGCGTGCGAGAGTTTAGCTAGGAGCAGCTATAACGATTCACAGTTGAACTACTGAAATAATATTATTATTATCTCCAGTACGTGATACCAGTCTGACCTTGAATGAACGTATTGTAAACCGGAATTGGACAGAAAATTTATCAGAACAGCTGAGAGTCATCGCTTCCATACGCATACAAATGCAAACAGCTTGTTTTGACCGTCTCTCGACTCTGTGAACAGAGTATAATCTGTAACACGAGTTGATAAAATTATTCACTTCTTGATTTTTTTCTTGTATTGAGGCTAAAAGCCTAACGACCATTTACACAAAAATCCAATTGAATTTAACCCCCTTAAAATGACGTCATCTAACGGCAACGATGCAAAGAGTTTCTTCACTTTTTGGTGGTTAAAATAAATTGGATTTTCGTGCAAGTGGTCTTGAAACTGGTCGATTGTATCCTTTTCAATATTTTCAAATCATTTTAATTATACCACTTAACACACAATACTCTCTCCATACATTAATGATATGAACCGAATTTATTATTAAAGTCTTATCATTGGTTTGGGACTTTTTTAAAAGTAAGATTTACCGAAATGAATGTATTTTGACTTCACTATGAATGTATGCAAAGTTTCATTATAGGCTTAAAGAATTAGGCATCCTTTTAACAATTAGCATGTTGAACGAGTAATTTTGCATACGGTATATTTTTTTCATTTCAGATATGTCTGATGAAGCGATAATGGGCCTCAATCTGCCCACTGGAATTCCGTTTGTTTATGAGCTTGATGATAATTTCAAGCCAGTAGTATCAATGAAGTTCCTAGGCGATGAAGAGACTGTGAAGAAGGCCATGGAAGCAGTCGCTGCTCAGGGAAAAGCAAAGTGAAATATTTTCTATAAAATATCAGCTATTGACACTTTTTTATTTTCAAGTTGTATATAAGATCACAAAATGATTTTTATTTATTTTATAGCTTCCAATTTATAAAGAAAGTTGTATTTTTCTAAAAGAATAATTTGTTATCATTGTAAATTTTCTAAAATTGATATAAAGTAAACTTGCCTAGCAGGAAAAAATATCTACTTGTTTTAAAATCCTTTTCCATTTATGAGTAGACTAATTCAACTAAATGCAAAAGCAATATGAGTCACTAGAATTTACGACATGCAGTCAATATTTTACTGTGAATACATATTTACATAGAGAAGAGATAGGAGTAGATCGTTCAAGGCATAGGGAACTGTGTGCCGGTTTTGTGTTACATCAAATCGTGCTGGCCACGTAGTTCTGTTCCACAAGGTAATATAGCGCTGACGCCTCTCAATCGATCGCTCACTCACTCTCTGTCTCATCGCCATTTTCTAGTCTACACGTACGCTTTCTAGTTACTCTGAGTTCTAAGAGATGTCGCTAGGATCGGCCCCATCATTTCTGGTCACAAATTTTATAGTTTATTTTTCACTACATCACTAACATCTACAAAGACACAGAGGATAGATCAATACTAGTATTACTATAAAAATAACACCATATTTTGGAGTTATACCGACCTCAATTACAGATAACTAAGCAGTCCAAATATAAACTCGTTTACCGTATAAAATGGTCTAGTTACTAGCCAATATCTAAGTTCGATTTTGAATATTTTATGGTTTTCCTCTGCTTTCAATTCAGGTGCTAATTCAGGACCTCAGGAACTGAGGAGATTTTTCAAATACAGTATAACAGTTCTGTGTGAAACAGAAGAAATCATATTGGTGTGGCGAGTGTTATAGTTATGTGAGTCTATATACCGTCTGAAGGTGTTAATATTTCTTGCAGTATGCTTGAACTCTTTTTTCAAAAGTCCAGTCAAGCAACTCGAAAGCGCTCCAGTCCAGTGAGTAATAGATATGTATTCACAGTAAACTATTGATTGCATGTCGTAAATTCTGTGATGAATCAATACTGTTAACTTCGCAGTTCGTTATGGATCGCAAAATTCACAATCACAATAATTCATTCAATATTCGCATTGGACTTTCTAATGACCTGAAATTCAACTTTTTACAACAGTAAATAAATTGTCTGTGGAAGTTGAATGTTCCATCTTTACAGCTATATGTAAAGAAGCTATTTGTAGCACCCGATATATTGAAGTGTTCAGTTGTATGATTCTTTAGGGCTCCCTCACACTTAGGCCTACATTTCCAACTGCAGGACTGTGAAAGACCCAGCCTGCAATTAGAACTGAGAGTGGATGGGGAATCCGGCAGGCGGATCTTCGGTCTGTCAACTGACGCACGGAGCAATAGTTCAACTATCAGACTGAAGGCGGCAATGCTAGTTAGTGGAGTGGACTGCAGTCCGAACTGTTTTGAAGGGTTTTCAAAAGTCCACCGTTGACAATTCTAACTGGCAGTTCCGGACTGCAGTTTGAACTGCAAGTGGATGCCATTAGCATCCACTTAGGACAGCATTAGAAAAGCACATATATTTTGAGACAGGTTTTATTGATTGCAAAATTCAAACAAGATAGGATCACAACCCTATTCGAAAACAGCACAACGTAAATAATATACAATAAATTATTCTTCACTATTAGGTTTCTGAAACAGAATGACGAGTGATTTGAGCGATTCTGTAACTAGGCCTAGCAATAAACTTGGAAGGAAGCCAATTGTCTGAACTATTATTGCTCATCTATTTTTAAGTCAAGTACTGTATGATAAATTGATAGGCCTAATACAATACAGTTGAAAATTATGAGTAAGAAGAGGAAGTCATGAAATGAATATATCACTGATTCAATAATATTGTGATACATTGATTTTTTTAGTTTCCATCTGGAACTATGAGAAGAGTTGCTAATTCTACTGTAGACTAGAGTAGTAAGCACAAAGCGCCGCTTCCTCTGATCAAATTTGACGCCAACTTATTCAATACTCAATTTAGCAGACAGGTTCAAGCAATTCCTTCAAAAGCTAAGAGATGGCGTTGAGTATTTTACATTTTTTTACCGCTTGGACTATAAACCTGCACATCTAGGACCGTAACCTTTCTAATTATTTGATGCGAACAGCATCTAAATTAGTCGAATATAATGGTCACAGTGCCTACCATGCAGTTTTGCAAAACTCTTTAAAATAGTCTAAACGGATTGTATTGGATTTCAACGTTTCAAATTTCCCAAAAATAGTTCTAGTATTACATATTAATTGGAGAAGACCGACGCCATTAATAATCTATGTGAATTTGCTAGCTTTATTATGGAAAAACCACATGAGTCCAAAAAGAAATGAAGGACCTGATCTGAGATCATCACTTTTCAAACACTTTTGAGCTTCATCAAGGGTTAGTTCAACCACTTCAATCAATTCTCCTTCGCTTTCATTACCACCACCTATAAAATTAATAAGACAGATTAATCAATGTTTGACAGAATACTTATCAAAATGAATTTCTTAAAACTTATAGAAATGAATTTCTATAAATAAGCAGGGGCCTATTGCATGAGAAAATACAAGCTAGTAATACTATACCCTGTTCATCGAGAGTTGACAGAAAGGCTCCTCCTAATAACTAACGGGATAGAGCGCTGGGCTAATACAGAGCAAGGTCATCATCCGAAGAGTGAGTTTTCAGGTCACAGTCATCCCTTACACAAACATTCCCATCCTAGTGTAGCAGTATAGAATAGCGCTAGGACCGCTTGTGAATTGGCGTCACCTTGCCGATAGGAGGAGCCTTTCTGTCAACTCTCGATGAACAGGGTATAGTTGTCAGATGGCAAGTTACCATAGAGACAACTAGTATTACTAGCTTGTATTTCTCATGCAACAGGCCCCAGGTTGAAATAATAATTCTGAAGATAAGTATAATAATACATACATAAAGAAGGAGAAAGTTCAATTTGTTGAAGCACTAATGCGAATAATAAAATAAACATTTCATATCAAATCCTGGCCTTCACCAAAGTATTTTTGTCAAAGATTCAACTTCAAATTCAAAAATAAGAGTTATATTAACGGTGAGCTATTCGATTTGTATAATTTTCAATTATTATATTATAAAATTATACAGTATTATAAAAAAATGATATCAAGTCAACACAGTATTATAAAGTAATGATACCATGTCATGCCAAGTGAAATTTGAGTGACGTGTTTCTGACGAGGCAAAAATCTAATCAAGAACACCGTGAATCGAACTGTAATAAGATATCCGTATACAGTACTGTATTTATCAAATATTAAGACCGATGTTACTGAGCCAATTGACATAAGTACAGAACAAGTTTATTATTAGTACGAAAGTAGATTGTATACAGTGGGTCCTATGTTATTCAAACGGCATTCAATAAATGAATGAACGTAAACTAAGTTTAATGGTAGACTGAATGCTGTGCGTAATTCTGCAGAATCAGAATAAAATATTAAGTTCAACATTTTTGTTTCAGCTGAATTGACAGATTGATTCACATTTTCTCACCTTTTCCAGTCTTCATGCTGTCAGTAACTTCTGTATAGTACATCGTTTGAAAATTGCCATTCAGTGCGCCTTGCCTGAAACCACAATGATCAATTTTATTAATATTTTTACGAGTAGGCCTACTAATACCGAAACTACTGCAATTTCCAAAAAGTTACAAAACTATTAAAACTTTTAGCAAATTTGAAAATATTTAGTTTATCAATATCAAGGCTATTTCCTATTTTTTGGTATTGTATTACTCAAATATTTTTAGAATAACTTGCCTAAAGATGAATTATTAAAAAAATATGGTCTCAGTACGTACATAAAGTTATACATATTATATTAAATGAAGCTTTAGAGAGCTGTTCAGCTGTATAATAGAGTACGCATACATTGTACAAGTTCATTTATTTACCTATTTATTCAAAAATGTACAATTGATACTTAAGAGAAGGAAAGACAGCATGTTAAGCCTATACAAATGGAATAAACTAATTGATGCATTATTAAGGACCCGATAGGGCCTTAATGCGATCGTACTGGTATCCGTCCGTCCGCACGATATCTAACGATCGTAGTTTTGAAATTTGGAATATAATATCTTCATAGAACAAGTAAGAAGCCCATTGATTTTGAACATTGAGAGTTGAATTTAAAAACGTTACAAGCAAAAATGTAGGTATTTTAACCTCCATTTATGTACTATGCATGCTATGGAGCACAAGGTCCGGGGTTCGAATCTCGGTCTTGGCTACTTTTTTGCAACTGATTTTGATTTTATTCAAGTAGTTATTCATGTCAGGAACTGTAATTTCATTTTAAAAATGATATTAGGAATTTTATTCGAGAATAATATTACATTTAAAATTAAATTTGATATCAACTGTAAAAATTAAATTTTTATTTGTGAACACTATACCATATCGGGTCCTTTCATACATCGTTGTATTGGTTCATTTACCTGCAAGTCAGGATCTTTTCCAATTTATCGACAGGCACATCGTATCCACATTCTTCCATGACTTCTTCTCGAGCTATCTCAATGAGTGGCAGATTTTTGTCAACAATTCCAGCACATAGCTCTAGGGTGAGACCCAGTTCAGCTGTGTACTTTTCAGTATCAATGACATTTCTATCTTTTTCTGGGATTGAATTCAAGTAGATAGCTGCAACAATAATATTGAAAATTATTTTCAATCTCGTTATACTCTACAAGCTGGGTACCTTATAAGCATCTAATATTTATCTGAAGCCCTTGCCTTTATAAGAGCATGTGAATTTGAATTCTTAATTATTTTGTAAAATATTTTTCAAATTGCAATTTTAAAATGTGATTTCGCTAAATCGAAGTGATATGGGTTAATGATTTGTCTGAGAAGTTTCACATACAGTAATTATTTCATTAATTTATATATTTAAAAAAAAATCATTCAGACTTGAATACATGCAACAGCAAGCGAATTTACATTGAAGACCCAACTCTCAATATTGATAAAATAATAAATAGGAGTTTCAATAATCGTACAATGGTTTTTCTAGGCTGATGCCTACATGAGCCCTAGGCTTGTGCATGAGTAATAATTCATCAATGGAAAAGGATTTCAAAACAAGAAGAATTTTTTCCTGCTAGGTATGTTTACTTTATATCAATTTAAGAAAATTTACAACAAAACTAGTGTTTGGAACTGTATTTGGTAGTGTACTTTACACATTACTTGCTGTGAATAGTTAATGAATAATATAATTACCAGGCCTGAACTGTCTCACACAGACTAGGACTTTCCTTGTTACATTGAAAATTATAATGTAAACGCTGAAAAAAGATAAAATTAAAAACTATCAAAGTTACTTTGACTTATACTTACAACTAAGCCTAATTGCTAAGAATTAAAATATACATTTCTTTAGTATAAGGCACCTAAAGTTTAAAAGAGTATTCGAGGAAAAATTCAATTAAATCATCAATGAAAAACAAGTATTGCAATAAAAAATGTCCTTTTTCACTATTATGAATTAATAAACTGCCAATTATAATGCCAATTGACAAATTTATTATTGTGTAGATTTTTATTTTTATTTCAATATGATTTTGTTAATTTTTATTCGGGTGAAAAGATTATATTCTGTCAAGTATTTTGGTTAAGTGGACCTTCTGAATTTGGGCTCTATTTTTTGTGAAAAATTTATTGTTAGTAACTCAAGGCATGGCCGCATTGTTTCAAAGAATAGTCACAACATAGTTGTAAATGCCTAAATAGATTGCACCGATGGAATGTTTCCTTTTAAATCAAGTGGCCGTAAAGATAGTAGAGTATTATTTTCATTGGCGTAGAATCGTACAGAAACTCATCAAATAGCTACTTAGAGCCGTATTCACTTTCGTAATTGTTTTTTTAGAAAATACGAAAATCCAAGCTAAACAGACAGATAGTAATAATAAGTAACATTTAAAAAAATAATTAGAAAAAAATTGATCAAAAACTCAAATTAATAATATTTGTATTTGTTTTTTAGAATATTCAAAATTAGAAAATATTCACAAATATTGAATAAAACGACAAAATATGATCAACCAGATCTGTGTGTTTAGCGTGTGATTGTCATTTTGTGAAATTTTACTCAAGAAAGGAACGTTTAAACGGATCTTGAAGTTCTAGAAGCTCTACTGCCATAGCTCTTATCAGTGGAAAATCAGGAAGAGCTTTATCACTTATTAAAGCTGGAATCTATCACTAAAATTCACCTCACTACATTATGATGATAAATATTGAAAAATTACCTTTCATGGACTTTTATCATATCCCATGTCTTTTGCACTCCATTCTGTAATAAAATCAGAAAAATTTGATAATTGTAAAATACATAAAAATGAGGTTTCTTGAATGTTTCTTGATCAAATGAAGATGTCACAAGAATTGATTTTTCAATCAAATTTACAAAGTGATACTTTTCAGATAGAAACATGGTCGATTTTCATTCAAAATTAGCTTACAATCAAATTAATCTCGAGGCCTGTTTCAAAAAACTTAGAAGTCAAGAAATACAGGTGAAATCACAACCTCACATACTCGAACAGATTAACAGTGAGTAGAAGTATTATTCACTATAATAATAAAATTAAAAAAATTATAACAAATATTTCAAATATTGTTATTGTTTATTTCACTACCTATCATAGAAGGGATAATATCAGTAACTAGCTGGCCTAATGTAGCCTCAATAATATTGGAACGTTGTCCAGTTGTGCGTTCAAGCCTGAATCTAGAGTAGGCCGTGTCAAACATCTACCATCTTGCACTGCGGTGCGGCTGTGGCCCACAGCTTTATATAATAGGTGATTGTGATAATGAGAGTTATCCACTACCTATTATAATGAGAGTGGGTAATGAGAGATGATGACTACTAAATGAACAATCAGTTCGGATTAAATAAGCTGTGTTATTGAATCAAATGCTAAAGAATGCCTGTCTTTAAACCAATCATATTAAAAAAGAATTCATCCAAGATATTGCAATAACTTTTTAAAATAAGGCTATGATGTTTTAGACCACTTTAGTAGTAATTTCAAGAGGAAAAATACAATAATCCATTATTTTTTCTTGGCAACTGGTTAAATTACTGATAAAAAAACAATATAGACCTACCAAGCCTAAAGATGCGTTTAGACTATGACTGTAACAGTAACGTTTTCATAAAACATTTATTTTAAAAATAAGTTTCATAAAAATGTTGTATAACAAATGTTTTATAACAAAATTACATATCCTAGTCGAAACGCACCTTTAATGTAATTTATCTGCCCTTCAAGTTTTTTAAATTGTTGGGTGTCATTTTACAATAAAAAAACATGTATTTAGACGTTATGATTTTTACGTCTATTTGTTTTATTTGACATTTAAAAAGTTATGTAGCTTAAGCTTACCTAGACTACAGTAAGTTAGGCTCTACTTACTTCTTTAAAGTGCATTTGGTAAGGTGTGATATATTTTGACTCCTTCAATTCCGTCAGTCTGACATCAGAAATGTTAAACATATTGAACTTGAAATTAATGTTCTATTAATGTTATAGGCGATAAATTATTTTTTATAAAATGATTTTTGCAGTTTTGCAGGCAGTTAAAACTCTTGATCAAGGTAGGGTAGTGTACGCTGTACTACGAACGTTTGATTTTGAGGTTATGATCTCACTCCTCACTCAACTGACGTCACGCTCACACGGTTACCACAGATGGCTCGTTCTGGGAGACAATTCATGGGAACACGATATGCACTGCCTCTGGTGCACCAAGAAACATACATCGCGTTCATGGGAGTTCTTGATTGCCATTTCAGATGGGGGAAGCTCACATTAGTTCGATGGTCCATAGACCCTTCTTTACGAGTTAAAGAAATACAAGAGAAGGTCTATGGTCCATGGAACCTTTTAAATTTATTAAGAATTTCTACGCTTTTGGCTCTATGTACCATCGACCCGAAATGAATAGTTAATGAATATAAGTAAAAGCGGGTCTATGGACCATAGACCCAGAATTAATTATTTTTAAATATAAGTAAAAGAGGGTCTATGGACCATAGAGCCATTTTACATTAAATACTAAAATAAACTGATCCTGGATCTATGGTACATAGAACCACTACTATTTTGATACAAGGGTCTATGGACCATAGAACTGATGTGTAATAGAACCAGTCCCTTTCAGATCAAGCCAGCTAGCTTCCGTGCAGTTAAACGAGTGCAGAGAAGAAAGGAAAGATTAAAAATAAATGAAAATTATATTAAATACTCAAACAGAAATGTATTATACTGCAGCCTGCTCATTGAAAAGATTCAAGATTAAATACGGAACAGACAACTTCTTATTTTCCTTTTTCCATATAATATTGGAATTTGTCAAGTTTGTGTAGTGTATAAGTTAATATGAATTTATATCATTATATATTTTCATTCATTTTTTCTCTCATTAAATGTATTTTTAATTTTTTTTATCTTCTCTTCAGAATACCGTATCAAGTTACATTCACTTGAGTTTTTTCTTTCACCTTTTTACAGAACATTGATCGCCTTATAATAATTTCATTCACACAACTTCTGTTTTGTTGCATAGATATTAATATGACCATTTTAATAATGGACAAAAAAAAGGCAACTCACATATAGATTATTCTTGGAAGTGCTATATAATTCATCTGTAAATATAAAATGATTTTTGTACTTTGAATATTGTATTGTATTTACTGAGAAATAAACATTTAATTATTTATATACCTATTTATCATATACCTCAGAGACCCTGAACTGATCAGGAGTGACCTGAAAACTCTGACACCAGACCTGAGTCAGCCAAGTTACACGGAATTATTATTATTATCAATAACATGGAACCTTATCTAATAGAGACTGTATAATTATACCACAGAATAGAAAAGGTTTGTTGTCTATTCTGTGATTATACAGTCTCTGTATTATCTAAGATGAATATATTTTTATTATTGAAGATTGTTTCTGAGGAAAGATCATTACAGTACTAAAATTTTTAATTTGGGATTTTGTACAGGATGAATCAAGCAGTGTCCAAATGCTGCGACAAATTGTATCAATCTGATTGAGCCTAGTCATCCACTGGAACCAATTATGTCAGAAAGCGACCAATCATCCGAAATGCTAACATTGAATCAAATGGCCAGCTGTTTGGACATTGGATGCTTTCTGTAACCGGTTCGAGTATGGACCAGTCAGTGTGCATTGCCCTATTTGTTTGTATAGAGAGGAAGATCATAAGACCAACATGCCTGCCAGTAACCTACACGTCTACTGGTATCGTGAAACCGCGCTATAATGGATTTTTCTAATCTTTAACACAAACCAAAGGAGTAAATTTGTTTATTGTAATGTTCTGTTCATATTCCATGAAGACATGAAAGATTTTTATTCCTTTATATAGAGTGACCTCTTTTCTAAGCTAAAATTTATGTTTGTTATTTATTCACATTTTTTATGTCAAAACTCCTTTTTTAGTAAGCAGGAAAGGGACAGATAACAAAAATAATTTATGTTCAATTATCCTTCCCCCAAGATCTGGAATTCATTTATTATTGTCTCTTTCACTAAAACCAGAGACAATTGGAACTAAAATAGTACTCCAATTGTCTCTGCTAAAACTGAACTATGAACTTATTAGACATCTAAAAAAAATTATCAATAGATAATTGTATACAAGTACAGTTCGAGACTGAACTCTGTGTCCCTCAAATGAATGCAAAATCATTGCAATCAGGGACATGGAGCTCAATCTCGGCCAGTAACACTTCTTACTAATGTGGAACTTACCTACCAAGATAATAGTATATAGAAAGACTTACACTAATTCTTTCAAGTAATAGCTCTTAAACATAGCGTATAATAAACTTAATATATCCTGGTCTCAATATAATATATAGCCTAAAATCCTAAGATTTAAGTGTTGAGTAAAATTCAACTCAATTCGAAAATTCACTATTCCTCATCATAAAAATACAAAAATGAATAATACCGAAATTCTGTCATCAATAGAAATTGTTTTTTAAGAAGATGATTCACTGTCAAGATTCACTGAATGAATGAATTGAATAAACAGGTTAACAGAAAGATATAAACTGAATACCTATAAACTGAGTATAAAGATTCTCAGACGAGTATTATCCAGCCAACAATTTCTCCATTGCTCTATGGAATGCAATCAGAGCTCTTTGAGAAAACATGTTCTACTTTAGTGGAATTCTGAAGAATGATCTAGATTTTGTCCAAGATTTCTCTTTTAATAATATAAATACTACCTACTTTGAAACTTTATACAAAAATAATTATCAACTATAGTATTCCATAATCACCATACAATTGACAAGTAGTGTATAATACAATATCTGAATGAACAGAGCACAGTCTGCTCGAGATTAGTTTTCTGTTAATTTCTGTATTTTTTCAGGAATAAATTAATAGTTAAGATTGCCAGAAAATAATAAGCTATTATAGAAAGAAAAAAGCATTTATTTAGAGAAAATCGTTCATCATGTGACATCGTTCAGTTCAAGTTTCAATCCATTCTTTTTCACCTGAAAATGAAAAGAAATAAATTCTAAGAGATAAATTCACATTGGAATAATAGGCCTAAATGAATTTCAAATTTTCCAAATGAGCCAATATCTTGTATGAGATCATAATAAAACTTTTTCAGTAGAGAGAAATAATTTTGTTCATTACATCAGACTAAAAACTTCAATTACTAGTTCCTAGTTAAATTTGGTCTTATCCGCCTATACACTGAAGTAAAAATATATTATCCCAGTCAGATTATCTACAAAATAGAACAACTTGATAAAAAAAACTGAGCAGAACAATATTATTACGTAATATGACAAGCAACTGCTTCATAGAAAATGAACTATAGTGGTAGGGTTCACTCAACACCAGTTGAGTGTTCTCCATTGAAAACTATCATATTGTATATAGTTCATGATGACAATGATTAAATTATAATTTCTAAAAAGTTCATTTCCAATTAGTTTTATTTCTAAAAGCGGACTGAAAAACTTAGCTCCAACGATAGTTTATCTAGATGAACTCTAGTTCACTATAAATAATCTTGGCTGAGATTTGACAGTGTTACCTCTTCAAATAAGCCCTTCAAGTCGATATTGCTCTGGTCTTGAAATGCTTGAATGGAATGGACTTCAAGTTCTTTATCATGCCATCTGTGTGGCTTTTCACCAACTTTGATTTTCTTCGGAGCAGGAATTGCTGGCTTGAACGCCATTTCTAGAGGGTTGTAATCATTGAATATTTCTCTGCTTGACCTACGAACACACAAAAATTTAGTAGCTAAGTTACCTTATTCTTATAGTACAGGTCTAATGATTTTGACAAAAAATTTCATAATTTATAGGCTAAGAAGCACTTAAAGAGCATGGAGATTAATTTAAAGTTCTATTATAGAAAACGCTATTTACAGAATAGCTATGCAGCTCATTATAGTACGAAATGAAGGAACAAGGAGAACCATTAACACAAATAACATTTTGATAGGTAGTAAACATTTCTATGGAAAGTATTTTCATGATTTCTCGTGTAAAGTGAAGATATATTGAAATTTAAACTTTGCTAGAAGTTCTGTAAAAACGTTATAAATATAATATAAGTTCTACAGAGCATTGCAGAAGGTGTGAGGAAGCAATGATCATTACTGTTGCAATTTCAAAGCTAAAACATTAGTTTAAAACTGAAAATTTAAAAAACCACATCACAAAGAATCACACATAAGTTTCTAATATGAGAGAATAAATACTTTATAATAAAGAAGCCTACTTACAATTTACCGATCTCAGGAGCAAGAGTTCCCTCACCAGTTGTGGGCAAATTTTTCATCAGATGGTCAGACATTTTGCAAACCACAGGATGATAGTGCCTCTGAAAAATAGATTCCATGCTTGAGTGAAAACACGAATTTCAATCAACCAGTTTAAAATATTTTCAATCTTCTTGATCACGATTGATATTGCTGAATGATATTCAATCTATTTTATGAAGAAAGGTCTGGTTTTTCAAAATTGCTTTAAAAATCTAATTTTTCATCCTTCTTGTATTCTCACTTTCCTTTCTTGTATTGCTCATTTCCCTTCGAAGGGATTCTAGAGATTAAGTTGGGAAACCACTAGTTGCACCCAATACATTAGTTCAGCTAATCACATGAATAAAAATTGAATGAAAAGTTTGAAAGTTTCACTTACCCTCAGAGAAGTCAACTCGAAAAGACAAGAGCTAGCAGCATTGCAGTGCTCCGGATCTTCAAGTTCTGGAAGAAAGATGCCTTGCCCAATAGAAGCATCCGATTCTAGCAGTATGTCGACTGCCTTATTCAACTGCATCAGATAAAAAATAAATTGAAGCGAGAAGTGTTTTAACTAAACAGTTTTAAGAAAATGCGCTAATAAAATTGGTTAAATACTTTTGCTCACATAGTTTAATCACTCAATTTCAGACAAATGTGAATTTCTAGATCTTCAACAATTTGTGATGTTAAAAATATTGACTTTCACTTGGAATTACTGACCTTTCAATAATTCTAAATAAAATTTTCCCACTTGAAGAAGCGCATTGAATTCTCATTCAACTAATTTTCAATCTAAGGAAACCTTTTTCAATGAGTAAACGTTCCTACTTTCTGAAGCGCTTTAAAATCTCATTGGACTCATTTATGAGAGTGAATAGAGTTAAATTCTATGTACACTTGAAATAATAACTGCAAGTCGATAATATCAAGTTCATATTTAAAAAAATTCTTATCTTGTATTCAAAATTGTTGGTACTTTGCTTATATTTTTGGACTGGAAATTTCTGTGTTGAAGTGGAGTAAAAACGGAATCTAAGGGTAAAATTTACTAGGCTTGACGTTGAATGCACTGCGCATGCGTCAATGACACCAGACCAATCATGTTGGCCCTGAATTATCAAAATTCGGGAAGAAACAGTTTTGGGCCAAGTCTGTTGTTTCTCTCCCAAATCACCTTATGATGATTTTTGTATTAATAAATGAGTTGAATTGAATATAGTTACAATAAGAGTTTTTCACTTATGTTTATAAAGATCTAATATGAATACAAAACATCACATAAATAAATAATCGAAATACAGTACAATATTCTACCTCAGTTTACAAAAAGCAATTGGATGTTCATATTTCTAAATAGCGAAAATTCTTAATAATAAATCTTATTGATACTCTGAAGTTTGACATCAATGTTTCTGGTGCAGATTGAGAAGCCTGATCACATTGAATACTAAAGACCTATTTCAAGAAAGTCAATTATATACAACCGCTGTAAAATGACGTCATTTGACTGAACCAATGCAACGAAAGCCCTATAAATCTCAAACATCGAATGAAGTCATTTCACAATGTATCAATGCTATTAACTTTCATGTAATGACCGTAAGTTTCTAGTGGAGGCGAATCACACTAATCTTATTGGTGAATATTTTTATACTAAATCTATGTACAGGATTTGATATTACTGAGGTGGATTTAAACGTAGCATGTCATGTCCATGCCGTGCGATTTTGAAAACCTCCTCCTTCTTCTTCTTCTTTGTCTCACCCCAGTGTGCCATTACAGCGTTTGGGTAGACGATTTTGACAACCGGTAACCTTAATAGCTATGATTAGCTATGTCCACACTTGTTGTAGGTGAAAAGTATGAGAACGGCTTGATATCTCATAATACAAAAGTAATTTGATGGTAGGGCTGACTGAGGATCCTATTCAAATCAAAAATACTAATTTACAGTGACTTTTTCAAATTTAGTCCGCCATCTTGGATTTGCCATTATTTTTTAAATAATGAGGTGGTGATGCGATACATGATTTTAATACAGAGTTTTAAAGCAGAGTAAATGGCGAAACCGCACAAACTGATTTAAAGTGAATATTTCTTATTAATAGTTGAAGTATCTTATAAACGGTTTGACATATCGATGTGCGGTTTTCGCCATTCATTTTCTCTTGAAATTCTGTATTGAAATCATGTATAACATGACCACCTTCCCATTTAAAAAAATGAAGTTAGATTCAATATGGCGGATCAAAGATGGCCGACCAGATTTTTCAAGTCACATTAAAGTAGTATTTTCAATTTAAGTACGATCCCCAATGTCACCTACCGTCAAATTACCTTCATATAAGAAATATTAAGCCGTTTCCATAATTTTCACCAACCCTGTATAATGTATGTAATGAAAAGCGTTATTACCTGTACAACTTGTTTGATGAGGGTGAGACAAGATAGCGATCCGTTGTGCTGAAGTTGCAGGGCCAATGTGCCCAGTCGCTTTGAAAAAGCCAGCAATCGCTGACGAGTGATTCGCTTTCTTCGTTTCAGTACAACAATTTCCAGAGAATCCAAAACAAGTCTGATATTTTCAGGTTCATGGCCTATTTAGAAAATTAAAGAATTTAAACAACAAAATTTGAAAATTCATTAAAATGAAAATATGATTTTCTTATTCAACTTTCTTATTTAATAACTTTTCTTATTTAACTATTTTCTTAATACTCAACTCAGGAATCTTACAAGTTGGTACCAAAGTTATAAACTTAATGGAGAGCTACGCAATTACTACTGGAGAATTGAAAATGACATACTGTATTCAAATCTAAATAGAATAATTTCACACAAGATAATTTTTAGAATTGCTTAAATGGTTTCAATTGCTAAGATAACGGTTTAAAGTATATTTTCATAAGTACAATATGATTTGATTTACAGAAATATTGAACAGAACACATATTGGGCCGTGATTAAAATAAATATAATATTGATCATTAATTTTGAATGTCTATACTGAAACATCAATGATAGGGAAAATACCGGCAAATGGAATAGCCAATTGATCAATGATCAATAATGATTGATCAATTGATCTCTACACACACGCACACACACGATTATTACAATTTACCGCACTATTTTATATTACACGATGATACAAAATACCATTATATTCTCTACCCAAGTTTCATGAAAAAATTATCATTATTAAATGTTATAACCTGAAAAGGTCTCATTGTAACAATTCTTTTCAAAGTAGCCTAACATTAGTCCGTAAACGTGACACTTTAACCATTTTAACCAAGTAATCAGTAGGCATACAATAATATCAGTATTAAAAGCTTAGTACAAACAATCAAATTACACTATAATTGCAATGAACATTATTAGATCATGATCTGTCAACATTTATCCCATCAATTCAAGACAAAAGTGACTAGAGATTCGAGTTATACGAGAATTAGTGATCAGATTTTTTTTAGGTTGGCGCTTGGCGAATGATTGTTATTTAACGTTTCCATGGTAACAAGCTCTGTCTCCAGTCTTTAAGCAAAGTCTGCAAGAATGAATCGATCCAGCTGACACGAGCAGTTTATATGAAAAAATTAAGAGCTGACATTATAGTGTATTTTCAGTAAGACATGTTTTCAGTCTTATGTTTTTGAATTGGAAGAGACAGGCAGGTGTGTAGGTGCGTCTGTGTGCGTAATCAACAAACTTGTAAGTGTTCTCCCCTCCCCCTACGCTCGTTTGATCTAGGCACCACCCTGAAAACATTCTATTCTTCAAGACTGAAAGCAGTTTTAAAGAGTAAAAGAAAACTTATGTTTCAGGATGAGTTACAAATATCAACAACATCGAAAAATTCAACGAATATTGTTTGAAGTACTGACCTGCATCAACAAGAAGCATATTTCTATAGAGATGTGTATAAAAGTTGGTTGGATCAATTGCTAACGATTCTCCAATGCCGGAAAGAATAGTGAATACCGTCTGAATACACAGCAAACGCTGACGTAATCCCAAATTTCCTTCATCCATCAAACGGCTGAGAACCAAGACCAAATCTTGGTAGAATTCCAAATTTATGAGGTGTGCAAATCTAGAAGTAAATGCATTCATACAATTAGTTCATCATCTCGGACAAGAAACGTGAAGCGAATTGAAAAGATTCATCAGTAAATGCTAGGCTTTTCGAACAAGTTCTGATATTATAATCATCGCACGATGAGAACAGAGTTGGTTTATCACCTTAGGTGTGTGTGATTGCAGTGGTGAGAGTGAGTGCATCTTGTGTACCTTTTAACTATTAAAGAAGTTCACGTCATTTGATAGAGATGTTAAATATAGAGAACAATAATTATTTTCACCTTCGTCCATTAATTGTTCATTCAGAGATACAGCCTGTTCAAGATACAAAATTATTATAATAATTGATTAAAGTATTTTTAACGAGTATACTCACTTTGCAATGCCTTCAAGAGTTGAACAAAGCAGTTTTGATGTTGGGTCGTTTTTCAGAATACGAAAGTATACAGTGAATACAACTTTAATTACTTCCGTGAGTGTTTTATGTTTCGTTTGTTTATTTTCTTCCGCTTTAGTTTCTAGTAGTTCCTTTTCTAATTGCTCCAATCTTTTGCTTGCCTAAAAAACGAAAAGAAATCAAAACTTACATATTATAAGATGTGCAGTGAGCGTAATATCACTGCTGCATCCTTAGATAAGCAGTAAAACTAAATAATGGAACAGAACATTAGAAGAAAACGCAATTATTCTAGACACAGAATAAATCACAATTGGAAAACAATATTAAAACAAATTGTGACCAAAACATAGCATATGATATCTGCTAAAATCGCCTACGAGACTAATAAAATTTATTTGCAGGAAGATCATGAATAACCATGAACTGCGTATTTGAGACCATAATAATTTATGAGAAACTGATAATGACAAAAATTATTTATTACAAAGTGAAAAACCAATCATTGTTTATTGCTATACTTGAATCAAATTACCTAATTGTATTTCTGAGTTGTGTAACACTGTAAAAGATTTGCGAAAAATAAAATTTATTTATCTAAATAAGAATAATATAATATCATAGATGGTGTAGTTTGAAAAATATGTATAAAAATTGCAATATTTCTGACATTATTACCTTTCTTTCTTTTTTGGACATGCTCAACAACTTTTGCCGCCTAGTTTGAAACTTTTTCTCTCTCAACTCTGCTTCTTTCTCCTGGTCCAGATTAACTTCCTTGATTCTCAGTGATAAGAATACGGACACCACTTCTGAATGAACAGCATTGGTCCTGGACTTGACTAACAAATTTATTTTACGCACAATCTGTAAAAAAAATTGAATAAATTCTACATGAAAAGGTTTTGAGCTCAGGAATGAAGAGAAAATCAAAAATTTCAATTTCAAAATAAATTATTCAAAATCCGTAATCAAAGAATTATGGGTAGTATGGATATGTAAAATCAATTTAATCTTATACATAACTGTCAACGTTTTTGGCTCAAGTTCAAAGCAACCTAGCTTAAGCAGAATAATAAAACATTAATAATGTACAATACTGTTAAGCCGTTTTGCATAACAGCACAAAATTCTATTTATTAGATCATCAAGAATATCCTGATGAGAGAAAAAATCATGTCCTGCTCATGAAAAGAATGAAAACAAAAGCAGATGATCCATTGCTTGGTTACAAAAGTTTTGTGAGTTTGATCAAGAACATGATGCTTAATAGTGTAATAAAAAGTTAATTATCCACAGCTCTGTTTTGTCAGATATGTTGAAGGTGTTCTGGCTCTAGCACGAGTAGGTGAAAGGTTAATATACCCAAGAATATTAATAAACTGAAACAATATGCTTAAAATGATATCAAACACCAAATTAATTTTACAAGACTTGGAAAATTGTAGCCAATTACTTACAAATAAAGACAGCTCTCCTTTCTTATCCTGTCTGAAAATCTGGGATAAACATTTTGATACAATACTCCGAACCTCGGTTTTTGGGTTATTGAGATACAATACCAGAAGCTGGGCTATGTTCTGGGAGTAGTTGAAATAGGGATGTGAAACCAATAAGTCGCAGATCAGCTTTAGACACAGCATTCCTAGGTCCACAGTTTGCTGAAAATGAGAAGCAACAAATTAGAATAAATTATCTCTAACGAAGTATCAAACACATTGTGAATGCTACATGAATAATTTGAAAAAAGTTAAATGTTTTGGTATGTACTATTATTTTTATATTCCACTTTCAGCCAGATATGAAGATGGAAGGAAATGAATATGGCATTAATTGGGAATTTCGTTCAATTAATTATTATTCCACTTTCCATGAGTAAAGTCATTCAAGTCACAACAGGCTTTTGCCAGAAACTCTCTTCCTATTCATAATTATCAAACGTCCAAATCTACGAGTTTATGTATGATACTTAATAGATTTATTTATTTATTCATCTATTGAAAAAATACATTTTACAATATGGGGAGAATCAACAGACATTCGCCCAAAACTGCTTCTATCCCAAATCTAGATAAATAGCCCAGAGGTTATGTTAATGATCCATCTTCCCGAAAATCTGATTCCAAAAAACAATCAACAACAATAATTTTGGATTCATAAGATTACTATATGCCAAACAAAAATTCATAAAACCAGAATACTAAAATTTCATAAAATAGTAAATTTCCAATCAAGTTTCGCGACAAAAATACTCACATCATACTTTCTTAGCAAAAACTAGAATGAAACAAATATGCTTACAGTGCTGTGAAGTCTTGTGTCGCCTTTCTTTTTGTTCAAAATTGAGATGAATTTCTCAATCTTCGTCAAAAACTCTCGATAATTCTTCAGAAGTAGTTTCTCGTAGTTCTGCAGTGTATAGACGTCTTTTTTCACTAAGGAGGAAAACAGATGAATATCGATTGAAATAAATTTTTCTATTTTGGAAAGAATGATAACTTGATTTGATACTAGAAAACTTAGAAAAAGTTTTCAAAGATCAATTTTCAAAGAACAATCTAGAGTTACTCTAGAATACGAGTAATAAATATAAAGAAATGTCAATTGAAGTAAATTTTTCAATTTTGGGAAGAATGAAAACTTGATTTAATACTAGAAAACATTGAAAACTCTAGAATGCGAGTGAGTAATAAATCTACAGAAATGTCATCCTAAATTACTTCTGAACTAATATACTTCCCCTTTCTCGTAATTTCTGTAATATATCTATTACATTATGATTATTTGCATCTAGTTGTACATTTCAAAATGATTAGAGCAAAATAAACTTTCCATAACCGTTCAGTGGCATGATGTATTATGAAATCAAATATGAATCTTTAATGTGTTACATTTTATTTCTGATGTATCCTGTTGCCTGATGTGGTAGGATGGTAGGATATCTTTGAATATTTCTGCCAAAGAGACAATCGCCAGTTTTTTGACGGAGAATGCTAATTCTTGTCTGTACTCTTTCGCCATTTCATTCAGTGTTTTCAAGTTGTTGACCTGAAACGGGAACAAACAAGTTAGGAAGCTGAAAATACTTGAAATATGAAACAGGAATATAACACAACAATATCTTTAATACTACTTAATCAAAAAGATAGAAATTGGCTTTCAACTTTTTTCGTTCCAAGAGGCCACCTCTTCAAGTAGTCCATAATCGTCTTGTAGTTATATTATTCGTAAGTATACCAAAAGCCAGTTTCATAAATTTCATATGACTGTGGAATTTATATGTTTTGAAAGATTCAACTTTCGATTAGCGTACAGTAGGCTACTTATAATCAACCAATTTAGTTTACTGAATAATTTTAGAGTAGTTGAGACAGTTTCTATGTTTCTATTTTTTATGGTAGCTCATTCATATTAATGATGTATGTATAACGTTACTCCTCTATAATCAATTTTCACCTTTCATCACTTATGACACAGTTGAAGCATATTCCTATCAACATATTATATTGATCTTTTCATTAAGGATAGTTAGTTACCTGTGCTTATAATCAGCTATTCGAATTCATTAATAACGATTTCAGCATAAAACTTTCATAAATAAGAATACCCTAAAATTATAACTGCATCAAAGATACGGATGGAAAAATGTTGACCAGTTAGACTATACTAAGGCTTATGATTAAAAATATGTAAGGCTAAGGCCAGACTACAAGTGCTAAGCTGAGTGACAAGGTAGGAGCTACGACACTCACTGTTCACATTACAAGGCTTCTAGCTTGGTGACTCACAATTCATTTGCGACGTCTTTTTTGTGAGAACAAAACAAATACATGTCGCTCTCTAAACTGAATTTTAGTTAACTAGCTTCAATATCAAAATTTTATACAGTAGTGTAGATCCATGCTGTTACTACTGTTTTTGTTAATACAGCAGCACGTTTGCTAGGCTACTCGGATTCTGTCTTATCTTAGTATCAGCTGACCTGTCACTTTTGTCACTATTGAAAAAGCGGGCAAAGCACTAGGTGACTGGAAGCGTTTACCAACATGTCCGTTCTCTAAGCGACTAGCTTGGTGACTAATAAAGTTCCTACCATAGCACGTCGCTCGCAGTGTGGCCAACTGCAATAGTACGCAATGTGTTCGTTCACTAGAATCAGTCACTATGCGAGTCACTTGGCTCTTAGCACCAAGCAAAGCTCCTTGTAGTGTGGCTTAGCCTTACGATTAAAAATATGCTAGATGAAAGAGATTGGGAAATGAATTTGAGGCAGCTATCACTTTACTCACATGTTGTTGCGGATCTTCAAGAACGGCGGTGGCCAAAAGACCAATCCGAAACCTGACCTTTGCCAAAGCTTTCTCTCTCCAGGCGATCATTTCGGCCGCTGACACGGGAACAGAAAGATCGCGACCAGTTGCACTCTCCTCCTCTATTTCGTCTTCTTTCTCTTTAACGTCATTCTCCGCTTCTAGTTCTCCGTTGGCATCTTCATTTTCAACTTCTATGAGGAACATCGAGAAACAAGAAAATCAATTAGCCTGAACGGTTATAATGAGAACCGATATAAAGTATAATGATATTCCAAAGTAAAATGTTTCAAATAAATACAACTTGGCGTTAATGAAGTCAAAATTAATTGGGCTTTCAAAAATAATAATTTTTCCAGAATTGAAAATTTTTATAAAATCTCAAATAATATAGCTTCTTGCTTGATAAGGCTACTCTATTCTCACACATCATAAGTTCCAAGCTACACTTTGTAACAACAATATCAATTACTCCGTGTAAGTTGAATTTTGGATCGCCTTTTTTGAGAAAACAATCAAAGTGTTTCAATCACACTTACAAAATTATCTCGCATTTATTGAAGAGTTGCGAGAGGATTAAAAGGCGTATCCAAAGCTGTTTCTCTCCCTAATCTTGTTAAATAATATGGTTCTAAATTAGGATAATTATGTTTCCATTTTTTCAAATCGAAAATTACAGCCCAAAAATACATGATTGATTGATTGATTGGCTGCCTTTATTTCCTGGGAGGGCGAAGTTAGGGCACAGCCGGCCCTCTCTTACACTTAACTCTCAGTAGACTGTAACGTAGACTGTAACGGGTGGGAGAAGAAGAGGAGTAGTATAATTATCTTTATATAGGGTGTTTTAGAACTCCCTACCAATACTCTAAGGGTTCCCAACAAGATTTTTCCAAGGACCCCTTTATCCATTTATTATAGTTACACGGACCCCCACTACTTCTCAAACTCACAGTTGATAATTTACAGAAGTTCATAACTCAATTTTTTATAAGAAACAGTTGACATTTCGAGAAAAGGATAGGTTTTTTCAATTTGTTCATTATCATTATTTAAATAACGTGAAAATAAGTAAGCGGTTATAATATTGAAAAAAACATAATGATCATAATTTGTTTGCATTCATAATAATTTTTGTGTTATTATTGCAGTGTTATGGTCAAGTCAGTGAGGAAATCGTTTTAATAATTTGGTTTCAATAAGGAGAATACGATCCTTGTCCCTCTCTGGTGAGATATGGCAGCTTTATTGATAGGTGACCGGTGGAGGTTAGTTGAACTCATTTTTAGTGTCTTTAAAATTCACACAAAATAATCTAAAATCGCTTGAAAATAACATGCAAAGCAGACGGAGACTTTATTGTTGTGGCAGACTTTAGCTACAGCCCAGGATGCACTGCAACTAGCCTCCAGCGGTCACCTATCACTAAAGCTGCCATATCTCAGTTAAAATTCGTCCAATCTTCAAAAACAAGATCTCAATCGCATCAAATAGGCGAACATGTTTTTTGCAATTGCAACTCCTCCAACGAAAAAATTATTCATTGTTCATTGCACCAGTGAGGACATTTGTGGAGAGAAAGAGAAAGATTGAGAATGAGAACGAAAAGGATAAGAACGAATAGAAGAAGGAGAGAGAGATAGAAAAGGAGGAGAAGAAGAAGAAGGGAAGAAGAAGGAGATAGAGGTGAAGAAGAAGGAGGAGAAGAAGGGGGAGAGGAAGTAAGAAAGAAGAAAAAGACGAAGAATAAGGAGGAGTAGAAGAAGAGAAGAAGAAAAAGGGGAAGAAGGAGGAGGAGGAGAGAAGAAGAAGAAGAAGAAGAGGAGAAGAAGTAGAAGGGGAGAAAAAGGAAAAACGAGAAGATGGAGAGGAAGAACGAGAAGGAGAAGAATGAGAAGAATAAAAAGGAGAGGAAGGGGAAGAAGAAGGAGAAGAAGATAGAGAAGAAGATAGAGAAGAATGAGGAGGAGATGAAGAATGAGAAAATGCTTGAACAGAGAAGGAGGATGAGGATGAGTCGCAGTTTTGTGCGACCTGGGATGTCGTAGTTTCAAAATAATTCCAATGATTAAAAATTCAAAATAATTGATAATAATATACTCCAAATGAATAATGTAAGTTTACATAATATAGTCATATATCATGTTTTTGAAAAATTAATAAACTAAGGGCCTGGTCACATACGATTGTAGTTTGCTTTACTTTTATTTTCTTCTATGGTATATAGCAAGGGAAGTGAAGTAAAGGAAACCACAATCAAAGTAGCTCTTCTAGTAAAGTGAAGTAAAGTAAAGCAAACCACAATCGTATGTGACCAGGCCCTTAAACTTACTTCAATTTGTTAATTTTGTAACAATAATTGTTGGCAGAAATATTCCATTTCAAAATATATAAAAATATTTAATTTATTAATGAAATATCCTCTCACCTCTCTTTTCTTCAATGAATCCCACGCGACGAATCAGTTTGCTTCCACTCTTCACTGGAAGCAGGTAACGCTTCTTCTTATTTGCATGTTCCAGTTCATCATCATTTCTCCCATCATCTTCTTCTAATCTCTTAATATACTCATCCTCAAGATTTCGTGATCGCTTTCTCTTTTTGGGTTTCCTGGAAAATATGTTTTTAAATATCAACTCAGAATAGGCCAATTACTTTTGATTCTCAACTTTCACAGACCGATAAAAAAATTATGATTGTAACAGAAAACTTACAACGAGTGGTTTGGTTGAAATTGTCAAATTCCACTTTAATGAACACTAAATACTATTATGCTTACTATTATTATTTTTTACTATTTACTATTATTATTATGCATTTGTAACTTATTATATTTCTTATTCTTGTTTGTGTAAATTTCTCTTGTGTTATGAGGGCAATAATAGGATTTAATTCCTGGTGCCCTCAACTATGTATTTTTCAAATAAATAAATAAACGCTTTACAAGACCATGGTTCCATGTTACATTTAACACATCATCATCATCATTATCATCATCACAAATTCAACAAGATTTATCAATTATGGAAAGATTCCATATCAACATTTGTTCTACAAATTTTATCAAGTTTAGAAAAGTATGATAAACTGTTTATTTGGACATCTTGAAGAGTATGTAACTAATCATTTACAATGAATACCAAAAGCACAAAATGTATTACAAATAATGAATAAATGATAATTTTTTCGTCACACCGTCAAAAAAGCACCACAAACCTTGAATCATTATCATCAGATGATACATCGTTGTCACTGCTGTCATCGCGGATAAAACTTGATCCAAAATTGAATTCATCGTCGTTCTCTTCTTTTTCCAAAGCGCTCTCGTCATTCAATGGAGAAGACTGACCAATCTTCTTTTTCAACTTCATTCTAGACTCTGTTGGGCAAAGTGGTTAAATGAAATTTCTGAAATAAACTTTCCAATTAGAACTCATTGCCCTCAGCATCTAATATAAGACAATCTGTGAGGCCACCGATTGAGAGACTAGAGATTGAACAAACAAATCAAAATTGAGGATCTTTACTTTTACTACTAAAGGTAGTTCTCTACGGATGTAGGTGTTTCTATTGTTCTGGATATAGGCGGTGAGAGGGGGAGCTGATAGAAGTGACTACAGTGACTATAGAAGACTATCCTAGTCACTGTAGAAGTGACATCGACAAAACATATTGTGCTTGGAATGGTTTCCAACGTTAATTGATTATCGATTCATCTAATATTACTATACTTGTGACGGCTGTTTTCATTAATGTACCGATGTCTTACCTAAACAACCACGTGTCATTGTTGGTCATGTAATTACGTAATTATAATAGTCAAAAAGCAAAATTAGCCTATATTGGATAGTTAACGAATCGTTTCAGAATTATTAACGTACATAATTATTGAAGGATCGTGAACTCGTGATTTATACCACAAAGGTGCCTGATCTGAAAAACTGAAACGTTTCCATCGCAAGAAAAACAATCTTTGATTACGACGTGCTGTAGACACGCGCTAAATTTGGTATGATTAATAATTATACTACAGCTATCTCAGTAGAATGATAAATTACCTATCACAAGATATGAAAGGACGGATATCCACAAATTTGGGATTCCCGTCGAAGTATCATTATTTGTCCGGGAGATTGATAGGCTATATTTTTCAAAAAAAATTAAAATGCAAATTTAATTACTCACTTTAGCATTGGCAGTGAACTCTGGACCTGAGTCACCAGTGAACAGTCAAGTCACCAGTCCTGAATTTCGATTTCTAAAGTTCTAAGTATGATAATGCCATTCCATTCATATTTAACTTATAAAAATGGCATTATAAAATGTATAACGGTATTATAAATGACATTTATTCTAATAAATTATGTATGATTAATTGCCAGTCTACTATAGGTACAGTTTATTCAGGAAGTAAGTGGACAGGAAATGTCCATACAGAAGACATTTTACAAATTTGGGGGTGGTGGCAGTCACAGATTGTAAGGCTAGGCGTACACCGGTTAGTCAAGACAAGACGACATTAGTCACAGTATTTCACATAGCTGCACACATCGATACAATGACTAATCGGTGTGTGTTGCTTCATAAGCAACTATGTGAAGTATTGTGACTAAACGTGACTAATCGTCTTGTCTTGACTAACCAGTGTACGCCTAGCCTTAAACTATTGTAGAACATATATTAGCTACTTATTACTGTGCAATATCTCATTGTGAGACTTTAATGTTGTATAAAGCTGATTTAAATCTTCCTCACTCCACAACAATGAGAACGATTGGTTCCTTGGATATTGTTATAGACAGTAGGCAACTGTACTGTAGACGAGTTTCAAACTCCTTCTGTCCTTCCTTCTTCAATATGAATACTATCTACAAAAAAGAGTACAATAAAGAATACTATTATCGACATAGTCATTACGTCATTAGAATTTTAAATAGCTTTCTAAATGAAAAGAAATGATTCGCAAAGCATGATATCCAAAAAAGAGATGAACCTGACGATTAGTTAGCCTACACTACTTTTAGTTAGTTACCTACAGTGATATTCATTTAATTTGACGTTTGACATTAACTTAAACAGATAGAGAGATATTATTTCTGTGGTATCGTACTCTACTGTCATCAGCAACGTCAAGAAATGATATTCATGAATCTAGTAAAAATGCCAAGCGTCAAATTAAGTTAATGTCACTGTACAAAAAGTATATTTAGCTCAATCTTCAATAAACAATCAATGTTGATCCTATTGACTAATCGAAGATTAATAAAAAATACTAATGATCATGTTCAAGTTTAAGCCAAGACGTTATAGAGGAATAACCTACAAGCATGTATTATGAGCTTTAAAATCTTACCCTAGAATTTTATAAACACGCCAACTGTTTTGGATTTTATCATATAATTATAATGACGTCAGTTATTTAAAGAAATGTAAATACTTTTACGAGAATAAATTATAATTTGTAGTTTAAACTATCACGTGTAAAAATACCATTGGTAGAAATTATTGAGGTTATGTTGATAATGTAATGTTATATTAATTTGAGGTTATGTCTCAGAGCCTTTCCACTGCTACCTCAATCGTCTATCAGATAAAGCCAAATTCAAAACTTGAAGAAATAATTTCGTGTTCCAAGGAAATAATAAAATTCTTATCATCCATGATAAAAATCAACAAGGAATTACAACTAATATAAAATTGAAACTAATATTTTTTCCAAAATGTATTTTTTCTTCAAAACGATTTTTATTATGGTAGCACTGTTGTTGATAAACTTTCTGCAATCTTGACTTTCTAGAGGAATAGAAGATGGCGTCAAGTTTTCTTTAACCTCAAACTCAAATTTTCATAGTTTTTGTAGTTAATTACTGAATTTTTTTATCTTTCTATACCTGTATCAAGTGAAGACTATCAAAAGGTATGATGAGAGGTTGTATTTGAGAGATAAATTTAAATTTCTGCAAAAATACTGAAATTATAATATTGTTTATCCTCCTGTATTAGAGCTGCCCAATGACCAATTATCTTTGATAATTGGTATTTTGTGCATATTCTAGGTGCCTGGTCACCACAAATTACTTGAGATTCCTTGTATCCTATTAAGAGTGTTCTCTTTCATCAAATTGCTGAAAATTCAATGCTGATCACTTGTAGTTAGTTGAGTTCAAAATTCCATGATTTTAGGTTAGGTAGTTGAGTTTTATTTCATCAATATCATTGTTAATTTATCAAGATCATTATAGGGCCATGTCATACGAGCGTTTATAACCTTCCGTTGAGAACGTACCGCTAAATTCGCTCCAACACGGCAATGGGGTTCTTATGGAACATGTCATACGGGCGCTAATGCAGTAGGACGCTGTCATACGGAGCGCTAGCGCCAGCGCTACGTATGACAGGCACCACATGCGTTGGCGGTACGGCATCAATGGAACGCATTTGCTGTCACGTATGACATGGCCCATATTCAATGCTTGATTGGATGCCAAAGATTAGTGAATATTGTGTAGATCAGGCGCAGATCCTTGGGGGAAGGATAGGGGGATCCCCAAACTGGGTCTCATTTTACGTAGGCTAGATCGAATTTGTTCGTTCACATCTCATTTGAAAGATCTCATTGAGTAGATGTTTGATAAGGTTTTACATTTTGAAAAAGTTATCATGGACATGAGAAATGAGCGATCAAAGTTTCAATTTTTGCCATTGCTTTAACATAGGGATAGGTGAGCCGAAAATTTTCATATTAATTTCAACTTATGATTTGATGATCAGCTGTTTTGAAACAAAAATTTATTTTTGATTGTTCATTGAGCATTTGAGGTTGAGGCATTTAAGCAGAGAGAGAGAAAGAGGAAGTTAGCGAGTGAGAAGGAGAAGAATGAGAAGATTTAGAACGAGAAGAAGAAGAAGAAGGAGAAGTAGATGGAAAATAGGGAGAAGAAGAAGAAATAAAAGAGGAGAAGAAAAAAAAGCGGAGAAGGAAAAGGAGAAGAATATATATACTGTATATATCGTATGGTTAGCTGTCAGCTAGAAAAATGAAACAGAATAGAGCAATCGTGCTCACGTCAATATTTAAAATACACAAAAAGGTTAATCAAAAATTGGAATATGAACCAATCTATACAAACAGTAAACTAACATAGATAAAAAAAGTTATTCTGATTCCAGAATCACACAAACCAAATCCAGTTCACTTAGCGAGTACAGAGCCTCATTGCAGCTGTTGTGAAGGCCTATTATTCCACCCGGGAAAAGGCGCAGGGGGCATTCTTCAATAATGTGACTCATGGACTGGGTCTCAGCTCCGCAGTAACATGACTCATCATTAGCTAGGGCCCATTTAGTGCGCCAGTAGCCGCATCTTCCCACTCCTGTGCGGAAACGATTATTGAGAGCCCATTCTCTCCTTGGCAAACTCATGCCACCCACAGGTATTGTCGGGTCCCTAATCAACGTCTTATTCTGGCCGTGAAATTTCTCCCAGGATACATTCCAAGCTCTAGTCACTGAGAAACCATCTGCTATCAGCTGGGAAGCTGTTTGCATTGGAGGGTGACGCGACTTCAGCCGAGTGTGATCAGGCAGGAGATCTTGCAAGATTGGCAGCTGTGGCTCTTTCATGATTTTCTCATACTCTCTTATCAGTGCCTGTCTGCGTCGTATTTCAGGGGGAGCAACATTGCACAGCACTGGGAGCCATGGAGTTTGTGTTGCCATGAGTGTGCCACTAACTGCCCTCATGACCCTGTTGAGTTCAACATCAACACCTTTGACATGTGCACTATTTAGCCATACTGGGGCGCAATACTCTGCAGCTGAATAGACCAGTGACAATGCAGAGGTTCTCAGAGTTCTTGCATCTGCCCCCCAGGAGGAGCCAGCAAGGTGCTTCACAATGTTGACTCTTGATCTAACCTTGGCTGCAGTCTTTAATAAGTGACTCCTGAATGTTAATGAGCGATCTAATGTGACTCCCAGGTACTGGGGCTGCTCATTATGTTTGAGCAGAACATCATTGAAATACACCTTAAGTTTTGCATTAGCAAGCTTATTATTGAGATGGAAGCAGGACACTTCAGTTTTGTTTGGATTTGGCTTGAGCTTCCAGGTCCTAAAATATTCTTTGAGGGAGGAGAGGTCATTGATGAGTGTCACTTCAGTTTTCTCCAGTTCCTTATGCTGTGTAGCCAGGGCAATGTCGTCTGCATATATGAATTTCCTGGACCTTGTTTCCGGCATATCAGCAGTGTAAAGATTGAATAACAGAGGAGCAAGTACTGACCCCTGTGGGAGGCCATCTCTCAAGGTTCTGAAACTGCTTTCTTCTTGGTCTGCATATACCTTATCAACCTGTCACTAAGCATGGCATTAACAAGGTGCAGCAGAGATTTTCATGGGACCACTCTGTAAAGCTTGACCAACAGGGCCTCTCTCCAAACTGTATCATATGCAGAAGAAAGATCTATAAATGCAGAATGCAGCTGAGGTTTTCAAGTTCTTTTCAAAACCTTTTTCAATGAAAGCTGTTAAAGCAAGGACCTGGTCACAACAATTACGGCCAGGCCTGAAACCAGCCTGTTCAATTGGAATACTTGCATTAAGAACTGGACATAGTCTATTATAGAGAAGGCGCTCCAGCAGTTTGTAGCATACACTTAGTAGGGCTATTGGACGATAACACTTGACACACTTTTCATCTTTACCCGGCTTCAAAACTGCTATAATCTTTGTTTTTCTAAAACAGAAGGTAAGATACCAGTGACCAAAATATCATTGAAAAAGCAACACAACCACTTTCTAACTTTGGGGCCAGTATATTTCAAAAACTCAGGGAAGACATTGCCCAAGCTGCCTTGCCAGTAGACAAAGACATGATAGCACTGTTGAGCTCATCTACAGAAAATTCTTTTGATATTTCTAGAGGAGCCTGCCTGCTCTTCTTTATATCATTTAGCTCCCTTAGAATGAGTCTGTCAGATGGTTGGCGAGCTGACTTAGACAGGCTTACAATGTGCTTGGCTATTGCATTTGGGTTTGGTTGCAGGCCTGTCTGCTTCTTGATTATGCTACCAGTGGATTGTTTCCTTAGCAAAGACCAGCCCTTTCGGCTGCTATGTGTAAAATTCAATGCCTCAACAGTCTTTACCCACTTATCTCTTCGAGCTTTGTTCAGATTTTGAAAGAGGAGGTCAGCAGTAGCAGGGCTTCCAGTTGCATTGAACTCATTGTAAAGGTTCTCACAAACTTGATCCCATCCTGGGATGAATTCTTTTCTGAATCCTCTTGGAATAGATTTCTTTGCTGATGATATAACCAATTTCACAAAACGGTCATTCTTCACTGTAGGAGGAATAAATCTGATAACAGATTCAAGCCTGGTGGTAAAGGCATTCCAATCAGCCCTAGAGAAATTCTATCTTGGTTGGGGGTAGGATCTTATCATTGGTATTTGACTACCCACAAATAGCAAGACAGGGCGATGCTGTGAGCGTGGAAAAGCATCCAATACTTTTCTCACCATATGCAAGGGCTTAGCAGAATGGTCACTTGAGCAGAATCTGAGGTCTGGAGAGTACCCTCGGCACCAGCGAGCAGAGTGGAATGTGCTCGTGTCCTTTGCATCAAATACAAGAGACAGGTTGTTGATTTCAGCCCAGTTGGTCAGTCTCTCTCCATTGTTGTCATTGGCTGCATATCCCCACTCTTTATGGTGGCTGTTGAAATCTCCAGCATAGAGGACAGGATGCTCAAATGTTGGGAGTACCAAGTTGCTCCATTGCACATTGGGAGGTTTATAAATGTTTACAATTTTAACTCCAGATATTTCTATTGCCAGTATAAATATATCATCATCAGAGCTCTTATGAGTCACTACTACATTGTGAATATCCTCTCTCACATAAGTTGCTATTCCATAGACTTTGTGCCCAATAGCATCCACCAATTTGTACCCCGGAATATTGGTTCTTGTACTATTCTCCGGTTGCTCAATATGTGTTTCCTGGATTGCCAATACATCGACTCTGTTTTGGATGGATACTTTACTCAAACACTCACCTTTGGTCCTACTCATTCCCTCAGCATTGAAATGACATACATTAATAATATATCCTAAATTTCTAAAACTAGGTTGTTCCTGACAAGGGCCGATTGCCTGTAGATTGCTAGCTGACATAGTAGCTGGGAGATCACATTAAGTGATGGTCTAGCTCCAAAATTGCTGCTCGTTATATCAAAGCAAGCACGTAAAGCCTTTGCTGTAAAGAACAATACGCGAGCAACACCACTCACTTGTTTTTGCAGTGAACGGTATTTAGAGTTCTATTATCAGATTTTTGCTGATTATTAGCTGATTTTTGCTGAAGGAGAAGAAGAAAAATCAGGAAAAGGAGAAGGAGGAGAAGGAATAGGAGAGGAAGGAGGGAAAGGAGAAGAAGAAGAATGAGAAGAAGGAGGAGAAAATGGAGAAAAAGAAAAAAGATGTGAAGAAAAAAAACGAGAAAATGAAAAAGGAGAAGAAGAAGAAGGACAAGAAGAAGAACGAGAAGAAAGAGTAGAAAAAATGAGGAGGAGAAGATGGAGAAAAAGAAGTACGAGATTGAGGAGAAAAAAAAAATGAGTAGAAGAAAAAAAGGAGGAGATGAAGAAAAACGAGAAGAAGAAGGAGAAGAAAAAGATCGAGAAGAAGGAGAAGAAGAAGAATGAGAAAAATATCGAAAAGAATGAGGGGAGGGTGAAGAAGGAGGAAAAGGAGAAGAAAGAGGAGAAAGTGAAGAATGTGAAGAAAGAGTAGAAGGTGAAGAAAAAAAGAATTACAACAACAAGAAGGAGAAGAAGAACAAGAAGTAGATGGAGTAGAATAGAATATTGAAAAAAGTAGATGAAGGAGGATGAGGAGGAGCAGGAGGATTGGAAACTATTTCATATATTTCAATAGTCGCAGTTTTATGCGACCTGGTATGTCCTAGTTAATAATATTAAGCTACCGTGTTTACGTGAACAAAAATTGGAAAAATTTTGTTGTTACTTAATAGAATTCAATGCGGTTTTGATTATTGTATTCCCAATAATATTATGAAGGCGTATGTTAAGTTTCAAGTAATTTTAAGCATGATTGAATTAACAATAGGGTAAAAAAGCCATCTATGTATGTTTCAACTGTCAAGTCTTTTCCGATTCCTATGACTCATCACTTCCTCCTACAGATATTCAGTTCAGTCGCAGTTGATTTGCTTTTTGCTGTAGTTGCACAATAACGTATGTCAACTACATCATGCACAGATGTGTGGCGTACAACTGCTCCAATAATGACAAAGACAAGTCATTGTCCTTTCACCTGTGAGTATAATGCAATAATATCTCTGTTGTTTATGATTATAATTTTGTAAATGTTTGGCATTTAAAATAGTCTTAGCCGATCATTTTCGTATACATTTGATGGTGAAGAGGAGCGAAGGATGGTTCATGCGAAACATTTAAAAAATCGGACTGTCTAAAATTGAAACTCACTTAAAAATTAATTAAGCTATCTTAGCGTAATGTAACTCTCCAGCCAAATATCAGTTATAGTGTACCGAAATTCCTCATATGGGCTAGATGCATTACTTTAATATAAACAGGCATTTTAGACTTTGAAAAAAAGAATATATGAGTCAATAGAAAATGTAAACTTGAAACGAAAGTGTTTCACAATACTGTAATAGTGTACCTATGTGTTTTAGTTTCCCTACTGATCCAGTTGTTAGAGCAAAATGGGTTGCTGCGACAAAACGAAAAAATTTTAATCCTACAAAACATTCACGTTTATGTAGCAAGCACTTTGATGATGATCATTTTGGAGTTGGTGATAGAAGAAAAAGATTGAGGCATAATGTGATACCAACGAAATTTGATTTTCCTCCTCATCTGCAAGAAAACAAACCAGAAACAAAGCACATACTATTTACAACTCAGGTAATTACATTTAGAATATTCTTTGGGTTTTTTACTATCAAAAATCTTTATCTGGGCTCTATTGCCAGCACCAGTGAGATAAAATGTGTACAAAAATTTATTGAAATTTTAATTTAACTATCTAATGTATGTATTCTCTCACACTATAAAGTGAATTTTTTCATAAGATATTTTATAAAATACATTTTATTTAGACATTTTTTGTAAGCTAGTTCTGGATTCTATTTGATTAGGGTAGTTATCAAATATTTTCGACCAGCTTCAAATGGAAATTTGTCATAAACTTGAAGTGTGTGGTATATATAGCTTTACTGTTTGTAATCTTTTATTACTTATATTTAACCTTTTTGATTGGGGAAAATAGTATAGGCTACATCAATGTTTGAACACTCACAAGCACCTTTCATTTGAACCTAAGGACACAGATAATGTATAATCAGATTATACATTATCTGTGCTGAGGATATAGTTTATGTTAACACACTCGTGAATGTTGCAGTCTGCATCTACCAGTGACGAATTAGAGTCAGTACAAGATGAGAATGTGAGGCAGAAGACCACCATGGAAGATAATCTGAATTGTGGAACAGAAGGAGAAAACAAGTCGGTGGAAGATCATAAAATCGGGAATATACAAGAAAAGAAGGTAACCATTAAAAATATACATGAAATATTTAGTTACTTTTGTCAAAAACTATATTAAAAATAGGATAACACTCATATATCTTTGGTAGCCTTCTCTTTTTTGGACAAAAATATTGGTAAATACAAAAAAGAAGGTAACCATTAAAAATATACATTAAATATTTAGTTACTTTTGTCAAAAACTATATTAAAAATAAGATAACACTCATATAATTATCTTTAGTAGCCTTCTCTTTTTTGGACAAAACTATTGGGCTGCTTATATATTTTTTGTTTTATAACCTATTATTAACAAAAATTGAAGACTAGCCCTTTTTAGATTCCAGCTTTCATAATATTTATGTGTACTTTCAAGATTATTTAGGCCTAGTTTGTTCCTATGAACTACAATTTCAAAGATACATGCAGCCCGATTCCACCAACACGCGAAAACTCAGTTTTCCCCAATCTTAGTTTTGGGCCAACTGGTCTAGGCTTCAACAATTAATACAGAAGTATTTAATAAGCGCAATCATAGCCCCCTCTAAACTGTAGTTTAGAGGGGGCTATGGCGCAACCCTTGGTTTAAATTGGCGACGCTTTGAAAGCCTACTTCACCGAGAGGCGTACAGGATGCGCCAGCATCAACGGGATGTGGACTGTTTTTTTCTCCTAGACTGGGACTGTACATTTCTGTGAATTTTCCCTCCATGACATACAAAATTTCCCTTTTTTCCCTCACACAACATCTGGTACAATGTCAATAATTTGAAGAAATAAAAAATGTATAGTTTTTGTTGTAATGTGTGTAAATATAATGTACAAGATGTAAATTTTGAAAGCCAGTTTACCCTTAGGCTAGGCGTACACTGGTTAGTCAGTAATTCACTTAGTTGCTTATGAAGCAGCACACACCGATGCAATGATTAATCGGTGTGTGTTGCTTCATATGCAACTATGTTAAGTACTGTGACTAAACGTGACTAATCTCGTCTAGTTTTGTCTTGACTAACCGGTGTACGCCTAGCTTTACTGTAATCATTGATATTCAGCTGTTTGTGTGTGTCGGCGAGAGAGAATTTCCCTAAAAAGGGAAATTTCCGTCAAAGTGGAGATACTGCCAGGTGCATCGAGCATTAAAAACATAATTATGTACTTGAGGCAGCCGCAAAAAGACAGATGTCGATCGGAGTGGAATCTCGGTAAACTAAAAATTAGTGTTCCCAAGTACTCCATAAGGTTGCGCTTCTTAAATACTTCTGTATTCATTTGCTTCAATATAATAATTATTATAGAAGTCAACTGCCCTAAAAAACATTTTTTTATTTAAAATTTTAATTTTAAACATGCCTCACTTTCATCTTCCCAACATCAACATGCTTTCAGTGAAAGAAATATGGACCTGCAGCTTCAAGAATTTTAGAGTTGAAACAGACCTTAGGAACGAAATTTCTACTCTATTTTTCAGGCTCTGGGCAGTTTCAACATTATCTAGAAGCCCTTATGAAGTGAAAATTCAATTAGAGACTCCAAAGGAGGTTCTAATTTCTAGAATCAAGCTGCTTATAGTTGTAAAGTTCTATTGTAGAATCTATAGCCCTTTTCTAATAGCTCATAAATCTTCTCAACATAATTATAAATCCTATGAATAATAAACTGTATTTTTTACAGGGAAATGGCATAATAAAATTGAAAATCAGCTTGAAAGATTATTGTCGACTTTGTGCTGCAGGAAATGCCCAGCTTCTGCATTGTGAAGAAGTTTTATTTGATGATGGATCTTCAAAAACTACCATTAAAGATCTGGTTCAAATACATATGCCAGATATTGTAAGTTGAATAGAATCAAATAACATATTGTTGTATTTTGATATAATGAATCATCCAAATCTCCTACTGAATAATTACTTATTACTATAGTAGAATTTTTTTAATGGATGAATCAGCTGCTCACAAATGGGGAAACAGTAATACTGTATATTCCTTATGCGTACACCTGCAGTACATGCTTGTCTGTCTCTATCAATTTCAAAAACATAATGATTTTCTTGCTAGAAATATATTTATAGTTTACATCTATCTTCTGCCAGCATTTGAAATAGGTTGTAGTAAGGCTCTATAAAGACTTATAGGTGTTTATAGAGCACTAGGTTGCAGCAGGACAGCTACACATCACACACTGTACAATGTCAATTAATGTTCTGTGGGAACAGTTCCAGTCTGCCTAATCTCCTTGAGAGGTGATTGTCTCCTTGACAGGCTTGGTTGCCTGATTTAACCCCCCACAACTTTTGGGGCTATCTCAGGTGTACAACTATTGTCTTGAGAACCTTGATGAATTTAAGAACAATACAAGTTCACCCTGTGTAGTGCAAAGCACCGCTCACTTTAATTTCCTAAAATTCTTAGATATAAATAGTTATAGCAGGATTCTTTCAAATTGTCAGAAAACAGCTGATTGATGTACGCTCGTTTACTAACGTTAAATCAGCTGTTTTTTGACAAGTTAAAAGAATCCTGTTATACTACTATGACAGCTGCTCAGTCATGCCAATGAAATCCTACCATGTACAGTGATTACTGGTAACTGGACTACTTTTAGAAAAAAAATTCTAAGCTCTATCTATGGGGAATTTAACAAACTAAACACAATACATTTCATAACTTGGTACATTTTATGCCAAAATTTGCCTCCCCAACTTTGGTACTTTTTGAACACTACAGCTGTAAACAGATATTTTTGTATTTCAAAAAATCTTATTTTTTGTTGTTTACTCCAAAACAAATTTCCACGTACCTGTATTAAAGTTTCCCACATGAATATTGTTTCTTGAATTATTATACGTCAGGTGACCCACTCACCGCACTGAATTTAGGTTATTTTGGTGGGAGGCAAAAACTACCTTTAATCATTTTATTTATTCATTTATTGGCAAGATACATTACAATGTGGGAAGAATCAACAGACATTCGTCCAAAACTGCTTCTTTCCCAAATTTTGATAAATAGTCCAGAGGGTATGTTGTTGATTCATCTTACTGAAATTGTGAGTCCAAAAAACTATTAACTAACAATATTATTATTATTATCATAAAATGAGGACGCCCATAACTTGTGTAAAAGTGATCGGATCTTAACAAGTGGTATCAAATCAAAATCAAATATGAGATAGTTCATTCTTTTTAGCTCATCAAGGCGGTCTACTTCTAAATTTATAATATAATGTTCAATTCGCTCAAAATAATAAAAAAATTCTGTAGGGGTTTTTACTTTTCCCTCATATACCGTGAATAAGGCTTAGAAATACATCTTGCGAATCCTTGATGATATAGAAAATAGTGATTAGTCTCAAATCTTAGATCGTGATTTTTTTCTCTCATTCTCAGTGTTTTGAAAAATATTCATTTTACAAGTCAGAAATACTTGTTTCTGTAAGTCGGAAAATTGACAAAAAGTTTCCCCTATTCATTTTTCAAGCATTTTTTTTCAATTCGATGAAGGGATTGAAAAAGTTTCTGAGACAATAAAGCTTGTAGAAGATACAATCTTCCACAATTCAAGCCCAAATACATGTTTTCAGATCATGAAAAATTGAATGGATTAATTTTTCATCATAACATCTCTTCAGTTATAAAGTATTTTATCGCCTGGAAAATTGTTACATACTAAAGTACTTTTATTTTGACAAAATTGCTATGCTATTGTCGCAATTAGTTGACTAAATACTTCCAAAGTATAATTTTAAGTAAAATAATTCCACTTTTGAATTTCACTTTACCGTATTGATTTAATTATTCTTTTTAATTTTTTCTAGCTCAAAGATAATGAAGAAAGACTCCTTCCAAAAAAGATTTGCATTGCGTGTGTTAAGGCAATGCTCAACTGGGGGGATTTTATTCAAAGAAGCTTGAACTCGCATAAATATTTCTTGAAGTTGCTCAGTAGAGAGTTCGAGATACCTGATGATAATGGGGAACTTGTAAGTTTTATCAGGGAAACCAAAAAAGATTTTTCGGTAAGCTTGGTTCGGTATTTTTCAAGACTAACAGCTAAAAGCAGAGTGCACTTAGTACCCGATAAAAAATTAGAAAAGAAGCCTAAAAATATTATTATTGAAAAATGTGTGCAAAAAGATATGCCTACTTCATCCGATAAAATAGAAGAAGGAAAGCTTGTAAAGATACTTATTGGAAAAGATGTGCAAAAAGGTACTTCTTCCAATGCAATTAAAGAATCAGATATAAATAAGCCAAATAATGAGTTTAAAAACAATGCCGTTAATACTTCATCACTTGTTGAACGAGGTTCAGTTGATTTTTCGACGCCACCGTTACCTGGCAAGCCCAAAGTCTGCAGAGCAAGGAAGAGAAGAAGGAGTGGAAAGGCTCACGTGCAAAATGGATCCATTCCACCAGAGAAATGTGGTAGAACTTCATTACAACAACAACATGTGTATGAGAATCAATCAACACACTATCACGGTATTGGCCATTCGAAACCATTTCCTGATCTTTTTCATAGTCCGAACTCCACTTCACCCGAAAAATTGATTTGCTCTCCTACAGTTATGTTGTACCAAGAAGTTGTTGGTACCAACGAACCTGAGGTAAGTCAGTTTATAGAAGTTCTTAACAAATAATCTAAAATATTAGACTATAACTATCCAATTTTTGTACAATATCTTTATTTATTGGGTAATTAGAATACAATTTAATTGTTTTGGTTACCTATTCATGTACTGTTTGACCAGAGAAAGAATGTCCCCGGCGAACTGGAGCAATAGCCAGTCGAGCATGCCAGATATCACTCTGATAGGGGCATTCTTTTTCTGGTCAAACAGTACTATAGCAAAATAAGGATTCCACTTATCAGATATGGTATCAGGTGAAAGATTTTTGGAGGAAATGAGAATTAAGGATTCATTTGGGCAATTGAGCGAATATCATTACGCTAATATTATTAAAAAATTATATAGTTGTGTTCTTAACACTAACTTATTTATTAATAAATCATCAATAGTTATATTCATTTAATTTGGCGGATTGCGAATAAGGCTATACTCACACTTGGAAACTCAAATCGAGGAAACTAAGTAACTCGGATAACAAACATGTGCTTTCAAATTATGTCACTCAGACGATCTTTCAACTGTACTGTCTTGGACGACATCGTTTGAAAACACATGTTTATTATCCGAGTCGCTGAGTTTCCGCGATTTGAGTTTCCAAGTATGAGTAGAGCCTTTCTTTCATCTAACATTCTTATGGTAACAGGTGATGTTCTGTTGAATATCAGAATTTGCAGCTTCATCTGCTTTTCCATCAGCTTTATTAAAGTGGATTATAAACTTTGAAATATCTGCAGTAAGGTAATCATAGTCTGGAGCTTGTTTCATAAAATTTTATTAGTTATGTAAAAGACAAAAAAGGCGGAGACACAATAGACATGAAAATCATACAATAAACTTATAAGTCTAACGTGCGTTCGCCTTTTTCCTATAGCCTACAGTATTTTAGTGTCTCAGTAAGATAAACCAAAGGATGGTCATAGAGACGTGAAAAATTAACTTCAATAATTTCTACAGATTTTATAAAAAAAAACAATGTCATCGGGACAATTTTATCTACAGCCCGAAGTCCAACTTTCCATGATATGACATTGTTTTCACAGTAATATAATTTTAGTTCAATGAAATAAAAGCATAGACCTTAATTCTCGGACAACTCCCGTATATTAGTACAGCTCATGTTATAGAAAACTCTGAATTTCTCAATTATACGAAGACCAAACAGTCAGCAAATTAAAACTGAACTTCCAAATAAAATTAATTCATATTTTTTCATCAATAATTCGATTCCTTGTCTTTGCAAAGTTGAATATTAATGTCATTTTGTTGGATGTCTACATGTCTGATCAATGATCAGCTCTTCAAGCAATTCTTCTGTGCATGCTGTGGTTTTATGTTGTGACTAAGAATTATTCCGTTGCTATTTTCCAATTCAGGAAAATGATGATGAATGCAGAATGCTGGATGTAGATAATCTTGTGGATGGGAGCACTGAATGGGTGTATCGTTTGAAGGCGAATGAGCTGGCCTATGTCTTGAAATCGTATAATTTGGATACATGTGGAAGTTATACTACTTTACGAAAACGGCTCATAAACCACTTGAAGCAAATTGATGCAGATGAAAGACAGGTTTGATCGAATCACTAGGTTCTCAACATTTTCTTTGATTCCTTAAAAACAGTTCCCTGATCTGTGCTCTGAATACTGAAATTTGTGCTCTTCAGCAGTGTTGTCAATTCCCAAGGTTATTAGAGAGAAGGTTGAACCATTCCTTATGCTTTTTGAATCCACAAGCTGTTGGTGTGGGGGTACTGATTCGGCTGACGTCATTTTGATCACTTATTTTGATAATATCAGCTGTTGATAATTGATTGATAATTGGCGGACCGCGAGTGTGACGTTACATGAATCAAGAAATCAGACTTCCCCTCCACTTTGCGCCTTACACCAGCGATGGTTCAACCTTTTCTCTAATAACCTTGGTCAATTCCAATATACTGGTCCTGTCATCATTTTTTTCTTGAACGCTTTTATCCTCCTTGTTCCCAAACCACTCGATCCTCTTCCTTATTACTTCCCAATTTATTACACAAAGATAAACCTCGATCCACTGCATCTTTTGATATTCATTCGTGATTGACGGTTACGTCACGGCAACCTCTTTCTAAGCGATCCATTAACCAATTTTTGTTTTCATCTTTTTACAATATACGGTATAGAACATATTGAAGATAAATACAGTTGCAAAGAAAACGCTTATTGCCAAATAGCGATTCTCAACATTAACAGGTAGATTTCGATTTCCCTCATAAATTAAAGTTTTCATTGTGTAGGTATTGATTTCTGCTACAATTCCATCATGTGGCTGTAAATTTTTTAAACCATAGTAGTTCAATGGCGTATTCAAGGTTTTTTGGCGATAAAAAGTGATACAATTATGACCAAGACTCAGGCTAATAACTGAAGATTTTCAGGGTGTGTGTTGGATTCTCCATCATGAACTTCAACTGGAAGCTGAGAAAAAAATTAAAAATGGTCAAATGATCCATGAAAATTTTCACAACCAGAAGTGAAAGCAACCTCTGATTGCATGTATATAACAATAGAATCGTGGGAAAGATTTATTATTCCAAAAAAGATTGAATACAAAAAAATTCTCAATAGTATTTTGCTTCTGTTTTCAGTTAGTCATCTCCATTGCTCAGCAAACCAATAATAAATGCAATAATGATGAATGTGAGAACAATTCAGAGACTGAAATAGAAGCAACTGAAGTGCTTCCACATCCTGATTCTGAAGCAGTAGCTCGGGATCACTGTTATGTAAGTGATTTTATAAAAATAAAATAATGAAAAATGTTCTTACTTAACTCTTGAAAAGCATTGAAAACAGAAAATAATCGGATTATTTCTGATTCATTTCCTTGTTATTATTTTTCCCTTCTCATAGCACTGTACCTGCTCATAAAAGTGTGCGTTAGTGTTGGCAACGCTGCAGGCGTGTGATTTGCTAGCTTGGAAAGTGGCGGGGGACTATCTCTGCGCTCAGTGGCCTTAATGACTTGGCTTTACGATTCCAGTAGACGTTCAGGTTACTGGAGGCAGGTTACTGGTTTATATGTGAGTAGATAGGCTTCAGGTAACCTGCCTCCAGTAACCTGAACGTCTACTGGAATCGTGAAACCGAGCCATTGAGGATGAAAAGCACTGTAGTAACTTATATCAATCACATTTAATTTTAAATAATTTTAGTGATGTATGAATTTGGTACTTTGTTGTATCACTTTTTCTGTAGAAAAAAAATTATAATATCATCAGATACCTAATTCACTTATTCATGAAACCATAGAAAATCGATCACATTTTTTAATGTTTAATTCTTCTTTGTTACAGTCCAAGGAAGCACCTCCTGGCTGCTTTAGACTTGAAGACATTCTTTTCAAACCCAGAAGTAGTGGTCCAATAAACATGCAATTTTTTGTCGGAATGTCATCTAATTTGACGGAAAACTTAATTCGTAGGATGAGGGCTGCTGAATTATTCTGCATTCTAGAGATCTGCAATATTGAGAGAGAGGGATCTGGTGCAATCAGAAATAAGCTCATAAGATATCTAAATTATATAAAGGTGAGTTACTAAACAATCAAATATTCAGATTTGAAAAGCGTCTTTCCAGACGATTATCTCCAACTATTTTTGAGAACTTAATTTAATCATGTTGAGGTAAATTAAAAGGTATAATTTTTTCTGTTATTGGGAACTAGAGGTAGAGGAAAAATTTCGGTTGATGTGCTGATTAGCGAAAGTCTATTTACTGAAAGTATACATTTAAAAAGTTTACCTACTACTATTGAACTCTAGTGATAGTGTGATTATAGTTGTAACTTTAGGCTTAATGAGGTTGAACCAACATAATTATTCTTATTTAAAGAAATACCTTTATATTTGAGTTGAATTTCTTATTATCATATAGTGTATGTGATATAATTTCATCCCAATAATAATCCAATTCCAATGGATATAATACAGAGGGGTGCAATAGTAGGTACGGTATATAGCAGTGTATGGCTGTGAAGGCAATCAGTTTTAACAAGAAGGGAATAAGTGTATTGGTCAAGACAATATTTTTATGTTTATTTCTGTCCCTTAACACTCGAAATAGTTTGTGAAAGTTTAGTTTTGGTATAAATAATCCTACTTTCTATTAATTTTCTCATTACTGTATTACTTACGTTACTTTTTGAGCCCTTTGTGTAAATTGATGTTATGAATGCATGAACTGTATTAATTATCAATTAATTGATCAAATATCAATCAATTATGATATAATACATTTCTCGGGCTACCCAAAAAAGCAGTCGTTGAAATCATCATCCATCATCAACTCACCCATTACTCACGCACAAGCCTCAGAGATTATGTGGGCAACGCCTTCCAAAAAAATATCTCATAGTGAAGGTTTACAAGCCCAGTAATTGGATTTTTAATTTGTTGGGCTTGTCTCAGTAAAAAAATTATTCCATAGTTCTAAGACTACATTTGATTGATAATTTGTTCAATTTATTTCCTCTGTAAGTCGCAAGTTATTGAATTGTTTGTGTTTTTCCTGAATAAATTTCTATTTCTATTTAGTGATGTGCTATTCTGATTTTTTTTAAACTTTATCATAATGAAGGCTTTCATTCAACATTGTTAAGCCGGATTTTATAAATTTTATGTATGTGATTTAGGAATTTATTGACGCTAAATCTATGGTTTTATCATTTCTCAGATATGATTGGGGGGGGGGGGTTACTTGAAATAGAAAGATTTTTCTGGTGATGACGTTATGTCCGAGACGTAATTACGATGTTGCCCTGTACATAATGTAAAATTACTTTCATCTTAAATCATATCTAATGATCGCTTCTGCAGGCACAACCCACATCTAAGCCCGAAGTTTCGAATACGATGAATGAAGATAATGCTGAGCGAACTCTGACTGATGATGGCTCTTTTGCTGTTTCGTCTGGGGATCACAGATATTCGAAGGACTTCAACACATCAGGGAATCCTAGTGATCAATCTGATGATAGTCCGTTCACGGGCTTTCAATCTATTCATGACACTTCAGGGAATCCTAGTGACCACTCAGATGATACTCCTTTCAGAGGCTTTCAAACCAACAACACCACTCCAGAAACATCTGCACCGAATCAAACAGTAAGTTATGGAAAACACCATGATCCCTGCTCTGATCACGTGCTGAATAGTATCAAAACTGAACCGACTGATCTTCCGAATTTTGATTATCCTGTGGATCAAAATACGGAATTCAATATTAAAGAAGAGCCTTTGGATGAAGACTTTGAATCGCCTTGCTCACCGAGGCAGTACAACAACAGATCATATGATTCATACAGCCAATACCTCTGTCTGAATCGTGAAATACATTATGAATTGACAGAGTATTTTAGAAACTATAAAGTAAAGGAGGATGTGAACAAGTACAAATGTTGTGTAGCTTTAGAAGAACTACACCCAGCTATTATATCTTTCTATTGTTCTCCTAACTCACCTTACCCATCATCATCATCATCATCACCAACATCAACATGTTCGAGCTCGACCATAACATGTTCGAGCTCGACCTTAACATGTTCGAGCTCGACCATAACATGTGCATCACCCCAACTTTCTCCTCGTTCTTCTCCTACCTGGCAGTCTCCTTTTCACCCAGTATCACCCCCAAAGAAAGAAATTGTAAGGAGCCCTACTCAAAAAATAACTGTAAAGAAATTGGAAGATCTCTGTTGACAGACTATTATTCAGTCCAAGTATCCTGTTTCATTGTTCTTATAACATCTATAGCTCTATGTTATTTTTGCAAGTTTGACTTTATTAATAATTGTAAATTACTCTATTCTATAACACATTGAACGTACATGAAAATGCTTTTGTTCGAGTTCATCTCAATCACAAATTCATAAAATTCATTGAGATTATTGTAAAATAAAACATAAACCCTAGTCATATAGTTACTCCAGTAAGTAGCATTTATTCTACTTTGATTATGAGGACCAGTAGAAGGATTTAGACAAGTATTTTCTCGCCGCTTCTTATGGATGTAAAGCTCTTCCTTTTCCTGTCATTTTCACTTCATAAATTAATTAGTCAAATGAAGTTTTGGATTGTATGATTTCAAATAATTCATATGAAGTGTTAAATATTTTTTGTTATTATATTGAGAAGTATTTTTCTTTTGGAAAGCATAAATGATGCTTTCACTTTGATCATTCATAAATGTAGGCTATATTTAAAAAAAGATGTATTTTGTTGTATATTTTTAATTAGTAAACGTAGATGTAGTGGAAAAATAGTTGGAATTGATGAGAACTGACATTATATCGTTATTCCTAGGTCCTTATTAACAAGACGGTTGTTTTACAGTTTTCAGTAACTTAGGCCTACTTTAATATAGAGAAACTGAAGTTAAATTCTTATCACTTGAAGGTTATACAGAGTTTCCCACACAGTGTGATCCCAGTACCACCACTACGGTATTTACAAGCTATAACAAACAACAAACGTCGATGGAAAAATTTCAATTTTCCGTAGTTCCCGTAATGTGTCATTTTTTCAAGTACAAGTATTTTGATTTTAATAATTTTTGGTGGTTTATTTGGGTATGATTATGATGAAAACTTTGCTCATACTGTAGTTACTTTATTTTGCTAAAAATGTCATTCTTCATATTTGAAATTATTTCTAAATACTGTTAAATTAGCATTATTTATATTCACAAACCTTTTAGAGAATTGAACTCTGGAGATAGAATGTTCAGCCACTTGCAATAGCCTACTCATCAAGTAAACCCAAATTATTATTATTTATTATTTAGCGTATGGCTTTTGTCGGTGGGGAGACCCGAAGGTTGTTCCACCTCGCCACTTTTCCACTTAAATTGTTGTTTTATGCACTTTTTAGAATGATTTAGAATTTTGAAAGCATTTCTTTTTGATACATAAAAGTCCAAAAGTTCATAAACCACAAGCACAACACAAGAACACGAAAGAAAGTAAACCCAAATAGAAATCATTATTAAAAGTAGGAAAAGACAGATATAACTGCAAGAGTGGAAAGTAAATTTGAAAACTCAGTATGTTCTGATTATTTAAAATTTTTGAATTTATTGAACCCTAAAAAAATTCGATACAAATTTCCAAGGTAGATAGGATAAAAGCCACCAATGAATTATTATATAGGATACAAGATGGCGGATTACAGGAATTCTAAGAGAAAATTCAAATTTCTAAAGGAAAATGTCTGTTTTTATTAGATTGTAAAATATCGTGGTAGTTCTGGGTTCACTAGAATGCGGGATACTCTGTAAATTATACTATAATTGCTGAGGCTACGTTAAAAAGTATTTTTTGCTATAGGAAAAAATTTTTCATTGTTTTTTTACTACCTTCTTACCAGAAAGTAGAAACACATATTTTTCACATCAATGCAAATCACTTTTATTACCAAAAAGGTGTATTTTTCGATTTTTTAGTTTTCAGTTGTTTAATATGTCAATCAATGCTACTTTGCTAATGATCTGAGTCACCTTACTCTGTAAATACAAGAAAGAATAATTCTTACTGTTATCTATTCAATTTTGATTTTTACCCTGTTGAATTATACCTGAAACTTGAATAATTGAAAATGTGAAAACCTAGAATTTCATATTCTTCTACCTCTTGTTTTTTTCAATAACGTACAATTATTTTTTTAGGACTGTCTTTTTGTCAAGTCTTTTCAAAACAATTCTTTTTTTCTCAATTACAGTACAGTATATGGATTTTTTTTATCCAGCATGATTATTTCCCTTCCAGTTTTTTTAGCTTTAATCTATACAATATTGAAATCTGTTAAAAGATCTAAAATCTTTAAAGATTCTACTACAAATCAGAGTAGAAAGAATTTATTTCAATTTATATTAATTGCATTTATATTGCAACAATTTATATTAATCTACATTGTATTTTTTCAAGCGGTTAAATTGTTTCAATGTACAGTGTACAAACTATAAATGTGTTTATAATAAATCAATTTGATAAATACCGGTATTCTCTTTTTTCATTTTTTACGATTCCAAACTTCAATATACATATTCTACTGTAAATTCCTAGAGCCGATCTACAACAATCAATCACGAAGACTTCTGGTCGGGAATCGCTCCTTGATTGGGAGTCTATAAAAATCCCTCCAGAGCCTCAATTTGAGCAGGAATCAAATTTCTATTAAGCCATATTTATTAATCCATGATTTATCATAATGAATTTCAGTGATCAATTCTTAATCATTGATCAACATCTAAGAGCAGTTTTTGATATCAATGTGAGTTGTATGTTTAATATCAATATTTCAATATCTTAATTAATTATTGCACAAGATTAAAATTATAATCATGGTGGGACTAAATAAAAATGAACGTTTTCAGTAACAAAAGTTTATTCAAATATGGATGTAAATAGAAATATTTCTTCTCAATAAATGCTTGTAAAACTTCAAAAAGACAATAAATCTAAATTAATTAACTCTACAACCTTTTTCAAAGCAGAACGATACATACTTCATACTAAATACTATTTAAAGCTTACAGCAATAGGGATTAGTCATAGAAGACAGAAAAGGTGGAGGGTAGGAACTAAGTAATTAAGTAATATTGAAGACATGAGAATGATTAGTTTTTGGTTACTAGAGTATAAAAAAGTAGCCTGATACTCTTGTTATTTTATTAATCATTTGAAGAACATCAATGAGATATTCATCCATCTTGAAGAGACTTCGAGTTATGTGGTATGGAAATATAGGTTTTATTATCTAATTCAAGAACTAAGATGTCGAATTTTCTATTTATAGTTCCTAATAATTTTTCTTCTAACTCAATGACTTTCTATCCTATTACGTATCCACTTTTTCATTTGCCCCTTTAGACGGCTTCAAATACATTGGAAAGTATTGGACACGAAGGCTAAGTAACCTTGTTATTCCAACTCGAAAAATGTATTCCAAGAAAAGATTGTATAATATAAAATTATAATGAAAAAATATTAATAAAATATAATAATTTCCTAGTTTATTAAGGAAATTGGACACATAGTGAATAGAGCAAAATCATAGCTGCCAAATTAAAAACTGAAAAATAAGTTTTCTTTTAATTTCAAATTACTATAGAGTGGCGGACACCAAATGACTAATGTATTTGAAAGACGGCTGACTTTTGAATGGTTGGTGGGAAAACACCATCCTTGGTCACATTATGTAGCCCGAATCGGGAAGTTTCGTTGACATGGCTCAATGAAGTGTTAAATCCCGATAGTTTGTCATGGAGGCATATTTTGTGAGAATGAATCATTTGCGTTCGCGCGTCGAACTTCGAGAGCTACGGACAAAATTTAACAATACTCCCGAACAAACGTTCATTTCTAAGTAGGTTGAACATTTTTGTCAACATCATAATGTTGTTCCAAAGAACTGTGGTGACACCAGAGAATGTCTGACTGGAAGGAACCCCTATATAAATGCGTATCAGTGGAAAGACAGAATCCATTAGAAATCATTTTCCACAACTGATATTCTACTTGAAAATAAAAGGCTTTTATGAAGACAAAAAAGACCTGAGTTTTTCATATAAAAATTATGAATTTTCATCTAAATATATCTGGAATCATAAATAAGATGTTCATTTAAAATGTGGTCATTTGGTCTTCGCCACCCTATAGCAGAGTAAATTGGAGCAAAAACTGAACAAAATTAAAATGACATTAAATTATCATGGTTATGATAATGATAAAACAACAGAAGAATCTGGTTCTAATAGAACAACATTTGATATGTTACTACAAATAGTCGATAGCCTACATCAGTCGAATCAGCAAGAGAGAAAATATATTCTCATGTTATTAGAACTTAGATAAGTCATGCATTTAATGTAAGTTTGTGTTCTATATAAGAAAGAGTGATGAAATGTTGGAGTATCACAGCACCAAACCAAAGAAAAATACTAAAATATAGGATTTGAGAATAATATCTTAATAGATTCAAAGTATAATGCAAATTAAATTCAACGCTATAAGACATACGATTCGATGTATTTCAATCTGATTTTTCACAGTAATAACTGCATAATTTCAGGTGTATTCGCAACTTTTTATCCCGTTGCATTTCGCACTATCAATTTCAGAATTATTTAGACATTTATATAATATTTTATTTCTTATGGTGGATTGGACAAATTTAATCAGAGGATGTAACTACTACAATACTCTCAAGTTTGAGTGTTTGCCACTGTGAAGTGGCATACTTAAGAGTGTGCCACTGTGGAGAGGCAAAAAAATCTACAAGTCCATTAGCTGAACTCCTGTCAACAATAATGTGGGTTTTAATTCTAATGTCTTCAATAGGTTCCTAGATTCAAATACATTTGTAACAATGGATTGTCTTGGCACAATAGCCTCTTATCTATTCTGATTAAGTAAACTGGAGCCAAATTTGAGCAGGAAATCGCAGTGGGAAAGGATTAGTCTTCACAGCGAAAATTAATACTGTCATGTTACATTTTTAACATGTTCCTTATGAAATATCTCCAAAGCTTCCCACTGTTTTGATCTGAGTAGGATGTGCGGACGCTTGTTCTTCATGAACTCGACTGCTTTCTCAGGAGTCCATTTATTCTTCTGAAATAAACAAATTGTGATTGTGAATGATTAATGCAGAACAAGAAAAACTGAAACTACATCCTATTGAAACAAGGATATAAATATGTATTCCACATGATAAAGGGATATGAACAGGCGAAGGATATGTACAAGTATGACGCTGAAATTGGACGATTCATCACAATATCATGAAATGGATACCACACAAATCTGAGAATCATCATGGAGAAATAAATTTATGATTATTCAGGATAAAATAACAAGGTTAGATTAGAGAGGGGCGAGACAATATTTTCAAGAATGTTATAACAAATAATTTTTTTGACTTTTTAATAAAATTCAACACTATTTTAAAAGATGCTCCAAGTAACTATTATAGAAGATAATCTTATTTTTGTTAAAGATTAATAAGAATATTCATAATCATCATCAAAAACAAAGCGGTAAATTTTGTTTGATTTAATGAATGTGATTTTATTATTTAAAATGAATTCGTAAAATTCAGTTGTTGATAGCCAGATCATTAAGCAGATGAGGAATGTACCTCTATAAGAATAAGAGTTAATGTGTTATAAGTCTATAAAATTACATCAGAAACTGAAGTATTGATTTTGAAAAATCTTTTCAATTTTTTCAAATTTGTATTTTAATAGAATGATAAGAACAAAATTTTACCATCATCAAGTAACATCCCACTAAAGTCGCACTCCTGGTTCTGCCAGCTTTACAGTGAACGTACACACTGCTTCCTCTATTGTTATTGTCGTTTCCATTTGAAGACGTAAATTTGCTTATAAAATCTACTCCCCGTTGAAGTTTTTCTTGGCAAGGCGTTTCAAATATATCTGTTGTACTCAACTGTAGAAATTCGACGCCGTGTTTATTCCATTCCTTGAAAAAATACATGAGAATTATGCATTTTCAATTTCTAAAAATGTGCAGATCGATCTTGTAATCATGATCAATATTTTCTTCAATCTCTATCAATGGAAACAGAAATTTGATTGCCCTAAATTCATCAATTGATTTAATCTAGATTGAATTCATGTAAATTGCTTTAGATTTAAACTTCAATCAAGTAATACGATGCTTTAAGAATCTCAAGAGAGAGACAGACATAGTCTACAGTTAGAAATTAAAATATGAAATACACTAGTGGGTATATGAAGTACAACTCTCTGAAAGAGCTGCAAAATTTATTAGTTAAAATGGAAAAACTGAACTCTGACAAAGCTATTAGCATAGGATTACAATATTTATGAAAGCTGCTTACAACTACTAGCACACAAATTGTTGTGTGTGTACCAATTAACATGGCCTTGAACACAAAAAGACAGTTTCAAAGGAATTCACTAAGCTCGACCAAGTGAATTTCATTACCTATTCGCAGAGTTGTGAATTCATGTTTACCTAAGGTGAAGACCCAGTGATAGATAGCGATTTCCGGTAAAAATATTATTCAAATTTCAGTTTACAACAAACAGTCTGTTTAGTTTCAAGATCATTCAGTGGGCTAGTCGAGAATTCAAACATTCGGCCTGCACCAAGAACACCAAATTGTAAATACTATATTGCTATGAGGAAGTAGCATTTCTTAATATCATAATCTCCTAACACTATGTTATATAATTTTTTATATGAAGTAATGGACTATAAAAATGAAATTAAATGCACGAATCACTTTATTATCATTCTTCCCCTCTTTACCTAGCCAAAGTCCAAATACTAGACTTTACAATCCAAGTCCTAGACTAAAACGGGTGGCTACCGTAGCATCGACAAACGTTTGTCTGGACAGATTAGCAGCATAGAGAGCCCTTAGTACATAGTGTCGAGGCTAACGTTTGTCGATGCTACGGTGGCCACCCGTTTTAAACTAGGACTTAGCTAAATCCCGAGCTCATGAACCGGCCCTTAGTCTATTAGAATGATAATCATCAGCATTAAAAATAAAACATTTTGTTCTGACTCTCGAAGAGTTTAAACGAAACTATTAGAAATACTCTCATGATAAATGAAGGTGATGAATAGGGAAGTACAAAGGGAATTTTTATTGTAAAATTTTAAATCAGTTTCAAGTGTAAATTTATTAAGGTGTCCGTCTGTCCGTCTGCCCGCACGATAACTAACGAACGGAAGATCGTACACTTTTGAGATTTGGAATATAATATCTTCATAGATGAAGTAAGAAGCCTATTGATTTTGAATATTGAGGGTTGAATTTAAAAAAGTTACAAAAAAAATAGTTACTGCATTTCAAATACATGTTACAGAAAAGTATAATGACATTGAACTACTCAAATTTCAGCCTGTCATCCCAATGCCTTGATGGCGCAGTTGGTAAAAGCTACGTTCTCGTCTTTGAAGCCAGATTCAATTCCGAGTTTCCAAGTTGCCGGTTCGAGTCCCATCCGGGGCAGTTTCTTTTGCTAACAAATTTCAAGTTTTAATCAATTATCCATACATTTTTTATTGTAATAAATTCATTATTGATGATTTGAAATTATTCATTATGTTTATTATTTATTACAATAGCCTATTCTAATTTTATGAAAGTAATCCAAATTTGTTAAGTAACGTTTCAACTAATGAAACGTTAGTTGAAACGTTTTTCTCAATTGCAGAAAATAGCTACTATGTTTACTACTTGAGCAATTCTTGAAAGTACTGTCCTGTTTTTTCTGTTAATCTGTACACTACAATATCGGGTCCTTGGATACTCCGTTGTATCGGTTTATTTCAATGTAAAATAATTTCGAATTTCAAAAATTGATGGAAGTTTTGATTTAATAATACATCAAAATGATAATTCACAGTTTGATCTCCACAATAATCAAGGATAAATTAGTAGGCTAACGGTTAGAATGAGAACTCACTATTGGCAATCTGACTGCAGAGTTTAAGTCAAGTTTTCAAGTTTCTAGGTTTTCCCTAATTACGATTTATGGATACATTTGACAAGGTGCTTTTTCAATATGTACCATGTAAAAAATATTCCCTTCATTTTTCAACCCAGTTCAAAATTGACAGTGGAATCGCATAATTGAGAGGAAAATAGTTTTTGTAATTCGATTACTCAACCAACATCTTGTCTGAGAGGTGATTTACTGATGAATTAATTATACAGACGGACAACGGGATACAGTATTAATGAGGCCTTTTTTGATCGTTAATGGAGTGATGGAAAATGTCAATAAGTCGAAGAAACTAAAAAAAATCGAATAAAAATTACATAGAAGTAAAAAATAATAATAAAACATGCAGATAGAGGTGGAATGTGAACAATTGAGAATGGCTTCTGACAACTTACTTCAGCATTATTTGAGAACATTGTTAGTTCATAGTCTTCATTCATCGAAACAACGCCTTTCACCCCTTCTTCTTTTATAAGCTGCAACAAAAATAATATTATTATAAAATACGACAAGTTGTAAGCTTCACCTATTAAACAATAATTATTCCACTCAGCAAATACGTTTTCATTCCTTATCTTTTACTCCCATTACAATCATTATCTTTATTCACAAACATCAAAGTAAAATATTATTGAAAAACTGTGGTTAACTAAGTAATGTTTGTTTTGGTTTCAAAATTGCCTTCATTCTATTGAGACCATCCAAGACTCATATTTTCGAAAACTTTCAGGGGATAAAGTTACCAAATTTATAATTTAGCTCAGTTTTTTATTATAAGCACAGGGTTGGAGCGACGCGATAAGTTGATTAGTAGCAGCCAAGACGAGGAGTTCCCATCAACAAGTTTGAACGCGATAAAATGTGAATCAAAGCCATAAAAATAAGTGGTCCCAAAATATTCATATTTAAGTTGAAGATATTATAGTTTGAACTATGGTTAAGAGAAATCAAAACTTAGGATAGAATTAAAAGCTAAGCCTTTTTTCTTGACTTTTTTCATAGATTAACAATTTATTTGATTCTTTATTGTTAGTTAGGTCTAATTAATTTAAATGAAAATCTTTGGTGGAAGTAAGTTTATTGGATTGGGTCATGACGAGGTTCTTGAGAAGAGGGTTCTAAAGTGTTGCGGAGCTCTTGAATGATATACTTATATTATATCTATGCCATCTTAGTAGACCCTGAACAACCTTTATTCCGCAACAAGCGACCGAGACAGGCGACCAATAGGCATGACTGCTCTAAATGCAATTTAATTAAGGTCATTCCATTCCGCAGCCTGAGACAAGAGTCAGGGGTCACATCAATCAGGAAATGTACCCAGCGATGTCAGTACATTTCCAATAGGAAATGTACCCAGCGATGACCAAATAAGTATACCACGCTTCGCCACGGCTGATGGAACCAATGCTCGTTGATGATATCTCGGTCTCGGCTCGTGATGAATGTCTCTGTCACCTGTCTCGGTCTCTTGGTGCGGAACGCTACCTTTATTTGTAATTAGTTTTCATTCTTTGAGGGTACACGCAGACAGAAAGCGGTCAGGCGTTCCGAGTTCTTGGTAATACCTAATAGCTAACGTGACAGCGCACACTACCAGCGGTCTGACCAGTGTCATGTCAGACCAGTGTGCGCTGTCATGTTAGTTATAAAAAAAATAGTAGGTATCACAAAGAACGCGGAACTCGGAACGCCTGACCGCTCTCTGTCTGCGCGTACCCTGAAGGTTTTGACGTCAAGATCAAGTGCGACTGGTGGACCAAAAACGAATCATGTTGATAGATCCAAGTACCGGAAAAATAAATTAATATTATTCCTAGTATGAGAAAGAAGGTTAGACCTCTGCCTGGAAGCTGTATTTGCCATCACTTTTAAATTATGCATTCATTGATCCTTACCTGCAGTGTCATTCCTCGAAAAGGAAGAGCTCCGAGTATAACAGTTTCATCAATTCTGTCATACCACTGCCTATTACTAACTTTTTCCATTACTACATTGTAAAATAGAGTGGGATAAAAAGATACTCTGGCGAGCATGTTTAAAATTTAAATGTGTCACGTCTAGTAGAAAATGAATGATAGTCCAGAAAACTATTTTAGAATATTGTAATTGTGTCAACTGGAATAGTGATTTTCACTAGTTTCAAAACAAATTTTCATCACGGTACATGTTATTATGTATCGATAAATAATTGTAAATATTGAAGTACAAGTTCTTATATTTTTGTTCCCCTAGAGAGCTTTTTAGTTTATTGTCAAGTCACTGAAATGTTTTACTGTAGAAAAATGTTGAGATATTGATAATATGCTTTTACTTGTCTGGCTTATCCCGCTTATCATGGGTGTAATTATAGATGGATAAGCAAGATATGAAGTCAAAATTAACAAAAAAATAACTGGAGCAACAAACTACAATCCATCAGGAGAAAAATCCAGATTCCAGAACGGTGAGAAAAAATTCCAGCAGACTACACAGAAATTCAGAAAACAAAACGTCAACGTGAGCTAAATCAGTGGTCTCTTGATAAGCAGGATTTTCCTCAACGCTCAATGATAATGATATTGATAATAATGTTGAATATTTATAATATTGAAACTCCTTCATTACAAGACTAATTTTTAGAAAAATTTCTATCGATGAAGTTGTTCAAGTTTATATTTTGCATTTTTTTTTCTTTTAGTGAGAGAAGTGAAATCAGTCAGCTGATTGGTGATTATTTTGTAGAATGACGTATAGCAGAATCTTGAATCTCACAGATTATTGAAAAGGTCTTAAAAATTATTGTCTTTTAAAGACTTTAAAGGTTCTTTAGACTTCCAAGCCTTTTGATGTGTCGAAATCACTGTTTAATGCTCCTGCTATATCCCGGTCCTAGTCCTACAGTGTGTTGTTTAGTTTTGATAGGACGTTGTACGATGTGTTGTTGGCTAATTGTGTAAATGAGTTGAAAGTTTAAACATTTTGGTAAGTTATTTTATTTATTCTGTCTTTACTTGTTTTTCATAAAAGTAATAACTCAATTTATTACATTCAATGGCTGTAGATTAGCCTCTCTAAACAATGATCTTACAGTTGTGTTGCTACGGTACTGTACTGTCATTCTTCTTACATACGGTATTTATTTTCATCAGCTCCATAATTATTTTAAAATATTATTAATTCAGTAATCTTTTAACCTTATTTCATGACTAATCTATTTTACAATTGTTCATTCATTCATCAATTCCTGTTACAGTTCAGATTGAGGTTAGTTTTTTGAGCTATGACTACAATACTAGCAATCTGTTGAAAAGGGTAAAAATATGACTTAATCACTCCAATATTATAGCTTCCTCTTATAGTAAGTTATTTTAAATATTATCATTTAGTAATTTAGACATAGTTTTCAAGACTTCCTTGTTGTTAGACTCTCGTCGTTGGTTCCTCTTTGGCCCCATCTGTCTGAAAAGTAGTCAATCATCATCACCTCTCCCATTCCCCACGCACAAGCTTAGAGCTCATGTGGGCAATGGGCATCACCCTCGTGCAAAGTCTACTCGAAAAGATCAATCTCAAGTTCCTTACCAAGATCATTCTTTTGTTCTTGGATATATAAATAATACGAGTAATGCAAAAAATATTAATTTAAAATACAGATTATTAAGTGGGAGGGATAAAACATGTTCCTCTGATAACTTCGGCTTTACTTGCATTCCCGAAAAAATTTCAGTTCTATTAACTTTGTACCAGTAATTATAACTTTGTTGCTTACTACTTAGCGCTCATCATGTAATATCTGCATTGAAGTGTTTATTAAATAGTAAAATAATTTTTTTCCAGGTACCCTACTATGCCCAAGCATATAACTGAAATTTTAATACTTTTGTACATACTGCTGACACTCGGAACGTTGGCTGAGAAAAAAGAAGGAAAAGCTGATAATTCGAATACCAACGATGACGAACAGTACTCGAAAGTGGTCGAAAAGGACGATGAAGATCCTCTAACAGTGTTGAATTACTTTATATCGAAAAAAGATGAACTGAAAATAAATATAGATGATAATACCGTGGAAGAAGATGTCAAGGATAAAGAAAAAGAGAAAAAAGACGGTGACAAATCACTGAATCTTGATATGCTGTCTCTAACACCTGACAATTGGATGGTCAAGTTGATATCACAGATTCAGGAAAGCGATTTCGATGTTGAGAGTGATGCGACAGCCAATGGCGAGGCCAAGGATTCTACAGGAGCGGACATGTTGTGGTCGGATCCTGAACCCGTCAATTGGGAGGAGCTCACTCCTGAACAAAGACAAGGTACACTATCCACTCTGCTTGATTGGTTCAGCTAGCTTCAACCTCCAAAAATTAGCAACTCAAATAATGTGTCCATCAACTGCAGGGCATCCTATCGTAATTTTAGGTCAAATTGAATTTATTATTTTGAAAATTATACTGGCAAATTGATAGTTTCATAATCCCAATCTACTAGCCTATATTTAAAAAAAAGTTATTTACATACGGCAATCATTGCAAAGTGCCAGTCTTCTTTATGAAGTGATTCTGGGCTGCACTGGGTTGTCTACTAACTTATTAAACTATCCACACTTTCATGTCAGAACTTCTTTCAAAATGAAGTGATCCTTTCTATATTCTTTGGAAATGTTCATACTTATATGATATTAGTATGTAAATTTCTTCCAAGTAAAACCTTTTTATATCAATTTGCAGCTAACTTTAACCCAAAAGTATTTGGTATACCATCTTCCCCAAATCATTGGGAAATGTCGATTCATTCGGCGAGCCGAATTGGCTTTCTTCAACAATAAAAACGCATTAATAATAATATTATTGATCATTTTAAACAAGTATGAATGAGCCGGCACTTCATCCTCAAAATTTATGCCTGCAATAATTTTATTTCCATATTAATCTCAGTTGTATTAATCCAAATACGATGCCACAAAATTTGTATTTAAAAATTCAATAGAAAATCAAAGAATTATAATGATTACCGTATGTAGCTTTCAATAACCTTCTTCTCTAGTTTTTCCTCTTCAATATTTTTATATTATACCACTCATACTTTCCCACAAGTTCAATTTTACTTGAGAGTGTTGAAGTGTGAATCTGTGAAAACTAACCTTCAGATCAATTTTGATAATAGATAAGGTCATTCTAATGAGTCAGACCTTTTCAACAAGCATCAGTAATTTGTGTTGGAATGAATTAAAAGAAATGTCATAATGATTAAAAGAAATAACTTCCTCCCAGGAGAACCTTGGAATGTGTAATTACTTGTTTCACAAAATCATTCATACATACATATTCAATTTATTCTTGAGCCTATCCTAAAATAGTTATTATATTTGCAAATTAATTTTGCTTGCAATTAGACGTAATAAAACAGCAGACTGGTTAATTGAAACTTTTGATTTTCAAACCAAGGCTCTTTCAAGACTTCACCTTTTTAAATGTGGGTCTTTCAATGTCAATAAACGAAAATCCAAGTATGGCAATCAAGCATTTGGAAGACCGCCGCTACTGCGAATGTTGATGAAAGAGTAAAAGGCTGGAGGAAAGTCTTCGAATGCCTTTAATCATGACTTCTTCAAACTTTCAATATTACTCGATGGCACTTGGAATTCTTGAAGACCTATTGTACTTTCTTGATTGAGAATCAAGGCACTCGTATGATTTGTTTCAGGCTACGAGCTCTACGAAGAAGCCAAGTCTCTGTTGAATGCGTCCAAGCCGAATAAAAAAGAAGCGTACAGAAAGCTGTTGGCTGCAGCTGAACTGAAAAATGTGCCGGCGAGGATAATGGTCGCCTGGGCCGAACTGCTCGGACACCCGCTCCAGCACAATGTCGAAGCTGCCAAACAGACATTCACTGAATTGGCCGATGAGGGAAACCCTGATGCACATGTTGTAAGTCACATTAAATCATTCTTCCACGCCTTCAATGTTAGTTGCATTCTTATTCCAGCCAACGAATTTTATCCAATCACAATCAGGTCATATTTTCGATTCTAAGCTCAAGTTAAACCAAGCTGCTTTATTAACTGCTAGCGAAACAGCACTGAATAGCAAATATGACAGAGCAGCTACTACTAGAAGCTTTCGCCTATGTCACACTTGCTACTTTGTATCAGATGATTCGCTAGCAGCTAATAAAGTAGCTTGGTGTCAAGGTTATTACAGAGAAGGTTGAACATTCGCTGGTGTAAGGCGCAAAGTGGAGGGGGAAGTCTGATTTCTTCATTCATCTAAAGCCCCGTCTAGACGGTACGATAAGTTTGTCAAACTTATCGTTCAAACTTATCAGGATTATTTTAAATTGTCATAAAACAGCTGATTTAATGTTAGTAAACGAGCGTACATCAATCAGCTGTTTTCTGACAATTTAAAATAATCCTGCTATATAGCAGGATCCATTTAACTTGTTAAAAAACAGCTGATTGATGTACGCTCGTTTACTAACATTAAATCAGCTGTTTTATGACAATTTAAAATAATCCTGATAAGTTTGACAAACTTATCGTACCGTCTAGACCGGGCTTAACGTCACACTCCCAGTCCGCCAATTATCAACAGCTGATATTATCAAAATGACGTCAGCCGAATCAGTCCCTCCACTCTAGAGCTCTATAAACACCAGGTACACGCATCTTTCGCCATTTCGGGTCAGACTTTAGATAGCTGTTTATGAAATAGCTTCAGTTGGTTTGGAAAAAAGTTGGGTGAGTGCGTACTGCTAGAATTTTTAAGATCAGTTTAGAGGTTAAAGCTGGGTTAAATATGAAAACGACCCCAAATGGTGGATGGGTGCGCGTACCCAGTCCTTATGAAACCTTACCCCATTCCAACAGGTTGTGGATTCAAAAAGCTTTAGGAATGGTACAACCTTCTATCTAATAACCTTGGCTTGGTGTAACGTGGGGATTGACTGTTCTCAACAAAAATTATTTCAAATACCTCTTCAACAACCGTGATATTCTTATTATGACTGTTGAATATTTTATCCAATACAGTCTTATTTTAGACGACAGTGATATCAGTAAAGAAACTCCAGAAATCTGGGATTCTTTCTAAGATGCAAACTCAAACCTGACGTATAAAGGAGCGCTCTATACGGGTTTTGAGTCACTAACCTCACTTGTGACACTGACACTCACCTCTGATACTGTTGCAAGTGAATTATTGCACGTATAAGCGCACCTTACACCTCTGCTGATTCAGTCAAGTGGATAAAACTGGCAACCAGCTGGTAGGCCTAAGCCCACATAGGGCTGTTGGGCCATTGACAAACAAACATGAGCGCTCGTAACAGTGATGACGTGAATAAACAATAATATAACCTGTAACACATATACTTTCACATGTGTTTCTGAAACTGTTTGGAAACATGTTAACATTTTTTACAAATGAAATTACTGGTTTCCAAACAGTTCTCTGACGTCACACTTACCTACCTAATAGCTGCTTGTTCGTGGCTACTTTACGAAAGAGCTACGAAAACCTGTCACACTCATTTTTTGATAGCAGCTAGTAAAGCTATAATGGTAGCTGGTAAAGCTACTTGCTACTTGATTCTATTTCTGCATTGGGTACTTTTTATTTGTGATTGGTTGAGAGAAATAATAGCCTAAAAATCGTAATATTATTGAAATTGAATATCTACCAGCATCTGGCCACTTGGAATTACTAATTTTAGGTCTGGAATAAATGCAATAAAAAGCTATGTAAACAAGAGTAAAACTACGTGCTGCTAGTGTGCTAGCAATGTTTGTCAGACTAGGCGACTCGCAAGCTGCTAGTTGGTCACGTGATTCAACTTTTGAAGCTGGTGGAATTTGAGTGTTTTTCTTGTACATTGCAGGCTCTGGGCTTCATCCATGCTTCTGGCATTAGTGTGAATGCTAGCCAAGCAAAAGCTCTAGTGCACTACACATTTGGAGCACTGGGTGGCAATACTTGGGCACAGATGATTCTCGGCTACAGGTACTGGTCTGGTATAACAGTTGCAAACAGTTGTGAAAAAGCTTTGGATTTCTACAGGCTGGTTGCCAAAAAAGGTAAAGTGAAACTGATCAATCACTAATATTTGTCACTAGTAATTCTGTGAACAGTAGACCTCACACAGTTTTCAAGTCATAAGTACTTTTCCCTTGACTCCTGTACAGATGAGTACTGTCAACCGGGCATACAGCATAATATTGAACAATGAAAAAAATACGCTGCATCAGCCTTTTATGTTCATCATCAACTCTCCACATTACCATACATCATCATCTCAATCATCTTGAGATGATTAATACAATAATAGAAGATAAATTATACAATACTCGTAACATCTTTAAAAAGTTTTTCTCTATAAAGCCTTCTTCATCAATTACTCATAATATTGCTTTATAATTTTTGGGGGGAAAATAATACAAAATTATTGATAATGTTAAAAAGTGATTTATTTGAAGATAATAAATTACTTTGGATTCGAAAAATATCTCATTCTCTAAAGACTTGAGTCAAAACTCGAAATCTGAATCTTGATGATGAAATCAATCTCCTATCACGTGTTTCTAGAATATAAACATGAATATAGTAAAATATAATTTATGTAGTTGTATTTGCAGTATTAGAAAGCATCCTGTTTGAATTTTTTCATCCTTAAAATGTGAAATTCAAAAACTCTACTTGTACGTTGTCGCGCGATTCCAAAAGTAATATTCCTGCCAAATCTAAATGAAAATCTTTTATCGCGTTTGGCCGTAATGCGATACAGACAGACAGATACAGAAAATTTACTCGAGTTGAAACCCTCTACGCTACGTCGAGACCCCTCTACGCTCGGTCAAAAAGACTTTGATTATGATGTTCAGTTTTTAATATTCCAAAGTTCCTCTCCTTGCCAACTTTTCAAAGTAATGAACATCGAGCAGACTATGAGGGAGAAAACTTCCAGTTACCGACAGGATAAAGCTAGTTTTATTATTCTCAAAGAAACTACTATATTTCGCTTTGCATACTTTATTTCTTATTAGGAATACATCTGCAAAACCACTTATTTCCAAATTCATTTTGGAAAGTACTTTCAATAGGTCGTTTTTCATTTGATATTTACTCTTGTTACATATCTAAACTTTGTTTGGAGTTGTTTACATTAGCCTAAACCAATTTTAGTGAAAATTTCAGGAAACGGCAATTGAATTTTCATTATGACCTCGTATACTATGCTTCTTCGGCTTGTTCAGAACTAACGCTCATTCTTTTTTTACAATTGATTGTCGAATTGATTTTCCTAATTTTGAAAACTACCTATTTAATTAATAACCTATTTTGAAAACTCAATTATGCAATCAATTCGATTTTTTGAATAACCGTACTCAATTAGATAGATTATAATACTGTACAATATCATTCTATTATGAAGGTTGTGCTCTATTATTCAACTCTCTTATCATTTCTATGATTATTTAATCTAAAGTCTATTTTCTGTGAAGTAATAAAATAGCAAGAAATGATATATTGATACAGGTTTAAAAAATTTTTTGTACAGTTTTGAACATTTCTCATTTCTCAGATCTAATAAGAGTTCTAATTGAGAGATGAGAACAAGCTTGTTGTTGAACAGAAAATTTAATAACAGTTGAATACAGGCTATTTGATGAGTATTTTATCAATTGTTGCTTTCAAAAACTGTCATCTATCTCAACATGAATTTAGATTTAGTAAATGAGCTGATAATTCTACGATCCTATCAATCCGCTTTCAAGTTGATAGGACCTGCATTGACATGCAGTATGAGCTTTATGAAATTCAAATTATTCCACCAATTTTCATTTTATGCCTATGGGCATAAAAATCAATTTATTCTTTTTTTAAAACTAAACACACCAGCTCTTGATAATATTCTAGAAGCAACACACTCGTTGACAAGTATTAAATATTCTACAGTTTGTTTGATACATATTATAAATGTGATTGCCAAATATTTTACAACGTTTGCTACATAAATTATCCTTATTATTCTTTAAAGGCGTTCCTTCATGTTCTAAAGATAATTATCAACACTTGGTTTAAAAGGTTTAATGCTTCAAATTTCTGTTGGCAATAAGTTTATTGTTCTGTTTCAGTTGCTAGTGAAGTGTCTCTATCTGGGGGTCCGATGGTTCAACGTATACGTCTTCTGGAAGAGCTAGAAAATGCAGGATACAGCTCTGGCATACTCGACAACGATCTTATTGAGTACTATCAGTTGATGGCTGAAAAAGGAGACGTGCAGGCACAAGTAAGATTTTCAAATTATGTTCGTTTACTTACAATATTCAATTTGTTTGCACTAGAACTATTCTCATATTTAAGTGATTATTAGATCACCTATTATCTCAAAATCACAGGTATTGAAACCGTATGATACATACATCTTCGTAGATACATTGTTTCTTCCTTTGAATACATTTTCCTTCAAGGTTATTGCAAATTCAGTCTTTCAACTTTAAATACTCTCCCGACTCTGCATTTTGCATAAAAAAGCAAATAATTTATATTTGCTAGAAGTTCCATTGTAGAGACCAAGAAAACTCATGTTCATGATTGAAAAATCAACAAAGTCATAAACATTAGTTGTTAAGACAAATTTTATTATAAAACAAAATGAGTTCCGGATTCACTATAATCAGTTTGGTTTGTGTTTTTTGTATTTCTTATAATTATTCCCCAAGTAAAATTCCTTTTCCCAAGTAAAAATCAACAATTCAACAGCGTCAATTATCTATATTGACTCTGCCGAGTACTGTACTTATTATTTTTTCAGCATGAACGTGCATTAAAAAAGGAGTTCCACATCATTATTCAAATCGAACCTCAAGAGATTTAAGAGCGGGTTCACACGAGCGAGTTTTGCGCGGTTGCCGGCGGTTCCATGTGTGGGAGAGACAAGATTATTCCAGCTGTTTTTTGTCTCTTTCCCACACATGAAACCGCTGGTAGCCGCTACCGCCCAAAAACCGTTCGAGTGAACCAGCTCTGAGGCTTCTTCCACAATAGTGCGGTCCGGGCCCGGATCGGACGGGATAAAAATGTTTTGCTGTATACTGTAATGTTTTCTGAGATAAAATGAGATGTTTTCAGACGTTTTAATGTGAATACACCCATTAAGATACATGGGTTATCTCGTCCGATCCAGGCCCGGACAGCACTGGTGTGAAAGAAGCCTCACTATTCAATAATTTCACTATTTGATTCAATTTGTTTTCCTAATATTGCGATTGTTTTGTTAGGTTGGACTCGGTCAGTTACATTACCAAGGCGGACGTGGCGTTGCTCAGGATCCGCAACGAGCTTTGCACTATTTCCTTCAAGCTGCTGATGCTGGCAATCCCATCGCAATGGCGTTTCTTGGCAAGGTAATTAATCCAATCTGATATCATCAGTATTTTTCAGAATGTGAATTTTTCAGCTTTCATAACTATGTAGTTTTCTGAGTTTTTGAAATTTCCTCTTTTATTAGAATTCAACTGATCTATTATTAGAAACTAATAGCACAGAGGAAAGAGTAATCTCTCTAAAAAAGAGAGGTGATATTACTCTCTCTTCTGTGCTAATATTACATAATATAGTGTAATAGCTTTGCAGTGTCAATACATGTCTTATTACTGACCTATTAGACTAAAAAAGTCTATAATCTAGTAGCATCCATTGGAAGAAAATAAATCATTCATTTTTCGGAGATTTAGATATGTTTTGCGTATCGTAATAGTTTTCATGTTTGTAGAGCAGTCTAGTTTGAAAGAGAAACTCATGTCCCAAACTTTTTATGATTTTTTCGAATGTATCAATTCTGTATAAATTTACTAAGCAGCATTTTGTTTAGGTAAAATTCAGTCACATAGTTTCTTCATATTTAGTTTTCAAAAATCTTATTTTACATGAATATAATTGATTAATCCCATTTATTCAACATCCTCCTGGGTCTGTATACGAATACACTATCTTCTAGCCAGACAGGCTTTCATGTAAATTACACACATATATTATGTATGTACGCACAGTATTTTTTCAATTCAACTTTCAGAATTCAATGGTGTTTTATGTTCATTTTTTCAATTTACTCTGTTTAGATCATGTTTCACATTAATTATTGTTATTGATTGAAACAATAATATCATTCCAATATTTACGATATTTCTCTCAAAAGCAATATCACTACGAAAGTAGTGATACTCAATTTAATCTCCCACTTATTTCTTCACTTTGTTCCAAAGTGAAGATAAAATGAAGTTTATTCTTTCAATTTTACTGCTCTTTTTATCTTGCATTGAATTTTTAGTTAAGTTTATAGCTTCTTACTGATTACACAAATTATACTACTTATTCGACTAGAAATCCAATCTACCACGCTTATTTCTTCTCTACCTCGTTCTACTCAGATAGCATTATTCTACTTAAAATCTTACTCTACTGGAAACCCTACACTATACTCTGCATTGTACCCCTTTCTACCAAGAAAATATTTTAGGTACCCCTTCTTAATTACCGATACCAAGTGAACATGTCCTCACTCTCCCAATCAGCTATTGTTATAGGAGAAACGAATGGTTACGCTATCATAATTTCAACTTACAGTTAGTATCGCCACAATATGGAGATTTTTAGTGATTATTGGAGTTTTTTCATTTACTTGAAGCTTGAAGTGTTGTTTTATTTTTTGTTGGCTAAATATTTTTGCGTACCTCACTTTCAGAACCAAAGAATTACAATAGAACAATGCCAAAAGCCTTCATAGTGTTAATTGAATAGTTTCCAGCAATAATGTTGTTTTTCAAATTTCAATATTTTTATGCATGAAGTTTTTTATTATTATAGTTTTGAAGGAAATAAATTTACTAATTCATTCAATTAATTCATCAGTAATCATCATCATCATCAGTAATTAATTATTTATTATGTATTTATCTATTTATTTAAATGTTTTTAGTCTCCATTGGGAGCCTGGCTAATCGTTAGTGAGGCTAGTCATTCACTCCCTATATTATGGAGGCATATTAAATATTGTTGCATTGCACTATAAAGCTGCTTAACACAATGTAATGTTATCCAGCAGTGCTTTGTTCCCATCACTGGATTGCGAAGACTAGCTCTTGTATTGAGATGTTATTTAAATGTTTGCTTGTTTATTTGTGCAGATCTACTTTGAGGGCAACGACGTGGTGAAGGCGGACAACGAAACGGCGTACAAGTACTTTAAGAAGGCGGCTGACATGGGCAACCCGGTGGGCCAGAGTGGACTGGGGCTGATGCACCTGCAGGGTCGCGGCGTCGAGAAGGACTACAGCAAGGCGCTGAAGCTGTTCTCACAGGCCGCCGACCAGGGATGGGTCGATGCTCAACTCCAACTCGGAATCATGTATTTCAGTAAGTTGAATTCACTCTGCTTAAGGTAGGATTTCGTTGATGCCACTGAGCTGTCGTCGTCCGCTGCGGATGGTCAATATAGGAACTTTTTCAAACAAGAAAATTGTACCTAATCGTATATTACAGAGCGTGCCATCCAAATTGGCGTCTCACTGGAGCATGCGCGTTGATCGCTTTCTCCCACTACAGTGCCTGCTGACTCGCGGTACAGTAATTTTCAAAAGTTCATTCAGCTGGCAAACTCAGCTTTATAAAAAAATTCATATTCGCTTCGGTTACCTAGCAGTACTATGATGTTATTTGCTTCACTGACTGTACTAGCCTTAGCGGCTAGAGGGGAAGCGTGGTGGGAGAGATTATCCATCTCTCTCGCACAGCCTCCCCTAGACGCCAATTTGGATGGCACGCTCTGTACTCGTAAATACTGTAATGAATATCAATAAATATAGTAAGTTAACAATTTTAATACTGAACAGTTTCTAGTTGTAATGAAGTTGGTTGCTATTTTCACTATCCTCTGCGGACGACGGCAGCTCAGTAGCATCAACGAAATTCTATCTTTACCATACTAGAAACTTTTTAAGGGCCTTCATACCATTGGAAAAAGCATGAAAATAGGCACTCCGCAGTTTACTCCTTCGGTCGCTATTTTTAAAGTTAGAAATGTGTGGATGGTCTTGAATTAAAGATAAACATTGCTAGAATTTTTGCTGTACCTTGAAATTTAATTATAACTCATTTTTTTAAATTCAAGGTTGAAATGAGTGAAGGTTTTCTTTGGATACATTTTCTCAGGGCCTTGGATCATCAGAAGTATTACCAAACATCTCTCCCTATCGGGAGACTGGGTGGTTTCGACTAATCATTGATCTGTTACTATTACAGGTGGACTGGGTGTTCGAAGGGACTATAAGCTGGCCAATAAGTTCTTCAGTTTGGCATCACAATCTGGTCATGTACTGGCGTTCTACAATTTAGCTCAAATGCATGCGACTGGCACGGGAATGATGCGCTCTTGCACAACTGCTGTCGATGTGAGTGATTTCCTTTTGTAACAAAACATGATACTACAGAGCTTCTTTAATGTTAGAATTCATCAAGTAAAGTTAGCGGTCTAAAGCTTCCAATTAGAGTGTTACGTATATTGCAATCATGACTATCATTACACATTCAAACTTGAGGTGGTTTCAGACCGCCATAAAGTCGCTTAGCGATGCTACAAAGCCCGGGACACACATGTCTGAATAGCTCAGCTGGTATAGTGATATGGAGACACGGCCGTGTTGTGGATATGTGTGTCTCGGGCTTTGTAGTATCGCTAAGCGACCACCTTTAAACGTTATACAACGCTGCTTGACAAGTTTGGTTTTGGAAAAGCTCCATTTGTGATTTTTGAGATTTTTTGTAGAAGTTGAAACTACTGGCAAATAATGAACAATTCTCTGACCGAGATCGTATAAACATGTAACTGTTTCGAAAAGGACAATCCCGTTCAGGAATTTCGGGGTTTTCACCCAATCTGGTGTGTGCATTTTTTTTAGACTTGAGCACTTGTGCGATTCACTCTTTCGTTCACCTGTATTAAAATCCAAGAAACCATTCATTATATTCATATGTCTAATGTATGTGTGACGATAGGAATTTTATTTGATGATGATGTAAGGTATTTTTCAATTTCCAAATTTAGTAGTTTCAAATTTATTAATAAGTTTACCAAATACCAACTCCCTAAATTTATCCTTGGAACTTATTGAAGAACGTATTAAAGTATAATGTATTTGTTAGATGAGCTCACCGGAAGAGTGGTCTAAATCATCATGGCAACATCACTCTGCTGTCGCGGGATGTACCCAATGAGTCGAAGGGAAAACTGGCCGTAATCAGCTCTCTAGATTCTCACCGGGTTTATCCTTTCTTGGTAGCTAACCTCGCTAGTAGGTTAGCATAGAGAGTAGGTAGCATAGAGAGCCTGTGCCGCCTGACTACGGCCAGTTTTCCCTTGTACATTTCCATTCCGCCTGGAACTTGTCATTAGCATCCTTAAACTCACATTATCCACTTCATAAGCCCACTTGTATTTGTGGACATAGTAAGAAAAAGGTTTGTGTTTGATAGGCCTATACTTTGTGTAAAGTTACCTTGATTTGAAAATTCATTAATTCATTCCATTTTTCTCTCTGCGCCTTTTAAAATCTTCGTTCAACATTTATTCTTGCTCTCTCTGCACTCTATTTTCAGAACACCTTTTGTCACATTGTTTGTGTTACATTATCTCTTCCACTTTCAGTTGTACAAGAATGTGGCGGAGAGAGGCAGTTGGGGAGAGAAGTTAATGGAAGCGCACACAATGTACAGGGAGGGCAGATTCAACGAGGCATTCTTGACCTACTCTTTGCTCGCTGAATTGGGCTACGAAGTTGCTCAGAGTAATGCAGCATTTATGCTTGATAGGGGTGAGTTAATACAGTATATAACTAGTTTAAAACAGTATATTCAACGTATCAGTTTCGGTTTATTTTTATTTTCTTTTGTGAATAATATTGAACACTAAATTTGAAATTGTGATACAAATCAGTGGAAAGTAACATTTTTATACAATTAATAATACAATTTTGTGTATATTGATAATTTTCTATCAACTTCTTTGTATTCAAATTAAAATTTATTTACTTATTTATTTCCAGAGATATATCACACATATTATATACAATATTACAAATAAAATTATGAAACTACACTCACATGGACGCGAATTCGGATTTCGGTATGTTTCGAAGGAACAAAAGCAAATAAAAATATTCTATTTAAACCGCGGTTCAGTGCTGAAAATAGTAAAACAGTGGAATTGACAATATCTGTTTTATTTTATTTGATTGAAAAATATTTAACGAAATGAAAAGCTTGAAAACTGGAAAATAAGTTTTATCATGTGAATTCACATGACACCTTTCCCATTTCATAATGGTAAAAAGAACATCTGTTTGTTATCTTTGAACGTTATTCACAGGTGAAAACTTGGCGTTAAGTTCAAAAATTGCTACTCCATAAGGATACATTGATAATTTCAAAGTCCTGTAGAATGAACTCCTCAAGATTCAGAACCTTGATTTATGGCTAAGAACCATCCTTAAATTAAAATGATGTGATATGCAAAGTTTCGTGACAATCGGATGTATGGTATTCACACACCGCGTGTAAAACGAAAAACCTTAGCTAATAAATGATATAAGATTAATATTTTTTTAATTATTCAAAATGTATTAATGTTTTTGTGAATTAATTATTATTAATATTTTTGTGAAATGTGAATTACATGTTTGAGAAACAATTACGTATAGCAGGATCCTTTTAACTTGTCAGAAAACATATGTTTTACTCGGCCACCAGTACAATACTTAACCTACAAATGCTGAATCTCGCAGATTATTGAAAAGGTCTTTTAAAAAGTTATTCTTTGAAAGATCTTCTTCAAAAAGGTATTTTAAAGACTTTAAAGGTCTTTGTCTTGAAGACTTTTAAGCCTTTTGATTATTGTGTCGAAATCACTGTTTAATCAATACCGAAACAGCTGATTTCTGACAAGTTAAAAGGATCGTGCTATAGATGTACGGTGTACTTGTGTGAGATACATGTTTTAGAAACAATCAATCACGTTACACTCGTCTAATGTTGATTCAAAAATTCGTTAATTCAAAATGTACAGTATGAGGAATTGTTGAAACTAACAAATATGTTTCTGGCCTTGTCACCCCTGTGATACGGAATTGATATAACTATTTAATGGGACATAATGTATTTAGGCGAAGTGACGCTGTGGTCGTCGGAGGAGGAGGTGTTGGTGCGCGCGCTGGTGCAGTGGGGGCGTGCGGCGGCGCAGGGCTACTCGGCCGCACAGGTGAAGCTGGGCGACTACCACTACTACGGCCTGGGCACGTCGGTCGACTACGAGGCGGCCGCCATGCACTATCGCCACGCCTCCGAGCAGCAGCACAACGCACAGGCCATGTTCAATCTCGGCTACATGCACGAACAGGGCCTTGGCATGCAACAGGTAGGCCCAATTACAGCAGCGATATTAATTTAACTTGGCGGATGACATTAGATAGATAGATAGATAGATAGATAGATAGATAGATAGATAGATAGATAGATGGATAGATAGATAGATAGATAGATAGATAGATAGATAGATAGATGACAGATAGATAGATAGATAGACTAGATAGATAGATAGACAGATAGATAGATAGATAGATATAGATAGATAGATAGATAGATAGATAGATAGACAGATGATAGATAGATAGATAGATAGATAGATAGATAGATAGATAGATAGATAGATAGATAGATAGATAGATAGATAGATAGATAGATAGATAGATAGATAGATAGATAGATAGATAGATAGACAGATAGATAGATAGATAGATAGATAGATAGATAGATAGATAGATAGATAGATAGATAGATAGATAGATAGATAGATAGATAGATAGATAGATAGATAGATAGATAGATAGATAGATGGATAGATAGATAGATAGATAGATATTATTTCTTGACGTTGCTGATGACCGTAGAGTCCGATGGCAAAAATTATATCTAAATAATATGGCATTAATTAGGAATTTCGTTCAATTAATTATTATAGAATAATATCTATCTAATGCCATCCGCAAGTTAAATGAATATCACTTCACTCACTTGTTGTTTTGGTGTATTGTACTTGCATTTCATGAGAGATAAATTGATGTACTATTTTATTGGGCCATTATTCCTATTCAACTTCTGGAAAAATCTCAAAGTTGTCTTGTACGAACAAGAATTCAGTTCACAGTTGGTTTCAACTTTTGTTTCATTAAATTGTTGATTCCAATCAATCTGTTTTTATTGCATTAGTTTTTTGGCGTTGTTTGTAATACACGTTGACATGCAAAATGAATAATTTCATACTATTGAAAAAATACCTGTAATTGTAAAAAATCTCTCTCTTATTAGATTTTTTCAACATACTCTTAGCTCTTAAGTTGCAGTCAATAATTAATATTACTGCAATTTCATGTAGGAAATCTCTCCTATTCAAAGTCGCATAGTCTTCTTGGGGGGTTTCACTCTATCTATTTGGTAATTCTAATGTGAAAAAACTTTTTCTATGTAATATTATAATTTACGAGTATAACCTGGTACATAACCAGGTTTTGTATAAGTGCATGTACTATGTAGTGATCTTTCTGATTTATTCATTAGTGATTTTTTTCAAAAATGCCATATTTTGCGTGTTACCATTCTCTTGAATTGTTGTAAAATACTAATTTATATCTCAGGATATCCATCTTGCCAAGCGATGTTACGACATGGCTGCTGAAACCAGTGCAGATGCCAAAGTTCCAGTGGCTCTCGCCCTGCTCAAACTCTCTCTGTTCTTCAGTCTGAAATATTTTCAAGAGGTGAGCAAAGCTTATTTGTCGCATTAATCAATCTCCTAGTGTATATCGCATTCCCACTTTCCTCATCATTAATTGTGTATTTTGTTGATTCTCTACCCAGCATTGAAAAAAATACTGGTTGCCTTGAAGAAATTTATTCATTTACTTATTCACATGGAACGTTCAATATTCTTATTTTTTTACTTCTATTTCAATTTTGTAGTGTAGTACCTCAAGTGATGCTAAACTGTGTAATCATTCAAACAAATGCAATATCAAGGAAAGAGAGAAATAATAGTTAAGAAGAGAGAAATGTTTTCATTCAAGAACATTCAATCTAAATTTTTTGTGATATAACATATATTGATGATAATGATGATGAAGAATATTGATATAATGATAAAGATGATATTTATAACGATAATACGGTATTTTCATTATGATGAAGCAAATATTTTTCACTTTCTTCCATCTTTCTTGTCCAAAGAGAATTCAAAAGTGAATTGAATATGAAACAGATAGTTTGAAAGGAGATAATATATGTATTCGATCTTGGAATCTTTGGATTATCAGACAGGCGCTTATCGCCCTCTTCTTCGTAACTCTTTTACATTTTCGATTGTTCATTTTTTGCAGAGTCGTTGGCAAGAATGGTTGGTTTTGCTTAATTTGGACCAATCTCTGGGGCCGAATTGGGATTTCTACCTTGTGACGGTACTAGTCGGACTTCTAGCAATTATCGTCTATTTGCGAAGGCCACAGCCACATTGAGCTTCTGTCCGCGCGCGTCTTCTGGATTTAAAAGGCGTAAAATAATCGAAATAATGGCTTCTTATCCATTCACTGTGAATGTGTGTGATATTCGTCCTAAATGTGAGTCAAACACGAAAGAATGTCGTGCTGTGACGTTCTTCACTGATTGTTTTCTAAGTGAATTATTTATAACAATTTTCAATGCCTATCTTCTGAAAATGGGAATTGTATTGGTGTGAATCATCAACAGTAATGATAATTTTATTTACTTCAAAACAACTACAATTCTTTTCTCATTTTTTTAGAATATTTGTTTACAATTCCATATTCATTCATCATTCTAAATATGGTGTAGCAATTATTTCTTGTAACATCAATAATTCATCCTCAATGAGGTTGGAAATATCAGACTGTTAAATTATCGTTAATACTAATTTTTATGATAGGAACTTCACTAATCTTGACGGGTTTATCAAATGAAGCACTTTAAAACTTGATTTTTCGCAAAATAACTGAAGAGAAATTACTCACTGGTTATCACTTCAAAACGGAACTTTCAGTTCGTGTGTTTTCTGTAAATATTTAACTGAGGGATTTTTCTAATTGTGGATCATCAACTGCTACCTACCTTTCTTTATTTATTTACTATTTAATTTTTATTAGTTCCCAATAATGAATGAATTCTAGGTTGTAAATAGTATGTAATGTTGCATCTCATAGCTAAGTATTCGAAATAGATTAATCTAGAAAGATCTAAGATCTACTAAAAAGCTCTGGCTCCGTTGATAACATCCGATTAGCAAATTATGCAATCGGAGTACTTCAGCAGATGATTCTTATAAATATCACTTTGTCTATTCCACAAATCATTGATAGCGTAAGTTGTGATTACATTGATTGTCACTTGTTCATCCAAGGTTTCACTCGATGCTACAAATGATGTACCGGTACCGTAATTAATTGAATTTTTCCACGTATCATAAATAATTCTCAATAGATTTTTTGTATGTTAGATACACAACTGTAAATATGCAAATTATATGTTATTTATTATTGTAAGTAAATCAATGTTGAATTAGATGATATTTTCTGCATTCGCATTAATTATTATGTCATTTTCATCCATTGATTCTCCCTTCATATTCTCAATCACAAATTTTGTATATCTCATCTCATCATCAATCATCCATTGACCACTTATAAAAGGGGCATGCGGATTTGTCAAAATTATTATTCAAGTCTTGAATTTATACATTTATACTTTTCAAGTCCAATGTGAAAAGGATCAAATATTTGTACAGAGATTTGTAAGAGAACTTCATATGTCTATTTTTTATCAGATTATTAATCCAACTTATTGGTATAATGTTAGTATTTGAATTTTTTATTTAGTGGTATACGACTTGAATCAACATGGTACGATTACAATAATCGTAATAGCAGCATTGAAAACTTATGTAATTCTCCTGCTAGCTTTCCATGCCATCAACAAATTATAAGATTTTTCTGGCCTTACAATTTTGTCGGAAAGAGGTAAAATTATGTTGTACTAGGAGAATAATATTCGGCCAGCGTAAACAGAGAAGTTTATTCCACATGAGAAACTTCCAGAATTATTGTATAACGCATACATTTCACGTTCCACCCGGCATAATTATGATCACAGGACAACTAACCGAAAGGCCCCGATTAGGACACGGGAAGAAATACTAACAGCTGAGCGATTCATACTACGATAAAACATATTTTACATCAAGCTACTTTAGTAGCTGCTACTAAATAGCAAGTGTGATAGTAGTAATAAGTTGGGTTCTAGTAGCTGATATTAGAAACTACTGATCAAGTCACACTCACTTAGCTCCTCGCTAGCAGTTACTCAAGTAGCTTGGTGTGACTTAGGCTCAGGCACTACTCACACTTGCGATACTCAAATCGCGAAGTGACTCGGTGCTCGGCGACTCAGATAACAAATATGTGTTTTCAAATGATGATGCTCAGACAATACGGTTGCAGGATCGTCTGAACGTCATAATTTGAAATCACATGTTTGTTATCAGAGCCGCCAAGTATCGAGTCGCTTCGCGATTTGAGTATCGCAAGTGTGAATATTGTCTCAAAGTACCGGACTAAACTGCCGTTTCCGTGAGCGCCTGATTCATAATATTTACATAACACGCGGGACACCAATACAAAAATTAACTCATTCTAAATGCGTCTCACACATTACAGTTGTCCCTGTATTACGGTAAAAGTTATTTGTAAGATTCATTTAACAGGGCCCAGTAAGGATTAAGATGAACAAAGTTATTAAAGTACAATCAGTTTTTTATTTTATTTCATATTCACTTGGAAAAAATTAATATAAAGTACCAAATTAACACTGAATAGAAAATACTCATTGCGGCTTCTTTCTGAATGAACATCCTGAAACATACAAATGAAATTTGTTTCATTTTTGATGGAGGATGGGATATTTCAAGATTTGAAAATTGTATATAATAATATGATAGTAGTAACTATTATTGCAGATCTTGCTATATTAATGAGAATGCAGATACTCGTTTTCTATATGAGTGCATAATTGTTCAAGACCTCATTAGATTTCTGTTTTTGATTCATGAATCAGTAGACTCACGGATACTAAAATACAAGGAATCATGCGCAGATACCATTTTGAGTGACGTCACGCTTCTCAAAATCCCTGAACCCAGTAGTTTTACTGTTATTTAACGGTTTCATCTAGCAGTCTATTGCGCATTCTCTTAAAAAAAAACCTACCGTGTATACTAGTATCCGCGTGAGTACACATGTGAAGAACCAACAGAAGCTGCTAAAGAGCACTATATCAATAACTATAAGAGTATTCATGTACGAAAGATAAAGAAAGATAAATAGTCTGACTAATCATGACGAGTTTAAATAATTATTGTTCTATCATTCAAAAATATACGACAAGTACAATACAAGACATTTTTTCCTCCATCATGGACGTCAAGAAAACGCTTGATGATGAAAGAGCCACACTCAGATGTTGATTGAAAAGGAATTTTAAAATGATCTAGAAATCTAGGTTTTGTAAATTATTTTGAATAGGTTTGATGCATACAATCTAATTTTTAAAACTTGAATTTGTTTGTTTACAAATAAAAAGTGTTCTTTGCCAGTTCAACTTGAGGACCAAATTACTCACCGTCTGTCAGCCTAGCTTGGCCGCCAGTGGGCTGGCATAGGCGCATAGTGCAGCCTTCGCAAGGAACTGCCCGCTGCGCATGACTGAACAATGTTGAAATTTTGTAACAGCCTGAAAAAAATTCAAACTTCTAGAAACACCAAGTAGAAAAATGTAAATTATTAGAAAATGTTAAAATAGTATATTTGCAGGATATTTTCAGCTCTATTCAACAGCACGTCATGTGCCAAGGGCAGTATTAGGCCTGATGAAAAACAGAAAATAAAATTGCAATGTCCATATTAAAAAGAAAAATAATAACGTCGTTATATAATTGATTTCTTTTGATTCAGCTTATAAAATTGTAAATAATAGGTAGGGTAGCCTATTTAATGTCGAAATGTCTGCTGCTTGAAAACCGCTCAGTCCCATATCTGAGAATTTTTCAGGACAACGGTTGAAGAGTGGTTTCCCTCAACTAGGCTCATTTGATTCAGACGCCATAAAAATATATACTCTACACAGTTATTGTAACATAAATGCCAGGACATTCAGTCTCCACAAATTAATAAGATGGCGATTTATTTCACAACGCCATCAAAAAGGCCCACTTCATTCACACTGTCGAATTGATATTTGGTCGATGTTTGTATGCTTCATAGTTTGCTGATTATGCATTGGTATATATATAGCATGCTGTGCAGCGTGCAAAAATCGACCAAGAGTGGACTCAGTGGACACACTCAATACGGGTTTCTTTCTATCATCGAGGGTGCCTCTCGCGGCCTTACTGGAATAACTAAGTCATCATAGAAATGAACTTCTCCCACTTAGAAGGCGGCCGACCTATCACTGTAATATTTTGAACAAATTAGCTACGCGTACGGCAATGCAGTCTGAAGTGGCCTTAACAGAATAACAAAATTTTATTATTGAGTTCAGATCAGCCATTCCAAGTTTTCATCTTTCTGGGGAAACACAGCCAAAATAGCAATAAATGAATAATTCAACTGTACTAGAGGGATTTTCTCAACACTTACTTGGAGAATAAGATGTAAAATAAACAGACTTCGAAAATTGTTTGATTCAATCTCAAGCGATTGTCACTATTTCACAAACTTATGTTGGGAAAAGCTTGCATCTTATGGATTCCAAAGTAATCAATCAGGTCGATTAGATCATATACCTAAGGCCGGTCATACACGTTGCGGAAGACCGAAGAAGTCTTCTACAGGAGAGAGAGCTCACACAAACTACGGATTTCTCAATACGATAGCACACACCTACCTAGCATGTGGTTTACCTGGTTGGTTGCCTGTACAGGTAAATCTCTCACTACACCGCAACGTGTGTGGCCGGCCAAAGCAATCGATTTCGTGTTGTCGGCAGGTTTCACGTAAATCCAATGAAATTTTATCACCGTAAAATGACGTCATTGCATCGACAACCGACGTTTTAATTGATAGACTTTACGGCGGTTGAATTCAATTGGATTTTCTTGAAACTGGCCGATTGAGTTCTTTCACAGCCATCAGATCACTAGAGATGGCTGTAGTTTAATGCAGCTATTTCAATACTTGTCTGCGACCCATGGTGTTCCAGAGATATTATTAATGATCAATCATAATTACACCGTAGATTAATCTTCCAACAAATAGTCGAGAGGCGAACTATACCGTCCAACTGACGAACTTACTTTACATGAGAAAAACATATTGCAAGAGCGAGAGGCACCAGGACCCTTGGGCTTTGGTCTCACAATGGAGTTTGAAAACAAAAATGTCAACTTTCTTTATTCTTGTTATTTCTCTATAGACCTAAATACGATTCCAACTACTAACAGGAAATAAGTACGGTAGATTAGGAGATTCTATATTTTGTCTCTTTCATAATCAACTCTCTCTGTTTCTTTTTCATAATCTCCGCTCACATTTGATGTAATTAAATCTTTCCAACCGATAACAATAATTTAGAAGAAATTTTACTTTGTGAATACATAATTTTTATAAAAATTTCGATTTAGTCGCTACATTAAATTTCTAGTATTTATTTACAGTTCGTACAAATAAAAAATTCTATGCTATAAGTTGGGAATCAGCAAATAAAACCTCAACACAAGAATCAAGCATTGAATTTCCCGTTTGCGTTTTGTTGCGACGTAGTCGGAGAAACATAATTTACACTCTACTCCACTTCACTTGAATATTCTTTGTTTTAAATCATAACTAAAATTTAGAATCATTTTTAGAAATAAATTATATTTGAAGCCAAGAATAACGATAATGGATTGGGTAATGCTTTAAAAGATCACAAAAAATCGCATTAGAACTTTTTTATTCCATGTTTTTTCAAAAAAAGAAATTATACAATACCAAATTAACACATAAAGTGAATGAAAGAAATTCTTAATGCTGTTTTTTCCTGAATGAACATCCTGAAACAAACAAGAAAAGAATGTTAAAAAAGTTAGCAATTTTTACAAATTAATTGCACGTTACAAAAATACCAAAGAATAGAACCTATGATGACGATATTGCTGACTCAATATTGAAAAATTCTTTTTTGTACAGTTTTATATTGAGCCAGGTGAATAAAAGCTAGTAGGGACTTTATCAACGAGTTTTTGAAGAGTTGACTAGCTTTCGAAATTTTGGAAGTAATGGCGTGGTTTCACGATACCAGTAGACGTGTAGGTTTCTGGCAGGCAGGTTGCCTGCAAAACCGCACCATAAAGGCTCCATTCTAGTGAATATTAAGTATCTAGTAATCACGAGGCAGATCTATAGTGTTTAAATGGTTGTTATAGCCACCCATTGGATTCGAACTCTGGATAAAACAGTAAAATTCACGGACAATAATTTATTATGAAACTTATTCAACATACTGTCAATAAGCCAAGATTTGATTTTGAATACAATAAATTGTATGCTTTAGTAGGAAATGGGAAATACCTGTTTCTGAGCCAAGCAACTAAAAAATCAATTTTGGAAAAATTTATAAATTTTCGAGCAAAAGTTGAAAGAATAAATTAATGAGTACAAAATTTTGAAAACAATGAATCCCATCCTTTATGAAAAACTGTTCAGTCTGCCAAGAGGAATCAGCACAATATTCTCAGATGTATTGTATATTAGCGAAACCGTCTCAGTTATCATCATTACAGATAAAAGATGGGATTAATATTAGGTTTTCATACAAAAAGCAGTTGGATCTAGAACGAGATCTTTCGATTTCTATATTAGGCTATTATTTATTTTCGAAACCGTCGAAATCATAATGATTTCAAGATAACCTCACAGTTCAAATATAAGAACTTTGAAATTAGATACTATATTACTATATAGTATACTATATACTATATTACTATTTCAATTATATGTTGATTACACAATATCTGTTAATAAATGGAATTGACAAAAAAGATGCATTTTATTGAGAGTTAATTATTTATTCGACCAGCGACCGGTTTCAAGAAAATATAAGCCCTATAATACAGGGTAACGGTAAATACACACACACAAAATATGAATAGTACGGCGTACTATCAAGTATCAATTCATACTTCTAATGTATGAACACATTTTCCCGGTAAGACAGAACATTCAAATTATTATGACATGCCAGGCCCAGAGGATGAATTTAGTTTTTGATTTCCAAGTTGTTTATAAATGATAATGCTTAACACAATAATAATAAAACTTTCGGTTTCTCTTTATTCATGATCAATTCCAAGCAGTTAGTAATAACGTACAACCACTACTAGCCATAACAGAGATAATAAAATTCAACTATTATCAAGTGTTATGAATAGTGAATACAATTGACTCAAGTGCTGCTCAAGTAAATCAACATACTTGAAAAGTAGGTATCACTTTTCCCACGCCATGAAATGAATGTTATCCTTAATGTAAGATGTTTTCAACATTAATATCCGATGTTATGCCAAAGAGCACAGCAACAAATCAGCCGCCTTTATCAAACTCTCGCATTAACTGCGTTTACCTCTATCAAGCACTTAAGCAGCCTATGATCACAAAATGTATATTTCAGTTCATTATACAGGATTGCCACAGAATTTTTGAGGCTATTTTTCCTGACTATAATTCCTGACCAATCTGATAGATTTTTCCTGACTTTTTGTATTTGTGGTAATCTACAAATTAGGAGACATTTTTTTTTGCGAGGGATGATGCCCACATAAGCTTTTTAAACTTGAGCATCTTCGACCTTTGTACCTATTTCTGGCAGATCTCACTGATAATATCTTTATTTGAAATTTGAATGTTGCTTCTACCTCTATGATGAGCAATGGCGTCATAAACCTTCCTATAAGCTACGAGAGTTTCTTCGTGTTGGTTGTCAACCAGGATTGTTTTATCAATTGAAGAAACCCCTTCCACTGCTGCATTACCTTGTGAAAATACAAGGCTCATATTCACAATCTACCAAATCTCTTAAAAATTCTAGATTTTCAACACAAAAGACGCATAGAAACTATCTAGCTCTTTCCTGAGGAATTTTTCATCTCTTCCTTTTTCACAAATACTGCAAAATGGTCTTTGAAGTGTGGTGAATATAGTTTGTGGCAATCAAAAATTGATAAGATCGGATTGTGCCACTGCAAATTTCCCTGACTTTCGGCAATTTTTCCTATTTCTCCTGACTTTAAGCATTTTCTAAACATTTTCCTCACTCTTCCTGACCAAAATAGAAAAATCATGACTTTTCCTGACTTTTAATGTCTGTGGCAACCCTGTTTTAATTTTTTTTCAAAATGTGATGGATTTAAGGAATTATTCTGTCATTATTTGTGAATACATCATTGTATGTAAACAATAACTTTGAATTTGTTATCACTCACCTTCAGTTAGTCGCGCCCTCCCACCTGTGGGCTGGCAAAGGATCATGGAGCACCCGGCGCAGACAACCACACTCTGGGCATGACTGAACACTGTTGTAATTTTGTAACAGCCTGAGAAATGAGAAAAAACAATCTTCCAGAAAAGTGTCTAATGTGGACGGCTAAAAACATATCCTAGATTATTTCACGTGCAAACTAATAAACAAGCGCGATCGTTTTAATAGTTTCAATAGATGAGAGACAAATAATGAAGACCCGAATGAATATCAAAGTTTCGTTCATCTGTGGGTACATGATTGTGTACTATACGAACTCCAACGTGCAGCGAATAGGTCGTATTGTGGTACGATGTCAACAGTTACCTAGGTTTAGTGCCTTTAACGAGAGCAAAATTATTATCTAAAATGCTGATAAACGCAAAAACAGCTCAACCGAACCACTGCAGCAAGATGAAATGGTGTTGATAAACTCACATCATTATTCACTCAAGATAGCACAGCAAACAAGACTTTCCACCTTTCATAAAATGGAGTAGTCGAATGAATTTAACATTCCAGTACTTTAAATACAACATAGAAAAAAGAAAACGACAACCCTTTTTTGTGGAAGATGGACCTTACTTTTGATGACAACTTGTACTGGGCGAAGGGTCCTTTTGAATAAGTTTTCCTCGCTTACACAATTAATCAATAGCTTTGGGTGTTTCCACTCCAATGAAAAAGTATATAAAACTGTATAAAATTCATAATGGTGTAGGCCTAATTGTACTTTGCTGGCCCAACTAGCTGGAGTCAGCTATAGTGCTTTTCATACTTAAAAGACAACTGCCCAGCTTGGTTGAATTATCCAATTGGAATGCCCAGCAATGTTTGTCATATTAGAATAAGAATGTTTTTCATTCATTTAAAGCATGATTTACATTGCAATCGGAATCGTCAAAGCAATAGGCCTAAAGTCGTATTAATATTATCATTACCTCAAATACAATTTCAATGAAACAGAAAAGAAAAAATTACAATTGAACAATGCATCAAAAAATTTAAAACAATAAATATAAAATACAAACTGAAACAAAGTATACATACATAACTTACATGAGTAGGACAATAACAAATTGTGTGCTGTTTAATCATCTGTGCACGCATGCTTATTGAACCGAAATTTCAGTCTGATATCACGACTGTGTTAACTTGGATGATTTACAAGTAGAGAAATTGAACATGAATGTTCATCACTATTACAGAAGTGTATGTATTGGAAACGTTATAGGCATGTGATTGGCTAGCTCAGAAAGTTAACACACTGGGGTACGTTTCCGTACTCTTGAGTTTCTGTTCACCTGTTTCTGAGTACAGAAATGTCAATGATAAAAAGTAGTATAATTACCAGAACACATTACTTTCAAAATAGCAGTAACTGAAGAAATTTATAGGACATGATCAATCTTCCAAGTTAATGCATACTTGAGAAATTGTACTTACCAGGGCACTTGACATCCATAAAATATGAATTAGGGTGTTGCACCAATCGCTTAAGCTTGTGTCGCCTCTTCTCTTCCGCTGGAGTAGGATGCAATAAATCTTTGGCGAGCTGGAAATTCAAAAAAATTGAGTTAGTCGATTACATAGAATAACCAGAAAATTATAAGGCTGAGATGAATCATTACAAAACTTGAACGAATAAAAGCAACAGTAATAAAATATCACGCATCAAAGAAAACAAATATTAGTTTTGAAAGGGGTAATAAGTATCATCAGCCATTGATTCATCAATACGGTAATGTAGGTTTTTGAGGTTCATCTAGGTAGCCGCTCTATGAATGTTTCAATATTTTGATGACTCTACCAAAGTTTGAACTGATTTAGAGCTTATGTAGTTGAAAATTCAATCATAAAATAATAATGGAGCAAATGAAGCAAGCGGTAACATCTATTCTAAATTTTTGTTATGTCGTGGATTTTTCATAATTCGGCCATCTCGTGGCCACATCGCTATCCTAACCTCCAGTACATAAGTTTGTATGAATGGCAATGCAGAACAAGAATTATCCAATAAACAATACTCGGGATGAATATGAATGACTTCAATACAATTACAATGAATAATAATTGAAATAATTAAGGAATTTGAGTAAAAATCTAAGAAAACTTACAGGCATGTCTTCACAATCACATGCGCACGTACCGGAAAGAGAATACCTAAATGGCTGATGAATCAGGTCTGCCTTTTTATTCTTTCACCATTTTCAGTAATAAACTACTCAATAAAAAATTGCAATGCAAGAATTAAAGAATAATATATTTGAAACTTAGAAAAATTTATTCTGACAATGAAAATTAATGTTTAGTTCTTTAATAATAATTGTTGGAATTGATGTCAAGATTCATTTAATGAATGCTTGTCAGTTGAATAAAATATACTCGAGCTCTTGTAAAAATATGATAATAAATTCCTAAATGAATTTCTATTCATAAATTTATATTATTTACTCCGAAATTGAAGGGATTCGGCTTTTTAGAAATTACAGTAATCTCCTTGGATGGAACTGTCACTCTTGTCACTGGTCATACACCCCTTTTTAACATGGGGAAGATACAATATTTCCACTCCGTCTATGACAGCCCCCTGACTGGTTCACAAACATAACCTATAAAACTTTGGCTACATAAGTTTGACAGGTCAAAAAGTATTAAATTGTCAATGTATTTTATTTAAAATAATTATATTTCTCTGAGAATCTGTCATAAAATGTTTGCTGATGATGTTCTTTATGAATTTATCCACTCCGAATTAGTGAACTACGTTACAAATAAGAAAAATGAAGATGAGAACTCCAAGGTAGGTTAATTTGAATAGTAGCCTATTTGTTTTGATTAGGATAAGATTAATTGTCAAAAAATAGAATTTTGATCTTATAATTAAATTATCGATTGAACCTGCTCCTGTTGCAGTCTTCTACTTTCCTGTTTGATTTTTTCTAATTCCACAGCTAAATTCCTCTAATCATCACCAACTTACCTACATCCACACACATTTTTGTATAGCCTAGTCAAAATCACTACAGTTTAGGAGTTCAAATACATAAATCACATTGCGAATTCTGACTCCTATTTTTCCGGCTAAATTGTTCGGAGCCACTTCTAATCTAACCAGTTCTGTAACAAATTGTATTCCTGTAGGTAATCATCCTCATTTCTGCTGATTGATTGAAGTCGACAAAGATTTTATCTTTGACTCCTGAATGTGCATAATCGTTATACGCATAATATAATTGAAGACATTACCAATTATCTGGTAATCTCAACTCAAAGTACCTACATTTTTCTTGTATGTGTTTCAGACAGGTGATCTTTCCCCTCTGGAATATGCAGGCTTCATTACAGGGTTCAGAATAATTGAAAGGTAAGGAATCTGGGTTCACCAGTTCCAGTTGTAATTTATTATCTTCAATATTTTTTAATTTTCGAGTAAATTCTATGAATGCTACTATCCTACTGATGATAATTGTGCAATTTCCTTTCAACAAGTTCTAAAAACAATGTTCGGCTTTGACACTACACTTTGAATCTATAGTTATTTCATTTTCAACTATATATTTTATTATATACCTACATTAGAAAGCTCATTCTGGCTCTACGTAAAGCGAATGAGCGCATTTGAATTTAGATAGTGGATTAAAGTGTATAATATTTTAGTACTTATACTTTCAAGTATAAAATTTTCCATGGTTCATTTAGATATTTTCATCTTGTAAGAACTTACATCGCTTATTGATTCCATAGACTCATAAACAAATTAGTTCAAAATTAATCATGGCATCTGAATTTTGTAGAATTTTCCTCTAGTTGAGAATTACGTTTTATTCCCTCAGATTAACCAAGGACTGGCCGCGCTTCCAGAACGAGCTAGAAACGGTGAAATTTATTTGCACTGATTTCTGGTCATCAGTCTACAAGAAGCAAATCGATAACTTGAGAACAAACCATCAAGGCGTGTACGTTCTGCAGGACAATTCGTTCAGATTTCTCAATAAGATTTCAGGAAGTAAACAGTATTTGGAGCATGCACCCAAGGTAATATATTGATTGATCGTTCATTTCATCTACTAAAATACAGTCATTCAAATTATGAACCCATTTATGAAAATGATAGTTTATTGTATGTAGCATGTACAGTATGTTAGTATGATAGTTTATTGTATGTACAGAATTTGGAGCATGCACCCAAGGTAATATATTGATTGATCGTTCATTTCATCTACTAAAATACAGTCATTCAAATTATGAACCCATTTATGAAAATGATAGTTTATTGTATGTACAAATTCTAAAAAACAATCCTTATAATAATGGAAAAAGGAAAATTTTTTGTTTTGCTCATTTGTTATAAATGCCTAATGCTTTCTGTGTACGACAACATCTATGCTATGCGTCATTTCATATAGATGGGCCAAAATTTCTTGGCACCTGGCTCCTACTACAGAGAGTGTATAGTAACCGTGTGGCTATTTGTGTGAAGCACTCCATAACAATATGTAGAGATCATTTTTTTCCGCGGCCGCCATACTTTTCGAGCTAGATGTTGTTGCCAAATTTTTCAATTTTGATATGGGATTTCAGGTAAACATGAACCCATTCACTCATTTTTCATTAAGAGAAACAACATCAAAACTAGCTTTCCTAACATTAAAAATAGTCTCTCTACTCTTGGTATTGCCAATGAATACAAATACTTGTGTATTCATTGGTATTGCTTTAAAAGTTTAAAATGATAAAAAATTATACTGGCAAAGGCAAAGTGAATCACTTATTATAACATATGATTTGATTTTCATTCCAATTCCAATCTTATGGGAATTGGCAAAAGTATGGTCAATTTGTCGGAGCTAATCAATCAAAATTTTGACATGCAATGGCCACACTGTTACTATAGGCAGCTCGTACACCGGAGCAATAAGCAATAGGCAATAAGCAACATTTGGATCATATGATCGTCTACTCTATAGAAACAAATAGTCCAATGCACACCTAAAGCAGCTGTTTCGGTGTGCATTGAACTATTGGTTTGTATAGAGTAGATAATCATATGATCCATAATGTTGCTAGTTGCCTATTGCTTATTGCTCCGGGGTTACACTCTCTGTAGCTGCTACTAACTGCATTAAAAACATTGATTACGCTTTAAATCATTAATGCCCGGTTTTTTAGTCGCTCAATAGACAGTTTATGGATCCAATAGCACTATTGAATTAATAACCATGTGTTTTCAAATGCAAAAAAAAAGTTATTGATTCAATAAGTTTATTGAGCGACTGAAAAACCGGGCATAAATCACATGCCTGCAGCGTTGCCAATACGCACAATTATTCTATAATAGTGATGAACAGATGTTTAATTTCTGATCATGTGCTCTACTTGTAAAGGTTAATTCCCACATGACCGACGCGATGCCGATCCGACTTTGCATTTTCGTTTTGCGCATGCGTCCAATGCTGCGATTGGTTCATGTCCATCGTTGTTGACGAATGTTCGGCTTTCTTCTGTAGGCCTAATCTCACCGAATCCACAGATAACAATACAACAGTATAGTTACTCTATGCCGAATCTTATTAAACAAGGGCCGTCGGATCGGCGTCGCGTCGGGCATGTGTGAATTGACCTTAACTTATCGAATCGTGATGTGATATCAGACTAAAATTTCGGTTTAATATACGCATGCGTGCCCAGATGATTGAACAGCACACAATATGACAACATTACCGGGCATTCTAATTGGATAACGCACCAAGCTATGTAGTGCTTTCCATCCTCAAAGACCCCTGGCCAGCTTGGTGCGTTCCGTTATCCAATTAGAATGCCCAGCAATGTTGTCATATTGTGTGCTGTTCAATCATCTGGGCACGCATGCGTATTAAACCGAAATTTCAGTCTGATATCACGACTCGGTGTGTTAACTTGGATTATTTACAAGTAGATTAGAAATTCTACCAAATTTTACAAGTAGATTAGAAATAGGTATTTCTCTCTAGTATGCATATTATTAAGTTTTCCCTTCTCATTTTTTCATAATGATGTTCAACTTTCTTCAATTATGATGATTTTATTTGTTATTATATTTATCTGGTCCGATTTTGCTTTTTAGTATTCTGCTAATTTCATAGTTTATAAGATATAGGTATATTCATTTAATTTGGCGGATGGTGAATAACTTTCATTCAACATTTCTATGGTAACGGGTGATGTTTTGTTGATTTCTTTTATTACGTGGGTAAGTCAAAAATTATCTGGACTTTTACCGTTTTCAACCTTTGTGTTGATCATAGCACCATCCGCTCTTGCATGCTTACAGTTGGTACTACTGTAGTGGTGTGTGCAACATCCGTATCCGACCGGATCAGTAGTAGTCTGTCAGCGACAACGTAAGCATGTCCGCGCCGCTAGCAATTTGCACCAAGGAGGAACTAAGATCTGTAGTTCGTTTTCTTTGGTCGGAAGGAGTAAAGGGGGCTGAAATTCATCGCAGAATTTCAGCACAGTACGGGGACAATGCCTTGTCACGTGCTAGTGAGCCTGAGTCAAATCGCCAGAGTAAGGAGTGGAAACACCCCGGATTACCGACAAAGAAAAGATTCAAGACTGTGGCATCGGCAGGAAAGGTAATGCTAACAGCTTTTTGGGACGCAAATGGGCCCTTACTGGAAGATAACATGGAAAAGGGGACCACAATCAACAAAGAAAAGTACAGGGCATTGTTAACAAACAAATTAAAGCCAGCAATTCGCAGCAAACGACGAGGTCTGTTGTCACGAGGAGTGTTGCTGTTGCACGACAACGCCCGCCCACACACGGCTGGACACACCGTTGAAACCATAAGAAAATTGGGTTTCGAAGTGCTGGAAAATCCTCCTTACAGCCCAGATCTTGCCCCGTCGGACTTTCATTTGTTTGGAACCACTCAAGGACACTTTGGGGGGTCGCCGATTTTTCTCGGACATAGAGGTGCAAGAAGCGGTGCACAAGTGGCTTCGCGGGCACCTAAAAACCTTCTTCTCAACATGCATACATAACCTTGTGAAACGTTGGACCTAGTGCATCGAAAAGCTAGAATACTATGTAGAAAAGTAATGTATGCATCAAACTGAAATTGTTTGTAAATATATTTTTATATAAAAAGTCCAGATAATTTTTGACTTGCCCTAATACATGTTATACATATTATTTATGTGAAAAAAAATCAACAGAACATCACCCGTGACCTTAGAAATGTTAAATGAATGTTGTTCGCCATCCGCCAAATTAAAAAAGTGTATAGGAGAGTCACTACTTTCGCCCTCTAGAAAACCAATTAAGCTACTCTATTCGTTTTACTTTTTTCAGTACGTTTCGTTCACATGTGGATTATTGAGGGGAGCCTTGGCAAATTTAGGTATCAATTGCCTCGTCACAGCAGAAATTCAACCGATGCCTTGCTGTAAATTCCACATACAAGTTCACAAGGGCAAAAAAATTGAATGAGAAATTGATTGATGTCCATGATAATTATATATAATAATTATTATTAAATTAATAATTATTATATAATTATTATTATATATGCCATTATCATTTCCAATTGTTAGCTTATAAATAATAAATATTTAAATTCGAAGATTGTTGATTTTTCATACTCTCTCATTTTAATTATTGCTTCTTGAAAAATTAATCGACACCATTCATTAGTATACCCAAGTATAGCTCGTTCACTTTGCTATGACATCTGGACTGAAAATTAATTATTGCCATGCCATTAAGTCTATAGCTCCTTTTTTTACCTCATCAGTGTCTAAGATTTCATCCACTACACAATATTATAACGGCTGTATCATAGATGGTGAATACACTTTCATCGTTGTGAAAAGCAGTAATGAGGTCATTAATTGTCAGTCCAGGTGCCTTAGCAAAGTGAACAGACTGTTGAATCTTGAAGTCTCAAGTGGAAGTGTGAAGTGGGGCTTAACTCGACGCCTCATGCTTGTTTTGATATAAATATTTTGAACATCTTATTCTTAATCCAATATTAGATGTTTGTTTAAGCTTTGAAGAGAGAAAAATTTAGTGGTTGTGGAATAATAGCGTAAAACATGTGGAGCAATTGAGTTATTTTGAAACTATTGGAGTATCATCACTACCTTTGACTGGGTTGCTACGATCAAGTCTGATTTTAGCGGTGATTTTTCAACTGTGACAGTATAAATAACTTTTCGTCGACCTTAGCTTTATGACATTTTGAACTCTCATTTATACCGGGTGTTTGAAAAAGAACTCCCTAGTTTTAATGTGTCATAGAATCTGTAAAGAGTGATATACACAATTCTAGTTTGTGGTGTTCGATTCAGCAACTCTCAAAAGTTTTGTCCCCCTGCAGTTGCCAGACCAGCTTGACCTTGAGACGGCGCTAGGGAACAGTTCCCTACGTTGTGTTCGGGCGTGCAGTGCGGTGCAATGGCTAATCCGCAACAAAAAGCGCAGTGTGTTATTTGGTTAGTGCAAACAGAGTCTGTTATAAAAGTCCAATGTCTTTCACCAAATGGAAGATATTGAGGAGGAAAAAGGGCTTGTGTTTTTCCAACAAGATGGCGCCCCTCCTCATTACAGTAACCATGTGCGCGCGGCTCTAGACAATCGCTTTCCGGGAAGGTGGATAGGGAGAGCTGGCCCAATTGCTTGGCCACCACGAAGCCCGGACTTAACCCCTCTGTACTTTTTCTTTTGGGGACACATAAAAAATGTTGTGTACAGTGAAAAAATCCGAGACGTTAACCATTTACGGGAATGAATCGTCACGGCGGTTGGGACAGTTACACCTGATATGTTGGTGAATACATGGCGAGAATTTGAATATCGCCTCGACGTGTGCAGGGCAACAAATGGATCCCATGTTGAAGTTTACTGATGTTAAACAAAACTTGAAGTTTCTCTCTTTCACTGTATGTACTTGTTTATATAGTTTTTCATTAATTTACACATTAAATTTATACCTAAAACTAGGGAGTTCTTTTTCAAACACTCTGTATTGAATTGAAAAATCAAAATTTTCTATCATTCCAGTAGGCTAGTCTTTTTTTAGATCCTTCTAATCTAAACAATTCAAGGTCTTCAATCATAATAATAATGTAGTTCCAAGACTAACCGTGAATGTTCCTGTATTACAGGACTTCCAAATTAATATGCAACAGGTATTCCACTTTCATATTCATTGGTGAAAAAACAGCGTTGTGAATATGAAAGAATATTGATGTCACCTGACTTGTGCACCGCTTAAATCTGATAGCTAAAAGACATCCAGTTACAGGTATTGAGGACTCTTCAGGGAATTTAGTTTGAAGATAATATTCTCAAATACTTATCACAAATCATCGAAAGAAAGCGTTGGTCATGTGAGAGATGAAAGAATAACCTATGTGGATTCCAAACCAATGGGAAGTTTTATTGAAAGGTCTCAATTGACCTTAAGTTACGGTTGCGTAGTTACATGCAACTGGGTGATAGTAATACAAACTGGCCCCAATTCATCTTGCGATGCTCTGTGATAAGTCCGGCGTCATTAAGGCATGCGCAGAAAAATCGGCGCCAGTCTGCGTTGCTATCCCCCAGTTGCTCCCTTTATATGCATGCATCCTTTACTGGTGCAGGTCAACTAAAAATGATCACCCTTAATAGCGTTTGTCACTATTTGAGTGATTAAATACGGCACTGTATCATTCGGGCGATCATTACCCCATTGCTAACACACATTAATGGATCGAGACATCGCCATTATTGTAACGATAGTAATATAATGTTACATTATCATTGAATATTTTTTCAATTATCTATAAATTTCTAATTCAGGAATCCATAATTAAATAGGAACGAGTGGAAGAAATCAAATTCTGACTGAAAATACATTATAAATACAGTATATCTTTAATAGTCACTAAGTGCTCAAGGCGGCTCGCACACCAGGGATACGCGACCGAGACGAGACATCGCCTGTACTAGTGAATTCAAATAATTATGTTTCTCAGCTGGGAAAGTCACAATTCATGAAAATATTTTAAAACTAGCGTATGCTCCGGCATTACAATTCCACCAGCTGGGCAACGTGCAAGTTTGAATATTGACTAGTACAGGCGACGTCTCGTCTCGGTCGCGTATCCTTGGCGTGCAAGCCGCCTTTAAGGTTTGTTGGAAACTCACTTCTTGGACACCGAAGTCTAGGGTCTGATTCACTCAGCAACAGTCTGTAGTTACTTTGCACAGCCTATTTTTCTCGCTATAGTGGTCTAAGAGGTCCGATTAATTTGAGGGGCCGCCCTGACTGGTGAACCAAGGAAAAGTTTTAATGCTGTATAATTCAATAATCTCAATGACAGAAAACGTTGAAGTTATATGAAAATTGTAAAACTGATTGAACTAAAAATATTTATAATGTAAATTTAAAAAGCATGGTAACAATCTCCAGTAAATTTCGAACATAGGTCAGAGCACGTAATTTGCGTTACCAGGTACTATATAAAGTTTGAAATTTATGCAGTATTTGTTGATTCACCCTTGAATATTCTAAGGGCCGGTTCATGAGCTCGGGATTTAGCCAAGTCCTAGACTAAAACGGGTGGCTACCGTAGCATCGACAGGTTAGTGGGTTAGCAGCATAGAGAGCCCTTAGTACATAGTGTCGAGGCTAACGTTTGTCGATGCTACGGTGGCCACCCGTTTTAGTCTAGGACTTTGCTAAATCCCGAGCTCATGAACCGGCCCTGAGAGGTTTATGTCATACCTTGAACAATTCACATTAGATACAAGTGGAAGCAGGTTTGAGATGGTAGAGATTTGGTAAATTAATAACAGCTACGTTAACACAAATAAATTTATTACAACATGTATAGTATAAGTGCTGACAGTTAAAATTCATTCATACCATAAATAAAATTGATAAAACTTATAATAAAACAAAAACTAGCTCGCTTCATTGAATTTGTGAGAAGGTAACCAGTAGCGAAATCATTTGTTTAAAAATACACGATGATATTTATATTCAAGAGACCAGATCATGAATCTGTAGCTTGGAATGATTCATTAGCTAAAGTACACAATGATGGATAACCACTGATGACTTGACAACAGTGATTTGACCGCACTAGCAGTCGACAACAAATTACTGGCCCTGATTGGAATTGATAAATTTCACACATACAATCAATATTCAACTCCTAATACGCCACAGGTTTCAACAAAGGAGACAGTAATACTTTCAAGTCCTCAGAAGACAAGTCGAATGACGACACAGAACTGAATACTTGGGCGGGCATTGTGCGGTTGTGGAAGCGGCTGCTGCTGCTGCTGCCATAACCGCAAGCACACATTCAACAATGGTACCAAGTTGTGATTAGTGAGAGATGTCCATTGCAATCACAGTCCACTGCTCACTTTCAACTTTTTCGTCTTCCTTGCCGATCGTGCGTCCGAATCCGAAGTGTCCGACTCGGACTCGTGTGGGTAGCCACTCTCCAAATCGTTCGGATCAGCTGCGAAATTTCCAGTAGCTTTTGATTTTTCCAATGTGCGAACTGCAACACATTATAAAATACATTATTTCAAGTATCACACAAAATCTATCACCATCCAAGACATAGAAATTTATTGGTCATTCAATATTTACAAGAAATTCGTCAATTTACAAAAAGTAAGTCATATATCGCTCAAGTTAATCCGAATTCACCCAAAACTGAGAATAAATTTGGCTTAAGACAGAGATTGTGATTTATTTGTACTCACACTTGGATACTTGAATCGCGGCTACTCAGCGACTCGGATAACAAACTTGTGTTTTCAAATCATGACGCTCAGACGATCTTACCACGAATTATTATATTTAATTATTATCTGAACGTCATCATTTAATAACACAGGTTAGTTATTTCAGGTGCTGAGTATCAAAGTGGGAGTTGCTTTTCAAAATTTCTATTCCAGTACTGTTATAAATGAGCGTGTTAGTTCAATATTATGAAAATTGGATTGATGCTTATCCCCACACTAAAATGAATGACTCAAATTTAGACAACTCGTACAACAAAAAGATTATTTGTCCAAAGATCTTGTTAAAAGACTTGCTTGTCCAAATATTTAACTAGCATCATTTAGATGCTAAGATGAGATTTAGCTTTAGATTAGATTCATATCAAGAAACTAGCATCACTCTATCTATTGCAAAAAGACTACACTGAAAAAAGACTTTTAAAATGTATAAAAACGTGATGATGTATAGTAAGGAATGTTCGATCTCATTGATAAAGCCCCATTCACATTTACAGTTACGTAACGTGTCAGACACCGTATCCTTCAATTTAATTTGAATCAGCGTACCCACATCTAATTCTTCGCCCTCCCAGTAAATAAAGGCAGCCAATCAATCAATCAATCTATTTAGCAAACCACCGTACATACACAGAACAGCAATGACCATGCACATTACATTGAAGAATACAATGACTGTCACGTAAAGTGTCAATCATGCTTTAAAAATTTGGAAGTGGTCACTTGTGGTATTGTGGTTTAACATATAATTCCTCTCCTTACTATTGTAATTCCTGCATCAATGAAACGTATGGTGAATTTGTGGTGGGCTGATATGAAATTTGAAAGTGAGAAACATGAACATTTCAAGAATGTGAGACTACAGTTCAAGATTCTCGTTTATAATAATTATTAAAATGAAAGAAGCCCTTTGAACGAAAACAGTGGAAGCACAAGCTTTTTTCGTCAAGTTGAATCATTCAGAGAATGTAGCTACTCACTTTGAGATTCAAGAAGCGAATTTTGCCTCCTTAAGTCATCAATATCCTGCTGGTGAGCCGAATTTTTCCTCCTCATGAACTGTATGTAATCGGCGGCCTTCTTCAATATCTGCGCTCGGCTGGCCTGGAAATGATTATTTCTGGTGATACTTCTACCCTCATCAATCGAATTATCCTAGTAATGAACGAATACATAAAATCATATTAATTAGGATAATTTCAGTTTAATCTTTAGAATTGTTCAGCTCGAAAACTGAGGGAATAACATTGAATCAGGTATAGTTGAGGATTGTCAGGCTCCTAAACTGTGGGCCGCATTGCAGGTTTGTAGATGTTGGATGGTGGGCACGGTTTATCAAGAAGACCGTGATAATTTTCTAAATAATCTATCATTATCTGTAATAATATATTATTATTATTGTATAAGTCATAAGCTATAGATAAACCATCTACCACCCAGGTTACAACCCAGCAGTGCGGCCACAGCTTTATTATTATTATTATTATTATTATTATTATTTTTTTTTTGCGTAGAGCCACAAATTTTGAGCAGAGCTCAAGTGGCATGCAACATGTCAAAGTCAAGACCGGAGTCCTGTGAATGCATTGTAACATTCTTCAATGGTATAGGGACATGCCTCTACCAGTGTTTTAGTTATATTCGATAAAAACACTTTATAGCTACCACACAACCTGATATCTTCTGGAATAACATTAAAACACCTGAGTCCTGAATAATATGGCCCTTTTTCAAGGAGAGTTAGCCTATGAATCGAGCTGAAACAAACCTGCATTTCTACCTCGTGTTTCGTATACATGACTGATGCGGTTCACATTAAAAATATCTGCGTTCTTGAACACAAACGTAACTACTTCTAGAAAATAGATCGCCGGCACCGTAAGGAGATGGAGTCCTCTAAATATGGGCTTACAAGAAGAAGAGGGACCCACCCCTTCGAGAATTCGCAGTGCTTTTTTTTGCATTTTGAAGCTTGTGTTCAAGTAGTTTTTACCTGACCCCCAAAACAAAATACTATATCTAATTAGTGATATGAAATACCCATGGTATGCCTTTAGAGCTTTGCAGTTTGGACAAAAATTTCTTCTTTGTCACGTGATAGTCTTGAATAAAAGCAGTTATTCATTCCATAATTTGTTAATTTATTCTCAAAAGCAAAAAGTGCTACACCTAGAATTCCAACCGGATCTTGTTGAAATGTTGAAAAATTCATTTTACACTCACTACAATCTGAATAAACAGTGCAACTTTTCTTCTCTCATAACAGTTTGCATTGAAGCTTGGTGCTGTATTTGAAAAAACAAAATTGTAATAGGAAGGTAAATGATTGAAGAAATTCATGGAACACATAATTATTGGTAATGAATATTGTTCTACTCAACCTAGCGACCACATAATACAAATATATTTGAACAAAAAATTCTTCTTTGTCACTTGATAGTCTTGAATAATCTAGAATAATTAAAAGTATAAATTGAATAATTAACTAGAACTAACTTGAATAATTAAATATATTTGTATTATGTGGTCGCTGACTTAACCCTTTATGAGATGAATAAACAAAACTCTATTTTGAAGAAAAATGTGCACATACCACTTTCTCTCCCTGAAGAGCAGGCACTGAATCCCGCAAACTGCTAAAACTGTCTTTGATGTGGTCTCGTCTTTTCCGTTCCAAAGCATTGTGATGTGCCCGTTTTTCCGCCTGAAAAATCAAAGTTATTCGAATAATCAAGAGAGAATCTTGAGAGGAAGGCTGAAATTTTTGCAAATGCCAGAAATGTGTGTTTGTGGAGGTAATGGTCGCAGTATTTAATACTTTTGAGAATTGTTATTGTAGCAAACTGTTCCTGAGAATTCCTAAAGGACATCATAACTCGGCCATCATCTTACTGATTTTTGCAGCGCTACAAAAATTAACATTACTGTTTTAGCTGAAATAATAAAATTCTAACTATCCAAAGAAGTACAAAGGCTTCTAATCACTTGTTTAGTGGTTTTGATTCATAGCATTTATGAATAGTATACTGAGTTTAGTTTCTTTTGTAGGGGTGTGCTACCCCTAAGTTACATATTCGCCCACAACAATTTGTGAAACACATTTAAATAGCGGTCGTTATCTAGACTTGTATTGTACTACTTGTGAATTGTATACAGACTCGATTTACTTCTTATTATCACATATAAACATTTTCACGCCAAGTAGCCTACCTATCTTAATTTGAAAATAAAATTAGTATTTTTATTATTCTCCAAAATACCACAATCACAACTGGGGTCTGAGAGAGTCCCCTCTTGTACAGCATAGGGCTATCACCACAGCGCCCATGTCCAGTTCTTATACGGTTTAGAGCAAACCACAGGTGGAGAGGAAGATTATAGCCTTACGCTCTTTTTAAATGGCTCCTCTACATACTTGTGGGTGTCAGGGTTATTATTCTGCCAGTCTCTCATCCAGAGCCTGCACGTTAGGTTTTGTGATACTCATTTCCTATCCCAATCTCCATGCAGGCCTTTTAGATTTTAGTCTTGCTTGGCTCCGGTTCCCCAGAAACTTGTGCATAGGAAGCTGTGGGTTTGATTTGATTGTTTTCCATAATTTACTATGGATGACATAATACAACAATAATATTTAGAAAAGGTTTCCAACGATTCCTTTTGGACACCCTATGCATATTATATACACCCAATATGCATGAACAATTATTCAATTTTGAAATAAGAAGACATATTTTACGCTCACAGTCTATATTACATCAAAATAACAAATAAATAATATTATATAAAATACATTTTTATATTATTATAAAAATAATATTAAATAAACATTAACTCATTTTAGCAACTTTGAAGGCAAATAATGAAGAAATATTTTACACACTAACCTATTCAATAGGTACAGTTAGGTACAGGTGTACCTTCTGTTGATTCAACTAGAATCAACATTATTATACCCCAGTCCTGTAGAAGTAAGATGGTTGTTATGACAAGCAGGCTAGAAATTATTTATTCACATATGAAAACTAAATTACATATGAGTTGGGTATTTAGTGAATGATGAAGAGATATAAATGTCAAGCATTGTTTTAGCCTAAAATTTTGTTGGTTATTTTGAAGACATGATCGATTGGATTATATCCAAAGGAAAAATTTATCAAAAAATAATTATTACTATTTAAAAGATTGCTATAAAAAGATAAAATGGTTACTTACACTTTCAATATCAATGTCTCTATCGTCGTCACTCATCATTACAATTACCTAAAATATTATTCTCGTCCTAGAATACTAAGGACAAGCCTGAAATTCAACTCTGTTGAATAAGATCAAGTCGCGATTCTAGAAACCAAAGGTTACTATTTGTTTAGCAGGATTTCATAACTATAACTCTGTGATAAACAATAAACTGAAATGTTTAAGTTGTGAAATAAAATTATATCATAAAACAAACGATCGTAGTGTAGATTTGGAACTTCACAAAATTTACAATACAGATCCACACTCTACACACGCTGTCGATGATGGTGGTGCACGTTCTCAACCAATCACAATCTACTTTCTAAAATTTTGTCATCGCTTCGTGAAGTAGCACATGTACAAAGGATAGAGTTCTCTTACTAGGTAAATCAATTTTTATATATGGGTACCACATTCGAGAACATAATATTATTCCTCATGAAAAAACAGTTCAAAAGCTTCCATGGATAGCTTTCAAGATTAAAAAAACTGTTTAAAGGACGCAATATTATGCTTTACCGTATTTGTTTATTTTAGAAAGTGTCAACCTCTCTATGTTGTTAGCGCTTCTAGAAAAGATAATAAGCTCACTAGCGCTACCTGGTTGCGCATAGAAAAACTATAAAAACTGTGTGGGCAGGCAGCTGCTTTGAAAGCTGAAAGAAAAGAAAAGTGAGGTTATGTGAGGATTGAGGAATTTGCTTGACTGTGACTGGTTCACTTTGGGGTTATTGGTTTGTTTCTGATGTATTTATTTGATAATTAACATTTCTTTGTCATCCAAAACATTGAAGTAGTGCTGCTTCATAATGCTCAAGCTCCTCAATAGAGCAAACATTTTTCCTCCCGTGGATGTGAATGCATTTAGAACCAACGGCTCACTTCTGAATCTTGAACTACCCTTCGTAAATCAATGCAGAGTAAGTTATACAATGAAAATTAATATTTTTTTTTATATTGACTTTCCCTAATTACTTTCTGAAGTATGAGATATTTTTTAGCCTATCTTCATTCTAAGTTAATAGTTATAATGACTTATTGTTCTTTACTTATTCTTACCTGCTTTATTCCTAAAATTATATAGAATAAAGAGTAGAACCACAAAAAAGAGTAATTTACTACGTTTATCCAAATAGTTCAGACCGGAATGAAATATTTGAATATACGCAGACTGAAATTTTCAATTCGGATTCAACCGTTTCAACTCAGTCCTGATTTCTCGCAGGGTTGAACGAAATTTTAGGACTAAAAACTTGTTGGATACTACTGAATTTATTTGAATTTATTTATTGAAATACAATTTCACATTCTTACATAAAAGAAAAATAATACCTGCAAGGAAAATCCTGTGCGCAGGTATGAGTTGCAAATAACTTACAAACAATCAAAAATAAAACAAAAAATAAATTACAATACAGTATTTAAAATCAAAAGTACAGAAAAATAATTCAAAGAAAAATAAAAATCCAAAACGGAGAAGGATGATGAAGAATGAGAGGACGAAAAGAAGTGTGAAAAAAGGAATATATAAAGATGAGATGATAGTCGAAAGAAGGTAGGCATCTAGAAGATCTTATCCTCAATTTGATTAGTTCGAATCCAATTTTCAATATCGTATTTAAACTTTTTGCTCCTGCTTGAATTATTTTCAATAAATTGTGTGGGAATGAAATTAATAAGTCTTTGGGACGTGTAAGTGAATTGCCTTCTACACACATTAAGGTCCATCCTTACTTGGTGATAAGTGACTCTAGAGGGGCGCAAATTCAAGTCTGAAGACATTTCTCGTATATAAAATTTATTTTTATTTTTTTTAATGTTATTTATTAGTGATTTTATGTAAAGCTGTCGAACTGTTAGAACTTGGAATTCGTTGAAAAGATCTATTGTGGGAAAAAGTCTTGGCTTGCCTCGCATGGTTTTATGATATATTTTTGAATTATAAAGAGTTTTTGAAGTGTGTATTTAAAGCTCCACCCCAAGCCCGGATACCATACTGCATAACTGACTGAGCATAAGAGAAGTAAATTATTTTTGCAATTTCTAAATTATTTAATTGTCTAATTTGATAAAACTTGAATATTAGAAATTTCAGTTTTAAGCACATGTTGTTAATATGGGTATTCCACCTGAGATGTGGATCTATCAGTATCCCCAGATATTTAACATGTTCTTTTTTATAAATTTCTGGACAAGGACAAGAATGTAGAAGGTTTTGACAATTACATTTTACTTTGTGGATTTTGATGCTTTGTAGTGAGTGAGGTTGTGTCATGGCATTAGGTGAAAAAGTCATTAAAACGCTTTTATCAGTATTTAAGGTTAAAGGTGTTCATCAAGCCATGCTTGCGCTACTCTGAGTCCATTTTCTGCTGTGCGTCTCACCTCCTCCCAGGATCGGCCAGTAAAAGTTAGTGCGGTGTCATCGGCGAAAGATATAATATTACAATTTTCCAAATTTAATTTCAGTAAATCATTTATATATATTTGAAACAGAATAGGAGATAAAACAGTACCTTGCGGTAGACCGTATTCAGTAAGTTTTTTTATACTTGTCAAATTATTCAGCGAAAGCAATTGATACCGATCTGTGAGGTAACTGTTGAACAATTTGAGTGGTGAGCCTCTAATTCCTAGTGATTCCATCTTTTCTATGAGTCTTGACTGAGATACTCTCAATACCGGATAAACTCTCAAAAAGGAACATGGACTAAACTGAAATCGCTCCTACCGGTAACCTTACCTTGATTTGACAGCGCAGACGTTTCAGTCCATGTCTTGGTTTGAAAATTGAGTTGAATCCGGTCGAGATAATTGCATAAACGCGTCGATTTCAGTCTCCATTTTGAGCTCGTCTAAACTTCAGTTGAGCTGAGTTCAGTTCAGTACCATTTTGGATAAACGTAGTAATTCAGAAATGAGCCCCATCACCTGAAGATAGGTTGCTGGATGTCACTGGCAATTAGTTGTAGTAGTAGATATTGATGGACTTATAGCCATGCTCGTCCAAGTCTTGCTATGTCTCATCAAACCTTAGTCACCCCTTGGTCTCATATGGGTGGAAACAGGAAGTTTTATAACTTTTATTGGTCGGAAGAGGGTTTTTTATGCTGTGCCTGTGTTATGTATTACCGTAAGTTATAAGTTAGGGTCAAGCCTCTTTATGCTCTCTACGAAACTGATTTATCAATTAGTACTAATTATGATTGAATTTACCAATTTTCAAATTATGATTAAATTTTCAACTTGATGATTTTACTAAAATAAATTTATATTTTCAGACTACCACTATTCTGCGTAGAGTGAAGAATCCGAAACTCTTGAAAAGCTATGCTGATCCAAGCAAATATGTTCCACACACAAAGAAAAATCAGGTCTATGAAGTAGAAGAAAGAACTGAGAATCGAAAGGAGGGTAATATAGAAGTTGTATTGAAGCAGTTTGTTCAAGGTTAGTCACGATCGAAGTTTAATTGTACGATCTGATTGTTCGGAAACTAATGGAATGCTGTATAGTTGATTTCACTAACCGCTCAAAATACCAAGAACGACATCACTGTCTTTTGACGTATCGTTTTAAAAACTAGCTTACTCATTGTTTCCTAAAACGAATTTGCCTACTAATTCATAGAAATATACTGTACTCTCAAATCATTCATTGTAAGACGGCTAATTCAGTTTTCCATGTAGAACTTTGGTTGTAACATATTTATTGAAAAAACTAAATAGGGAATCTCTTTTATGAAGTTGATTTTGAAAGATCAAGAATAATTTGAATTCTTGATCATCTCATGATTGAGACTTTGTAATTTGAAAATTGCATTTTCAATTGTATTATAGATTTCCTGAAAGGGGAAATCCAGTTCGACTTTGCATGATTACCGGATAATCATCTTAATTCTCAACATTATAATAAATCAAATTTTCCTTTCCTCTCATCATTCCCCATAAAAAGTTTTTATTATCTATTTTACCATTCAAATCTCAATTGTCATCTTGATGATTGACCATTCCTACTTGATAATGTTCTAATGGTAATGTTTGTGTAATGGTAATATTTAGAGCGGATTCAAATAATGTGAAAACCATACTAGCATTGTGATTCAGATGAATCTCGCCGTGAATACTCATTTATCAAGATTGTATAAGGCCTATCAACTATTCTTACTATGTGCTACAAGAATTACACTCATTCCAACAAAAAGAATAATTATCAGAAAATCATAATTCCTAATCTCAAATAACTAAACCAAATCACTACAATAATTTTACCACACCAAATGGATTTTGGATTGGGAAATTATATAATGAAAATACTATAAGTCCATTATATAAATTCAATGACTTATTTAATCGATTATATTATACTGAAATGTCACTGTATTCTTTTTTAATTTTCAGGACTGGGCAATAAAGGCGAAGTAGTTTCTGTGAGAAGGAGTGTGGCGTACAACGATCTCTTAGTGCCAGGATTTGCAATGTACGCAACTGAAGAAGAAAAAAGAAAAGCAGTAGTAGCTAGGGAAACGAAGAAAGTTGATGATGAAGATTACAGCAGTGCTTTTGCTCCGAGGGTAGGCATTATTATGAGCTTATCAAAACTATGAGGGTTTATATTTTTCGTGACTTGTCTGAGTAATCTTAAATGATATAAAACACTAAAAGATATTGTCAATCCCACTGTATTGGTATCTTGTATATTGGTATATTGTATTATATCTTTCAGTGTTTTATTTCATTACGGAGTTCCACAACATCAATAAGATTTCTACAAATAAGAAATTTGGGTTTATAAGTAGCTCGCTTTGTTCCTCTGTGGTCATATTAAAAATGGAAGTTCTTACTTTTCCCAATTATTTTGTTTTTTGCTTGTCTTGGGTCATTTTTTGATTTGTATAATTTGGTTTCTTGACTTTCCGGCAGTTCGCACTGCAATGCCGCACCGCATTCGGTGTGCGTCCAGCCTGAGCAAAAATATATTAGAATATATTTATATTTTTCTATTCATCAGCTCAGACATCAGTTTACTCAGTGTTTCTACTACTACTCCCAATCAAGGTATATATATAATGGCTCAAGTTGGCCAGTGTCAATCTAAGGTCATCTCAGCAATTAAATTCTGTTACTCTATTTTGACCATCATGATATGACCGTACATGCACTTGATTCTATCGTCAAAACTGTTTAATGATTCTCATACGCCTCTACTCGGTACACATGTAGCCTACCTGTTTTCTCTAATCACTTGCTCTAAATATTTGAAAAAAATCTAAATACAACCTTATTCTATTATTTCTTTCAGAAGTAACTTGATTTGTCTATATGCGATAAATTAAATGTGAAATAAGTAGCCTTATTTTACTTTAGTAGTAGTATTTTCATTTGTCTTATTTACTCTAGTCAAACTACTTAGAAAATAAAAGAAAATATTTTGAAGCTATAGACTCTGGAGCAATCTTTTTATAACTAAGAGCATATTTCATATAGCGTTAGCTTTTCTGTATCAAAGAAAAAAGAAGATCCGCACTAGAGATGAATAGCACCGCATACCATGCAATAAAAGTATAAGTCTAGTGTGCGTCCGGCATTTTCCTGTACTGTATTACAGGACCTAGACCTGCATCGAGAGAGCTGGAGATCTAAACATCTCTAGACTGAATAATTTAAATTTGGAGCAATATTGGATTATGCCTGTTGTTTGCTCTCTTATTGTGAAGTATATTATCAACAAATGAAATGAATAAGCATAATCCATTGAATGGACTCTTCCCCATGCAATGTTACTCTTTCTGAGTAACATTTTTACTTATGTTACTCTTTTTTATCGTATGGTTGTTCTGTTCTGTAATGTTTACGAGTGCTTATTACTGTCTACTACATCAGTTATTAACTTCCATAAACTATTTGAAATTTTATTATTTAATGTTTTTGATATTTTGAAATATTAAATGTAAAATTATTTTCTTTCAGACTATGCGAGTTCTCTCCAAAGCAATCTATGGACTAGTCATGAATAAAGAAAACAAGTGGGTTGTTGAGCCTTGGCATGTAAAGGCGGCTCTCAGAAAGGTTGGAACTCATATACTCGATGAATCCTGTATTGAATTGCCGAAAACAAAAATCGAAGGACCTGATATGAATCTGGAAGGGAAAGAATTCTTTGTTACAATCACAGTAAGAATCTAATAGTTTTATTCAAAATATTTGTTTAACACACACCAAACATTCCAAACAGAAAAATCATTATAATAATCACAATAAAAATCCAAGAATTATATTGAAATTATTTTGTTTTTTTTCACAAGCACAATACTAGTTTATACAATGGTTGTATTATGAGAGCCTTTAAACGACGAGTGAGATACCGAGTTTAAAATATGAGTGGCAACTCCGTGAGCTATTTAAGGTATCTCAAGAGTCGTTTAAATGCTAAAATACAACCATTGCATACACAATTTTTATCTGCGACCAACAAAAAACAATAATATCTACATTATCAATCTAAGCTAACCTTGATTCAAACGGTTGAATAATCCTTGTCATATTATATTTACTCTATTTATACTCTATTTCTATATGTACCTTATATAAGTTGGAAGCTTCTAAAAGCACACATGCATGAGCAACTACAGTGCTTTTATCAGCTGCGATTGTGTTTTGTTCCAGTGTTTTAAAACTGGAACAGATTTAACTAGGATCGTGTTTACTTATATAAACATTACAATCTGAACTGTAATGACCTCATTACAGTACAAGTTTCAAATTACATTACGAAAAAGCTACCGTTTTAATTTCAATTATGAAACTCTAATTATTGCGTTATAACATGGTCGTAGATAAAGTCCTTTACAAAATAAATAAACTTTTTTAATTAATAATGAAATAAGACAAATGAGCGTAGGCATCTGTAATCTGTATTCATAGAGGAATCCATGTTTTTTTTTGCTAGGGATGATGCCCACATAAGCTTTAAGCTTGTGTGTGGGTAATGGGAAGGATGATTATGAGAGATGAATGGACAGCTTTAGGTGGGTTCCGAACTACCGGGAAGCGATTTTGAAGCTTATACATTTTTGTATTTAAAGGAGCCGGTCACCGTTACAACGGGAGTGGTAGGCGCTGTCTCTTATCTAATCTCACCTATTAGACTCGCCTCCGCCACTGGGACAACCGCTTCCCTAAAATTGATAAAGGAAAATTTCTTCACCTGCAGTGAAGATAGCTCGTTTTTCTTGGTTACAATTTTGTTTTAATCTTGAATAATGTTTTTTCTGTAATGATGTCCACATAAAATTTTAGCTTTTGCGTGGGTAATGGGAAGGATGATGATTAGCTTTCCATCTTGGCGGTTGGTAATGTGAGTTGTATGATATTGGTCAAAATCCCTGACTAAAATCAAAAACATGTAGAACATTCAATCTGAATGAATCAATAGTTCTTCTGTAAACATCTTAAATTGAAAACTTACTTCAAGAAAAAAGGAAACTACAAGGAATCATAACAAAAATGATAATATAACTCAAATCACTTGAAAATCAAAGTCAAAAATTATTTTATTCGAAAATCTTCGAAATGAATAGGCTACTGAAAATAAATAATTCTCTAAAATATCATGCGTCTGTGTCCAGGCGGACACAGAAGAAGTTGGAACCTTGAAGTAGATTGTAATTTGTTACTTCCAAGTATATTTTGCCTGCAAAAAACTTGTAGATTAAAGCTTTGATTTTTGTTTTGCTTAATTATAATTTCTATTTAATCTTACTTATTCTGTGTAATCTTACTTATTCGTTCACGAAAAATTCAAACCTACTCTAGAACATGGCTTGCCATAATGGTGGGGTAGGTCAATTCTCCAAACAGAAATACATGTACTTTACCAATTTCTTTTTTGATTTTTTACTAACAAATTTCCATATTATCAACTATAAATATTTGTGAATTTGTATTGATATTGGTTTTGGAAAATAAATCATTTATTTATTATTTTTTTATTTGTTTCTTTTTCAGATCAACAATAAGGAAAAAGTAAAAACTAGAATGAGGATACACCACTGGAGTACGGAAATTGGCGACAGACTGCCTCCGGTACCTTTACACTGGACAAAACGAGCCGAAGCCCTTTTTCCAGAAGAAAAAGAAGAACTTGATGCTTTACCCGTTCCTGAACCTCCCAAAAAAGAAGAAGATGATTAGTTTATGATTTGTAGTGTTGTTTCAAATTAAATAATTTTTACTCAAGTTTTCCAGTCTATTTAATATTAGGTTACATAATTATATTATTGTGAGAAAAATCATACCACAATACAGTTAATTATTGTGTAATACTCAATTCAAACAAACAAACTCAATTCAAGGATTGAGTTTTCCATACAGTTAGAATTTGTAAAATGCTGTTTCCATTTTTTTGTCCAGTTCAGTCTAAACTGTGAATAAAACATTTATAATTTTCTTTTCGCTCAATCCACAGACACTAGAATACACGGAAGGGTAGCCTACACGCGCCTAAATTTTGAGAGGAGTAACTTCACTCGGAACCCAGTAGAAAAGTATAGTAATTTTTTTTAATTTGTCGGATGAACCCCTTTTAGAGACCGCATCTTTCAATCAAAATATTAGTATGAAAGTGTCAAATATCACATGGCCCCTTCTTACACATTTATAATCATAATTACATTGATTTTAATGTAAAAATGGGCCAATCGGAAAATAGCCCCTTCTTTCATAATATCATGATTTGAAAAATGTCTAGGGGCTATCCGACACTAAAATCTCAACCTACATATATGTGTTATATCTCAACCTATAAATGTGTTATATCCTACATACACTGAAAGATATGTAGGCCTATACATTTTACCGTGTCTAACTCATTTTAGCCAAAAATGTTGGTTAGCCCCTTCTTACAATACTGGCTAGATATATTTCATTTGGACCGTATATAATTTACAGTACCAGTATCATAATTATTTAGCAACCAATCGATACTACTGGAGACTCTTATATTGCAAAACACTCCTCACTGCCAGTGTGGAGGTAAAATCATCAGTCTGTTAGGTTGGCTGAACTGTGGGGCTCGCTTGGCAGGCTGCGAGTCTAAGCCAACAATGAACTGTAGCTTTTTGAGGTGTGAATCCCACCAACAAAGAGTGAATGCTTTAATAATAATGTTACGATGTACTTTGATAATATAATAAATAATGTGAATTAGACGATTGTGAGTTTCTGTGTACAATACAACCTACAATGAAACACAGTCTATTGTTAAATAAAAATAATAATTATGGAAATGTATTATCAAAGACAATTCTACTAAGATTGAATTTTCTTTGGTATAATATTCTGTAAACAATGAATTCACCCATCAATTCATGATTGATACAAAATAGTTCAATCAATTACTTAAAGGCTAGGCTAATATACAGGGTCCAGCAGTGAATCGGGCGATTTTGAAATAACTGTAAAAAATAAACGGATGAATATTTCAAAATTGTATTTTCACTATCTTTATCTACATTAAAAAGCATTTAAGAAAATAAATTCAAATTGTCATTCCCGATTGAGACATTCTTGTGTAGGCCCATTTAGAAATTTCTCCATTATTTCGGGATATCACCCAATTTGGAAAAGCATTTTTGAGAACATTCATGCTCACACAAGGCTGTATGACTTGTGGAGTCATTTTGCTGAAATAAGGTTCCATTGTTCATTCCATGTTGACGGAGCTGAGGATTGAAGAAGGAATACAACATTTCCGAATAGCGTTGTGCATTCACATAAGCTTCACTGTTTGCTCCCTGTCATTTTTAAAAATACGGTCATTTAAAAAAAATACGGGCCCATGTTTCCCATTAAGACATTGCGTATCAAACTGTTACCTTGCTTGAATGGAGTGGTTTTTGATGGAGTTGTTCAGGGTTTTCAACTCTCCAGTATCTGAAATTTTGTTTATGCACAAAACCAGAGAGATGAAAATATTCCTCAGCGCTGGCTCAGCGTATGCTCCGTGATGTGATGGGCAGTTTCAGAAATCGCCTATACAAGAATGTCTCAATCGGGAATGACAATTTGAATGTTGTTTCTTAAATGCTTTTTAATTTAGATTCAGATAGTCACAATACAATTTTGAAATTTCATCCGTTTATTTTTTACAGTCACTTCAAAATCGCCCGATTCACTGCCGGACTCTATATAACTTTAATAGGTTTTGAAAATCAATAAAATGTTATATAGTTTGGTAATTGGTAATAATATCAAAATTATTCTCAATACAAAAATAAATCCTCATCATTAAATTCTACGTTTTCCTCCTGTAAATAGAACTTATATTAATTTAGGATTTAGCCTACTGAAATTGATACTAGGTCAGTCGGAGTAGTTTTGTTTTGAGACGTTTTATGAATCCAACAAAAATATTAAGCCTGCTTTAAATTATTGTGTTTCTCAAAGATGGAAATCTTTTTATTACTTTACATCAATCAGCCGTAAAGGATTTCTTAATTTTATTCATACACATACAGTACAAATCAAAGTAGAGTTTAATCAAGGTTGAATGCTTATCAAGGTTGATGAGAGCGTTAAATCAAACCAAGGCGCGAAATGTTACGAGCGTTGCTGAATCTTGATGACATGATCTGAATGTGCAGAACTCTCATTGCGCATGCGCAAGCAGATTGCACATTGTTTTCAAAGAATCAAATCAAAGATCAAATCAAAGTAGCAGAGCAGTAAGCAGTTGTAGGTTGTGGTTGTAGCGTAACTTTGTAGGCGTTTTGAAATTATTCAAGTGTTATAAATTTAAGTTGTCTGTTTTTTGTATTGGATTCTTGTAAATTTTTCATAATGAATGCAAACGTCGCTGGTTTACAGAGTTTAGATAACCTCTCTCTTGAGGAAATAGAAGAACAAGAAGCGGATCAGGTAAATAAACTTTTTCCGTAAAAAGATGAGGTTATGAGTAGTTGGTGTATTGTTTTGATTTTGAATAATATTTTATTTTTGGATTAAGGGTAATAAATGGGATTTATGGTTGAAAATCATAGAATTCAATGTGAAAATTTTGAACAATTTTTTTTAGTGAAGTGTGATAGGACTAAGGCATTTGCAATTGATTTATATTACTGACAAATTTTCATGTGCGTAAATAACCCCCCCTTCCCAAATTTCTTCTCACTTAGGGAATTTTATTTTTAAATTCAATATTAGAATAATGCTCAATGTTATTTTTAAATTCAATATTAGAATAATGCTTTACACTGAGGGAGAAAGGGGAAAGGTATACAACTGTGGAAATACGGTACACACGTGTATTCGAGATGACACCAATATCTATACGATATCCGGGGGGTCGAACAGGAGGGTTTGCATAAGTGCGTGCTGATAACACGGATTCACCCTTAACTTTTTTCGAACACCACTTGGTAAGTTGTGGGGGGAGGAAGCGATCGAGGCGCCTGGAAGCCCCTGGATCCGCGCCTGCCAACTCGACCAGTTGGACATGTTTTTGATGACTCGAAAATTATCAAAATTAGGTTATTTTAACTAGCGTAGCTAGAGACACTCGCTCAGGAGTTCCGACAAAGATTTAATTTCACGTAAAATGTAATGTCATTATTAGAATCACCTTGATTGAAATAATAATTTTGAAATGTATGGGAGAATATAGCCTATTGTCAAGTTATCAGTAACATTATTGGGGGGGGGGCAAACACGGGGGTGTGGGGGTATGGAATACCCTCCACCAAAGAGGGGGGTTCGGGCGGGGGTCTATTGTTCGGGCTAATAAGTACTATTGAATATTACGTGTTTGAAGAGTGTTAATAGTAGTTGGAGTGGTCCGTAGCCGAGGGCGATTTTAAGCGCCTGTCTGATAATCCAAAGGTTCCAAGATCGAATACAGTTGCCGAAACGGATTTTGACAGAAACAGCCACTCCCGTCTTTCGGAGGAGACGAAAAGCCGTCGGTCCCCAGAAAAACAGTCGCCATCTCTCATCATTACCCCTCTCATTACCCACGCACAAGCCCAGAGCTCATGTGGGCATCACCCTCAAAAAAAGTGTGTTAAATTGATATTTCTTTTAAATTACAAGAATACAAAGATTCTTACTCTGCCGCTAAGTTTTTAACATTTGACCGGATAAAACGCTTATTTGTACATCAGCTAGTATAGAATATTTTCTATAACCCAGGAATCAGGGGGGAGGCAAATTCCCCCCAAATGAAGGCTGGGGGGGGGGGGGTGGCTAGGAAGTAGTTACGTCGCACTACGTCGAGAGGTACACTCTCGACGCTCACAACACTTTGTACAGGGGCATACATCGAATCTCCTCTTTCGATCCAGTTTCGTCCTTTTTCAAAAATGGGTTATTGATTAATAATCTTGGGATTCATCAATTTCATATTTTCAAAAATAAATCAATCTCGCTGCCTAGCGCATTATGATATCTTTAATATTGAAACCTTCCATTATTATTAAGTTGAATTTTTTTGCCAGATACAAGTTGCCAAGGACTTACAGTATGAAGTTGAGAGATTAAACATGGAAGTCGAATGTCATACGAAAGATTTACATTCGTTGAGAGAATACAACGCACAGAAAGCCGGTAATTATCGCATTTAATAATTTTTAAATTTTTATTTAGAATCCAGTTGTTATTGATTGACGTAATTAAACGTAATTAACCCTATTAGGGTTCATTAAAAATCTCTGAAAATTTAATATCATTATTGAATTATTCTTGTTGTTTTTGAATAACTCTGTTGTTCTTGAAATATTTTTGAATTCTTGTTGTTTTGAGTGATATATAGACTACACATTAACGCACTTTCTTAAGGTGGGTTTTCGTTACTGCGACGAAGTGCCGCAGCGGAGCCCGACCCAGCGTTGCCAGATGTAATTGATGAAAAATTCCCACTATAAATAGTTGGGATTGTTCATCAATTGCATCTGGCAACGCTGGGTCGGGCTCCGCTGCGGCACTTTGTCGCAGTAACGAAACCCCACCTTTAGAAGTGTCATTTGAGGCAATTGGATTATTATTGTGAAAAATTCTTATATGATGAATTATTAACATTTTTCTATTAATATCTTTGTGATTCTTTCACAGCATTGAGCTCTCCAATTGTGATTGAGCAGTTGGAATCTGAGGCTAATGAAAAAGCAAAAATTGTCGAAATGAAGAATGAACTGGCTGAATTGTTTCCTCATCAGCTGGAAAAATACAGAGTTGACCGGATTAAAGAAATGTAAGTTGATTGAATTATTGGAATACCGTATCGTAATCGTGATTGTTATGGTTCAATGTTTATGAAGTCTTTCATTCAATTTGATGTCCTTTGAATTTGATAGAAAATTTTCAAGATGTCAAGTTTCCTGTTAATATGTTGACGATTTTTGACTGAGTTACCAAAATATCATTCTATAATGACTTTATGAACTCATAGCATCCATTCTAATTCCTATATTTTCTTTTCAATATTTTAATAGGCTATTAAAGCTTATTTTAAAATATTATTCAGACAGGCTGATGAATGACCTTAATATTCTCAGAAAGACTTTTTCTTGTTTAGGCTATCAGGATGCTTAGGCTACTGGATGAGTTTCATACTGTCAAAAGAAATACGGTATCTCTTAAATGTGTTCCTTTTGTGTTCGTTTTCATTTTATTGCATGGGTTATATTGGGAGGCAAGAATATACCTTTCTATTCGACAGTTAAACTGTGAACTTTCAAATTTTCAAATGCTTTTGTTTTTTATGTTTCTTTCTTAACCTCCTATTCTTGCAAAGGTTTTTGGAGACAATATTGTAGCATTAGTACAGTAACACACTTAATAAATCATTAATCATTGATCATAATCACAATCTGATTCTAGTTGAGTTTTAAAGGTTAAGCAAAACTTCCAGGTCTCATTTCGTTTTCTCATTAAACTACTTAGTAGGCTACTTAGTTCAAATTCGGTAGGCCCTACTTATTAGCCTATCTCAAGTACTTAGTTATAAATTTAATGTAAGCTGAATAGTGGAAAAATAACTTCTCAAGATTCAAATTAATAAATATTTTCAACACAACATTTTCCAGGTCGTGTTTCACAGAAGATGTAGACGAGCTTTGCAACTTGTTCTTGAATGCGCCAAATAACTATGTAAGTCTTGGAGTTGAGGTCTCCAACTTGTTATTTTTATTTTATAAGTCATTTTTTTGTGGAATTGTACTCTTTCTTAAACAATCGAATGCTTATACAGTTTCTTACAATGTTATTTTCTCACGTAATTAAAATTTTAAATATATTTTAATATTGGCTATAATATTGGCTGGAAAGTTTGTGTACCTTTTACAAGCCTTCTTGCATTTTTTTAGTGATTCAGTGCTTTAATATTTCTTACATTTTTCACACCGGGTCAATCATGACCTTATCAGTGTGTTTAAGAATTGATTTATTTCCAGTATTCCTCATATTCCAAAATTTATAATGTAACTTTGGATACTTTTTGATATTCCAAAGTTGTAAAAATCAATATAGGCTACGGCTTGAAAGAAATCATAAATTAGAAATGAATCTGAAATATCATACTTTGACTTATTATTTTGAATAACATTTATTCGAAGTGAACCGTGATTAGATTTCACTGAAGCGTCTCCAATTTTTCTCAGTTTGCTTAAAACTTATTGACGTTTTCTAGGAATCTGTGGCTTTATCGAACAAACTGCACGAGGTTGTAAAAATGCAAAAATCGATCAAGATGGAATTGAATGGCATAGCATCAGATCTTGCTGCTATGAAAGAGAAGTTCTCATTGGATTTGCCCATCAGAACAAGCAAAATAACTGATCTGAGAAACACTCTGTGAGTACAATTGAATACTACTGTATTTTTATCAAGTACTAAAACTTGATTGATAAGTAGTTGGCTAGTTCTTGATGAGTCTAGATGCATAGGTTCTCAGACCCTATTGGAGCACTAATTGTACCCTGAATATTCTATTTCAGTGTATTGAGAGGGCCCTCTCCACTTATTTGAGGGTCGAATAAGTGGAGAGGGAAATGCAAAATTCGTGGAGAAGGTCGCTGCACACCTTTCAGTTCCGTTTCAGTTTAGTCAGGGCCAAAATATACTAGTGCTCTGTGGTTGGTCCGGGAAAAACTGTAATTTTCCTGCACAAAAAAGCATCAATGACCCCGAACCAATTACATGTTTATCACATCACACATCATTGGTATATTTTGGGCCTGACTTAGCTGAAAAGGAACTGATATATGTGTAGCGAACTTGAACTGGTTCGGGGGGCCGGGGAGCCAATTTAATTGAAGACCGTCACAGACGTCGACGCCTAGCTCAGTTATAAATGAGTCCCTTAACTCGCGGTTTTGAATTATCGTCAGACCAGACTCCATATTCGCAAGTCGCAAGCGATAAGTACTGTTCTTTTGCAAATAAAAAACCAAGACTTTTATCTCAGAACTGAGTAATTTTGGGTACTCAACCTGAATTTTGTCATATTGTTATTGTCTGAACTGAACCTTTTCGAAAAAATGTTTACCTTTGCCATAGATTCGATTGTTTTCACTTGTTTGTTGATAGATCTTAATTTTTTTACAGAGCCGAAGTGGAAAAGAAGAAAGAGAAACATTATTCAATGGGTGAGAAACTGAAACAGGAGGAAGAAGCTATCAACAAAATTTTGGGAAGTCTGAAACAAGAGATCATGCAATTGAAGAATCAGCAAAATTAGATTCAACATTTTCAAATACGGTACTTCCAGTATTTGCTTACAATTTGATTGACTAAAACCAAAGACTTATCTAGCCTTATCAAACCCTATAAATGAATTGTTTTAAAGCATTTCAATATGATTCTCGTTGAAATTTGACATTTTATAGAATTAGATCTTAGATTTGAAAATGTTTTGTCTCGGTGATTTGACTTTTCCAAACAGCCTTACAAAAGTTTTGTAATTGATATAGGCCTACTATTGAACTTATCTTATAGACTTACAGATACTGTAAAATTACTGTAAACTGTAGGCACCATACTGTTAACAATCTTATTTGTGTTCTGTAGTTTAGATGATGGAAAAATGTCTACTATTCATCTACAAATTATATTTTAAATTTGAAATGAATCAATTAGCACTAATGATTAATTTCGCAATATCTCCAAAATTCTTCAAGAGCATCATTATTGTCATACAGTTTTGTCAAAAAGTATTATTTCACTATCAACCCATAAAGGATAATACTTGCTCAAATTAGTCTTTTATGAGGTTTTATTCAAATTATAAGATAACTATTAGATAAGTCATACGTGTTTTGTTCGAATTTAATCTCCAATATTATTCTTATATAATAAAATTTAGAGGTAGTGCTCGCTCTCAAGCTGTAGCAAAATAACAATTCTTACCATTATTCATATTTTCCTAAAATATTTTATGTTAATTCATGTTCTGAATGTGAAAATTACGCTTGAACTATGATTGAATAAAAACAAATATTTTTTCATGAGCCAAACGTTTCTCATTATTATCAATAGAATAATAGAACTTGGTTGTTTAATATTGGAAAGAGTATGTGTTCGAGGTTGGAAGCTGATTTATCAAAGCTTTCATGAGGTATTAGGAAACATAGAAGATGAAAATCTGTCGAGTTTAACTATCAAGAAACGGCTTTGCTTGTTTAATGAACACTACTCATATCTGAAGGACTTCTCACAAATGTATTGATGAAAATCAAATTTTAGTACAGCCTTCTATTGAGTTACAAACCAAAATTTAAAAAGGCTCCGGTTCCTTAAGGCTGTGCATCAGCTTAAAAAAAACTTTTTTATGGTGATATTTTTCTAAGTTTTACGATTTGGATACTATCAAGCTATCAAGAGGAAAAATTTTTCTTGTTCATTAGTTTTTTGATCTCAAAATTGGTGCTTGAAGGTATTGTCTATCACTTGACATAATTAGTTTCTCGAAATATCAACAGAGAAAAATAACAAATTTTCAATTTAATTGAAAATTGAGTTATTTTAAAGAAATTATTTTCGAAAATATTTTTCAAATTGGTTATTTTGAGAAACCAATTATGTCAAGTAGACGCCCATATCTCAAAAACTAATGAACACCTCTAAAAACTTAGAAAATATTTAAGATTTATTACCGTTTTGGATATTTAGTTTTCTAGTTTTGTTGCTCCCCATTAACAGTTTATTAGATCTCAGTTCGACTTTGTTATCTTCTCTGACACAAAACAAAGAATTTTTTCTTCGCTTATGAACATTCATCAATATCTAAATGATTAATAAATATTTTTGAGATTGTCACTTCCACGTTATTTATTAGATTTATTAATTATTTTAGAAAGATTCCACAACATCAACATTTTTGTTCTAAAATTTTTATCAATTTCTAAATACATAGTAATCATTTTCGCAGTTAGCCAATGAAAAAAATCGTGTGTATTGAAATGATATTGGTAGGAGAAATGAAGTAATAAATTTTGAGCTCACAATTCTGTCTATCAGAAATTACTATTTTAAAGATTCAGACTTAATCATGCTCTCAAATATAGGTTCACAAATCAAATCACTAGATGGAATAATTCATCTTTCGATACGATTATGAAATATAGCTTCCCCTTAATTCTGTAATAAAAAGACCGGAAGTTTCTGGATAAATGTCAGTATTTGTTGATGTAAGAATTGATACTGACAAGACAAGAGCGCCATATTCGTCGACCTTTAGGGGCAGGCATCGCGTGGGTTATTTCTATGAATGTTTCATGCATCCAATTCCTGAGCATGCATGACCTGGAGATTGTTGGCCTTGTAATAGTTCTTGCCCATTTACTCATCACATTCACCTAGAATGCCACTTAATAGATACTGTAGCCTACCCATCGTTTCATTCATCTGTTTCGAGACCCTAAATTTTTTCCTATTTTGAAAAGCTTCCCATTATTTATTGGATCTGAGTAAGGGATACGGATCAGTTTCTACTGGAAACATTGGGGAAGGAGATCTATAAGTGTTGATGTGTCACAAAAATCAAAGAGAAGAAGACCATGGATGTGCGAATAGTTCTCAGCTTAATCTCATCAATGTTAAGTGTTGTTTTCTCGGCTAGAGATGGTGTTTTCAATAGCTACGGAGCGTCAGTGGATGTAGGCAGTAAAATTTCAATGGGTGAGTCGGCAAAAATTCTATATTTTTCTATCTTAGTTCACTTTCTATCTCTAGTTCTGTTCTTTACAGTGATTTGTTTGTGGGTTTTCATAAATTTGTTTGTGAAAATTGTGAATTTCATGAAAATATATTTGATTCAAGTAAAAATAATAGATCAAGTTATTCATTCTTATTATCATTAAAGTTAAACATCAAGCTTGAAAAAATTAAATATTGACTGATGAATCTTAATAGCAGTATTCACTCAGTGTCATCCGAATATATTCATAAGATTTATCAATCAAACGATTTTCATCCGATCCGGGCCCGGGCCGTAATGCTATGAAAGAAAGAGCCTAATGTCATTAAAATTTTTCTGACCTTCCATGACCTAAAGTAATTTCTCATAAATGAAATATTCAAATATTAAATTGAGTTTTGCTTTGACATCTAAAATAATTGATTGCAGCTATAAAATTTGAAACCCATTTCTACTTGTTTACCCAGAATTAAATATTAAAGGTGCAAACATAGAGATTCGGATTTATCTAGGAATGTTTCCTATTATATTAATGATTGAAATAAATAAATTATTGAAAATGAATAAACGAATCTGATTATTCAAGTTATATTGAAAAAAATCGAATCTAATATTCAACAATAATATTCCTATACAATAGAAATGTAAACCCTTTTTGCAGTTGTAGCAATCGAGAAGGACTTCCTTGACGAAGACACTGATGAGGCGCTTTCCGTAATAAAGAAGTACGCTTCAATAATAAACAAGGAATACTTGCCCGTTGGACATTTACGAACTCGTTATCAAACATTGAAAGAAGCTGCTTTCACAGACGGTAATCTAAACTTTATCTTATCCTTTCATTTTTGCACTCCATTGTTTTCAACACATTCAAATAGCATCAATGGCGATCTTGTGATCTGATTTAAAATGCAAAAGGTATAATATTTATTGATCGCTATTGAAGCGGGTAATTTAAACTTTATCTCATCCTTCCATTTTTGCACTCTATTGTTTTCAACACATTCAAATAGCATCAATGGCGATCTTGTGATCTGATTTAAAATGCAAAAGGTATAATATTTATTGATCACTATTGAAGCGGGTACGAGGGTACTAATATTCTTGAAAGTGAAGTACTGCTATTCTTTGAGTGAAATTTGAGAAAAGCATGCTGAGTGATAATGTTGACTTATTAGATTGACAATGAATTATTGGAATTGAAATATACACAATAACTTGAATTGATTGTTTGAAAATTGATTTGATTATTTTCAACGTACATGCTCAGTATAGCGTACTTGCTCAAAAACAGATACGTGTAATGTATATTTAGTATACTAAAATAATAGTTATAGTAAGTTAGTTATAGTAATTCTGCATTTCTGAATTGAATCGATGATGGAAGGTCAGCATACTTGGTCAAAAATACTGTACTGAATACAGCATAATTTATACTAGTAGTAGGTACTAAATTTTGAAGTAATTTGCTACAAAACATATTTTATAAAGCAGAATTGGAATATAATATTATTGCGATAAGACACCGGCATGACCACGAAACCAATCACTTCCCCATAACGCATCAAAACGTTCAAAATAACGTATCTATTGGAATAAAGAAAATTGGACAAGTTTAGATCCTTGAAAGGTGTAAACTAATGGATTATAAGTATTCTAAGATGAAAAATCCAATATCAACAATGTGAAAATCAACAATAATATCAACAGATGGAAGGTAATGATACCTATAAACTATACAGTTGCAATGCCAGAGGTGCTGGGTTCGTTTCCCGCCCGGGGAGAAAGTTTTTTGTACAGTAGCGTTCATCGAATTTCCTTACTAGCTAGCTATTAATCTGTTGTCAATATTTGCAAATAGCAAAAGTCTTCAGAATATTATATGGCATTAATTAGGAATTTCATTCAATTAATTATAATAATATCAACATTTCTTTGCTTCCATGTTCCAGGTGCATCAATAATTTTCACAATTGGTGCTTGTCGTGATACTTGGGAATTGTTTGAGAAGAGACAAGAAAATGGTGACATCTTGTTTATCTCAATCACTGGTGATTAATACATTTCCTTACAAAAATTTATATGATTTCCTTCATCGAGGTAATATTATATTCATACATTTGATCAAAAATACAATATCAAGGAAAGAAAAACAGGAGTTTGTTCAAAACTTACTCGAAAAATGTCTAGTCAGCAATCAAAGTAATCAACATTTTTCTAAAAAAAATTGATTCACGTTACTTTAATTTCTTTTCATTGAATTGAAAATAGTTGATCAGTTTTCAAGCAGGTATCAGAAAAATTGATACTTCTTGTATACTTATTTATATGTTAACTACTGATTACATGACAAATGATATGAGGAGAAAGCATCAATTTATTTCGGTTTAGCATTCAATTCATTGTGTTTGATAAAAATTGAATTTTATTAAGTTATTATTTTTTGATTGCAGAGGTCGAATGTCCCCGTCTGCCCACAGCAGAAGCCATAACTCTCCCTCTATCCAAAGCTGGTCTGGAGCTTCCCCAGCTCTTGCTTGACCTTCGCACTTTGAACGCCGTTCGATGGAACTCTGTTGCTCTCATCTATGATCAAATATCTCTGGGTATAATCAAATTTATCTTATCAAATTCATCCGTAGGGCCGCTCCCAAATAGGAAGCAGAACTTCTGGTCTGATCAGGAAAAAACAATACACCGCATCCCCTCCTGCGCTGGACCAGACCAAATCAGACCATCTCCAGTGTGTAGTAGGGAATTCGGGGAGTCATGTGTTTGTTTTCTTGTGACCAGACCAGAATTTTTGTTTCAAATGTAGGAGCGACTTGAACCATGTAGAGAGTAGAGTTATACAGAGTGATTCAAAAAGAATACCACAACTTTAAAACTTTGTATTTAATGAAAGAAATATAATAGAACCTTCTGTTATACATCATTTCAAAGAGGAATTAAAGAAGTTTTTTCACTCACAAACAAGTTCAGAGATGTTCCATATGACCCCTCCAGACACTCGAGCAATATCAATCCAAAACCTCCTCAAACTCTTTCCACTCTCCCTGTAGCATATTATAAGTTCGATATTGTTATTTTGTTTCAAATTATCAATATCCATCCACCATTGATGATTTGAAACAAGAAAAACAGCAGTCATCAAACTGTTACGCCTGACATGCTACAGATAGTGTGGAACAAGTTTGAGTTTTGGATTGATATTGAGTGTCTGAGTCATATGGAACATCTCGAACTGTGAGTGAAAAAACTTTAATTACTCTTGTAAAGATAATGAAGGTTCTATGATGTTTCTTCCATAACATACAAATTTTTAAAGTTGTGGTATTCTTTTTGAATCACCCGGTATTCCTTTAGGATGGCGCCTGAATCAAACGAGCGTAGTGAAGGGATACACACATTTTTGTTGATTACGCAAACAGTCGCACTTACACGCCTGTCTGTCACCACTGATTTAAAAAACTTAAGACTGTACCTTACTAGAAACAACAACCTATAATGTCAGCTGTTATGTTTTCAAATGTCAGCTTCTTATGTTTTTAACTGCACTTAACAGCTGGTCGATACATTCTTTCATTCTGTGCTTGCAGACAATGGTGACAAAGCTCGCACTTGGAATCATGGCAATGTAACGTTATGAAACAAGTCATAAGCCACGCACCATCCTAAAAATCCTAAAATTTTCCATTATAGATTTAAAAAAAAAAATATCTCTTTTGTCTGTGCCAATACATACCACATTCTATCGTCGCTTATATCCTCATCGCCTCGTGACGCCTCTAGTGTATTTCAAGTTATACTTACTGTATTGTTATTTATAATTATGTAAAAGGCGCCATGTCGCTCGTATGCTACAGTAGATACCGCACTGATTGTAATACTATTTTTTATGTCTTACAGCTGACGATGATATACAGTCAGTGACAGAAGCCTTGACCATCGAACTTCCAGGAAGGTCCGAACCTTCTTCTGCTCTTCTCTCAATTCATAGGCTGGAGCCTGCTGAAAATGAATGGAAGAGGTTGGTGTGGAATGGAAATCCGATTATTTTAACTTGCACTTGAATCATTCATAAATCACACAGTCATTATTCAAAACTATTAAAGTAACTACTGTCAATATTTTAACTAGAAATATTGAGTCACTTTGACTTTAAGATTGAGCATATATTTTTTCAGTAACATGATTGAGGATGTAAAAATAAAAAATTAGATAGAACACTTTCTTGATTGAAAAGTATCTTCTGGCATTTACTTTTTTCACTAAATAATATTTTCACAGGAGGAAGAATATCCTGAGAGCCCTGAGGAACCTTCCAAGTATCGATAAGAATAAAAACTTCCTGGCTATTGTTGAGCATAATATCATCAGTGTCATTCTAGATTTGGTATGTGAGAATTATAATATCTAGTGTTATAAATCTAGAATTATAATTAATCTAGTCGGCATAGTCGACTGTAATATTCAAGAATATTGAGATTTTTCGAATGATTCCATAAATAATTAATCGAAGTAATTATAGATACAATACACTAGAGCTGGGAAATTCTGCCTGCCCATCTTAATTTTAAATGCAACTTTCAATTGATCAACATAATTTTCAGCAGAATATCATTTTAAGATTATTAGAAGTAAATAATAATTCTTGTAATGCTAATACTTTTGCTACTTTTAACAAACATTTCCTCAAGATTTATAAATTTATAACTCTATCTGATAGTGAATAAAGAAATAGGTTTCAATTATTCTCTTCTCGTTACCAACAAACTTCGTAGCCTACCGTAAATATGATGAATTGAAAAAGGGTTAACAAAATGTAAACGTAAGTTTTCGGATAATTGTAAACTTTAACGTTGAAAAATTATAATTTTGAGAAATTTTTTTTTACTTCAATATTTTCATTGTAGGCGAGATCTGAGAAGTTACTTGATCCAACCACCCAGTGGCTTTTTGTATTGAGTGACGTGGGGGACTCAGAAAATGTGACAGAGCTTGCCTATTTGCTTGATGAGGGACAAAATGTGGCTTTCGTTTACAATAATACTTCTGAGAAATCGGCATGTGGTGTGAGTATAAATATTAAAAATTACTACAATACTTCTGATATCTCGGCATGTGGTGTGAGAATAAATATTAAAAAGGTAAGCAAAATGGGTCGAGCAAAAAATCACTAATATTCTAATCAGAATTTAGATTATTGATGTGATTATGCTGTGATCTACAGAAAATGACCATCTATTACATATGTGTTTTTAGGACACCCGTATTTCATGTCATGTTGAAGAAATAATGTTAAGCATTGGATTAGCATTGCAAAAATCAGTCAGTGCTGAGCTGGAGCTTTCTGAACAAGTATCTGAAGAAGAATGGGATGCAATCAAACCATCCAAATCAGAACGCAGGGCAACCCTCCTAACCTCTATCAAGGTACATTGTCCATTGATATAATTCTTTCAACAGTTTATTTGCCTTTTATCATATCACACTCATCGTATATTAACTATGCTGCACACGCTTCCAAGACTATTTATACAGAATACACTTGAAGATGATTTATTTCATTTTCTCCTTGAGTAGTGAGTTATTCACTTGTTTGATTCTTAGTTTTTCTGTACTGGTAGTCAACAACTCTAGTTTCTTGAAACAATTGGAAGTTGTGCAGTAGGAAATTGACTGTTTGTGCAGTGGGTCTAATTTTGTAAAAAAAACAACAAATGAACAACACATATATAACTTTGTGTTGTAATCCACATTTAGTGATGCACTTCTTCAAATAAAATATTTATTTGTAAATATATCATAATTTATGATTCCTTGAAATGAATTTGGAGAGCCTCATCAGCTACATGTGGATGGTAGGCTGAAAAATGAATGGTATGCATTTCAAGGAATCTCAACAAAAAAGTGAGAAATTCCAATACGGTACCCTTATGAAATGAGGTGGAATAATCATTTTCACCTAATGGAAATCAAGATCTATTTCAAAGATTGAGTGGGAAAATTACTAAATTAGGAGGGGTTTTCTCTAATTGCAGTCGAGATTGCAAAACGAGGGCAGATGCGACAACTGCACAAATTGGAAACTGGAGACGGGGGAAGTGTGGGGCCAGGAGTATTTGGAGTCGCGTGCCAACAAACTGCTCAGCGTGGGGAGTTGGACTCCGCGCGGTGGACCTCTCCTGTCCGACCATCTTTTTCCGCATGTCGTCCAAGGCTTTCGGGCCAGAAATCTCCCGATTTCAACTTTTCATGTGAGTTTTTCAATTCAATCTCTATTGTCAAAAAAAACCAACAATACAAAAAGAAAATGGAGTAAAAACACTAGAAATAATAATTATACAAACTTGAAATTATGACAAATTTCTAAAGAAGAAATAGAAAAATCTTGGCATCACATGACTGCATATTTTTAACTTACAATGTTGTAGAATAGGCTACTCATCTCATATATCACGGGTGCCCAACCAAGGCACCTATTAATCAAGGTTTTATTAAACATTGTCAACATTCAAAGAGAATGTATGAACTATTTGAAAATTTGTTTTGATCTTTTGTATGACTTGCCTACTTTTGTGTGATTTCAGTATAAATGTTTGAATGTATGAACTATTTGAAATTTTTTTATGATCTCTTGTATGACTTGCCTATTGCTTTTGTAGCCTGATGGTTAATAAAATGAATCTTGAATTTTGAAGGTAGGCCGGAGGGGCTGGGGGTATGGAATATGTGGGGTCTCCCCTTAGGAAATTTTGTTTCCACGCTTTAATGCGTGGGTTAATGCGTAATTACATTCATGTAATGTAAATTTTACTTTTTTGTTCTAGCTGAAATGCCATGTTAATGTAGTTGTTTTGTTTTTACGGCAACATGGTTGGCCACATAAAATCGGCTTGCGTGCCTTTAGGTTGGGCAGGCCTGTCATAGATGAACAATATGTGTAGTTAACGCATAAAAACATTTATTCATGTATAATTTGTATTCTACTCAATCCAAAATCTGTCATCAATTCAATCAATACTAAAGTTGAATCATCACTTACTAGACAAATGTTTTTGTGTAGTAGTGAAGGTGATATTGTGGTAGTTATCTATATTGAATGAAAATTTTCGTAGTTGTCATAGTCATAACCACAAACTAATAAATATATTGGGATACCGGTTCCGTTTGTATATGTATTTCATCTTTCAAACTCCAGAGTTCACCAGAGATAAATAATGGTGTAACAACTGAAACCGGTTTCTCGATATTTTAATAAATTTCTGGTTATAACAACTTCGAGTCTTCTTATTCAATACTATAGAATTTTTAGCTTTTCCACTCTATCAAATGCACTCAACTCAATCCAAAATCTACTCTCAATAATCTAAGATTGCGTAATAAATTATTATAAAAGCATTTTTTACATCTTGCTCTTCATGTCAAATCTATATTGCTCTATTATATAACAAATTATGTTTTTAAATTCAATTTTTTCTCTCATTGATCGTCAATCTGTGACTGTGTTACAAAATCATTGATTGTTGAGAATCTTTCTCATGTTCAACTAAAATAGATCAAATAATAGCAGACTACTTTGTGGAAACAGTCATTGGAAATCCTGTTTTAAAAAAGTATCCTCAATTTGAAGTGAAGATGAAATTTATTTCCTCCAAAGTAATGCGGTACGTGAGTTTTCAGTTGAAAAAAAAACTGGAAACATTTTGCTTCATTTCCAAATATTTGTGACTGAATTGAAACAATATTAAAGAAAAATATAAATAAAATTATTGAGCTCATTTGATTAGGCACTATCTTTTTAAAAATGTCATCTCTTTCTCATGATGGTATTGGTACTAAATTGATAAATTCTCACTTGAAAAAATTCTCAGTCTATGCTATTTAGTAGATGATGAACAGTATAATTACTCTAATATTATGATCATGTTGCATTACAGTTTCCTCCATGGCAAATTTTGCACTATAATGACACTGGTCATATCACAGAATACAAAGGACTCGTCTTTGAAATATTAAACCTTCTAGCTAAAAACCTCAATTTCACGTAAGTAAAGCTGACTCCAGTTACATATTTTTAGACGCATATTCTGTGTTTCAAATATTGTTACTCTTGTATGATGCTAATTAGAACCATTTATTAGCACATGATTTTATGTAATGCTGATGTAAGATAATTTTAATAATGTGTGTTACTTATTCCTGTTTTAGATTAATTTACGAGTAGGTTCACTTTACATTTACTTCCAAACTTGAATTTTTATTGATTGTCTATTTCAAAATAATAATCACCTGTAGGCTGGGTAATTTCTTGTAATTGCTATATAGCCCAGTACATTCTACCTTGCATGAAATGGGGTAGTCGGTTTCTTTTTTTAATAATGTTTATGGTAGTCCTGGGATGCTAAATCCAAGTTTTAGACCTCGGCAAACTATGGGATCATCTCCAAAAATCGTTCAAAATGGCGGAATTTTGCACTTTTTTACGTTTGGCCAATTTTCAATGAAGAATCACTTTTCATATAGTACATTGTACATATTTTCAACAGTATATTAAATTACCTTCAATTCTTGAGACCAAATTTATCATTGTAGACCCAACCGTTTGCAGATACAGCTCTTCAAAAGTTCATCAAATTAACGAAAATTCACCCTTTTCAATTTTCGCAAATTTTGACCCTGAAGAATCACTTTTTCATATAGGACATTCAACAGGTTGAAAGTAAAATTCAAATACCTACAATTTGATACCAATTGGTTGGTCATGTAGGCCCATCCGTTTACGAGATACAGCCTTCAAAGTTCATTATCGTAATTTTCACTTGTTTTACATTTGGTGACTTGACCGAAGCATCACTTTTCAAATGTGACTCAGCAAAGTTTTGAAAGATAATTTAAAGTTACACTTTGAGACCATAGTTGATTATTGTAGTATGTCAGTTTGCGAGATGTAGGCCTTCAAAGTCAATCAAATTGTAGAATTTTTCCACTTTCTACATTTCTTTATTATGACCCTGAAGAATCAATTTTCCATAACACATTCCAGCGGAAAGCCGACTTAATTCCACACCTGGAGGATATCAGTTATTTTAATCACTGATGAAAACACTTCAAACACAATGGATCAACGTCACCAATTGTTTTAAGTGATGCTTGGCGATTTTCGATATTTTATCCTCATATTTGGGTGCTACAAAATTTCACCAATTTGAGCCAGTTATTTGCGTTAATACTGAATGCAACAAGTCAAACGGATTGAATACGCCACTGTGTCTGTTCATGACATTTAGCTATCATGATGATGACATATCAAGAATGAATAGCAACATTAATTCATGATAGAAACAGTTTTCCACAAAGTTTTAATTATAAATCAGATTGACTAAATTGGTTAGATCTCAAAACTGTTTCTGAGATATTAACCGACTTTAGATGTAAATAATATATATGTCTGATTTAATTAAAATATCTTGAAATTTTGTATATCTGGCATTATTGCTATTCATTTTCTCTGAAATTTGCATTAAAATCATGTATAATGTAATTACCATTCAAAAAATATTGAAGAAATGTAGGTGGAATCAGACAAAATTTTAAGAACTGAAGGCCCAACATCTCGCAAACTATTGGGTCTACAATAATCAATTTATTCTCAAATTGTAGAATTTAATATATCTTTCAAAACATCGGATGTCACATTCGAAAAAGTGATGCTTCACGGTCAAAATTGACCAAATGTAAAACAAGTGAAAAATTACGATAATTTGATAAACTTTGAAGAGCTGTATTGCAAACGGTTGAGCCTAAACAACAAATTTGGTCTCAAGTTGTGGTAATTACATTTCAACCCTGTGTTGAATGTCCTATATGAAAAAGTGATTCTTCAGGGTCAAAATTGCGAAAAAATTAAAAAGGGTGAATTTTCGTTAATTTGATGAACTTTGAAGAGCTGTATCTCTGCAAAACGGTTTTGGGTCCATAATGATAAATTTGGTCTCAAATTGAAGGTAATTAATATACTTTGAAAATATGTACAATGTACTATATGAAAAAGTGATTCTTCAGGGTGAAATTCCAAACGTAAAAAGTGCAAAATTCCGCCATTTGAACGATTTTGGAGATGATCCGTAGTTGCCGAGGTCTAAAACTTGGATTTAGCATCCCAGGACTACCATAAACATTATTAAAAAAAGAAACCGACTACCCCATTTCATGCAAGGTAGACCCTATTTTTGATGACAATTTTACTGGGCTAATATTATATTGCCATATAATTATTTTATAGTACTTATCAATTACAATATGAAAATTAAACTCCACGGCTGTGGAATATTAAAGTTTTCCAAACCTAAAACATTTATTTCTTTGAGGTATTCTCAACTTGGAATAAATAAAATTTTTAAATTTACATGATTGATGTAAAATCTATATAATTTACGCTAAGTTTATTGGTGGTTTTGGTTGTACAACCACTCATGATTGCCATTCAATAACTTTTAGGTACACGGTTCATGTTCCTACCAATCTAACGTTGACTGGGTTCAGCAACTCTACTAAGAATACTGGGCTTCCCACTGAGGTATTACTATTTTAATGGACAAAAGAAAACTGTAAATCGTTGTATTTAGTCAAATAAAATACATTTTTCTTCTGTTACATGTAGTCATTTGAATAAAAGAGTTTTATTGTTGTTGTAACCATTAGTTAATAATTGAATTGAAAGGCAGTTCAATTTACTAACATCAATTTATTCAGATAATTTCATTGGAGAATTTTTGCAGGCCAAATAGAAATGAAGTAGAAATATACGTAGAAGTGAGAAGGAATAAAGCTTTTTCTGCCTGGAAGAGAAGGCTTCTATGATGTAAATTAATATCACATACCTTGTTATAGCAAATTAATGCAGCATGTAAATGTGAACCATAAGGTTTTGGACCTAGAAACTTTGATAATGACCACATTTATAAAATTATATTAATCACTTCCCATACACTTATGCGAAATTATCATCTTGAGACTCTTGAAGGACTCAATCACGGTCGAAAATATTATATTGGTAAAGAGTACTGATTCGATACAAGCAAGGATTAAAACGCTCTTATTATTTTCAGACTCTTGATGGAGACAAAGACGAGTCGGCCCTAAACCCTGCTGTTTGGAACAAAGTCATAAGTGCTGTACAACAGAAAAAGGTTGATTATCATTCTCATATTCAATATTTGGAAATAAAAACAAACTAATATTTGTTGAATTCAGAATTTCTGGGTAGGCTTTACGGAACTGCTATTTATCTGGTATTTTCCTGCTATTTACATTAATTATTGTGCTTAGACATCTCATTCGTAAATGTTTGATAGAAGATTCACTATCTCAATGTTGAATAATTAGCTACAATCTTTAATCAGCATGATACTTTTACAGATTTTGTCAGATGCAGACGATTATTATAATATCGTATAGAGATCAGTTTTAATCTCATTATAAAATGCAAAATGGAAAAACTTTCAACTAAGCAAAATATTATTAACGGAAACTTTTAATATTTTCTCATCTCAACAGATGAAGATGAGTAAGGCCTGATAATATTAAACACTATAAGTTTATATCACCTCATTCAAAATTCATGCAAATTAGATACTGTATCAACAGAATTTCTATCAAATGAAAAGAATCTATAATGTGATATTGCAAACTTGAAATACAAATAATAAATTAAATTTTTATACAATCCCGTTGGTTGTATAGATGAAGATGAACAAAAACCTTCAATAAATTTACCAATGTTATCATCCTAATAGCATAAGTTTTATAAGAAGAAAAACAATTTCGGCTCTTATGACTTACGGTACTCCTGAATTTGTTGAAAGTTTGTTCCGATTATTTATTTATTATTATTGCTTTAGTAAAATATTGTGTTAAAAGATTTGACTCCCTTCACCTACTTCTTAAGTTACACCTTACGAGCTGGATTGTATATTTCTCAATAAGAAACAGTCTGTTTGTTTAACAGTTACTAAAATACTGTATATTATTATCTTAGTTGTTTTTTTTGTATGTATTTCCATTTCCTTTTTTATATACAGTATTTTTTATAATAAAATTCATTCCAATCCAATTCCAATAACTTGGATATAATGAAAATCCGTTTTGTTCCAGATATTTCTTGGCGCTTGTGCTTTTACTGTCACTGATGCTAGGAAGCTGGCAGTGAACTTCACAACAGCAATAAGTGTGGAGCCCTATGTCTTCTTTCTTTCTCGGCCCAAGGAGTTGAGTCGTGCTCTCTTGTTCATGTCTCCATTCTCCATCAGTGTGAGTTGTCAGAACTCTTTTTTAATATTTTCGAAATTTCATAATAAGTTGCTAAGATTATCTTGAGAATCGATAAGATTTTCTTCAAAATTGTCAAGGTGTAATTACTTGAAAACGTAGTATAGAATTACAGTAGTTGATTGGATTATAAATAACTTTGATTTAAAAATTGGTAGCTAAATTCACTATTAGTATTGTTCTTGAGATTGGTGCTGTATAATCTATATTAATATTCATATTTATTATAGCATATATCGATATTATTGAATTATATTGTTGAATAATATTACAAACAAATGAATATACATTAGCTCACTAGCTTATAGCTTTGCTGATGTATGGGGTTTATTCTTATGAGTAATCTGTTATTATTTGTGTATAATTTACTAAAACTTTGTTGGATCAAAAATATTGTATTTTTATGAATAAAATTGATTGTTCCTTGAAGCATCTCTAATTGAGATTTTCTATCGTTGATATTTAAAAAAATATACATTTATTTACTTGAAAACTAATGTTTAGTAGGCCTTTATTATGAAAACAACTAAACTTGAATTCCAGTAAACGCAGTTTGAATTTTCAGACTTGGTGTTGTATTACGGCAGCAGTTATCCTGATGACACCTGTTCTGTGTGCAATTAGCAGGGCGAGTCCATTCTACCGCGTTTACGGGGCCAATCGTGCCGGTGGATTCCATTCACCAATGAACTGCTTCTGGTATATCTATGGCGCTCTACTGCAACAAGGTAATAACATTTTAATTGCGTTTATTCATTGAATTTCATTCATAGTTCTGTTACAATATCGGACTAATGTATGGTTGCAATAAAATGTTAATAAATTCAACAAAAGGTAATAAAGTTTTTGTTTCATTTATTACGATGAATTACATCTATTGGGTTGTTATAATATCACACTATTTTACACTAATGCAATAAAATGCTAGTTGTGATGGAATATGTTTGTAGCGTAGGCCTATCTACTCCATTTCAAATCATTCCTATTGATGGTTGGAGTCAATTACCTATAATCACATACATTTAATTTGACGCTTGGCATTAGATAGATAGAATAGAATAGAATAGAATAGAATAGAATAGAATAGAATAGAATAGAATAGAATGAACAGAATAGAATAGAATAGAATAGAATAGAATAGAATAGAACAGAACAGAATAGAATAGAATAGAATAGAACAGAATAGAATAGAATAGAATAGAACAGAATAGAATAGAATAGAACAGAATAGAATAGAACAGAATAGAATAGAATAGAATAGAACAGAATAGAATAGAATAGAATAGAACAGAATAGAATAGAATAGAATAGAATAGAATAGAATAGAATAGAATAGAATAGAACAGAATAGAAAAGAATAGAATAGAATAGAACAGAATAGAATAGAATAGAATAGAATAGAATAGAATAGAATAGAATAGAATAGAATAGTTAGAATAGAATAGAATAGAATAGAATAAAATAGAATAGAATAGAATAGAATAGAATAGCTGCCTTTATTTGTTACCTGGGAGGGCGAAGTTAGGGCGCAGCCGGCCCTCTCTTACACTTAACCCTCAAATAGATAGATAGATATAGAGATATTATTAAACTGTTGGCTAGTAGCTTAGGTATTGAGTCTGATTTCATTGTATTTTTGTATTTATAATTTTGAGTTTTTTTCCTTGCAATTAGGTGGTGGAGCATTACCGGCTGCCGATAGCAGCAGACTAGTTATAGGTACTTGGTGGCTGGTGGTGCTGGTTGTGGTGACCACCTACTCAGGAACCTTGGTCGCCTTTCTCACGTTTCCAAAAATGGATCATCTGGTGGCTGATGTTGATGAGCTACTTGCTAGCAAGGACCTCCTCACTTGGGGCATTCCTGCTGGCTCCACACTTGAGGCATCACTCAAGGTATTTGTTGTCATTTTCAGTAGTCAATATTGGTCAAAAAACAATCAATTTATTCACTTGATTGAAAGTGATACTAATAATTGTGGAGATATAAGTTATAAAAGATTATTACTATCAAATTGGTCAGAAATAAATTATTTATCCAATTGATTGAAAGTATGTTCTTTTTTTCTGAGGATGATGCTCACATGAGCTCTAGGCTTGTGTGTGGGTAATGAGGTGGGTGATTATGAGAGATGACGACTGTTTTTAGGCAGTCGGGATGGACGGCTTTTCGTCTCCGAAAGACAGGAGGATTTTGTCAAAATCCGTTCCCTCAACTGTATTCGAACCAGGAAAGTGATACTTACAATTATAATTGTGGGGCTATTAGTTAAAGCAGGGGAGGGAAATAGGAAAAGGTAAGCTCTATACAAATACTACTCATTGATCCAATGTAAATATCAATAAACCCCACAGATCACACAATAATGAGTTGCAGGAAAAAATAAAAACACTGTAGAACCACCTTTATGTTGTCCTATTTAGAATCAAGAATCGTAAGTTTGCTGACAATTAGAATTCTGACTCGAAAAATTCCTATAGGGAAACACATATTTGAACATTTTTGTGATTGATTTAATGGGGTTTTCAATGAATTCGAATAATTTTCTTGTAATTTGATAATTTGGAAGTATTTTCTGCTCTTTTCTCCAGTCTCCATAATTTATCATTCACAAAGTTCCTCATTTTTTCTAATTGTTATTTACTGTTATTTACTCTCTCTCTCTTTCTCTCTGATTGATTGATGCATTGCTTTTGTTCTATATAATTTCGTGACGTTGGACTAAAGCATTCATTCTCATACCTCTAATTTGAAAATCATCTATGCTTATAGAAACCATAGATTCTTTGTATAACTATCAATGATTGAATAAATCTTGGCTGAATGGTGAAAACATTGTATATGTTTTGCAGCTTTTGTCAACAGAATTATTGTATCACATTCATTCATAATAAACTCTTTCAACTGCTAATAATTCAATACAGCTTATATTTTCAAGCCTGTTTCAAACTTGTGAATTGCCAATACCTATTGTTCAAATCTGAGCATTCAGACTCAACAGTGATTGTAGATTAAATTCCATGTATTCCATATTTCAGGTATCTGAAAACACTTGAGCTAAGCCAAGCTCACAACAATACCAGTGGAGCTGTATCAACAGTGCAGCTAATCACTGCCATACTCGCTCGACTATATAAATAAACAGACGAGGATTAAAGTAATGAAAATCTAGTTTTTAATTATTTTTTTCAGCCGGACATCTTGTTTGAGTAAACCTGTTGAAATTTTCTTCATCATTTCAATCTGAAGAATACTCACTCATTTGTAAGTTGTATGATAATTCCTCATCATTCCTGTAATATGAAATGCTTTTTTATATCAATTTGCTTATCAACTTTATTTTTTTATTAATTGCAGTCGAGCGATGAAGATAAACTGAAAGCATTGTACAAGGGAGCACGGCTGCACCCTTCCATATCCAAAGAGTTGATTGAGGATATTCGCTCTGGACACCATGTTTACATACAACGCAAAACTAGTCTGCTCTTTCTCTTACACAGACTGTTCCTGAACACCAGTTCTTGTGATTTCTCTCTCGGTAATTTCCAACATTATTTTAAAGTGTTGCATGGAAGTATAGCAGGATTCTTTCAAATTGTCAGAAAACAGCTGATTGATGTACGCTCGTTTACTAACGTTGAATGTTTTCAGCTGTTTTATGACAAGTTAAAATAATCCTGCTATATTTGCTGAATGAATAATATAATGTCTGACATATCTTGAACTATTTGAGGGAGTTGATTCCTGATTTCAGTTTATTCTTTAAAGAGTGGGTTATTAAATTAATCACAAATTCACATTATTCTATTAGATTATGTTATTTTGGTGCATTTCATGTACTGGGAAAAAAATATTGACAAAACATTATTAATCAATAAACTCTATATTAAGATTTTCTCAAAAAAAGTGATTTTGTGACTTTGATCGGTTTTCCCCTGTGCCCTTCATTTATTTTATTGCATTCTATAAAATCGAAATATCGAAAGATAAGGCATTTTGTGTTTCCAAAATATTAGTAATAACTTATAAGTTCCCCACCGATAAAAAGCCATACGATAAAAAAAGTAATAAGTAATAATTCGACAAGAGTATTATTGATTCCATTAAAATCTTCCTTTAATTATTTACAATTTTTTCTCGAATAATGTATGTTAAATTATTCAATTAGCTATATTATATGAAACCTCCAGTCTCTCACTAGCTCCATACTGAGTTTCCATATCTAAAAGCTTTTTTCTAAAGTAAAAATACGGTTTGGTTTGTTAAAATGTGACTACTTACCCGGCTCGCACACCGGAGACATTAGCAACAAGCAACTAGCAACACATGGATCACATGATCGTCTACTCTACAGTATACAAATAGTCCAATGCACACCTGCAAAAGCAGCTCTTTCAGTGTGCATTGGACTTTTTGTTTGTATAGAGTAAACAATCATATGATCCATGTGTTGCTAGTTGATTGTTGCTTATTGCTCCGGTGTGCGATCCGCGTAATTCTTGGCTTTTTAGAGCAATTGAAGTCTTATTGTTATTGTTATGTTGGGTCGCACCAAAAAGGGCCGATTATTTATAATCAGCTGATCATATCTGCTTATAATTCAGCTGATCCTGGATCAAAATTGATCTCGCTTGGTGCAACCCGCCATTAGAGTAATAAATTGAGTGCTTCTCATAACCTTGCTATCATATTTGTTTATTTGGAAAGTATTTGGGAAATGAATTTTGATAGTCAGTAGGATAATTTACGCTCTACTCACACTTGGAAACTCAAGTCGCGCCGCTCGGCGACTGGAATAAACAAAACATGTGTTTTCAAATGATGACGCTCAGACGATCCTGCAACCGCTTTGTCTGAACGTCATCATTTGAAAACACATGTTTTGTTATTCCAGTTGCAGAGCTATGCGATTTGAGTTTCCTTGTGTGATTAGAGGCTTATATTTCTTGGAAATTGAACTTTTTAGCCATGAAATCATTAGTCTATTATCAACTTTTTCCTCATGGTGCATTGCAGCGATTTCTCTTACATCTCCCTAACCCGTTATTAGCCTATATCCTGGATATTATTGTTCAACTTCCACATATTTCTTTTTTCAAATTTCCAATTTTTATTGTTAAACAGGCACTGAAGAGTTCTTGTATGAACATCTTGCAATGGCCATTACAAAAGGCAGTCCTTATTTGAAAATAATCAACAAACAGTAAGTAATTATTCTGATTAGATAAATTTCTTACTTTGAATAGACTATTCTATCTAAATTTATTCAAACAATGCTTAGTATTCTGCCTTTGGTGAATGCAGTAATTCGATGAAAGATTCCAGCACAGTGGTTGAATACTATTCTAAAGGATTGTGCTCTAAATAGAAATGAGGAATGTTGATCATAAGATTTGATGGAAGAATTTAGTTACCAACGGCTTTTGATGGAAGAGAACATAAAGTTACAAACGACCCGAACGTGGAACGTTTTCTTCCCGATTTTCAATTAGAAATAAGTGAGTTGGAGCAAACAGCGGTGAGTTGAATCTCTTACCAGATGTCAAAGCGCAGGAATTACAATGGAACATGGCGGATGAAGTATTAGATGCAGCAATTATACTTCAAATAATTTTAGAGATTCTCTTAGATTGAATTATAAAAGGAAACTTTGAATTCGTTCAAGAATCCTTTTTGAGACTATTGAAATGATTCAAATAGAACAACTGTTTACAACTGGGGAGATAAATTTCGAATAAACTGAAAAGATTCCAGTCCTTCGTTTGGTAAAAGATACTCAAGGTTTCTTGCCGTAAATCCACCACTAATTTGACAACATGAAAACTTACTCTTCAATCTAATAATCCTATTAAACTTGACGCTTTGTCTTCAAAATGGATTTAATTTGTAAAATTATGGATGATTCTTGACGGGAACTTGAATGTTATTTTTTATTTGTTTAAGAGTCCTATTTGAAAACTAGAACCATTGATAGAATACATCGATGCAGTGATTTGTATTTTTTGTGATCTGTTGTCTTGATATTGAAGACAATTAAATTATTTTGAAAGCAGGCATAAAAAGTATTTTAATGCTTTAAGTGATAAAATACTGAATTTCCAGACTTATTTTCAAAAATTTTGAAAATTCCACAACCAACTCAAGTAATAATTTGTACAGTTAATACGAAATTCGAACTCATTTCACTTGTATTTTTATGGACTGTTTTCTTTATTGGAATTTATTAGACTCGTGCATTTTGGACTGTTATATCGCATTAAATTAAAATATTTGCTCTAGGATTGGTTGGATGCATCGAGTTGGCTTGATAGGAAAGTGGCTGAAACAGTACTTGCCAGAGAAAGATCAGTGCTCTGTTTCAGTGTCTGCTTCCGAAGTCAATAATCATAAGGTCAATCTTGATGATATGCAAGGCTCTTTCTTTGTCCTATTCCTTGGTGAGTATACAGAGTAAAGTATGAAAACGGCTTGATATCTCATAATACAAAGGTAATTTGATGATAGGGATGATAGAGGATCCTACTCAAATCAAAAATACTACTTTACAGTGACTTTTTAAAATTTAGTCCGCCATCATGGATTTGCGATACATGATTTCAATAAGGAATTTTAAGGCAAAGTGAATGGCGAAAACCACACATCGATATGTAAAACCGTTTTTGAGATAATGAGTGATTTAGAGTAAATTAGTCTAATTAATAACAATAAAAATATCTTAATATGACATATCGATGTGCTGTTTTCACCATTCATTTTCTCTTGAAATTCTGTATCGAAATCATGTATAACATGACTACCACATGGTTTAAAAAAATTAAGTTACATTCTTGGATCTTGGCGGATCCAAGATGGTGAACCAGATTTTTGAAGTCACAGTAAAGTAGTATTCTTAATTTTAGTACGATCCGCAATGTCACCTACCGTCAAAGTACCTTGGTATGAGATATATTAAGCCGTTTCCATACTTTTCACCAACCCTGTTTAATTCTACAGTATTTTTTCAGTTTTTGAAACTGTCAATTTGAAAAAACTATATGCGTCCATATCTAAAGTTAAAGCATGAGAAACGGAAACATCAGAACTAACATGGTCGTGTAAAACCTATATGTACAAAATTCTATATTATTCATTTAAAATATAAATTTACTTTCATGAACTCTGTACTTGGTTGTAGGGAAATATATTTCAAAAATCTTCTCTTAAAGTGTATATTGTTGGTGAGATTGTTGAATGAACTAATATTACTCAAAAACTCAATTTTTATCGAAGAGAAGATGGAAAATTGTTTTTTCAAACTTAATCTTTGAATAAAAAGTAAAATAATAAATTTTCTACTGAAAGTCACGCTCACCTTGATACTTTATAGGCATTGAAAGAAGTTTGAGAAAACTAATATGACTTGTGTAAAAAATGCAAAATTGAATTCAATAATCCATGTTATCAATCTTTTTTTTTTTGAAAAGGGTTGATTCAGATCCAAACTTCAAAATCAAGTAATATTTTTATTATGTAATCGAATTGCTAATTTCATTACGCAAAAAAATATAATCTGAAAATGAGGAAATCTAGAAATGTTTCTTTTTTCTTCCTGAACACAAACTGAATATTTCTCGTATCATTGGAGAAGCTACTAGCTTAGCTTGTTCAAAATAAAGTAACATTCTACTTACAAGTCTCTCTATGGTTGAATCTGAGAGGGAAGAACAAGATAGGGATGCTCATTTCTTGAAATTTTTCCCTATGGAACGATAAAATAGTCAGAATAAGCAGATCACTGTTTTGTATTCATGTATACAAAAATTACCATTCCACTACTCAAATAATTCTCTTACATACAATTTATTTTTGCAGGTTTTGCTGTTTCAATTCTACTCATCGGGATTGAATTCGTGATGAAAAAATACATCACTGCTAGAGAGCGCAGAATAATTCAGCCATTCGTAACTTGATTTTTTCAAATTCATTAGTTATTGAAGTTGCAAAGAAAAGTATAATTTGGAAGTTGACATCCTGTTAGAGTTTCTCTCTTCAATGCTGCATTAATTTTATTATACACATTTCTGTTCTCCATTCACAACTTGATCTTTGAAAATATAAATCATGTTATCACCTATAAGTATTTATTATAAAACTGTTTTTTTAATTAATTTTATGTTATAGAGAAAAAGTTTTTTCTTGATTAATTTTTCGTTGTAGAGACAATTATTCTGTGTATAAAACAATGTTTAATTTAATGCTTGAAGCGATTATTATGATTATTAACAGAGCCAGTTTCCAAGGTTTTCAATCTGGATTGTAATCGTCACTTGAGTGAGCCTCAAAATGACACATTTCTGAGCTGATTATATGCCCTTATTTGAAAAGCTGCTCAGCAAGATACTGTATTATAATTCAGTATTCAGACCTCAGAGGCGATTCACCCAGTATTGGTAGAAATTGTAGCGTTTTTCTGGTTCCACTTGATGAGTTATCGCGATTGTAAGATTATTTTCCTGACACACACGCCCCAGGTGGCCAAGAAATATGGCTAAAAATTCAAGGCTGCTTGACTAAACTTGGAGTTTGGAAATGTTGAGGATTAAGTTCAGTGACTTTACTACTTGATTTCTGTGAAAACCTTGATTTACTAGAATAAGTCAACTACATTGATAAATGAATTATTTGAAAAAATACAGTTAAAATGAGTGAAAACAATTCTGAGTCAGAATTTTTGAGCTGCTCTAGCCTACAATAATTTGTGTTAGCTATCGCCTCTCCAGTTTTGAGTTGTATTGCAATTCCTCTGAGCGTTAATATGTATGATCCTAACTATTACCCACACAAGAACCAGATTCTTATGGGGTATTGGGTATTGCAATTCTAAAATCATTGTAAACCCCTAGTGAAATTGTACTGGGATATAATAATTATATTATTGATTGATGAAACCCCTGAGGAAGTTGTAAATTGATTTCAATTTCATTAATAAATTTCAACTGATCATAGATTGCTACACAAGCTAGTGTGAATAAATAATGGATTTTAATACTATTATTCCTGTATTTCTTTGGAATTAAAAAAGTACTAGTTGAAATGATATTTGTTTAAGAGGTTTCAGTAAGTTTTATTATTCTTTAATATATTGATGTGAGTATATTATTGTAAATGACGATTTATTTTGTGATTAATTTTGAATAAATGAAGTATTGAATTATATTGAAACATTTTTATTGCTACAGTATAATCGAGTCGTGAGAATTTATATTTTTTGTTCACTATAATCTACAATCTTTGATGTAAATTAAATTTTCTGAAATGATAATTTGAGATCTAATTTCTTTTTCATGATTAAATACAGCGTAACATCATGTTGCGCATCCCTGATATAATATTCGATCAGATCACCTACTTATCTTTCTCATTTCACTTTTTTTGTCAGTCGGCTGAGCCTTGACATTTGTGTGTCCTGTATGTGGAGAAGTCAACCGGTTTTTCACATGAATTTTACATTAAAGTGGCTGGTAATTTACTTGTTTGAAAGAGAACTTGTTCCATCATTATTTATGCACTTGTGCTGAACTTGGTGCTTGCAAGTTTTATGGAACAAATATTTGCACACTTATTTGGCAATTGTAATTGATGACTGATTTATGGCTTTGCTCGTTAGGGAAAATGATTCTTTACAAGGTGATGACTTCCCACAAAGCATTGAAACCAGATGCAACTATTCTACTAACAATAACATACCCATCATTCAACAATCTATTATTAATTCATTTAGAATTCCCATCCTGTTACACATAAAAATATAATTATCTTAATTCTCAATTGAATAACGTTATTATTGGGACTCAACCCAGACATTTTACTTGAGGGGGGGGGGGGAAAGATATCTCCTTTTTATAGTACCTGGAGGGAGGTGGGTAAAGATATCCCCTTATAGTACCTGGAGGGGGAAGAGGATTAAGGAAGTTTATCAGGAACATTTCGCTAAGCATCTGTAATGAAAATCAGTTGTCATTACAATTTTTACAGTGCTCAAAGTACAGAGTGATTCAAAAAGAATACCACAACTTTAAAAATGTGTATTTAATGAAAGAAACATAATAGAACCGTCTGTTATACTTCATTACAAAGAGTATTTGAAGAAGTTTTTTTCACTCACAAACAAGTTCAGAGATGTTCAATATGACACCCTCCAGACACTCGAGCAATATCAACCCAAAACATCCCTCAAACTCGTTCCACACTCTCTGTAGCCTATCAGGCGTAACAGTTAAGTGAGCTGCTGTTATTTCTTGTTTCAAATCATAAATGGTGGATGGATATTGATGATTTGAAACAAACTGTTTTGCCTGATATGCTATAGAGAGTGTGTTTGAGTACCTATCGGGTTGATATTGGCCGAGTGTCTGGATCACATCTCTGAGTGAAAAAACGTATTTAAATACGCTTTGTAATGATGTATTTGAATCACTCTGTATTAAAAAATTCATCTCTTCATCACTAATAACAATTAATTCCAGCATGGCTTCATTATAGTGGATGAGCTCATCCATAAAATACATTCAAAATAAATTTTGAAAAACTGAAGTGAATTTTTTCAATGTCAGTCCAGGTGCCTTAGCAAAATGAACCAGTGTTAGCATTTGAAAAAATAAAACAGAGATTAGACTTTGTCTAAAGACTATAAGAGTCTGCAATAGAAGGCCTAAAATGAAATAAAATATTAAACACTTATCTTGAAGATCGATCAAACTGAAAATAATTATTAAATCATTTTGTTCCACTTATTTTTGTTTAAGGTTTCATAACTTTAATTAAACCGTCACCTGATTACGACTATCATTAAAAATTATGCGCGTCCACCTCACCTAGAAAATAATGTTACGAAATAATTTCGAATGTCAACTGCATTAATGTGCTGTAACTGTCAATGGCATGATTATAGCCTAGAGTCAGAACAATAATGCATAAACACGCTGCTTAACTTATAGTGTTGTTGACTCCGACTCTAATGAATGGGATTCCCCACTGGCGTGCTGTGAGCACGAGCGCATGCTAGCGAGTCGAATACAACCTGCTTTCCTTGCTCCATATTCGTCATACTCTCATTTTTATCGCCGAACCACAACAGCCCGAAATGTTGACGGCTTGATAGCGCTTCTCATAAATCAAATCAACATTACTACACACTCTTCCCACTCTCAATTATCATTTTGCGCCGATGATCTGGCCAATTTAGCAACCTTCAACTCGATGTTGATGTCAACGTCAGATTATGTGGATTGATTGTGGACAGTCATCATTAACGGAATGCGCAGTCGGCCAAATTCAAGTGTGCTTTCAATTGGGGTTCGATACTGGACACCACTTCTGTATCAGGTGACCTACAGCTAGGCCCTACCGACTATTAGCCAATGCACTCACCGAATATCAAGTGGCTCCACATTATTCTGAGCAGAGTTGAGCCGATAATTAAGTGGAATTAGAGAGATTTCAATTGAATAAAATTTAGCTCTGCAAGGGAATATGTAGTAAACACACTAAAATTTTTTTATCTTGACAACTTACAAAGAATGAGGCAGAAGAATTTTCAATATAATATGCTTCCATGAAATTAATTTTAAAAATTGGAAATTTTCCATTTCTTGGGAAATTCTGAAAATATTTATTAAAAAAGCGATGAAATCTTTAAAATTGTTCAAAGACATTATTGGTAAACTGAGAGTAAAATTTTCATTTAAATGGGAGGAACTGCTATTTTTGTTCTAAAAAGGGGAACAAAATTTTTAACTATTGAAAACGTTATTGCAACTACTTTGTCCCGAAGGAACTAGGAATAACTTTGAAATCTAGATACGGTATGAAAATAATAATTAGAATACTGTAACTTATTCTATTAAAATTGTGTAATCATCTTCATCAACTTGTTGCTTTTCAAATCAAGCCATGGAAACGTTAATTTTAATCGATTTATTTAACGAATACCGGTACATGAATAATAAAATCAATTTTGGTATACGATTGAACTGAATAAGGAGCACAGAGTAATTTATTGGTGCTCTGTTGTCAAACTTGAATTTTTCATATTACGTGAACCGGTTTTTGAGATCCACCTAACCAGAATTATTCAGAATTAGTCTGTGGCTACTGTTTAAATTATTCCATGTACAGAGAGGTTTATTGAAATGTTATGCAAAAGTTACAGCAGAAGAGCCCCCTATCATAAAATATAGACTTTCTTGAAGTATAAATAGTTGGTTTTATAGTGAACAAGGAAATTCTTCCACATAGAAATACTTCTACTTTTCGATTGTTTGGATATAGTTTTTGAGTCTGCAACAAATTGGCTTACATTAGCAATGGCCTCTTTGGCATTTTAGATGTATTTTCGGGAAGTATTATTGTTGGAATGCAGATCAATCGTGCTCAAAGCTATTGGTAATTATCAAATTATCCAATATCCTCATATTATGTATTGTGACAATACATTTTGAGGATCTCATTCATTAATAATTGTGAGGCGGATGTTCAACTTATCCTTCCTCTATCACTTTGTCATGTAATTCATTCAAAAAATACATCCAACCCTAAGAGATCCTCTTATGGGATCCACAATGTCTTGAGGGGTTTGCATAGAGATTAACCATATAATTCAATATCCAATAATTTCAAAATATTGCTTTCCGCTTTCGGCATGATTTCATTTTAATTTCCATCTGTATCGTGAAAGAGATTGAATAGATTCAGTACCGTTTTCAACAAGAGATAAATTTATTATTGATGGGGTAGCGTAATAAATTAATAGAATTCAAAATTATTTCAAATTTCATGAAGAGAATAAACTTGTTGAGATTATTATTATTGACTGGCTATTCCATTAGTAGATCCGATTGTTAACTTGAAAAATTAATAATATTTATAGTTGAACTTCAGTTCCTTGCGAAATGAAACTTCACTTCCTTCTAGTTTTAAGAGCGCTGCATAAAGCATGTGCTTTTACGACGGAGGCAGCTGCATGTTGAAAAGTGGAGCGCAGTGTCAAATTTATAGGAAAAGTTGACCTAAAAACATTTCTTGATAGTCGTCAATACTCAAGTGTCCAAAATTCAATTACAAACTGAATCTTGGTACGTGTTTGAACTTTTGAAATGAAAGCAATTTTGAACTTCAATGGTAAACTGTTTTTTCTTTCTCATGTTAAAGTTTTCCTAAGTGCTGTAACTTATTTCAATCAATTCATCAGTGATTATTGGATAAGCTTTATTTAATCATTAAATTACTTATTTGAGCCATTTAATGAGTAGATAATTATTTTGTAGATTAATCTATAGAATGAGTAATTTTTTCAGTTATGAGAGTTATCCAGCAGTACAGAATACAATTATTTTGGAATCTAATTATCTTAATTATTTGGAATCTATTTTGGAATCGAGGTAACATCTACTAACTTTCCCAATTAAATATTGAACCAAAATTATTTACAATCAACTTTTCCTTTTACAAAAAACAACAACTACAACAACCTCCAAAATGTGTATTATATCAACACCACATCTAGTCTGATGACTGGTATGTTGAGGAAGTGAACTAAAAAGCGCGTCGACCTTACTATGGTGAGCAAGTTCAATCCAGAAGGCATTAATTCTTTTGTCCGTTAAATAATGGTTAATGACGTCACATCAAGTCATAACACATTCTTATTCTCCCCCCTAGGAATTGATTGCTTTCGCCATCTAGCATGATGGATGAAAGAAATGTTGAGATGCTATCAAGGTTTGCAGCTCCATTTTAGGATAGGAAATATTCTAGACGTTATTAATCCAGTCATTGCTGGAAATTGATGAATTCAGCCAGAAAGGTGTTAGTCATGCTCTTGTCAATAATGTTGACATTCAATCACATTATTTTGCAAGTCACTCAATGCTTTGCAATCTAACATAATCATTGTTACTTTTCTACCAAAATATTATGAATATTTCTCACCATGGATATAATATATTATGAACATTGCACTGTTTGACCTGTTACATTCAAATATATCCTTATATTTGATTATATGAAAATTTATATAAATTTCACCGGTGGTTTTAATCAAGTCTTATTTATTTTATCACCAATAAAAGGTTAGCAATTTTTCATTTAAACTCTTTCTCTGGAGTGTGTTTGAAAATTTCATAGACCCTCTGCACAAAAAGTGAAGTCATTAAATAAAAAATGGATTAAACCGTTTTAAGACAGTTGAAAGGCCATTTACCCAGCAATAGCTTCAATATTTTTGTTTAGTAAATAGATTACCGGTACTCTTGAAAAGTTTTAGAACAATTATTGTAATTTGTACCCTAGCAGTTTGGGTTTTGATTTTTTGTTCTATAATAATCTTAATTAGGCTCGCTCATAACTCTGCAACTCTACATGCTTTGATGAGAAGGGAAAGTTCGTTCATTCATGAATGTTTTTTATGAATAACTCACATACAAATTTGGTGACACTGATCTAAATGTATGATCACTATCATGTATATTGCATGGGAATGACAGTAATGCATTTTATTAGTTGAATTTAAGTTGAATGTTAGTACAGCTATAAATTGAAATTCTCATAGTCGATTTAGACACAGATAATGTAAATCTGTTTACATTACATAACATAAATCTGTTTGATTTACATTATCTGTGATTTAGAGCTGAGACAAGAAGATGAAAGGCTTAATTGTTGAGCGTTGAGCTGCAATAATATCTCACTCAGTGGATTGATATTGATAATATGGAATTATTTTCTTTGAAATGGCTATGGTAAAACATATATGGTTGATGATAAAAAATTATGCTCTCTTGAAAGAATTCAGCCATAATTTTTTTGTCTCGTTTTGAAAAAATACAGCGACAAGAAAATGGCCAACAAAATGCCAAAGTTGATCATGATAAAAGGGTTGCTCAGGAAATTTTCTTTCCTTTTTTTGGGATGATGATACTGGTTGGGTTGTCTTCTTTCGCTGAGTTTTTATTTTTATTGCGAGGCGGTGTTCATCCGCAGTTAATGTCCTAACTCTCTCTCACACTAAGTTCTCTCCTCCTCTATGTCTCTTTTTTATTTTCCGACCATCTTTCTCTCACCCCAATCATGGGAATATTGTTGGTCGTGAACGAGTGCAATAATTTCCCACTGATTTACATATTACGATCACCGTCCCCAACCAGTTCCCTAGATAATATGTCGTATCAATGCAAGCACTCACGCGTTTTTGACGCGTCGCAAAAAGAAAAGTAATAATATTTATGGGGAAAGGCAAGGTCTTTTTATGATTTGGAAAAAATGTTCTTCGGGCTCAGGAAAAATGCAGCTGACAGAAGTCGTCTGAAATATTTTTCAATAAGCTTCTATTGCTCGACACATGTCGCATCTTGCTTCAAAGTTCAAAGGAACCCTATTTTTTGAATCATTCTACCTGTCTAAATAATCAAAAAACGTTTTTTATAGAACAATCCATGAAAATGGAAATGTCCCTTTTGTTGGTTCTCATCGAAATTTTCACTCTTTCAACAGATGAACTTTTCCTGCTTCCATTTCTCTAGGAATATCAAAAGGTACGGTAATAGTGCCCGTTTCCATTAATGTTTACTACTAGCCTGTCAATAAAGTGCTATTCCTGACTATGAATTCTACAAGGTATTCAAGGAATTGAAAAAAGTAGAGAGTTTAAAACTCAAAATGTTGTATACATCTTATTTGTAGAAATCTAAATCGTCCATTCTAAATAAACAGTTCTACATGTATTCTACATAATTATACAGTTGTATACATGTATTAAGGAAGTAGTAAAAAATTATATAAAAAGCAAATAATCAACTGCAAAAGATTGTTATCGTGATTTGCAATGATTTGAAATACCAATGTCTTGAGGGGTTTGCATTGAGATGAAATCCTCAAATCATATTTGCCACACCCGGTTTGAAAACAAATATTATTTTCGCAAAACGTTCAAGGTTTTTTACATTACGCGAATTTGGTAAAAAATCTCCCCTCTGGGAAAACTGCCCAGCCTTACAGAACCAGATCTATATTCGGTGTGGTGTGGCTTCCTGTTACATGTTTAATTTAAATGATAACTTTTGCTATATCGCACTTTTAGTATTAGGACTGTAATTGGAAAATAACAGTGATTATTCAGACATGATATTCCTTGTTTGTTTACGTAATAGCAAATTAAAAATTATCTTGCTAGTCAAATAAGTTCTCTATAGTTCTCTCATCAAACTACACTCATGTTGACTCATGTTTAGTCTCACACAGACTGTATAATCATTATACAGTCTCTGTAGTTTCACTCAGTTATGCAAAGATTAATACAAGTATATTAATACTCACTCTGCCACACAAGTATAGCTCGTTCACATTGCTAAGGTGTCTGAACTGGAAATCAACTATTCCAGTGAGTAACATTCATGTTATTTACAGTAAAATTTGACTGCATGTCGTCAATTCTAGTGTTGAAACAAAAGCAGTGGCGTAACGTTTGCCAACTGGGCTCCGCAACTCATTAATGAGAGCGTACCTCACGAGTGAATAACATATTCATGTAATAAAATAAAACATGCTCTTGATTGAATTCTACAATAATTGTAATAATTATTAGAGATTTATAATAATTCATAAAAACCTTTTATAATTTCCTTCTTTTTTTTCTCTTTTGAGCTCCACTCAAATGATTGTAGGGCTTCATAATGCTGTTAAATTAACATACGAAAGACGAGATATAAATTAATATACAAGACCATCACACCTGGTTACTAGATTACTTATATTACAAACTGGCACACAGACAACACTCATTTTGAAAGCTAGCAAAATATTTTTAATAAATTTAACACTGTTCTCAGAAATATTGTAGAATTTCTCCATAATGAATTAAAAACACAGATGTTGTCTTCTTCTACTAACTTTTATTTATACTTTTATTTTATACAAGTGAACAAAATATTTTTGTTCACTTGAAGGAAAGAAAGATAGTAAAGACGGAATAATTGAAAATCGAACATCATAATACTGAAAATAAGTGTAGGAATGCAATATGAATCAATTTTTTGTACCATAATAAAGAATTAAACCCCACTTTCACAAACTCACTGCTTACGGCTTACTTCACAAATTTCTATCCGAAACGCGTTTACATGCGTCTGGCTGTCTAGCACAACAGTTCGAGACGAACTGAATGAAAATGATATAATGAATTGAGATTGACTGAGTAAGCTATAGGCTATTCTTCGACAACTCTTGCAGTCTATTTCTATTATACAATAAAAAGAATTATTCCTATTTTAATCATTTTTTTACAACAATTGTATTATGATCAGGGATTCGATGGGCGATAGATTCGAAAATTGTGTAAACAGTCAGGGTCTCGGAACCGGATGTCTGCCTCCATTCAATGATTTGTGAACATAATTCATTATTTCCCAATAAGCTTCTCCAGCAGACCTCTTGTTAATTGTGCAACTATTCACGTTCTTCCGTCATAACAACTCTCTTAATGACAATTTTTAACCAACTGATGCATTTTTTTTTACAATGGACAATTATGAATGATTGAAGTTTGTGTTTACGGTTGTTAATTGCCCAAAATGAAACTTTTGCTTTTCTTGTTCAATCATTACTTTAATTTTATTTCTTGAAAAAACATATGATAAAGTTACGCCACTGAACAAAAGTGTTAAAATCGCAGTTCGTTATGGATCCAAAAATTCAGAACCTTAATCAACTATTGTTATAACAACTCTTCACAGTTTTTTACCACGTTGAGAGTGTATAACATTTCATCCACTATACAATATTGATATGGCTGCATCGTAGAGGTTGAACTCTCATACACTTTCAATCGTTATAAAAGGTTGTAATGAACATAAATACATTGTTAGTCCAGGTGTCTTAGCATAGCAAAGTGAACGGACTGTATTTAGATTGCAGAGAGATAAGTAAAAAGTGAGTTTGGTTAAGTAAACTCCCCTGCATTTAGTTGCAATTTTAGACAATTTGCAATGTGTGCTCTACATTCGACTGTCTTTGTCTCGCGGCATTCTCTTGCAGAGACAGGTTCCGGATCGCCTGCGGGCAGCGACTTCCACTTCCACGTCATCCGCATGTCGACGGTCTTCCGTTGTTGATGACGGTCGTCCAGCCGGTAGCAAGGTCGGCGTGGCTATCACTCTCACTCTCACTCTCAACCCGATTCGCTATCTCGTTCACTCTTACTCACTCGTCACGGCTCAACTGGAGTCTTCAGCCGCAGGCTACTTGCTCTCAATCCATATTTTTTTTCAACATCCTCTAATTTGCCGAACCACTTCCTGGCCTATGAAGTTTTGCATTGATCCGATTAACATTTTTCTGCCTGTTAAAAAGTGGTTCACAGACAACTCTACCACTTTTGATTTCATCAGATCGAATTCTCAGAAAACCAGAAAGCTTTTAGCATGATACTATATTCAAGAATGCCAATAAGGTGCTGATTCTAGGTTGAGGCCATATATATTATATCAATATTGAGAATTGAAGGAATCTAATGATTAGAAAAATCGTAGCCACATTAATGGAATATGTCTCCATACCCAGAATCCCAACAGAAAATCATATGAACTAATTGATTTTTTATTTCATATTATTATTCAATTGCAAATGATCACATCATGTATCGTCTGATAATTTAGAAATGTCTGGAGATTTCTATGTAGCGTTCATTCTATTGTAACTTTTACAAAGATTGGAGAAGTCAGTTGGAAATTTTGTCAATTACCTATCGTTAAAGTATGTTACTTCCATAATTACCTGATTATATAGATGTAATATTGATAATTGAAATAGAAGTTCTAGAACACGAAAAAACTTCAGAACTTTACTATGAATCCAAGCAGAACTTCAAGCTCTAGTCTTCTTCAACCTTTGTTATGGATGGAGACTTCATTGAAATTCAATTTACGTTGAAAAATTTCATCTTGTAGTCACATTGTGATGAGAAAAGTGCAGTGATGTTTGGGCTGCGGATCTATGTGGTTTATCGACTCGTATCAATGAATTATGTAAATATTGATTCTGTCGTACCGTATATTTTTATAATAAAAATAATACAGACTAACTGTATATCTATAAATGGGAGAGTGACCTACTTATTCAGATGTACTCACTCCCACTACTAAGTGGATGAAGGAATAAAATACTGTATCAATGGCGCAGCTGCAATATGGTGAAGTCTAATTAACAATGGATTCTTCGAATTAACAGACATGGGGTTCCTTTTGTTACTCTCAAGAACTTCACTCGCGAACACAGTCTTTGTTTCAAGTAACTAAAAAGCCCTTGAGGCTGTGATGGAGATTGAAAAGTTTTCAAGCTAAGGAATAGATTTTTATGAGTGCGTAAATTCAACGTTCAATGAGCTTGTTTAGGGTTTTAATAGATGCAAGTACATACACTAAACTATTCATTTTATTCAAATTCATTATGCAGATGCAATGAAGAAGTAACTATCTTATTGGAAGAATTGGAAGATAAGATTCTTGTTGAATTATTCTAAACAGTCCCATATAAGTCACGATCGATTCAACGTCTTTTTCAACTCCAGTAGGCTACAGCACCAGAATATGATTGCAAGCAGTGAGTTGGTTAAATATATCCTCAGACCTAAAGGGGTTCTCGGGAACTTTATATTCTATTGTAAATATTGAAGAATTTCAACATAAAAATATTCTAAAACATTTTTCGGATCCAATCCATAACTCTTGATTTCTCGTCCACCCATTACAGAGGTCTGGCTATGTTATTACAATAAGCTACTTGAACTTAGTTTCTATAATACAAACAATAAATATCCGAACTAAACTGAGATATACCTCAGGTGATTGTTTATTGGGAAGTTTTTTTGAGCCAGAATCTCTCAGTTTACTCTTTTCTATTCATTACAATGCGGTTGATAAAGAAATTAATTAATTTTATTGCTTTATAATGCTAAGGTCTACCAAGTTTCTAAAAGTCTTCAGATATTATCGCACAACGACCTGTACGCCTGTGTAATCTTGAGAGTGAACTTTTCTCTATAAAGGTACTTCCTTTACTTTTTAGGAAAGATGTTGAGAGACATAAAACATTTATGACTTGAATCATAGGCTTCAATCTTCTATGCAGTTTGGAAGGCTGGGTCGATTACAGCCACGACCTATAGGCCGCTTTTTTATCAGCGCGTGGTCCACAATTTCATCCAAGCAGGGCATCAGGGCGTTAACAAGGCTTGTCCGTCCATTTCGTAACGCGATCTCGGCCGCACACCGCAGTCGGTGTTCTCTGCTCCTCATGTGCAACTCCTCACGAAGATTCAACCTGACTTGATTCGATGCGATAATAATCGAACGCACGATCGATTCTTTTTCGAGTTCAATGTTCCAACTACAGTCGACAAATTCAGATTGACTTGGCTTTTAAACTTTCACGTTTCATTCAAAACAACAGGCTTGTTTTGATCTAGAGCACAACGCCTTTACTTGTTCAATCACACGGTGTTGACTGAACAATCGCAATACGAAATTTATGAACGCCAACAGAAATCTCTAGCCAAGTAAGGCGGTTGAGATTATGTAAGTTAAGCTACCTGGGATTTCTTTTGGTAAAGAATTTATGTTCTGAAGCATGTATGGTAAAGAGGTAGGTAAATGCTTTGGTAGAAAAATGCAATGCTTTTCAATTTTCTAGGAAATTTAAACTTTCTGTTCGATTATACAACTGAAGTAATCACTGCTCACAGCCTCTATGTATTTAGACAATAAAGTCAGAACTAGATAGCATGATCTGAATAAGATTTTTATTTACAATATTATTGGTTGGAATATAACTCAAGTGGATCATTAACATCACAACAAGAGCATAGGCCTACATTAATAAATTGTATAGAAGTTCACTTTAGCATGGTCCGAATTTAATATTTGTATTTATAGTTTTATTGGTTGAAATACAACTAAAACAAAATTTATACACTAACAGATAGTACCTACATATAAAATAATATAAATTCACATTGATGTTGTCATTTTTCTTAATAGGGACAACAATGCAGTCAGCATCACAAAACTGTATCTACTGTATATATGTTTTTAGCTTATCAAAATTCAAATTAGTATGCCGAATTGCTCTGAACTCCTACCATAATGTTAGTGGCATCCGTGGCGAAGCGTGGTAGGCCTATAACCGGTCATCGCCGGGTATATGTCCTATAGGAAATGTACCCGGCGATGACCGGTTAAGTATACCACGCTTCGCCACAGAGTGGCATATTTTATATTAGTGACAAAGTTTCGAATACACAGTACGTATTTTTTACCTACTTCGTATTAATAGCCAAAAAACCTGTAGAGCCAAAATCCAGCATATAAATAAGTTTGATATAGTACGTGAGTGCGATAGAAGATTGATGAAAAATAATGCAAAATCATTAGATTCTCAGTACCATTTTACCGGCTTGCTCAGGAACCATTGAAACTACCTGTTGAGTATCACGGCCTGCCAGAGACAGAATGCAACAGGTTGCACAAGTCCAGATTCAGGTGAATATCAATCGAAGAAACAGAAACTTTATTTCTCGATGTAAAGACGGCCTTTGACCTTTGCAGTCGCAGCTATTGCACAACGCTGATCGCGAGTTGATTTACACGGACGAAAAAATGAATCCGTGGACCGGTTTTCGCATCGTTTCGCTGCCCGCTTTGAACTCTTTTACTCTCCACTTCATCAGAACTGAGGAAATTTCCTCTCGCCTACCGTTTCTTTTGTGCCTTCTCAGGCGGTGCACTCACTTTTAATCATCGACAAATAAAACGACCTCAAATGCATTCCACTTGAATTATTTAACCTCTTAGCCTGGTTTTTCTTCTGTAGTATCACTACAATCTAGATTCTAGAGTATTAACCTCTCCTTTTACTTTTTTCTCCTATCTCCTATACTGATTGATTTGATTGACAGAATGGGAATAATAGTATGTTTACATGTTAATTTGTAATCTTATTACAATAAATGCTTATTATTGAAATGAAAAATATTGCTATTGATGAAATTTTAATATATGAAAATCATTTATTCATTTATTTATTTACAAGAGTTACAGAACAGAGATGAAACTCCATTACACTGTAACTGAACAAAATTATACAATAAGGCTATATAGTAGAATCCCAAAATATAATACACAAAAAGATCTGTGATCAATGATTCAATGATGAAAACCTGTAGCTGCAAACCGGTAACTCGATATTTTTGTTTCATCTCGTCAATCTCATTAATTCTATTGGTGAATCGAAAATGTAAGTACTGTTATGTCTCAATTTTTACTCTTATTGTAAAACAAGTCCATTTCCGATTTCAGAATAAACTAACTAATTGCTGTATTTCGTAGATGAAATTCGAATAATGGAAAACCGGTAACTGTAAAAACGTACTTGATTTGACCATTTTCTATTAACGGCCATTCAAGTTTTTTTTTAATGAAGTCACTGTTGGAAGGATAATGGGCCTTGACCTTTCTCATCTTCAATGATTGGCTTCTTCAATCAATGATGCTATTCCTTTTTACCTATAAAAATTCTATTTATTTTTTTCCATTGCTTTTTACTCACAATATTTCTTGAATTATTCAAAATCTCACCAGCCAAATCTTATTTTAGGATGATTTTTGTTTTTTAAAAGTTATTCGTATCGCCAACTCGCTTCTATCAATTCCATTAATTTTTCTGACACATCTCACATTTCCAATCTAGGTGGAAATGATACTCAAAGTTTACAAAGAAGCTTTAAGAAACATACTCAACTGGCTAGTCCTGTTGTACTAGGTTGCTCCGATTACAGTCATAGAGTGTTTGGCCGAATAATTCTATTTTCGGTTAATCATACATAACAAGGAAATTAAAAAAATTCGATTATCGTTTCGCTCAGTCTGAAAAAAAGCAAAAGACTGAATAATAGTATGAGTATCAACGTATCAACGTCAATGACTAATGATAAATCTAGCTTTTTCATGATTATTTTGAAAAAAGCAATAAACTGAATTTTGTTCAAAAGAAAATTTCTCTTATAAGCTTTGAGAAGATGAATGGGCGAATGCTCTTTTCTGAAATTCTTCAATGCATTGTAGGTGTTGGCATCAATCATGGTTACTTTTGTCACGTGAAGTGGGTCATACCAGCCAGCATCCCTGATTGTGGGATAGTTGTGTTGAACGGAGAGTGGAATGGTGACGAATTATCAGCTCGGATCCAAATCAGAGCTGTAGTTGAGTGCAGTGCAATCCCTTTCGGGTCCGGATCAAGCAAAGCGACGCTAATGAAATTTAAATGCCTGCGCCAGACTTGCCTCAATCCGCTGTGGCTCATCCTAACCGCGTTAGTACAGGTAGAAGGGTGCCTCCACCCTTCCAATCGTTGTTTGTGCTGCGTGTCTGCTCACTACCACTCACTGTTGGGAATTCAATTCTCAATCAGAATTAATTATAAAGTACGGCGGAAAACAAAAGGATTACTTGAACGATTGCTTGTGACTCGTTAAGTGCCTCTCATGTCAACTGTTTATATTGATGTACTGGAAGGAAATCTTTTAAACCAGCTTATATTGGGTTGCACCAAGCAAGATCAATTTCGATCAAAAATCAGCACAATACTAATTGAATAGGATTCAAAATAGTTGATCCCGTTTGGTATAACCCAGCCTTATATAATCATGAATAGGCCTATATGACTAAATTACCATCTATCATTCAAATAATCTTTGTCTACTTCTCTAGGAAATTGTCCAAGGACAGAAAATCATCTTCTATAATTTAATTTTGGACTATGTCCACGTCTAAGTCCTACACTGGTTTGAACTGAGCCATACTTTCCTTGCTGAAGTCTCAAATATAAACCAGAACGTACTGGAATTTCTGGGTACTATAGTTATCAAAACCCAATTATCTAATACTGGAAGGAAATTTGTTTCTTGCACAAAATGTTTAAGAGATAACAGAAGGTTTATTTTGATAATAATATTTTATTTTTTTCGTACTGGATACTTTGCACTAGATGAAACATGGATGGAAAAGCAATGAATAAGCTGAAGTGGAAAATAAGTAGTGCTCTTGAACAATGTACGTCTTCAAAATATCAGTTTTCTCTGGTCATTAAAAGTCATAACATGTGGTCGCTCGGTGAGAGCGGTTGCTGAGTAATCATGTGGTTAAGTAACAAATATTCAGGACTGCTCTTGAATGGGTGACCGACACGAAAATAAGGCGAGGTGGAACCTACCCGTAAGGGTCTCTCCACCAATAAAAAGCCATAGGCTACGATAAAAAAAAAATTAAAAGACTCCCCAATAACCTTGTATTAAAAATTCTAAAGAATCACTATTGAGATTGTGGAACCGTTCCATAATAATAGTAGAATTGACTAAATCTGTGTTTTTTCATTTTTAACTTTAAATTTAACTTTTTTCATTATTAATTTTATATTGTTTTTCTTCTCCTTGTTCTATAGTCAGATTCAAATAGTTAAACCTAGGAGCTACCAGGGTCATGGTCCATTCCTAGACCACAGATGCTCTTGAATGGAAATGTTGAGTTGTTTGAGAAACAATTTGTGTTGTAGTAGCAGTAGCAAGTACATTATTGTGTGGTGCAACCCAACATATAAGCTGGTTTAGAATTAGTAGTACATAGCAAGTATCAAGTAGCAAGTCATCATTAGAAGATATTAATATCCTAAAACTTCAAGTGTTACACTTGATTCTTTTGTTACTTCTGTATGAGATTATTATCCACTTTTCATTGAATGTAGTAATTATACTATTTGTTAAATTTTCCCTTCCTATCGATCATCAAAGACAAAGTCATCAAAGCTCTATGCTCCATAGTAAGGACCTTCACTTAGGAGTCACCACGGTCACTTAGTGACCAAGTAAGGTCCCTAGAACACAGAAAATTGTATTGCAAGAGCAATAGTCATAATATTGTATTGTCTAAAATACAATAACATTTTATTGTTTGAGTTAAGGTAGTCCTGCATTCTCATCTGCTTACAAATAAATCAATTTCGATCCTAAAAAATTATTCAAATTTTCATACGAATACTGGTAATCCAGTGTTATTTAACACAATATCTGATTTGAAAATTGCTTATGCTGATTAGCGCTTCTGCTCCAAATGTCAACGGGCACCGGTTGATGAACGCTGAGCCGGTCGGTCACGAAGAAACAAGATGAGCGAGCGAGAGAGAAAGATGCAGTCTGGAATGCGATCAGAGTGTGTGAGTGGGATAGTGTGCGACTCCTGATGAGGAGAGGAGGTGTCTTGCATAAGCGAGGTCGTCGCCTAAGGGAGGTCCTTCCTCCCGAGGGTCAAGGGCTGGTTCTTCAATTCCCCCCCCCCTTCTCGCAACCTACTCCACCACACCCCTCCTTGATTCGTAGCATAGCAGAGCACCTTGCGAAAGATTGGCACCTACATGCCATGTGTGGTTGCTTGCGACGCCCATGTGAATGGCCGTGCGGCCACTGTTGCCCGTCTAAATGGCCGGGCGACCAGTTTTGTTTGCGGCCAGTGGTGACGGCCGTTGCGGCGATCGCCTATATAAATAAATTGCCCTGCCTCACTTGGTCCACTCACAGTCTCACTTTCAATCACACATCATGTACTTCAAGGTAAGTCCACGCTCTTATCATTTATTGCTATACATCTTTGATATTTTCAAAACTGTAGTGTTAGTGTTTGAAACTTGAATATTTAAAAATTTTCAAATGATTGAAATTTGGTAACTTTTGCAAATATTGTTCTATACCAATATTTCAAAGAATTAATTTTCAAAAACATTTTTGGTAGATTTGTGTTTTTAATTCCAAAAAATTATAATACTTGTTCGCATAGTTGAAATTGTTATTTGACAATATATCAATAGTACCGAAAAATATTTTTCCAATAAGGATTATGGAATTCAGTGTTCAACAGTGACGAAACAGTGTGGATATCATCAATTAGAATAATGTTGTACCGTACCCTTCATATAAGAAGCAGTGATTATTTCTCAATAGAATTCGGTTTGTGAAGAAATTGAACGGTCACAAGTTCTACTCTAAAACCAATAACAATAACATTGATTTAAACGAAACTGTAAATATTTTTCTATGGAGGTTTCTTGTGGAATTCCCTAATCTATTTTACTCAATAGTATCTATCATAGTAGTATACTCTATAGTAATCTATTATACAGTCTACTCTATTCTCATGCATTTCAAAAACATTGTAGGCAACTATCAATAATTGTTATTGAATTCTAACATCATCCAACATTCATTTTGTGGAGTTGATAGGGTTGACCACTGGTTGAAATTATATTGCTTTTTATTATTATATTTAAATTGAATAAAGTTTATGAGAGAATAAAGAGTTAGAAGAGATAAAACAAAATTAAACTAATCTTCCTAAATAGAATTATTACCGGTACTGATTTCGATTACAAAAGAGTGTGATGGTGAAAGTGTTTCTAAGTTTATGGTGATAATTCAAATGGTTTATGAGGAACGAATTTGCACTTGATTGACTGCTCGCTCAGTTCAACTTGTATCTCAATCTGTCCTTTGTGGGCGTATTTTATTATTCATATCGAGATAGTTCAACTAAAATAGCATTTCTACATGTTTCATAGTGATAATGGACTCATATAAGTATAATCCCACTCTTATAATTCATCAGGGCATAGTATGCAATACATACTTTCACGTTATTTATTCGTATTGCGTTTGTTGAGTTCGCTTCGGGTCTATAATTTTCTTCCATAATGTAACACCTCAGAGTCATTCAAAACTTATCTAATTGCAAAATGATTACAGCTCCAATAATCTTTGAAAATGATAATATCATTAGTTTTATTATCTTGCTGAAATTCTATGATCAGTAGCATAAAGTTATAGAGTTATAACTATGTATTCACTTCCATACAGTTTTTAATCTACATTTCCTCCTGTAATCGATCAATTTGGAGCGTAAATTTCAATAAAATAACTAAGTCAAGAATCTAATACAAATTTTTACTCATTAAACCATGAAAATATGGGTACCGAGCTCCGTTTAGAGAAAGGATACTGTATGGGGAAGCCGATTCATGTTCGAAATTCAGTACAGTTATTTTTATTTATTGAGGAATTTTTGGACTCAGGTGCTTTTGAAGTTGTAAATTGTTGGTACCTTATCTTGTTAAAGTTATCTTGCAAAGTTAAAAAGAGTCTCCCTCTAATAAATCTGAATAAAAATTTACATTCGACAAAGGAAAAATAGAGATCTTTCAATAATAGTGCCAAATAAGTACTGTGGCATTCCCAATATTGTGAATGCAACCGACTGTTGATGAGTAACAAGTTAAATCGAGAGAGAATGAATCTCAGCTTTGAAAGATTTTCAGTTTGTTATTCCACAGATAGTGAACAAGGGAATATTATTTGTGTTTTGCCCTATGATTGTATGATCGGATTCCTGTGAAACCTTTTCGGTGTCAGATTCCTGTGAAATAGTCCATAACATGCCCATTAGTGAAAACGTGGAAATCCTCCTTTTCTCGGTATTCGATGAATTCAGTCATCTCTTGTGAAAGGCTTCTACGAATTACCGTACATCCAGTGAATAAAGGATTCACTGGATATGAAGGATATGATGGATTGACAGGAATATAATGCTCTCTGAAAATCAGTATGATCCTGTCGAATAGATATTAATATAATATATATCAATATTCAACTCACTGGCAATGAGATTAATGCATTCAGATCCACAGTCTATCTGCATCTTGCAGACATTTACATTCGATTCAGCTAGTATATCCATGAGACTGTTTCACAGATTTTTACTGGTTCAATTCGTCAAATACATAATAATAATTTCTCCTGCCTTTCTTAATTCCCTGATAGAGTATCTATTAAATATTTATTCACTGAATTTGAATAGGATGAATGTTCATTGCTCAGTCTAATGTAAGCTGTGAATGCATATTTGTTAATTCTCCCAAAATGGAAAATTCAACTTGGTGAAAACTAGATGTTCACATTAAAGCAATAAGGCAATTGTTGTAAAGCTTTGGATTAGATACACTCAAAAACTTGGGAGAAAAAATAATACTTTGACAACTACAGTGACTGCATAATAATTATTATACAGTAACACAATACAATACAGTGTACAATATAATTATTATACAGTGAAAATTATTATACAGAGACTGTATGATAATTATTATACATTTAATAATGTATTGAAATCTTAAAAGATATCTTTGCTTGACAATACTAATCACTAGAACCTTTAAAGCATTTTAGCCAAGGTATTGGCTCCTATGATGATGTATGGAAAATTTTATCATTTTATGATATGAATTGATACTCTCACCTAGCGGACAGGAGTTTCCTATGCTGGGTGATGCCAAGAGATTTCTATTATTTTCTTATTGTGAAATTTGTGGTAATTTTAAGTTTGTATATTATTTATAGTACTTTTACTATTTTTGTTTTTGGCAATGAAGATTGAATTTGTATTTGTGTATTGTGTGTTGCAGGTAGTAGTTTGCGTGCTGGCCGTGCTGAGCGGCACCCAGGCCGGAGGCCCAGCAGCCTACAGCACCTACAGCGGCGCCTTGGGCTCTGGCTATGACGGCTTCGTCGGCTCTTCTCACGAGAGCACCCACAAGGGCTACGCCGGCGACTCCCTGTCACAGTTCTCCAAGACTGTCAGCTCCCCCCACTCCTACAGCTCCAAGTCAGTGAGCACCTCCACCAGCGGAGCCTACGGCGCCTACCCAGCTGCCTACGGCTACGCCGCCCAGGCATACGCACCATCCTACTACGGAGCTAGCTACGCTTCACCCGCCGCCTACTCCTACGCCGCCCCCGCTCCAGTCGTCAAGACTGTTGCCCCAGCTGTAGCCGCTTACCCATCGGTGCACACTTCCTACGCTGCCCCAGCTGTCACCTCGTACTCGTACGCTGCCCCCTCCACCTACGCTGTTAAGGCCGCTCCCCTAGTCACTCCCGCCTACTCCACCTACGCTGCTGCCGCCCCAGTCGTCAAGACTGTCGCCCCAGCTGTCTCCTACGCCCCATCTTACGCTGCACACTCCTATGCCGCCCCTGCTGCTTACTCCGCACACTACGGATCAGCTTACTCTTACGCTGCCCCAGCCACCTACGCCGCCCCCGTTGTCAAGACCGTTGCTCCCGCTGTCTCAGCCTACGCTGCCCCAGCTTACGCCACCCCTTACGCCTCAGCTTACTACGGTAAGGCATACGCAGCTCCCGCCGTGAGCTACGCTGCACCAGTTGTCAAGACTGTTGCCCCAGCTGTGTCTTACGCCGCCCCAGCTGTCTCCTACGCTGCCCCAGTCGTCAAGACTGTTGCCCCAGCTGTCTCTTACGCCGCCCCAGCATACGCTGCACACACCTATGCTGCCCCCGCTGCATACGCCGCACACACCTACGCTGCCGCCCCCGCTGTCGTTAAGACTGTTGCCCCCGCTGTCTCGTACGCCGCTCCCGCATACGCAGCACACAGCTACGCCGCCCCCGCATACGCAGCACACAGCTACGCCGCCCCCGCATACGCAGCACACAGCTACGCCGCCCCCGCATACGCTGCACACAGCTACGCCGCCCCCACTGTCACCTACTCCTCTGGACCAGCCAGCTACCATTATTAGACTGACACCCTAGTACATGATGCTCCTCTCTACAACCTCCTTATTTATAATAATAAGCTTTTGTAAAAACATTCAATAAAAATCATAAAACCTGAATAATAATTGTGTGGCAGTTATTTCATGAACTCCAGATCACAAGAAACGCAAGTATCAATGATATAAGTCGATGTCTACATGAATAACTTTAATTATAAGAGATTTTTTATTAGTCCTTACGTTTTGCCTCTTGGATTGACACAAATATCCGATTCATTCATTCTTTTCAATGATTATTTTTTCAAATTCGTGACAATAATATTTTATCAATTAATCATTCAAACCTACTAATCAAACTTACTCAAGCATTGAAAAATATTAAAAATTTACTTAATGAACCTCTCCCAATGAGATGATTAGTAGATAAGATAAAGCATTCCTGCCAAATCCTTATAAATTTATGCTTCACAAAGAGAGTATTTACATCATCCATTAAAAGTTGAAGAACATTCTAATAGAAAAGATAATAATTTTACACTACCAGATAAGAAGCCTACTGCTATTTCATAATGAAGAAATGCCGACGCCCTTGATGAAAGCTTCAATTATGTTACCTTCCTGGTACTTCCCAATACTCAAGAAGAATTCATTCATAATTTTATATCATATTAATTGGTATGATGATATCATTGTTTTGAACTTTTAAAAGTTATTTGAAGTTGTTATTGGAATGTGACAATAGTTTGCTGTTTTCATGAATCAATGAAGAATGCTAGATTATGAGTGTCGAGTCTATTAAAAAATGATGAATCAATAGGTCGGCTGGAACCACAAAACAGGAACTGTTACAATGAAGAACTTCGAAATATTCATCTGGATTTGAAAACATGGAATAATATGTCGATGAGGTAGTAAATTATTCATACTGTTGTGGTTATTGATATTTTGAATCCAAATTAGTGATGAAATAAAATTAATTCATTGATTGAATGATGCAAAATATCATTATCAAAGAAATAATGTTCCACTTGGACAATTAATGGAGAAATGTTTTTTGTTTCCTATGACTCAATATAATCTCACTTTCAGGAATCTCTTTCTCTCGCTTCAGAGTTTAATTTCCATTTTATCAAAAAAATATCACTGTAATCATCTATATTTCTCTTGCTTGACGTTTTAATTTTTATTTTTAACAAGAAAATATGCTCATTGAAGAGAAGAAGACTTAGTGGAAAACTTAGTGGGTCAGTAGTAGTCGGCCAAATTAGATTATGTACCATAAGAACAATGTAATTTTTTGTAATCTTTTGAAACATATAGCACCGTCATTTTTTTACATAAAAATAAGTTTGATGTGTAATTTGAAAAAGAATATTATTCTTTAGGAGGTGGTCTTTTTCGAATTTTAAATATTCCTTTTTGAAAAAAAAAATAAAATTCCAAAATTTCCCTTATTTTGATATTTTATGGGGTCTTTTTAAAAGGAAAATTAAAAATTCAAAAAAGACCACCCCCTGAAGAATAATATTCTCTTTCAAATGACACATCAAACGTTATTTTATGTAAAGAAATGACGGTACTATATGTTTCAAAAGATTACAAAAAATAACATTGTTCTTATGGGACATAATCCTATACGACAGACTACTACTGCCCCCTCTTAAGAAGAATATATACTTAAGAAGAAAAATAACTAATCTATAATTTTATGCATCACCAGCAAAAAGAAAACTCTTTACCCGCTTGTGAGAGTTGCATAAAAAGTCCCTACAATAACAAGAAATTGAAATTGATTAGAAACTAAGATAGTATTCATATTTGATGTACAGTATTCTCAAGAGTATTTGAAAAGAGTGAGAATTATATTATTAATAACACAAAATCTATATTCAAGTCGATAAATTGTCTGATATGAAATAGACTCCATACCAACAGCAAAGATAAGAATCAACTGAATGTTTGAAAGTGATTATAATTATATATGAATACTTATATTTATAAATCTGAATATTTATAAATCTTTGTTTCAATTATTGAGAATTTTTATACACGTTTCCACAATTTCTCTTCGGCTGCCATTCATTCTGTCCTCAGTAACGTCCCTAAAGTTACATAAATCTGTTAACAATATCTAATTCATTGTATCTAATTTCAACTTTCAAGCAGTATCCCAACATTTGAGCAAATAAGGAGCATTTCATGGTTCAGGAGTTTTCATAAGCTTGGCAATATCGCATGATGATCATCCATTCACGACAGCCTCTATAGAGAGAAACAAGCCATAATGGTCTGAGGAGTAAAACAGGAGTCACTGGCTTCCACTGTCAGCTGGATAAAAGGTAATGCCTTCACGTGGAAGAATGAACTTTAATTTTAACCTTCCTGCACTGATATTGTGTAGCCCACGCTCAGAAACACTCCACTAACTTCACTCTATTCAACAAACTTCATTTTATTCGATTAGTTGACTCCACACCTTGGTTTCAATATTGGATACAGCTGAAACTGAAAATCAAAAGTAAATAAAACGGACAGTCTTTTTAGCCTTGTGGATGTACAAAGTGATATTATCACTATAATGATTTGAGATATTCATGGCTCTTCAAATCAATGTAGGTACTTCAGGATATGTGCATAGACTAACTAAATAACGGATTATAAGTGGACAAAGTAATATATCATCACTGTAATGATTTGAAATACTCATGGCTCTTCAAATCAATGTAGGTACTTCAGGATATGTGCATAGACTAACTAAATAACGGATTATAATAACCAGAAAATTGATTATCTCTGATCTCTGCTACTTTTTGCATGATAATAAAACATGATGCATGAATTGTGGAAGTGATGAAGATACACTGATAACATACTAATTAATAACCGTACAGAATTAAAATTTCTTTTCCATTTCACCATGTCATAAAACAATGTGGAAGCCATCACTCAGCCTTTTTTATTAGAAAGTTTTTTGCGTGAAAATTGGTTTTCGAAATGTTTTCCAGAGCGTTTTATGGTTTCGAAAACAATAATACTCTACAAACTACAATATTCAGTATAGCAGGATCATTTTAACTTGTCAGAAAACAGCTGATTTAACGTCAGTAAACGAGCGTACATCAATCAGCTGTTTTGTGACAATTTAAAATAATCCTGCTATACATTTGATACTTATTACTGTCATATTCTGCGCAGAGTTATTTCCACAATTCCATTGCAGTGTAAAGAAATTACGTTACTTTAAAAGCTAATGGGAATATCAATGTATGTTACGAGATTTTCGTATTTTTGGATTTTTCTTCAATAATTATGATTATAATTATGATGAATGTGTGGGGATAGATTACAGATATTATTGATAGTAATAATGAGAAAATAACTTTCATTTGCAACCATGATTTCTAAATAAGGAAATTTTATTGAATAAATTGAAAACTTTCCTGTTCCATTTTCCTTTCCTCATCATTTCATTTCATTTGCGTTTTTTTTCATTAATCTAATTCTCCATTACCTTTTTGTTGACATACCTATTTCAGTTGAATCCCAATCCAAGTAGTCATCAATACTCGATTAATTCCATTTCACGTTACATGAATTCCCAAAATACCTACCTACATTGATATTGTAGCTACTGTAGATTGATTTCCATATACCTAGATTGATATTGGTGAATTGTAGACCGTAAATTAATTGGCAATATAAGTACAAACATAATTTTCGATTGTGGAAACAATCAGGTTTGTAGAATATCATATAGAGGGAATCATTCCGTTTGTTTTACGAGTATGCATGCTTGATGCATGTATTGCTATTTTATGGGAGTAGTGGTTCATCATATTTGCAGAATATACAAGAATATTTTACATCAAGAGCTTGATATTTTCCGAAAGCCCAGAGTTGGTTGCAAGCCTATTTTCGTCCATAAAATAAAGTGGAGTTTTAATATTTCCCGAGTTATCTATGTTTTGTATTTGACATGTTTGTTGTCCTGAAAATTCAAAATTGATTGTACATGGATTTTTTAACTTAAATTATCATAAGAGAGTTATAAATATAGATAATGTAAATTGACGGTTTTGTCTAGATTTTGAAAAAGAGTCAGATTAGTGCAAATGCCTGTTTTATCTTTTCAAAATGAGGTAAGATAATTTGTGTTTTATATTCCCAATCTGATTTGATATTTTCTGAAAAAAGAGGCTTGTCTTGATAAGAAAAATCTATGAATGGGACGAGTCGTTTTTTATATACATTACTCATGGCATTGAAGCAATCTGAAGTTTTTCTCGAGAGGGTGATGCCCACATGAGCTCTAGGCTTGTCCTTGTCCCAGCAGACGGGCCCGAAGGCTTTCCGTCTCCTCCGAAAGAAATATTGAAGGCTTCTTGAAATATCTTCCGTCAATTGGGATGGAACCAGGAACCTTTGGTTAATCAGACAAACTACTAGCCAATTCGGCTACCGGCCATTACTTACTATTTGCATTTTTGCAATATTGTGAGCGAAAGTGCATTTATCTCTATAATTTTTTTCACAATTTGTAAAAAGTATTTGAATCCACTGTATCTTTTTTGCAATATATCAACTCAATTAAAATTGAGTCGTTTCCATGATAATAGAATAATAATACAGAGTTTTTCCTCTACAAAATTTCGTCTTGGGAATCTTACGACTTTGGTAGTGAAGGATGTTTTTAATGAAGTTATTGATACTGCTTCATTATAGGAGAAGGAAGGAGGAGGAGGAGGAGGAGGAGGAGGAGGAGGAGGAGGAGGAGGAGGGAGGAGGAGGAGGAGGAGGAGGAGGTGGAGGAGTAGGAGAAGAAGGAGAAGTGCGAATTGAACAGACGAGCAGGCACTGACAAGCAGCGCAGCGTAAAGTGAAGATTACCTTTTAAAGGATGATGATATTGAAGGACTTATTGCATAGGTTCCACAGAAAATCATGTCAACTATTTTGTTAACAAATTTTATTTTTTCGGATAAAAATGTTTAATCCTCCATAATGATAGTTGTTCAGCGATACTGATAGTTGATGCCATTTCCTTGAAACCGGGTGTGAGCGACCGATGTAGCCGGGGAGAAGGCGACTCCTAAAAGAGTTGCTGGTGCCTTCTGCTGCTGCTGTTGGTATTGTTCTGGCTGCGGAGCGAGTGAAGCGGGTCTGTCGGCCTGGGCAGCTTGAAGCCGCTGCTGTTGCAGCTGCAGCTGCAGAACTTTCTGTTGCTGTTGGAGAATCTGCTGCTGATACTGCAGCTGAGCTAGCTGGTATTCTGGGCTTGATCGCGGTGTTGCGTCGCTCTGTAGTAAAAATTAATTAGGTGATTTATACTCAATAATAAACTGCAAAATTATCATGTTTGATCTATAGTAATTATATAACGAATTAAGAATAATGGGGGATTCCTGTTACTCTTCTATTTTTTAGATGATTGAACTATTGTATAAAACAATGAATAATAAAATATTTTATCTTGAATTTGAATAAGAAATAATTATGATTAATTATGTTATAATATTTTTTTTCTTGAATAATATATTTTCATGTCAAACCATAATATGATGTTACAGACTAGCGAGTAACTGTAGACATGAAATAATGAAATACTATTGAGAGAAAAATGTTGAAATTTTTCAGCCCGTTCACTTTCTTACAAGATAATATTTTATTTGATATGATATATGATAAAGTTGAAGAAGATTATAAAAAATAGAAGAAAGAGAAATTAACATCATCAAATTCATTCTAATTTGTTCAGGGTCAGCTCATCAATATGAGACTTCAGTCACTGTAATAAATGTCCCTTAATCCAGGATTAACTGAATAAATTTTTGTTTTCCTTAATACAAATAGATCTCACTACGGATAGTAGTATCACATGATCACTGATTGCAATCATTAGACTCCCTCATATGAGCTCATTTCAAATTCCTTGTAGATTATTTACATCTACAAGCTCAACAACAGAGAAGAATTTCATTCAAACTTTGTTAATCTTCATAGATTATTCCGTTTTGCCTGTTTTAACATCAGAGAACCATTTCGTTCGTGAAGCTAATTAGAGTTGTATACTTCTGGAAAAGATAAGAAAAACAACACTCACAAGTACATAAGGATAGGCTGGAGCAGTTTGGATCGGTTGTTGTCTCAACAAGCCCTGTTGTTGAACGAACGCCAAGAAGTTCTGCTGTTCCTGCTGAAATCGTGATCTGACCTGATTCTGATCTTCCTGTTGGTCTTCGGTAACTGAGGCTGGTTGAGACGGGGCCTGGGCCTGACTGCCTACTCTGCTTCCGAAATACTGCCTCTCAGTCGCCGCTTGACCGTTGCAGCCCTGTTGCATCAGCAAAGTGCCGGCCAAAGTTATGATAATCTGTCGACAACGATTGTAACTTTTCTTACTCGATAATTCAAGCTATAAAACATGATGTTAATACAGTAGTTGGAATAAGATGACATAATAGAAAATAAATAAAATATAATCAATTGAAATAAAAAATAAAATAAAGTGAAAAAAATAAATCTCCATATATTTAATTAGAGTAAGAGCAAAGACAATTAGAATACATATAGTTTTCTATCGTCTTTGGTAAGTGAGTCAAGTCTTGACCATCTATTATTCTTTCCGATGAAAATAATTAGTATGATCAAATTTATAATGAACACAATACAGTCCACGCATCTAATTACGTTCATTATTAATTACATTTCTGTGATATGAGATAATTATTGGTTTGAAATAATTATATTGATTGAAAGTGATTGTTGAAAATTTTCCTGCTGTACAGTAATTCCATTAGGATTTAATCTTAATGAAGGTTTCATTTGTGAAAATTGAGAATTTAGTCTGTCTCTACACGAAGCTCTATAACTCCATTACCATTATTGCTAGTGATGATATCTATTGGCAGATATTTTCAAACAGGACAGCTCAGGAACTTTGAATACTCAGCGGGGGAGTTAAAAATGCGTACATAGTGATGAAAAAGGCTTTTATACACATTTTCCAATACCCTTATACTCAATGTTCGAATGTTAAGCTGGATCAGGCTGGAATGGAAGACTATATAAGCTTGCTACAACAAGAACAGAGAACCATGTCCACCATATCGAACCGTGAAGCTTAGAAAATATGAAATTAGTTAGTAACTATTAATTAATTAGTTGCAAATAATTATTGCATGAAAAATAATATAGTACCATTTTGTTTTTCATTAATCTATTTCAATATTGGAGATGATTTGAAATATTGTTCATTTGGGACATGAAATCTCATAAAAATTTCCAATTAACGAACCTAAACTCTACTGTTCAGAAACTGTATTTTGTTTGAAGGCACACAGGTGAATAAAAAATATGAGAGGCTCAGGTTCATATTGATATTGATGTGATATTTAGCACAGAGTTGATGAACGGTGCTTTTCCATTATTATTATTATGCGGTTGTTATACGAATAAAAATGTGTATTGCAATCATAGTTAGTACTAGATAGTTCGTATTAAGGAAGTAAGGAACATTTCATAAATGAATTCAACAAGATGATTAAGGAGGATAATGGATCTATCTCACCCATTTATAAAGAGGATAAATGGATGTAAGGTATATACATATAGCTTATACATATATTTACAACATATACAACATATATACGGACATATACTTGGTATAGGATGCAAAGTATGTTACTTTGTAACATATACTGGGTGTATACTTTCCCAGAAAGACAGTGATCCTCATTGGTTCATAAATTAATAGGGTGAGATAATGAGAGGAGATATATGAGAAGCAGTGACAATGTCTTTTTCAAACCAATTCGAACTAATTTATTTCGACAATGGTATATAGTTGAAATTAAAGTGATACATCACTTGAAAGCAGCACATAAATCAATGCAATTGAACTACCTATTTGAATACGTACGGTAAGAAAAAATAGAAAAAGCTTAGAAATACCATTTTTTGAATAAATCCTTTTGAGAAACTCAATCTGAAACATCAATTAATCTCCCTTGTTAGAGCCAGATAACGCAGCCCTTTTTTTAAGTTTGCTTACTGCAGCGATAAGAATCTTTCGAGAGAGGTGTCCACTGTCCACTTTGAATCTACGCTTGATTGCATCACACCTTGATTGTGCGATGAAACAAGTGGCATAGTTTGAATAATGGATCCAAATGAATGAGACGTCTCCCTTGTTGTGGCCTTCATCAATTACTGTTGAGAACAGCGCATTTGGGGCGGTCGGCGAATGACAGACACAGTGGGCCAGTTTTCAATGTTAAAGCACAGTTGTTGTTGCCGAGTTGAAACTTTCCAAAACAGTGGCAACAGTCCTTAAAGACTGCAAAGGTTGGTGGGGGGGAGGATGAGGAAGAGGAGGAGTTGGAGGAGGAGGAGGTGGGGGAGGAATAGGAGGAGGAGCAAGAGGGTTGCAACCCCTTTTCCACAGCATCCGAACCACCTGAGACTACCATCAGAGGTCGCTAAAGCGCGAACCAAGTAGCATGCGAACATTAAAGCCCCTCTTCTGCTTCATTAGTTGTTTCCTAACCCATACTAGTGGCCTACTGCTTCACTACTTCCACTACTGACCAAACTAAGTGCCTGAAACGAGAAGCACTCAGTAACCTGTTGACAATTTTGTCGGCTATTCAATATACGAGTATCGTAACAATTCATAGTTCACTTCATCAGCGCTTGACCTGAAAGGTCATCAATATCACCGAATTATTTACTGTCTGGTGCACATAAATTGGAATACTTGGAGGTCGAAGCGTTTAGCTGCCGAATCGGTAGCTTATCAATGGAGCATCGATCTGGAACGCTGGATGCTGGTTATTCAAATCAACAAATGAATTATTCCTTAATCCATGTTTAGTCCTTTTTTAATTGATAGAAGGCTAATCTTATAAGTTATATTGAACCAGGAATAATAAGAATAGAATACACTGTATTGTAATTGACCAAAATGTATTCTATTTACCTTGTATTAATTAAACTATGTTTGATGCCCAAACATGATGAATTACAGTACTTGTAAACCATCCTTCTACAATGGAATTAACCAAGAAGATCAGTTAAAATATGATTTAATTCCTGCTTGACTCTATAAAAAAGGTTCATTAAATCGGAGTATGAGTTGGAGAATGATCGTAGAGCATTTTGAAAGTGAATTATGAAGTATCTTATAAAAGCTCTAACGATTGAATGGAGAAAACATATATAGACCGTGTAATGAAATTTCATGTAATTATGCTAATGAAATCAAAACTCGAATCAGTTTCGTGAGTGAAGAGAGGAGAAAATGTCATAACAACAAATAAAACTGAATGACTTGTAACTGTAACACTATTTAATTACGTAGATTGATTATTGACCTCATTTAAACAGTCTCCGGTGTGCGTACTCGGTTGGGACCGTACTCGATTGAGGCAAACGTCATCAATATCCTGAGAGCCGTACAGCACGATAAAGTGTTTTTCTGTTTGCTGTGTTTGATGCTGGTATGAGTACATGACCACTTGTACGTGTATAATGGGGTATGGTAATGGGAGATGAATGGATCTACAGTTTCAGGCGAGTTCCATAAAATCAAGAAATGATTCAGTGAGTATCTTGGTGGTTTATTGGGAATTTTTATTGAGACCAAAGAAGATGAACGTTAATACTAGTCGTTTGCAAGAGTATTTTTATGATTATCAAAAGAATAACTGTTGGATTGTCATGTAATAACTGTACGATCCTTTTGATTATCTATAGTCATCTCAAGAAGAGCCAGTTTACCAATCCAAATAATCAGTTTTGATCAGTTTTCATCCTTTCTTGTATCAAGTTTGTTGAATTATTGTACAGATTAATTCAGAAATTGAATTTCAACAACGGCAGATCCCACAAAAACCAATTAAACTAAACCGATATAAAATGATGACATTTGACGCAGCACATGAACCAAAATCCCAATTGAGTTTTGTGAAATTCCGTATTTCTAATGATTCAAGAGTATATCCAATTGGCTTTCATGGATTTGTCTTGTATGACCTTTCCCATATTTTTTTGAATGATTCCGAATAATTTTTTGTCTTAACTCGTTGGCACATTTTTTTAAATGATGATTAAGGTACAAAAATCAATAATAATTTTATACTGGGATCACAATTATCCTCTAATCAAATTCAAATGGAACAGAAATTATTGACAAAAACCCCAAGTGTTTTGAGGCACTGTTGTGATGTCCATGTTATACAGGGTTGGTGAAAATTATGGAAACGGCTTAATATTTCTTATACAAAGGTAATTTGATGTTAGGTGACATTGGGGATCGTACTAAAATTGAAAATACTACTTTACTGTGACTACAAAAATCTGGTCCGCCATCTTGGATCCGCCATATTGAATCTAACTTCATTTTTTTAAATGGACATTCATTAAAATGGACCGCACATCGTTATGTCAAACCGTTTTTAAGATTTTTAAATTATTAATCAGACATATTTACTCTAAATCAGTTATTATCTCAAAAACGGTTTGACATATCTAGTTGCGGCTTTCGCCATTCACTTCTCTTTAAAATTCCGTATTGGAATCCATGATATTGTAATTGAATAATTTATACTATAAATCAATGATCTACAGTTACTACACGTTTATGAGTGATGCCTAACGCTGGAAGAGATAATATTCTTCCTTAAATACGTCAGCTTTAATAATTTTAACCAATCTTTCCCATTATTCAAAATGTATTGTTTAAACCCCAAAAGAGGAAAAATATGTACCAAATCAGACGTTTGGAGGAAGCATGCCAAGATATGAAGCTTCAACATTGAGTGCATCTCCTTACAGAACTTAGTTTTCCGCTCTCTGCTTGTAGGAAGGGGATCGAGGCGTGAGATTTCCCACGAGGCAATTTTGGGCGAGGAGGTTAGCTCCCATTTTCCTATCAGAGGCAGAAATAACAACTAGGAAATTATTGTTTCGCGTTATTTCACTTCAACGTTGTGAACACACTCTCCTTCTCAAGACAACATTTCAAGGAAAGAGTGGTTTTCCTCCTAGAAGGATAAGGTTTTCCTCTGGAAGGATGGTTAATGTTTTGTGGAACAACAAGGGATTCATATTCATGTTCTAATCTAATTCATGTTCTCCTGTAAGATTAAGGGTGGACGCTCATAATCAAAGGAACCTGCTGATTGAGAAAAAGGCATCCCCGGTTCCAGCACTCCGACCCGGCTCACATTATTTCTCAGACAGAAATTAAATGCTAGAACTAATGTCTCTCTCCCCTCGAAATTGCGTCCATTTGTCAGCTGGACTCCGGTCCTCACCATGTTACCTGCTTTCTTTCATTTACCGCTACTCTCTATTTGTTTCCCTCAAAAACCACACGAGATCGTCTCAGTAATCGGTGGATTACTTTTAACCAAAGACAATGAAATAACATTGGAATATTAACATAGATATTGGCCTACTATTCAATATTGAAATTATAAAACATATATTACACTATATTAAAAATTTAGTGTCTACCTTCCATTTATTATCTCAAGACAAATATGCCGATACGAGGCAATTAACATGAAGTGATAATTGAGATTTCAATTAAAATAGTTTTTGAACAGCAAACGTGAATACATTTTTTCCGATTTCCAATGATACGATGGCTGTTGACATTTAAAATCGAATCCTGCAGAGGAAACTATCATTAAGAGAAACAATTTTCTTGTTTTTTTCAAAATCCCTGCTTAAAAAATCGTTATTGATAAGTTGGTCTATTTTCAGTATATCTATAAGTCTATAAGTTATTCTATTTTCTGTACAGTTTAAGCCCAACAGCCTAGCATATTTTGTGAGCCAAGTGCAAAGTTACTTGAAGGTTATTGGAATTCAACGTGAAAAGGTGAACACTGTGAATATTTTGTCAAGGTGAGTGCCCTCTTAAATATGCCGTTTCTGAGGACCTGCTGCTTGAAAGTGAGAAGATAGAAATTACAGCCGAGCGGGAAGAGTTAAGTGCCCGATAACTTCATCTTATCTTGTATCAACTTTCCTAATGATACTGAAGCCGCTAGGCGTAGGACGATTTTTTACCGCTGCGAGATGGAATCAGTGGAGCGAATACGACTTGTATGAGGTAAAATGAGATAGAAGCAAATTATTAAACTCGAATGACAAAGTTCGTGTCGGGAGAAAGAGATTGCAAATTTTGCAGTCAAACTTAGACGAGCTAAACGCATCCGACCGAAGTTTGAAGCATTATTTGGGGGTGGAAGTCTGGGGGTAAGGGTCTTGTGTGTTTTGCCGGTTGGTGCAGGGGGTAGGATCGGTTCCAGAGTTTGTTTCAATGTAATTTCCAAACTCGACTGAAGCCCGATCAGGCGAAGACATCGGTTCTCTTGGCTTCAAGCCACTTGCTTGATCTCGCATTCATCCACACTGAAATTTTAGCCAGAGTGGCTTTATCCAGCCTCAATGCTTTGAAACAACAAAACCGATAGTCACGTCAGTGATCTGTAAACTTTATTTCATTGACCAATAAGCGCTACCGTCGATTTAAAAGAAACGATTTGGAAGGAATATGAATTCTATTATGAAACACATATTTTTTTGATATACGAGAATTCATTTCACCTTATGATGAAGCCTGAAGGAAGTTGCCTCATTTCCTAACTTGCTTTTCCTCACAATTCCTCAACTTTACACCACTTTACATTATAGTACATATTTACATTAAATTATGAAATTTTCTATATACTACAACTTTACAACATTGATCTATTCTTACACTAAATTATTTACAAAAATTATGTCACAGTACTGGATATGATATTATTGTATAGGCCTACTGAAAAATGTGATTATTGCCACCTCTTAAGTGGTCTTCAAGTAAAACTACATCGCCATCATCCACAATCTATACTCCATAATCATCCATAATCTACATATTCAGCAAAGATGTAGCCATTGCCATCATTTGAATATAGGTTGACGTCTGCAAATGGAGTCTTTCCATTGTAGAATATCAAATGACAATGGTGAGAGGTAGCTAGTTATTAGTTAGAAAAGTTCTCATAATAGCGTTATAACTTGGAGTGAATAGAAACTCTGGCGCAAGAGTCACGTGTATTGGAACGTATACTCTGTCTTTCAAATTGATTCGATGTTCCTGAATTGATTGATACTTGGGAATAACTTGAGAAGTACTTTGCGTCAAAGTTTACTCAGCTCAACAATCTTTAACAAATATCTCTGAACAGAATAGAATTGAAAGGGTTCATATCATCTTCATACGACAGGAATTGTTTTGATGGAATCACATTCATAAATGAGTTTAGTGGAGCTTTAAAATGATGAAAGATTTCGAATTAAGTTCACTGTTGGGACCACTATTTATGAGGTCTCCTTCATTGGAATACAACACTTCAGGCCTGAGCTTTTCTTTAAAGGTATGTAAGAGGTAGATCTCCTATATCAAGATTACTAGACAAATTCTGTCTAGTAATCTTGCTCCTATATAACATTACGTAGGTAGTAGCTGTAAATTCCCGTATCTTCCTACTTACAGATGAAGCATTTTCATAATTACACCAAACAATATTACGTTAATAGATGCCACGTGAAACCCCTTTTGTACGGTATCTTTTCTCTCACAATCTTAATCTTGTTTCCTCAGGTATTTCTCAGAAAATTGAGTGAAGGGTCGTCCATCTTTTAGCGTTGTTCTCCCTAGAGCTAAATTAATTAACAGCTCATTAGGAGCTTCCAGTGCAAAACAGGAACATCGAAATGTTCTCTTAGACGTCAGATTTATAAGATTTCCTTTGGAAATGCATTTTGTGGAAATAGTAAGTACTAAAGAAACCTGACTAATTACTGTTATAACAAGAGAAACAATTAGATCATGCAGATTAGTGCAAAGTAAGTAAAGTACAAAGATTCCTGATAGAATAATTATAACAAATCTGTGTGAAAGGTAAAGAAGGAGCATACCATGTTTGTGAAGAAAAGACTGTTATAAAAATATGTCCCTTTTGACTTCGAGACGTATACGGATTCATAAATATTCTCAAATATTGAAAGTATAGGGGAGATTAAGGGAAGGGTATTCAAAAATATTAATTGAAATAGCTGTGAAGAGAATGATTGACAATAATTGACAGCATTTAGACTGAGAAATAGCCAAGTGTTTATTTAGCTCTGGGTACTTGCTTTTTTTGACAAATTCGTGCAATGCTTGTGAAAACTATGAAACTTATAACTCAATCAACTGGAAATTCATTGTAAGTTTCCTTTTTAAAATGTATGTAATTTGATTTTTCAAGGGAGAGTATGGTTTCGCCAGAGGAAATTAAGGCTTAAAAAAGGGGGATAAGGCTTAAAAAAGATTTAAAGATAATTCAATCTTTTAATTTAAAGATTTTGTCTATTGTCACAGATAATCATGAGAATTTGACTTAAAGAGCAATTCATTAATAATAAATTCAGGCCTACTTATTGAAAAAATCTTATTTTCAATCTACAAGATTGAGAGAGAACACATTCTAATATTCTATTGTAATATATTATTAAATGCATTCTAATATAATACATTTTAGTATTCTATTTGGATAAACAAATTCGTTTTTTGACTACGGTGTTCCACGTGGTGTATTTTATTTAAGTGGGAGATTGAGAATTGAACCAATCGATACGGAGAAAATAGCATTGAATTTTTTGGAAATGAATAAATCGGAAAATTGAACATATTTGAGTAAAAATTCTCAACTCACCGTCAACGAAGTCATGTCGGTTGTATGAAATATTTCGGTGTGTGACCGGAAAAGAAATGTCAAACTGTTTTATATGAGAGAGTAGGTGGAAGAGGCACGAGCCTATCGGTTCAAGAAGAAACAATTCCTAGCTTAATTTAAATTCGCTGCTCGATTAAAGTTCGGCTGCCAATTGCTTTTACTTTCCAACTCGGATTTGGCATTCTGTTAGACTTTCTTTCCTCATCAGGTTTGGGACAACGACCCGTAGTCGTTTATCACTGAAACGATTGAGCTATCAACCCGCAGTATCCTAATAATTTACGTATCCAATGTTCAAAGACTGTAAAACGCATGCTATTCTTCGAAGCTGGAATAAGAGTTTTGTCATTTCTAAATTATTAATATCGGGGTACCGAGCTCTGCTCGGGGGTAGGCCTACAAAGGCACAGGAATGGAAATTATAAAGGGAAAAATAAATGAAATTAAACAATTTTTCAAAGTACAGCCGTCAGTCTTATGCACTGAATCATCATTGCACTATAAAAAAATTGATCTTAGCTTTCGAAATATTATGAATAATCGAGTTTGAATGCATATCATTTGAAAAATCGCACTTGTGGTAAAATTAATAAAAATAATAATTATGGGTTGATAACTATTTTTAGCTCAGCTGTTTTGATGAACTCTTGACAATTTTTCACAAATAAATAAAAACAGATCACATGGCTAACTTCATGCCTCAAATTTAAAAATAATAATAAAATATGAAATATTTTCAAAATTTTCAATTCCTTTTAATTTTCTATAGATAAATTAAAATCAGAAATATTATTTGAAAAATCGCACTTGTGGTAAAATTTTGCTTCATAGAAATAATAATATGGGTTGATAACTTTTTTTAGGTCAGCTGTTTTGATGAACTCTTGACGATTTTTTCTCAAATAAATAAAACAGATCACATGGCTAACTTCATGCCTCAAATTTAAAAATGACAATACAGTACAATATGGAATATTTTCAAAATTTCAAATTCCTTTTAATTTTCTATAGATAAATTAAAATCAGAGAAAAGGAGCAGCTTATGTGTTTCGATATTTTTCTCAATTCTAGTAATGGAACCGCTGGTTTTACCAACAACATCAAGAACCGACGGAAAATTGTTTCTTCCTGTCAGCTGATTCTCTGTCACTGTCTCAGCAGCTGAAATAATAATCTTGTCTCACTCACACACTCACTCGCTCTCACTCTTTCTCATTATTTACAGCCGATAGAAATTTCTTTCTTCTGTCAGCTGATTCTTAAAGGATCAATTTCTCCTTTTTTAGGTCCTTTAGCGAGTTATCCCAGGGATGAGACCCGGCGCAAACTAATTTTTGTATCACAAACCTCCTATATTCCAAATTTCGTCAAAATCGTTAGAGCTGTTTTGAGATCCGTTGGACATACAAAACATATAAACATATAAACATATAAACATATAAACATATAAACATATAAAACATATAAACATACAAACATATAAACATATAAACTTATAAACATATAAACATATAAACATACAGAAATTGCTCGCTTAATATAATAGGATTTGAATTGTTTTGCTCAATTGAGTTTTGTTTTTCAGTCTTCGATTCGAGCTCGACTAAGCTCCGATGTGGGCTTCAAAGGATCTTGATTAATCAAATAGACACTTTTGTAATCGAGAGGATTCAAGTAGGTTTGAAGTATTGCAAGTTTTCATCTCGTGTACGTTATGAGAGTAGGCTAATGAGCTAGTCTTTTCTCTCATCTATCAATAAGTTCTAATTAAAAAGAAAAACTATTTGATAGATGAAAGGAGAGCTTATTAGACTACTCACATGGCATACACGAGATGAAAACCCGCAATACTAGTAGCGGGTAGTATTATACCCGTTTATTAGACCAATAAGTACAGTGTTAGTACTGTACTTATACAGTTACTTGAGCTTTACATACATATTGAGCTAAGTATACATACTTATTAGTATGTGCGAAGAAGTACACGTACTTCTTTGATATGATGTTTCGAAATCTCAAAATCATATTTTATTTCTGAGATGATTTTAAGACATAATAATTGTTCCTCTGTACTCATCAATCTGTAAATGAATCATTAGGATGGAAAAGAACAGAACAATAAATTGTTCGTTTGAACGCAGTATTTGATATTACATGAAAAGCTTTCCTTATTACTTCTGATCATCAACAATTCAGTGGAATGTAAGAGGTTAGTCAAAATTATAAGGGGAAAAATGGAAGGCTTCTTTTCTTAAACTACGCAGATATTGTAGCATTCCGTAGGAGAACTAGAGGTTCTCTTCTCCGAGTTACAAAGCTGTGTGAATGGCAGTGTGTACGTGAAAGCTTCAATGAATTTGCATAGTAGAGGTACTTTTCTTGCTTTCCGGAACCATAGAAAATTTTATCAACTTGAAGGAGAGGCCGTATTCCGAATACGGGAAAACTGTCTTTCTGTCTTTTGATTACGAATCCACTTCGTTCCGCTTTTCTTAGTGGAAACTCTACTCACTCTTCAAAAAGTAATTTAAACCGCTTTTATTTATCATTCATGGAAACAAACAAGTTTAATACTGTTCTTCTCAAGACATCTCAAATTTTAAGCTAGCTGAAGTTGAAACAAACGATTCATCCGAGAGATCTGATATTGACCAACTGAGAGATCTGATGGACTAATGCAAAAATATTTCTTTCTTCTTTTGAAATATTTTTTATTCCAGACATCAATTTTAACATGAGGTTTCTCTGTAAATCTGTGTGGGTTGATCAATAATAAATATTTTGTACTTTTCTCATTCCCTTTTCTCGAAATAAAATAGCAAAAGCAGTGGAAAATTCATCTTTAATCATCACCCTCACAATCACAATAACCCTTCCCATCACCCACTATAATAACTATTACTATCCTATTACTAGTGGCGAAGCGTGGTATACTTATTTTGTATATTTGGTATATTTCCTATAGGAAATATACCCGGCGATGACCAAATAAGTATACCACGCTTTGCCACGGCCTATTACCCACTACACTATCAAAACCAGAGCTCATGTGGTCATCACACTCGAAAAAAACCGGTAACAATAACTCTCATGTATGCGAAAGTAGTAACATTGAAGGACTGCTATATATTGGAAACCTAGTCCTCGAACCAAAAAGAATTCAGCTTTATGTATAAAAAAATTTAAGTGATATCTATCACCTCTCATGTCTTTTTTACTGGGATGTATTTCGAAATTTATAAAAGCGTTTCAAATTTTAATTAACAAAGCATACTTGTATCCGTTATATTGATTTCCAACATAGGCTACATCGGTCCCAAAAACATCCTGCCTGAATCAAAGCAAGCGGTAAAAGGAACTATTTTCATGGATTGCTTCTAAAAACACGGTCGGAAAATTAATAGCTGTTGCCTGCACTGTATAAATAGCGGCTGTTCTAAAAGCTTCGTCGAGAAGATAGGCAACCTCTCTTTATATCAATACACCTGCTCTGGCCAATTATCGAACGAGAATCGATGTCGAGGAGAAGGGGGGGGGGACATCAACATCGATGATGGAGGGACGACATCAACATCGATTCCAAATTGACAAAGGAGCGGAGTGCTTCGGCCTAAAAAACTAGGTCAAGGCCGTTGCTGCTATTTGCAGCTGCTGCAGATGGCAATTCAAATTACATATTTATTATCTTGTTCTGCTATCGAAATTTATAGACAGTCGAGAAAGCGATCTAGTGATCTGCTAGTGGATGATAAACACTTTCGTAGTACTAGGGCACGAGCCACGAATGAAGGACAGAGTAATAATTAGTGACTGGGAAGCTGGGATAGGAAGTAGACCTTTATTTAGACGAGCACTGACATTAGTTCATTTGCTTGATCAATGATTTCAATTTCGAAAAGATAAAGACAAACAGAAGATCGAATTTTTCTTGAATACAATATATCTAATTGTCTATATTTTTGTACCTCACTGTTTCCTTCCGTACAAAAAATTAATCAATATTATTGTTAATTTGGAATATCAATGAGATACAAAGGTTAAAATGTCACTATCTAATCTTTATGTCTATGAAGTCATAAGCTGGGCCTATTCATTTTAATTATGAAAAAGCAAACGATATCTTCATTTTTTGTTGCTTTGATATAAGCAATCTAATTGAAAATTTGAAAACGAGTTGAAGCGGAAAGGTACTTAGGCCTACAGTACTCATGATTTTTTACACATCAGGCCCACTTTATTCTTGTTTTTCTTAACTCCATTTTTATATCGTGCCTTGTTTTCTTATGAATATTTCCTTTCCTTTCTCATCTTCGTATTTTAACCCCTCCCCTCCTCTTTCCTAGAATATCTTCCCCATATCTTTCCAGATTTGAAATATTCTGATCGAGATATTTTACCTATTTTACAATACTCAACAAATTTAATGCAATATTAAATATTGAACTACACATTGACTTGGTCATTGCAAGACGAAAGAAAGACGAATTCTTTCCATTCCATCAAATATCGTAAATGACCTCGTAAATTTGGGCAGAGCTCAATCCTCCATGAGATTGGATACTACGCCATGATATTGACACGTGAAAATTTACTCGGCCGTTTGGGGCTTAAACGAAAAATTTACTGCTTAGTAAATTGTCTCTAAATCGGCAGTCTAGATGCTTTTGGCTGAATCGATAGCATTTCATCTCGGACTCCTGCGAACTCTATTGGATGCTACGCGTCACATTTGCTCTCTTTACTCTCTTTATCTATCCTGGAAGTTGGTAAAAACTTTTTGCAGTGCTGATGAAGAGTATTTGCTCTTTCCTTGAAACAGACTACTACCTTTGTTCACCGTTCATGTATTTGGGATGTGGATAGAAGTTTAACATTCTCTGTGAAAAGTTTCATGCACACGTGTATGGCAATGTCAATTCAAAAGCGTGTGGCCATTTTGTGATGAATTTCCACGTCAAGTATTTCACGATTAATTTCTATTGGATGGAAAAGTGTAGGAGGAAAAAAACAGCATCACATTCTATTTCCACACAGTGGCTGGCCACAAAGATAAATGATGACTGAAATACAATCGTGGTCTTCCAAGCAACAAATTTGCTGCTCGCACTGATTTATTAATCTTTATTACTCTGCAGTGTGGCTGTGGCAGGGTGTGGCTCCATGAATGAGAACCACGCAAGATAGGACTAGTGATTTTGATGCCTTTTTAATGGAATGAATACATAATAATATTCTGTAGAACACAATTAGTAAGACATACATTTGACAAGCTACTTCAAGTGACATCTATGTAATGTGCGAACGGAATAATCTTCATACACTGATTAATACATTTTACTGTATCGATAGATTTTCAAGCTCCAGAAAACATTTTGATACCGTATAAAAACTCAACGATTAAATGCAAAGAATCTTAAGAGTTCAGGTTCGAATTAGGATGGATTAATATATCAGTTACAATGGTTTGATAAATAGAATTTGTTCATTTCCACTCCAATCAACCATGATTTGTAAAGACACTTTAAGTTGGAGAGTGACTTGTCATTTTATCTTTAGATTAATTATAAAGTATCCTTTTATAAGAAGGTACTCAATCAAAATTTTCTTAATCAAAGAAGGTAATCAAAAGTTGAATCGAACAGTTTGGGTATAGAAATATGATTTTATTAAAAATTGTAATAATTGATAACAGATTTTACAATACCATCACAAACACACAATAATTGAATAAATGCATAACTTTTCCGTGATTCGCCGAAGCCAAATTATCCTATCTAATTCCCAGGTTATTTGAGAATGATTTACTGAAGATGAACTTTTATTTCCGATTTTATCAAGTGGAACATTATAGCATTGGTCTTATCTACCCGGCTTCACCTCTTTTGAACTTCATTTGCATTTGTAATTGTATACCATGATATTATCCTTGGTCTATTCTCCTCAATAGTATCCCCCTTTCTTCATGCTTATGTGATCTAGAACAAAGAAGGAGAAAGAAAGGAAGACTTAGAAGGAGAGAAAAATCGAGAAATAGAGAGATAGCAAAGGGAAGAAAGAGAGAAAAGATTGTGAGGAAGTTGGCTATATATGAGACCAACTTCGCCTACAGTATACTCGAAATGTATGCACGTGAATTGAAAGCCAATTATTAAACTTTTCTCTTCTTCTCTCATTTCGTAATATACGCTCTCTGTCTCACTCTTTCTCTGTCTGATTCTCTTCTACGTTATAACAATAATTTCATTATCAATACTGTTCTTTCAGATTCTCACTGGTCTTCTATTTCACTCACTTCAATTCCGTCTCCTCTACCAATTTTATCCTTCCTTCTTCTTATTAGCAATGCAAACAAACTCATATCAAGTCTTATGTAGCACTTGCTTCCACGAAAATCTATCGGAACCATTCACGTGGGCTTCTGAGTGATTATTACGGAGAGAAAATTGACAATAATTCCGTAATATGAATGGGTGTGGTAGCTGATTGCCCAACCAATTGTTTCAGAACATACGCTTTCAAACTCATGTCACGTTCCTAATAAGTGACCGTATGCACTATTGACAGTGTTGCTATATGAACTCAAGAAAGTTTTCAGCGTCCTAAGTTCTGGGAAAAGTGCTGTTTTCTCTGAGTTAAAGTTTGGAAAATTATAGTTGTGCAATGTGGACGTATTATTGGAAAATTTTACTTACTGCTTAAATACATGTGATTTGTCATTTTCATTATTAATAATAATTATCATTATTTTATTTATAATTATTGTAGATATTTCATTCATTTATTGATACGGACCGATTGTATTATTTTTCACAACTCTTTACGATTCTGGCACCAACTCTTTTCGATTCCGGATCGATAATTAACCAATAAAAATCACGGATCACATGATATGTGGTAAAAATAAGATGAAATAAGACACATTAAGATGAAGTAAGACACGATAAGATGAAATAAGACACATTAAGATGAAGTAAGACAGAATAAGATGAAATAAGACACATTAAGATGAAGTAAAACAGAATAAGATGAAATAAGACACAATTAAATCAAATAAGACAGAATAACATGAATGCATAAAATTGAATAATCACTTCCAAATATCAGAGTATTCTATCTTACTAAAGAGCATGTTAAAAAAGAGCATAAAAAGAGAATTAGCAGTTAAAAGGCTGAAATCACCAACATCAAAATTATAATTTTAACGTTTCAGTGGTATCAGTTTAATGAACTCGCTATGATCTTTAACATCTATAATCCTTTCGTTTTTCATGGTTATAGGAATAATATACATTATATTTACGTTATAATATAGCTCTCTGTAGTAACATCAAGTTCAATTTAATATTAACATAAAGCCTTACTTCTCGCGTTTCAATTTAAAGACTCGGATGTTTGCGGTTTCATTCCTAGCAAAAGCTGTGAACCTCCACTGTCAAGTTTAACAGGGAATTTGCAGACGAGAAATGGAGTAGTCTGCTAAGCTAACATTATTATAGCAACACGCCCTGCATGAAGACACAATATCCCAGCTTTATGACTGGCACTTCATCCCACTGCATGGCCTACATGTTGAAAGAATGCAAATATAATTCATCACACACTAGAGCTTCTCCGGTAATTGAAGTTTCAAATATGCACAAGGAAAATAATTTGAAGAGATGCTTATTTCTAAGTTGTTTCAACATTCTATTGGGGTCAGTTGTTGGAGATCTGTAGTTGGTTTCGTTATCTTGTTTATAAACTCTATTTTTGTTATAAAATCGTGCTCAATGTGAATTTGCGAAGGAAATTAATAATAATAAGAAAATCAGTATTTTCTTTGAAGAATATTTCTATTATCATAGAAACGATGATATTATCTCCTTTCATATCACTCGTGATAGCACTGAAAGTATTTTTGATTGTAATATCGAATTTTGTAACCGAGAATACAACATAATTATTATTTTAATCTATTCATAATGTCGGAAAAGATACCTTATTATACTCATATACTGTATTAGGCCTATATATATACATTCTTATTGATCAGTGATATGTGTACAGAATGTAAATACGTCTATATGTCTTGAATATTCAACATCACAGTTCGGAGATTCAATATCAATCAAAAGCTTTCAGCTCCAGCAAAATTCGATAATATGATTAAACCAATTCACTGTGATGAATTCACGTTGAATTGCATTGGTATGCCACGGAGGAGAAACATGTATTCATGATTTTGAATTAACCTTTAATTATTCAGTAACCAAGATATATGATAAATTCTGGAAACCATGGTGATGTGATGTATCTAACCATCGAACCTCAATGCTGTATTCAATTCCCTCGAATATGTTTGATGTTCCAAAGCTCTTTAATTCTTCTCCACTGAAGGAGGAGTGTTGATAATATGGAGGTTATTCACGGACTAATTCTATGCAGTAAAATTTGTCAACTTTGTTAATCCTGACTGTTCTACGAAAGACCAAATCATGATAATAACCATGTTAGCACATTAATATACCCTTGTTAAACTATACTTCATGCCTCGAAATTTTAGAACGTAATCTTGAGAAACACTCAATTAAAAATTGTATATAATGTTCATAAGTGCAATATCCAATAACCACAACAAATCTCTCATGACATAAATAATGCAGACGTAACTAATCTTTTTCTTTATTGGCAAAAACAAAAATTTCACAAACAATCGCAGAAAAGACAAGATATTAATAAAATAATATAATTTGGACAAGTTAAAAATAAAATGCAATGACCCATGGGAGATGGTGATTAAACTAGCATTCAATGAAAAATTATTACTGGAAATAATAAGCTTGGAAAGCATTTAATATAATATCATCAGGCCTATATCATGAATGACATAACATCTCTCTCAAAAGACGAATAATCTTATATTAATTAATATTTTGCGTGGTGGAATTGAATAGATCAAACCAATTTGCGACGTAGTGTGTCATTTAATTAGTTCACGAAATTGATGGCGAACTCGAATTCTTGCGACACATCAACGTTGATAATGGCGACGGCTGACGTTGTGTTGTCAAGCGGAGGCACTCAAACTAATTGTATCTGAAAAGCTAAGACAAGTGAAAATTGGTTGGTCGGCTGGTTGAGTGACTCTAGTCTGGCTGCAACACAGTTTTCGGAGCAGAAGCAGATTCTGAAGCGTTTCCACACTGACAACTATACTATTCCTGTTAGCGTTTCCCATAATAGTTCGCATTATTCTTTCAGTTTTCAGGCACAATCGATCCAGATGGTACGCTTTGGTATGGTAGATACCAAATGGAGGTCGCAGTGGTAAGCCAATGGCGACTTCCCACTTGAACCCATTCTATTTCTTCATGAGAATTTCTCTATTACTATTCAACTTCTAATATCTCCTACAAGTCCGAATATGACACACATAGATGATAATGATCAATGATCAGATGATTATGATGATGATCAGACGTAATGATCGGTGGTGTAGTGGTGCGGGAACGTGTGGGAACAGCGTTCTCACACTGTTTTTTCACAGTGAAATGATTGAGATTTATTGATAAATACTGATTCATATGAAATCATTGGTGTATAATTTTTGCGATGTTATAATTTGACAAAGATATATTTATTTAGCGTTCCCACACTGAAAAATTTGCCACTACACCACTGATAATGATGATGATGATGAATGACGGTTGTTCCATTACTGCAAGAAGTCATAAGCGTTTTTTATTTTATTAATATTCATTGATAGTTTTCAACAATGTAGTGTTTAGTCAATGGACTTGATGTTGAATTTTGAGCACAGAATTTGAAAATAATATATATTCTGAAAATCTACAACTTATAAATAATGGTAATACAAAATAACTTCTTGAACTATAAATTCATTCAAATACTTCATTCTGAATATCAAAAGATGATACAAATAACACCTGATATGAAATAGTAAAGATAATGTAAATCAGGAAATAAAGGAACTGGAATATGCTATTTGTGAGATTTTATAAAAGAATTTTTTTATAAGGTTCAAGTTTAGTTTATGATGTTTTATTGAAGCAGCTATATTCAATTGAACTTCAAAAAGCAAAAGTTTCTTGTGGCAGGCACAGAAAAAAAAATATTCATCACATTGTAAGATTCATTTTCGATCAGCTTTGGAGAAAGAGCTAATTTTGATGGCTACAGCATCAATTCTATGATGCGCAATGTTCATCAGTGCATTGGAACGTCTTTACCAATGATTGAGTTGGGATGTCTCTGTTAAGGTAAACGTAATCAAACTTTAGTAAGCGTATCTGTCAGATTGATGTGAGCAAACACAAAAAGTTTTTAGCCGGTAACCGTTCCTTATTACCGCAATGCGACGTGATACTCCTCTGTTACTCTTATTCCAATGACACCTAGGCTGAACCTGAGACCAAAGTGTGCATAGAAAGTTCCTGTTCGACTAGAGTATCAACGATTTGCTTGCTAACTCAGTAAAGAGTAAATGCTTGGGATTTGAATACTGTTCGGAGTCGACTCCATTTCGAAATTGAATTACAGTGCTTTGTACTTTTACTGTTGTTTGAAACTCTCTTGGTTGAGTTTTCTGCTTGAAAGGTTGATTGCGGAGTAGGTAACCTCCTTCATCCAAGTTTGAATACATTGTTTACCTTTATCCGTGATATGGGTGAGCTTGAATCACTTGGGCTTAGTTGCTGTATGGATTTCGAATTTCATCGCTGCTTTACTCTAAACTCAACTCATGGTTTGATGATGATGATAATGCTGATTATGATTATGATTATGGTTTCCCCAGGCAAAAAGGCCAAAATATAACATGTAGATTCAGTAATACTCTCAGCTCTTTGAACTACATACTTAGCTCTTAGCTCTATACTCTTAGGGCCGGTTCATGAGCTCGGGACTAAGTCCTAGACTAAAACGGGTGGCTATCGTAGCATCGACAAACGTTTGTCTCGACAGGTTAGTGGGATTGCAGCATAGAGAGCCCTTGGTACATAGTTTCGAGGCTAACGTTTGTCGATGCTACGATGGCCACCCGTTTTAGTCTAGGACTTAGCTAAATCCCGAGCTCATGAACCGGCCCTTAGAAATTTGTCGAGAAAACTGATTTTGTTGACTGATATCTCCTGTGTCGTAATCTTAGGAACACGTAATCCAAAGTATCAGGTGAACCTGATGACTTTTTGCATGAGAAGAAATAATTGTTGCTCACATGAGTCGCTGATCGTTACGTGTACGAGTTTGGCGATATGAAAAGAAATTTACGGAAATGTCCACTCTCCACAATGTACGAATAGATACAGGAATAGAAAGGATGCTGTTGAAATGATGAAATATTGAAAAAAATTCAGTGAGTTGAAATTTTACCCGCATCGCTTGTAGACGGTTATGGTAGGCTGCATGAGGAGTCCAAATCGTTGCTGCTTAATAGTTTCTCTATGGTGGGGCTCATTATTTTGAAATACACTATTAAATAACAAATCGTGAATGAATTAGAGATATTTGACTCATATTTGAAAAACTGTTAGCTACGTGGTCGTGCCGGTATCTAATTGTTAAGATTAGAGACGAGCACCTGCTCACACACAACCAAGAGCTTATAAGGGCACCACCATAGCAAAAATAATAGGACCTATCAAGTTTCTAGTTAAAATCGTATACATTCATTTTTATTCTATGATATAGGTGATACTTGAATCAGTTACTTGCTAACAATTAAATTCAATTTGAATTTGTTATTTATATTTTCAGTGATGCAAATTTAAATTTCGTTTACAGCATTTCCACGAAAATTATGTTGAGTTATTACAATAACCACAGTGGGCCATCACCGATAATAGTTAAAAGATTTATGTGATTGCCCATTGATTCAATGTTGCAGTCAGTTTTATCTTGAGAAGGATTTCATATCAAATTTTGCTCCATATTGAAGTGTGAGAATAGTGTTGTAGCTCCCCGTTGCTAGCACACTTATCCTTGTATCCATTTTCCCATCAAAAAAGAGGTGAGCGACGACAGTAAGGAAAATGAATATTTTTATCACATTTCTCTCCGCTGCGCCTTATCAGGCAAGTTATATTGAGCCTTGTACTTCCAGTTGGGAAAATTCCCAACAAGATAGCAAACGTTGTTGGGATGTTTACAGCGCAGAATGAAAATAGGGATCAGAGAGGGAAAAATCTACCAACAATACTGATGTTGTTGTTGTTGTGTTTATGCCCGTTTCACTTTGCACTCGTCTATTTCCCACCTAACCTTGCAAATTGATAAACAATTCTGAGAAGCTTCTTGCGTGGGTAGAGATTATAGAGTTTGCTTGGTAGAGAAAAATGTGAATGACTGTTAAACGTGAGCTTTATATGAATTTAGAAATAAAAAATAATAGAAAAATTCTATTCTTAATTTTCTGTAGAAAATTTATTTTATTGACATGGATCACATTTTTTTCATAACTTAATTTAAAGACTACGTTTAAAGACTTCGATTAACAAAATCGATGTTTTATGTAAACTATTGAAAAAGTAAGTTTATTTTAAAACTAAAAAGGTAGAAAAAATGAATATGAAAAACTTAACTTAATGATAAGGTATTAGTCATAAGGATGAGTCATAAGCAAATAAGGTATTAATTTGATAGATGTCAATATGGTCATGGAATGAAATAAATTGATATTCGTCCTATTTATCAGAATGAAATACTACAGAATGACTTTCAGATGTCACTGACGTGGTGAATTTTGTACAGAAATATCCTCTCTATCACTTACTACTTGAAGCATTGTTCTGTCATAGTTTTTTGGAATGAATATTATAAATCATGGCAAATGTAACAATTTTAAAAAATGTAAATAATTAATTTCTGTGTGCAGGAAACCAATCAAACAATTCGATTTATCATTATCCACTGGAAAATTTCTCCTCCCAAAGGTGAAAAATGTCATGCATTTTCAAAACTCTGCGGTATCTTGTCTGATGAAGGAGAGGAGAGGGGATTCATAATGCACTGAAACCCACGCTCATCACTCATTCGGAGAAAGACAAAGCAACGTGACTTTTTGACAGTTTTCAATATTATTAGGAATTATACAGGTAGATTTGATATAATTAGATGGAGGCAATCACAATAATTTGCATTTGTATTAATAGTCTTTGAATATTCTCGGGAGAGAATATTTCATGGAGTGACGCTCATTTCCAAACATCATACCAAATCCATAGACTGACCATATAAATGATTTTATTTTTTGGAACTTTTCTATTTCCTATGAGCTTTCCTCAACTACTGGACTTGATATGTAATTCATATGAAGAATTTCCACTTTTTTATGAACTGAAGAACTTTGGAAACGACATTTTCCAACATCATACCGAAACATTATTCTATTTTATGGAGAATTTCTATTTCCTGAAAGCTTTCAATACCTACTAAGCCTACTTGGGATTTGAGTGAGTTCTTGGAATTTCAAAGTCTTCTTGCCATTGAATACGATACTGCTGACTATGTAATGAGCATCATCAACTTCCACGTGTTATTATAGGACGAAATATTCTTTCTAGAAAAAGTCTTAGCTGGGGCTACTCTAAAGAAATACTCCTCATTCCCTCATTACTGAGTGCTATAATGGAAAATGAGTCGAAATAAGAGAAACTTTGAAACTAAATATACGTATTATCTTTAATGAGAAAGAAAAATTTCTCCGTAACGGATAAAATTATACAGGTTACAATGAGATGGAAATTCCTAATTAATAATGCTATATAATACTCTGATAGTTGCAATATCTCATTTCCTTCCGTCTCAAAACATTATTTTTTTCAGGTGATTAAACATCCGAATCTTTAAATTTGATATTTAGAATCTGATGATTGAAAAATGAGTCAATCCTACTCTTGCAGTGGAGAGAAGAGTGAAAAGATTGTACTCGAGTACTTGAATAGCAAAGTAACAAATCTCTCATGGTTGTGTATTGAAAATTATATCTTTCCGGTGATGGTAAACGGAAAGTTTGACAGACTGTATGAAGGTTTTACATTACGCTCGTAGTTTTGAGTTAACGGAACATAATTAATTCTGAACCCAGGCAAAGGTAGCTATTGAATTTCATATCCTATCATAATTAATTTCTTGGAACATACGCTGAGTAGATTACAGATTGCAGATATCCTGCAAATGCAAGGAAGCGCACGAGTCAGTAAGTGAATCTCTGTGTATCTGACACTGATCAAGTCACTCCAACGCTCACCACTAAATTCGAGCTTACTTCTCCATCTTCCCTACTCTTATAGATCATTAAATTATACTTTCTTCTTCCATTATATTTCATGAGCTTCTATTGTTCTAGTCTCACCATAGAACGTCAACGATTTTCAAGAATTCACGACAGTAATTTTCTGGATTGCATACCATTAGGATTTTATGGTATGATTAATCCCATCAAATCACCTCAGATTTGATGTTACGTAGTCTCCAGATTCAAGAATCAAGACTTCGTATCAGTATTTGTTCATGAATTTAGAAATAAACAGATATTATGTTAAAGATGAATTCACCTGTGGATCGATCAACAAAGGATTTGTTACATGATCTTATCAAATGTGGTTGGATTAAGACTATATTCAAGCTTCCAACAACAATGATTGATTCACAATTCCAATGAAATCGTTTTCGATTGATTCACTACTCCTATCCTTGCACAATAAAACAGAACTAGTTCGAAAAATGGCTTTCAGAACTGTTTACGACAAACTGTTTGCACCACAAACTCAATTTAAAAATTTGGGTATCCAAACTTAGAGTATATTTTTAATGAATAGAGCTAATACGAAGAATGGAGAATGACTTGAAAGGCCATGCTTTGTATTTGAAACTAGTTTTAACTCAAATACAATGCAACCCCTAATTTCCTGTTATCAGAATTACCTTAGTTGTAGGAGGAATCAAGGAACTTACTTGTTTTGTAGAGCTGAAGTATTATCACCGCAGCATATATTTCAGCCTCCCACTTGAGGCTCGATCGCGTGACAAACAGTGCTGGATACAGAAGTAGAACACTGTGATCAAATTAATGTTCTCTGACTAACTAGATGCCTTCGAGCGGTGCCGCTAAACAATCTTCAAGATGCTCTAAAACTTACAATCGTCATTTTGTACTTGAAAAAGCTCCGGCTCAAGGTCAACTATTTCAACACTTTTTTATCTCAAAAATGTATTATTGTTCGTTACCCTCAAGTATTAGTTGTAAGATATCATAACAACAATATTTATTAGCCATTTCTTCCTTATACTTTGAAGCATTGAAGTATGGATTTTCAGTAAGTACTTTTGAAAAAAAAATGTTGGTTGACTTTTCTTTCTTAGAATACGGTGAAAGCTAATCGTGATGGAAGACGATTTTTTTTATTCAAAAAGAGCTGGAGCTTCTCTTGACCGTGCAATTTGTTGGAGAAAATAAATATGAAAGCATTACCACCCACAAGCCTAGAGCTGATGTGGGCATCATTTCCAGCAAAGATATAAAGAATAAAAAAAATGAAATAACCGTCTCTTTCAATTTGGATGTAAGGTTTTATTGAATAAATCTATTTCTATTATGTCACAGACTTTTTTCTCTGAGGGTGCGAAAGTGTAATTACAAATATTTGAATATATTATTAGTAAATAAATATTTGAGAAGAAAATATTTTTTTTTACAAAAAAATGTTTTGAGTGAGCCTTGTTGCACATTGAAACTGCACTAGTCTTCAAAAGCTAGTTTAAGATTCAAGATGTTTGGAAACTGTTACAAGGTGTATTTCTAATGGCTAACAGAACAAAATGGTTACTCAGATGGAATACTGAGCTGCGATTTGTCGGTGGGTGGGGGAAGTCACGCCTTCTTTCAACACTAGGTGGAGCTAAATGTTGACTGTATTTGGTTCAAGAATTCACCACTAGATAGTGGCACCAACAGGGTTCCAAACTTGAAATGGCTGCCGGTCAGCTGATATTGGAATACTGTGCTGTGATTGGTCGGTGGGAGGGAGATAGTCACGCCTTCTTTCAACACTAGGCGGAGCAAAATGGTGACTGTACTTAGTTCAAGAACTCACCGCTAGATAGTGGCACCAAAAGGGTTCCAAACTTGAAACGACTGCTGGTCAGCTGATAAGTAGATACTGCGTTGTGATTGGTCGGTTGGAAGGGGATAGTCACGCCTTCTTTCAACACTGGGTGGAGCTAATAATGGTGACTGTATTTAGTTCAAGAAATCTAATCTATAAAATAAGTAACTTAAGCATTATCGATTACTAAAATATCTTACTGTGAGTCATTTTCATGAATCTTATAAAATTAATTATCATCCTAAGTGATCTCATAATTCTCTCAAAAATATCATAAGGTGTAACTCTTGTGTTTCTAAGGGTACGCGCAGACAGAGAGCGGTTAGGCGTTCCGAGTTCTGCGTCCTGAGTTCTGCTTCCTTTGTAAAACCTACTAACTAACGTGACAGCGCACACTGGTCTGACCGCTGGTAGTGTGCGCTGTCACGTTAGTTAGTAGGTATTACAAAGAACGCAGAACTCAGGACGTGGAACTCGGAACGCCTGACCGCTCTCTGTCTGCGCGTACCCTAAATGCTTGTCATTAGTTAATTAATCTTTCGCTTCTCAAATCGCTTTTGCTTTATAACATGGCAATGAACAATAAAAAAAAACACAAGAAGAAAATAAATGAAAATTTATATTGTTCCAAAGACATGTTAATTTTTTATTCAACGTAGATGATTAGCTATGTGTTCAAGATGATTTAAGTGAGAGAAAGGACCGTGCTCAGGAATAAAATTGGAAATATGTGGATGTCCAGTGTGAGAATCGATAAAGGCATCGTGAGGATTGAAAGGTCGATGATCGAAGTTCAATGGATGATAATTATGGGCTACTTCTGGATGTAGATGATGATCGAAGACGTTTGGCAAAGGATTGAAGTGCTGGGGATGAAGTGCAGCTGGATGAAATAGTTGAGGATGATCTGCTACTCTTGATTGTAAAAGAACATTGTGTGATGGCTGCACGGGGTGGAAGAGAGGGCTGGATGGAAAAGCAGGATGTGGGTCATTTGTGATATGGTGGTTTGGGAAGTGGTTGGGAAGATGTTGTACGACTGCTACTGGTATTTGGCTAGTTGACACAGTATGATGTTCATTTGTGATCTGGTGGTTTGGAAAATTAATTGGAAGATGTTGATCAGCTGCTGATGGAATTTGGCTGGATGGCACAGTGTGATGTTGTTCATTTGTGATCTGGTGGTTTGGAAAATGATTTTCAAGATGTTGATCGGCTGCTGATGGAATTTGGCTGGATGGCACAGCATGATGTTGTTCATTTGTGATCTGGTGATTTGGAAAATGATTTGGAAGATGCTGTTCGGCTGCTACTGGTATGTGGCTGGATGGCACGGCATGATATCGATCATTTGTAATCTGGTGGTTTTGGAAATAATTGGGAAGATGTTGTCCGGCTACTGCTGGTATTTGGTTGTTGTGAGGGTGTGTTTGCACCGTTGATTCTCGACTAGCTACCGTGGTTGTGGCTCCTCCAGGTTTGCTCGCTTGGTTGGTAGCCACGACATGTGGTTTAGTGAAGAAAGCTGACGAAATCTCAGCTGAGAACAAAATCCAAGCCAAGTAGAAAATTATCTGAAAACAATGAAAATAGCAGGAAGTCTATTGTTGTTACAAAAAGTCTGTATTAAAGATACTGTATAATCACAGTATGGCCGTTGGTGTGAAAGGGTCCATAAAAGTGTGTTGGAACACTTTTTTCCCCACCACCGCCATACTTTTGCCAAAATTTTGCATTTTTAATAAGGGGTTAAAGGTAAACTTGAACCCATTTACTCATTTGTGAAACTTCCTTTTAGAGAAACTACATTACAAAAAAGCTTCTCTAGCATGAAAATAGTCTCTCTACTTTTGACATTGATTTGAAAACAAAAAATGATATTAAACTCAAACAATTAGTGTTTCATTGATATTTATTATGATTTAAGTATCTTCTGAATGCAAATCTCGAGGGAGTTTGAAAAAGTACGATGAATTTGACCGAGCGAACCAATTAAAAGTGTGACTTTCAATGGCCACACTGTTTTATACAGGCTCTGTGGTCTGTGTTAGTGAGAACGTGACTTAGGATACTAGCTCTCAAGCTCTCAATTATTCCATGTATTCTAATATTAGTGCAAAGAATCAACTGAAGAATTCAACGATATGAATACGAGATGCAATTTGATAAATAATACCAGTATCCTCTCCAATACCATTGCCTCCATTCAAGGATGAGTCCAAAAGGGTTCGTATTCTGGTGAGAACCCATCTTTTTAACTCTGTGCTCACTCACTTCTTATTCTAAGTTACATTGGATGGAAAATAAATGTTTCAATAAATTATATTAAGGATGAGTTTAAAAGGGTTCAACTAATCCAAGTCAACTACAAACTCTGTAAATGGATATGGTTTCCATTCATTATCTACTTATTATTTTATATGATAATCTCTATCTATCATTATTTGAAAATTTAATAGTTTCTATATTTATTATGGATTCAAAACTTTCCACTGATTTTATTAATCTCCAATTTCATTGTATGGTTATACTAACTTTACTAAAAAAAGATCTAGAATTCTAGGAACAATGATCGATCATAATGCTTTGTCGACATAAATTGGAATTTGGAGAGTAATACTATTCCGAGAATATTAATATTCGAACTCAATTTTGCCATGTCTTGGCTAGGACTATGCTTTCTGTCACTCACAGCTACTGAGGCGACAGTGAAATACTCTCAATCTGTCTCAGAGACATGTTCGGGTGTACGATTTATGATAGAGAGGTTTCTGTGCTGCAACCATGCAATAATATTCCATAGTATGTTTTAAGCGTATTTAAGGCAGGGAAAAAAGCTAAAAAGCTGTAAAATATGCAGTGCGTCAATGATTTTACAGCATTTTAAAAATAGAAGAGCTTCCTCATCTTGACGGAAAAGGTCTACGTTTCACTAGATATTCAAGAAACAAGGGACAAGGAGCTTCTAAATCAAAGAGTAATGATTCGGAGAGAAAATAACTCTATTCATGTCTATAATAGAGATACTTATTTCAACCTCGATATTTGATTCTGTGATAAAAAAAGAATATTTTCTTTAAAAATGACAAATGAACGTTTCGTTAAAAATTATTGTCGAGAGCTCAAACAGTAAAACTAAGGAGTGGAAAAAACTTATTATTTTATAACTTAATTTACTCATCGATAGAAATCAAAGGAGTTCAATACACAAGAATGCTGCGTCATTGGCTCGCACTACACAGCCAAGGAAACAAGGAAAGACTTCTATCTCTCGCTATAATTTTGAATGTATTATTCCTTGAAGTAAATTTTGAGTATTATGATAATTTAGTACTAATTGTTTGTAAGCATTTGATTCAAGAGTAGAGAAAATATTCAATGAATAAAACTGAGAATATTGTTTTCTCTCGATACAGTAATGCGCTAATAATTGTCATGAGAGTTTTGGGAATGGAGTTGAGTTAAATGCCAACTTTTGGGTATCAACCTGTACAATCTGTGAATCTTCCTACCTCAATCGTTCACCTGTACATAAAATTTTGCCTGAATTGTACTATATAATCTATAATTATAATTGACTTTAATCTTCTGTTGTGCTAAGCTTCAGTTATTTCAAATTAATTCACAATTGACAATCTTAGCTCATAAACTTCTCACTTAGAGCTATTGTTTTGATATGATACTCTTAAGTGCAGCAATAAATATGATGAGAATATCTCATCAGTGGAATGGTTTTGATAGATCACCGTAGAGACCGGGACTTGGCCAATCAGTGCAACCAGGCCCCTTAAACCAAGTGAACCGACCAGTTGATTGCCTGAAAGCAAAGTTAACCCCATATATAGAGGTATATATTGTATACTGTATATACACTTATACAGCCCTGTATATTGTAGGCAGGGCTCTCAGCCAAATTATTGTAGGAGTTCAATTACAATTTTAGATCCTAAAATTGTTTTTATTACTCTTTGCTGAACAAAGTTCATCATTATACTTCATACAATCGATAACATCGAAATCGACAAGAAAATTTCATTCCACAAGATAGAATTAATAAAAATCTTTTAAATTGCAAGTTCCTAGGGAAATATGAGATTAAAATGAAAATAATTGTTAAAAAAACGTGGTAAAATAATCCTTTGTTTGTCAGGGATCAGGATTACAAGCAAAAATAAAATGAGCGTTTGTAAAAATCCCTTGTCATGAATAATGTTAAAATAAAAGAGATCATCCTATAATATTATGATTTATGAATATCCTAAGTTTATGAATCGCAAGTACGGATGCTTTATAATACAAAAGGAGCTTATTGGAAGTTGAAAGCTCAAAGTTCCGAGCGTGGGCTGGCTACTTGAATACCACAAAAGAGCTCAACTTATTGTTGTAAAGTTCTCAGAGGTACGCATGTTTTCATGTGGGAGGAAATATCTTTAGAATAAAATGCACATTATTCGGATCAAATCTCAGACTTTCTGATTATAAAATGTTTGCTATACCGTGGATAGTAAGAATTTGTTATTGAGTTCAAAATAAAGGAAAACGTTATTCATAAAAATTTCTCATCTTATCAATCAATCAAATCTCTATAAATCCAGCGAAACAACCCTCAATCTAGAACTCAGTTTTGAATGTATTTAGAGATAAATTAATTAAAAGAGTTGAGTTTCAAGCTAAACCATCTGTGAGATGAAATGATAGCTATTAAACACAATAATACTGTATAATAATCCGATTGATTTTGAGAGGAACAAATAAAAGTGGATATCACTTGTTAAGCTTCATTCAATTCATTTATTGATACAAGCACTAATCATTTTATTAAAATCAAATTATTGGGGTGGAAACAACAGGCTCAGCCAAAAACTGGTTCACCATAAGTCAAGCGTGAGTTTAATAAATGAGCTTTTCTTAAATATACTTCAATTTTTATTCGAAACTCAATCCTGTTGTTGGAAATATCTAGTAATCGATCGTACCATATTTCTGAAATACCATTTACTGAAATACCATTCGATTTATCAAATACATTTTCTGAAATACCATATATTTCTGAAATACCGACTGACACCATATTTCAAGAAATTACAAATTATGAAATCGATGATTATAAGAATAATTAGTTATAAAAATTAATCTTACCTTGCTCCACATCTTGTCACAGACTGAATACAATTAATATTAAAGTACAACCCATATTTTCGTTGTATTTATAGAAAGTTGTTCTGAGTTGGATGTTGATGGGGAGAGGGCATGCATGCATGTTCATGTGTGTCTTGTATGCCCTGTTTGTGTTTCCCACAGAGAGGAGGAGCTCTGCATCAAGCACCGCAAACCACAGCCGAATACCAGGAGAGTATAAATTACTCACAGCGTTGCAAAATTGCACTTCTTGTACTCGTGTCAGAACAGATAGTTTTAGCAAAAGTTGAATAGGGCAACTTCCACTTCTTGCCAATTATGGAGATACTGACAAATTTCAACCGCATAACTTAAAATTTATGCGATGATATCCAAGGAATCAACGATAATAATAACCTTTATCGTAGACGTATGTTTGTGATACGAATGTAGAGATTGGAGATTTATCTTTTAGATAAAGTTGGTAGTAGTAAAGTGAATACTTAATAAGGTTAGAGCTGATATCAATAATTTCTTAAAATAATAACATGATGTATAGAGTATAGGCGTTCAAAAAATTTAAAGAGTTCCGGCAAGGGCGTAGCTAGGATTTTATTTTGAGGGGTGCTGAAATAGGCAGGAAGGTTATAAGGATGTAATAGTTTCATGGGATAAAAAAGCGAACAAGAGACAAAATTACAACAAATGTCAATTTCGGGGGGTGCTGAAGCCCTTTCAGCACCCCCCCTGGCTACGCCCCTAAGCCCTTGAGTTCCGGCAAGTGTTGATCAAAAATATATAGAACTAGAAAGACATTGTACTTTACTCGGGAATTGAACTTCTAAGAAAATGACGTTCATGAGATTCATCAACAGAAATCTTATTAAATTCTAGAATCTCTGTAAGATTTCCATGAAAGATATATTTTAAATATATATATATATATTTTAATTTTGCATAGCACAATACTCCTCACTTTCCAGTTTACTATCAAACAACATGATAATAATAATCAATTGATGAGCTTGATGAAATTTGTAAAATAAGTAGCTTAATCGAGATGTAATAAATTATCAAGATTCATAGCTGGAAGAAATATAATTGAAAGCTATTGTCTTTCTGATTCGATAATAGAAGAAATTAATCCTGAAAAAAGAAAATGATTCAACTCCAAAATTTGACACTCAATTATGCTTCATGCAATCATGCATGTTCAAGAATTATGTTCAAGTTCAAAGAATTTTGGTTGTTTGAAGCTCGGCTATTAAAATTTGCAGTTGTTGGTAAAATAATCGATACAGTTGATGAAGTCTAGTCTTATTGATCTTTTCCAAAGTTAAATTACTACAAAAGTTCTTCTTTAGAGCTGAAATGCATATTTTGTGCATGCATTATTAAGAGAGTACTGAAGTACTCTCAATAATTCATGTTAAATGAAGTACTCTATTTAACATTAGATAACTCACAATTATTATATCATCAGTATATTTTTGCTTTACATCTACTCATGGCATAATTTATAAGCTAATGTAAATTTGACGAATGAATAGTTGTATATTTACAATTGTAATTTAGTTGTATGAATTCTAGAATTTAAGCCGTCATATTTGTTATCTACATGAATAAAGTAATTTGTCTAAATCTAACATTATTGTTCTTGTTAGTGATTCCTAAATATTAATGTGAATTTCTCTGTGTGCTTGATTTGAGTAGATGCTATTGTTGATACAATGGAACAATGCATCTCATACCAGAAACTTGATTAAGGAGTTCACCATTCAAGGAATCATTTAATAGTCTGTGATTCAAGAGAACTTGAACTTCTCTATTCGAATATCAGATGCACCCTTACATTTTACATTATTCCAGTCAATCATGGGTTTTGCTTGATACTCGATCATCTCTAACTAGTAATAACCACTTTTTAATGATGCTTGCTATGAGAGCCCTTCTCAATTAAACTGCAATAGCTCCAATTACCTATAGTGAAATCAATTTTGAAGCTTCATGATAATTGGGCTTATGATATTGTTCAGATAAATTTCACTTCTGGAACACAAGCTGCCCTCTGCTATGCTCCAGTTACTGTTGGGTTATGATTATACTGGGTGGCGCAAAAAGAACGGATGGATTTGAGTAGGATAGTATCAGTGGATTAGAGCTGTCTGTGACCGCAGAGCGACACCATTTTGTAGGTTAAAGTATCCAGTTTTAGTATCAATGGCGCAATTGACCTTGCAAAATCGCGTATTTGCTGTTGAACAATATTTCCAATAGAATGAATCTGCAATCTTCGTTCAACGGAGCTTCAGCTGAAAGTTTCAAGTCGAGCTTATTGGCATGAGATTCTTCTTTACTTGAAATTCAAGTTTACTATCGTAAATATCGTAAACATTAAAGATTTGAATACTGCAATACATGAATGAATTGCTGCTGTATCAAACGTTAAGGACCAATTTGAGGCTTTTAATAAGCATTAACGCATTAATCTCTCCTATGTAATTTTTGAAATATACTCAAGTTTTTTGGAGTTTTTCATACAAATTCTCAAATTGGGTTATTTATTTTGTATTTTGGTGTCAGAAAGATAAATGTATGATTCAAATAAACTTTCTTATAACACTTTGAAAAACATCCGTTCGTTATGCGCCACCCTGTATTATCACAGTGTAATTTTAATTTCTTACATATCTTTCACCGGAATTGGTCGAGTTCGCATAATAAGAAAAGTAACTTTATTTTATCAGTGCTAATAATATACTTTTATAAGAGCTAAATATATACCGTACTTAAAAAATATGAGTACAGGATAAAATAATCGTAACGCGAAAGAGAAAGAGGAAAAGAAAGAGAAAGAGGAAGAGGAATAGAAATGGAAATAGGAAGAGAAAGAGAATGAGGAAGAGATTGATTGATCGATTTATTTTTATCTTGCCAGGGTTGAAAACATTTCTGGTTCTCTCCGACACCAGGTCAACAAAATTACGTAGCATAGTAACATATCATAATAGCATAATAACACCGAAAAGAGAGAGAGAGTTTCCAATGTGCATGTGTGAAAGAGATTTACCAATATGAAAAACAAAGAATTCGTGATGAATGGATGGAGAGTACCACTGTACTAATTTCATTAGTCTAGTTGTGGCGAGAGTGCACGTTGAGTGATAGTAAATGGCGGGAGGTTGGAAGGGGGGAAAGTGGAGCGATTTCATAATTAGCCACCCGATGACATAATAAGTGGGTGGTGGTGAAACCAAGAGTGAGTCCTCCCTATCAGCTTTCCTCCGAGACGTTGCTCTCTGCTCCGAACGCAAAGAGAGCTCTTCATTAACAGGAGACCGCACACTCACTATCTCTCTCTCTCCTTACTCTCGTTTCCTTTTGGATTTTCCTCTCTCTCACCTCCGCGCGTCACCAACCACCACATTTCCTTTTAGTAGAGGTAATTCGATTCTGAGCTACCGAAACTAGTTGAATGCCTACATCGCATTCCCGCTTCTTCAATTCGATTTCTGTGGTTAGCTGGTTCAATCATTCATTACACCATGACACTGATTCAATCATACACATGAAAGTTGTGAGAGAACTTCTAGAACCTCTTAAAATGCAAAGAGCCTCCTGAAACGTCAAGGTTCTCTTTAAACCTCTAGAACTTCTTTAAGCGTCTTGAAAATTTAAAAACGTCTATGAACCTCTCCGAACGCCTGGAAAATTCTTGAAACATCTAAAATGTCTAGAAAAATTCTACAAGACAGGAGAAAATGATCTTGTATTAACTTGAATTGTTCGATTATTTTATTTAATTTTCCATCCGAGAGCTTGAACTTTATATGAACCCTAATTGGCAAATGAATATTTTTTCTAGGGTGATGCCCACATGAGCTCTATGCTTGTGCTTGGGTAATGAGAGGGGTGATTGTGATAGATGACGACTGTTTTAAGGCAGTAGGGACCGACGGCTTTTCGTCTCCTCCGAAAGACGGGAGTGGCCGTTTTCATTGTCAAAATCCGTTCCTCAAACTGTATTCGAACCAGGTTCTTCGGATTATCAGACTGGCGCTTATCGCCCTCGGCTACGGACCACTCCAATATTTAATAACTGCTAATATGTGTCGAGTGTCGTGTAGTTGTATTTGGTATATGTGTAGGCTGAGTAATAAATACCTTTCTGGGATTGGTTTCACATCACATTTCTCAATGATTCAATCTTTCAATTATTTTCTAATCAGTCGGAAATTCGTTGAACGAATCGAGTTGAACCATCATATTTGAATTATCTCTTTGTAATCAGATTATAATATCCCCTTATTGAGGCTTCTCTTAATTTTCTCATAATTCAATCAATTCATGATCATAATATTAATATTCATAATCATAATGATGAGGATACAGTGTCACATATTGGATTTTGAAGTTATGACAGTAGCAATCTAATTTTTCGTCTGAATTCCATGAATCCAACTCGTTATAATGGTATACTATTGTATATATTATTATACAGGGTGATCCAAAAAGAATACCACAACTTTGAAAATGTGTATTCAGCGAAAAAAAACATAATATAAACGTCTGTTATACATCATTACAAAGCGTATTTAAAGAAGTTTTTTCACTCACAAAGAAGTTCATAGATGTTCAATATATGACCCCCCCCCCCCGGCACACGACTAATATCAACCCGATAGGTACTCAAACTCGTTCCACACTCTCTGTCGCATATCAGGCGTTACAGTTTGGTAAGCTGCTGTCATTTCTTGTTTCAAATCATCAATATCCATCCACCATTTATGATTTGAAACAAGAAATAACAGCAGCTTACCTAACTGTTACGCCTGATATGCTACAGAGAGTGTGGAACGAGTTTGAGGGATGTTTTGGGTTGATATTGCTCGAGTGTCTGGAGGGTGTCATATTGAACATCTCTGAACTTATTGTGAGTGAAAAAAACTTCTTTAAATACTCTTTGTAATGAAGTATAACAGACGGTTCTTTTGTGTTTCATTCATTAAATACACATTTTTAAAGTTGTGGTATTCTTTTTGAATCACTCTGTATATTATATATACTTATATATACTATATATGTATATAGAGTGTATATTTTATTGAAATACTGCAAAACCTTGAATGGTTATGTGAATGAGATGGTTCACTGCTTTCTCAGAACTTCGATTTCCGGATGAAGGATCAGAAAGGATTACTCCTGATACGCCAATAGAATATTACAGCAAAATACTCAAGCTTGCACCTCGACATTTTATTGACCAGTATCGTACAACATTATTGGATGTTAGAATGCTGTGGTATCCTTATTCTTTTGGAGCTAAAGGTGGAAGTGGATATCCATTGACGTGCAAATGCTGCACACACAAAGAATGGCTGAAGCTATGGTAAGTGTGAAGGGTGGATAAAGCCACGATCCAGCCGTGGAACATCTTTGAGAGCGGAAATTGAATAACACTCGGACGTGAGAGTGTAGCATGATGGATGGGAACATATGATGGGCTAACAAATCGACTGGTATAGCAGCTTCATTCGAATTTTGGGTTCATCATATCCTGCTCATACGTATCAAAGGGATTCTACTGAATACAGGGCCTCACAGCCCAGAGAATTCAAATGGGCGTTCCTGATAAACAACTACAGAGGAAAAAAATGAATATGGGAAATTTTCTAATAAATTCTAGAAATTGCTATGGGATACTTCTAGTAGGAGAAAATGAGAAATCAAAACAATTTCTACAAATAAACATGATTAATCATGTTTATCAATAAACTTGATAACAGGCTTTTTGCATTTGATTCATCATGGTTTATTGCCAAAAGAAAAATACAATAAAAAATAATGTTAAATAACCAACAAGCAGAAGGGAAATCCTTGGGCTTGGAGGGAGCATATAGTTCAGTTAGTTTATAAATAACCATTTGTCAATTGACCAGAATAATAGAGCTGTTTTTGTTTTATCATATTCTCCCATTCTTACCATTATCAAGCGCCGGTCTGATAAATCCAAAGGTTCTTGGATCAATCCCAGTTGACAGAATGGATTTTGGCCACAAAACGGCCACTCCCGACTGCCTGAAAAGTAGTCGTCATCTCTCATCATCACCAAGCACAAGCCTAAGAGCTCATGTGGGCAACACCCTCAGAAAAAAATTATGGATAGACTCACCCGATTTCTTCAGCAATATCATTGGTTCATGAAGTAGCTACACTGTAGTGTTCATATTTGGAAAAAATAAAATTGCAGAAGGAAAAGTATGAATGAGGTTTTCAAAGGACTAAAGAGAGAGACAAAAACAGTGAAGGGGTGTTGAACGAAATTTTGAAACAGGGCACTTGAATTTTAATGGGTCGACACTCTTGTCCTTTGTACGGCGAGAAACCGCCGCCCCAAAACACTCTCACACACTCTCTTTCACATGGATGCACACACACGTTCTCTCTCTCTTTCTCTCTCCTGTCTCTCTGTCCTGTCTCTCTCTCATTCTATCGCTGGTAATATTGTCACAGGTCTCTGCGAGCAGACGACGGTTATGTAATTAGAGTTCGTCTCCTCTTACCTTGCTTTCTCATTTAGAGCAGAGGTAGAGGCCGAAACCTGACCCATATCCTGGCCTTAAGCGTCCGAAAACCATGACTAGGGTCGTTCCAATTTGATGAGGACCCAATATTGAGCCTTTAAACTCTTTTCCTCTCAACTGCTTCCTGCTAACATCAGGATTCAACTCTCGGCTAAACGAAATCTTCATACGGGTACGGATCACCACGTACTGAAATTCAAATACTGCTTTTTCAACCTTTTGGAATTCCAATTCAAGTTCTTCTTATTCAACGTCCATGAACAAATTGGCGATCTCCCGAAAACACAATGCAAGAGCAGGTACAATAATACCATAATATTATCGAAGCTCACAGTATAGTATGTGATTTAAAGTAATGTCCAAATAGATAGTTTGTAAATAAAATGTAGGCTATTATGTAATTAAAGTGATTTAGAGTAGTATGTAAAATTAAGTGCTCCAAGGTATGAGTCAGTGATAAATTATATATATGACGAATTTAAACGTCTTGCAAAGAGAACTAATATTTATGCGTTATCAAAAATGATCATGAGATCATTTTCATCCGATTAGAAAAAATTGAGTAATTTCTTGTGATAAATAGCAGACATCAATGAATCAATGCCCAGAATAGTAACAAATTTTGTTAGATTTTCAGCCTCAATTGACAGATTATCTTATAGAAATATTCATATTCTGCAGTTAGAAATTATTATTATTGTTCTTTAAATTATTGTTAATAATGGAAAATAGTAATTAATTATTCAAATTTTAGTGAATTTACGAGTATGTTTTAAAAATGGAAGCTGTTACTGTACTGAACCTAATAGACACAGGACAGCTAGTTACAGTAGACGGAAGGAAAAATAATAGAAAGAAACTCAATGATGACATGCGTATAATAACTTCCTGAAGATGAAAAATACTTCATTGATCGATTAATTAATACAGAGAGAGTTCAGTTTGCCTAATGTTTTCGGATATGACTGAGCTGATGCTGTCAATTTTGAAGTCTTCGAAAGAACATTGAGCTTTTTTTTCAATTAAAACGTCTCACAAAGTAGTTGGGTTGATATTGATGAGTTTTTTTCAATTTCCTGTCAATCAATGATTTTTCAGCAACATGGGTAGATTCTCAAAAGAGAAGTTTTGAAAGGAACTTGATTAGACTTAGCTTTTGGGCTACGTTCTTTACGATTACATTACTGATCAGTCAATCTCGAAGATATACATGTATTTCTCTCCTCTTTTCATTGAAATTGAAACTCTAAATTTTCGAGTGAATAGACCTGTTAGGAAGATTATTGAAAAATAAGGTGAGCGCCGAAAACTCACAAAGCAAAGTAACTGTCTTGCGATCATAGTGTTACAAACCTATCACAGTTGCAACTGTTTTGTGCTCTCGTATTGGCAATGGATAGTATTGGGGAATCGCATACAAGGAGACTGATTTACATCGAATTTGCAATTGTTATCGCAAAACAATGCTCTTCTATGTGATCAGATTGATTCATGGATATTATCTTATCAATTTAAACAAGAATTATCAATCGGTCGCATTGCTCATTTGATTCATAATTATTGAAGTATTATTTTAAATGAGAACTCATGAAAAATCATGTTAATCTTCTAAGTGCACTCTAGGTATACTGATAAATACGATTACAATAAAATTGAAATGTTCAGTTAGATATATCATAATGCCTGAAACAATATTTGTCCAATAGTTAAAGAGAGTGATGTAGTTGAAGAGACCATCTTCCTTGTCAGAAGTCAGCGTGATCAACTTTTCGACTAGAAAGAGAAAACTGTTCAGTTGATCCAACTAGTTCTACTTATTACCACTCTGTTATAGATAAACAACCGAACAGAGACTGATTGATTTACAGTGAGCCTTAACTAGAGCACAAAATAACCATCTGATGATGACCCTGATTCAGTTATTCTTCAATGCCGAATTTTGAACTCCAACCAAACTGGTTTATATTTGATCCAAACTTTGGTGGAAAGAGTTCACCTTTCTTGGTTAAAGCAGAATAACATTATGATAATCTCAAAACTTGCAAGTTTCAACATATGAAAAACATCAGATAGCCTTCTATAAGGCATCGTTAATGCAGTCTCAGCTATCAAGCCTCTTCAAGATTATGAGTTAATGGAGCTTAAAAACATCGTTTTCAACGAGCTTGAATAATTTATTACCTTTTCAAGCAATGAGTTAGATCTCAAGATTGGGTCCGAGATAATCTTCAGTTCCAAGAACCTTACCATTCTGTTGATTGAAGATACGGGAATCTCTTTGTAACTTGATTACATGCATTAGAGGCTCTCAAGAGAATTCATTCCTTCAATAATGAATATTTGGGATAAAGACTTCAAATCTACTGTATTCAACGTTCTCAAGGGAATTAATTCCCTCAATAATGAATATTTGGGATGAAGACTTCAAATCTACTGTATTAAACAAAGACTTGTTTTATTAATCAACGAAGGATTCACACTATCAATGATTAATTTACCTCCGTATTTGGAATGTCTCATTCTTTCCAGTTTTGAAGGATTTTTTACTCAATTCCGGGATAATTTCTCATCAATTGCAACTGAGCGATTGCAATAAATTAAATATCATCAACGGCATCCAATCATGTTATTTGAAAGATCTGTGATTACATAATTATTGCCAGGTTCTATGATTCCAGTCTTTATCCAATAACAAGTAGTAATGAAAGTTGTGTGGAGGAATAAGTGCTGGTGGAGATAGTAGGCTACCTATTAGTTTGCCAAAGATGCTGATGAGATTCTTTGAGAGTTGAAAATTAGATGCAATTTCCTTTGGGATTTCGTATAAAAGCTTTATCTTCAAAGTGGAGTGATAGACGCTAATGATTTGGTCGATATCACGTTACCTCATTCCATTGCATTTGTTCTTGCCTGATCGCACTGGAGCTTTAATTTCGAAGCCAATCAATCTATTCCCTACTGTATCACCTTTCTCAACATCCCAATAATTGAGTTTTCGAGTTCTGAGACGAAGAGATTCGGTACCAACTGTAAAATATGTTTTTTATTGTTTCCTGGATGTAATTTTTTTAGACAGGCTGTGCTTATGATGTTTCACTTCTTATTTTCAAAATTCTATATCAATTCTCAATTTTGAGATTTCCCTCGTACAGGTTTTGAATAGAATGAATGAACAATGCACGTTCATTTTGTACGTTTTTTATGTGGTAGTGTTATATTTTTGGTTATGACAACTTGGAGGCTTTTCATTCAATATTGTCCATGACTAATCTGGAATCAATTAGCTCACACTTTGTCGTTTTTTCTTCACCCTTCTGTGTAGTGAAAACTTTATAGGAACTAGATCACTTGTCACGGGCCATCTAGTTTTGTGAGAGGGTAGAGATAACATCAAGCTATCATAGTTGAATATCTATTTTTACCACGTGATCTCTCATATTTTTCTCCAAATATATCACCATAACACTGTCTTTCACAGCATAATATCCCTGTCTCCAACATCATCAAGTGTCATGTACATGATTCTCCTGTCAACTGAGATATGAATTTGCAATTCCAGGAAAACATGGAACTATGTTTCATTTCGGAGTAAAAGAAGTCAAAGAAGTGTTATCCGGAATGAAACGAATGGAAAACTTCCCCTTTACTTTGGGAAGCAGCGATTCTATGAGGTCTTCCGAGAAACAAAGACGAGAGCGAATGTTACTGAAAATTATTACGCTTGGCAAACGCTAGCCAAGTCAAATCCTATCTATATTGCGAAGGCTTGTCCTTTTCCTGGAAAATTCAGTATTATTTAATAATAAATTATTTTTCATCCCTCCTGTGTAAAGCTGCTTTGTCTTTGAATTGGTTTCAACCGATTCATATTAATAAAAATTGAGTTTTTGTTATTGGAAAAATATTATCAAATGGTTATAATTGGTAAACATTTTTCGAATGAGTGGAATTAGAAAAACAAGACATTATTATTAAAATTCATGACCTCATGAAGTGAGTGAAGCATTGAATTCTTTCCAGTCGGGTCATCTGGTTTCATTTCTGGTCGGTAATCCAACAAATCACGACTGTGGTGTTTTGTTTGTTGGGGAGGAGAATACGATAGTCGAAAAGTTAGCCTTGGCGTTATAACCGAGCTTAGAGGATTGCGCGAACGATCCGTGTTATTAAAAGCCTTCGCTATCGATCCCGACACTTCAAGAGCTGCAAAAGACGAAGTTCGCTCGTTTTCAAATATGGTGAGGTATTAGATGGAGCTGCCAGCTTCCCCACGCAAACAGTACGTGCTGCAGCAAAATACTTGATCCGCTTTACCAGCAGTGGCAGAAGCAGCAGCAGCAGAGAAGTTAAGAGAAAGACGAGCAGCTGGCTTTAATTAAAGCTGCAAAAGATTTGCCCACCACTCACCTCCAAAGACGACACTTTTCTACGACGCCGTTCTTAAATAAATCAACGTCACGCTTCGTCACTTCATCAACGCTCAAACTGATCAAAAAGGCGCGCGTGAGCCAATTTGAAAAAGAAAACATCTCTGATTTTTATATTTCAGAAATAAAGTGAGGAAGAGTTTGACGAAGGAAAAGAGACGAATTCAGTTCATTCACAGAATTACCGTTAAGGACAAGATTTTTCCATTTCAATGGGGGGACAGCTCTAACAATGCCAAAATATATCCAGAATCAAAACACTAGATCTGAACTATCTATTTCATTCACGTTCAGCAGCCTGAACTGAATTGAAAATCAGAATTTCTCTTAGGAATATTCCAAGTTCCGAACGAGAATTCATCTAGCTAGTAGAGAATTGGATTATACAGAATATTTTTGGATATAAAGTAGGCTAATAATGATTTCTTTCTTAAGTGTTAGCATAGACTAACCAAGTACGGATTATCTCTAGTAATAGTTTGAAGAGATAATAGCGACAATAGACAACATATTTATGCTTGATCATTACATTATATTATACACACTGAAATTGTATTGTAAGGGATTGTCTACTAGGGGCTTGTCTATTATGTAATTGAAATTGAAATTTATCGAGAAAACAGAGTCAATAAAAACATGCAATACATGTCACACGTTACATGTCAATGAAAATACAATGTTTAAACTTAATATAACCTTTGAATAATGTCAATTGTCAATGATATGAATATCTATAATACAAGAATAAAGCAATGAAAAACATTAATGATTATAAAGCGTTCCGAGAATACCTGTGTGGGGCATGCAATAATCTTAAACAGAACTGATACACAAAAAATGATAAAATGGCACTGAGAAATTGTATTTATTTTCACCTCATCTATAATAATAATTAGTCCTTTTCTGAGACCTGCAATGGTGAAACCCTTACTATATATCTCATCAAACAACAAAGGTTATTGCCAGTCTTGATCAGCTTATAAGGAAGGTTGTTCCTGACGACTTCACTGTCTCTACATACATGAAAGACTGGTTGCATAGCTTTATTCCTGCAGTTAAAATTTATTTTTCTTTGTTTTATTCACAGTATTCCTACATTGGCTATCTTTTCAGTGCGAATAATAAATTAAATACTTGGATGCTTTTGTTTTTTGATTGAGCCTTGATAAGCTTTAGCCTTGGTACTAAATTTTTTAATATTTAATGTCCTCACGTGACCTAAAAAGATATATTGATAATAGTAATAAGTTAATTAATTTTTTTTTTGCATTTGTTGATGAACGTTGAATGGATTGCTATCAAGATTATTTTTTACACTTATACTCTTTTGAACTATAAAATATTTTTATTAAATTGAAATGAATAATGTTTTAATCTTACTATTCTAATTTCTCCTTTCTAAAATGTATTGATTAGAAACTAGTGAACAATCTATGCATTTAAAATTTTATACTTGTCAGTAAGTCAAATTGTTTGAGTATATTCCAACTCCTTGATACGGTTTATCTTGACAAAACCTACAAATAGGGGTTCCCCTTGAAAAGAAACTGTCTCATTGGAGAGATCTCTATAATTTGTTTGGTAAGCTGGAGGTGGAAGGTAAATAAGAGAACAATTTCAATTATTCACATTTATTCCACAGAATATAACAATCATTTATCACAAATATATAGATACTCTACAGGTAATGGATTTTCAAATCAGTATAAACACGTATAAAAAGAATACATAATTATTATAATAAACTATCTATCGATAAAATTTGTTAAATTTCAAAGATATTGTTTTATGTCGACGAATCATGTTCAAATCCTTCTATTTCCTAAAGGTCCCTCTCTCAAATTTATTGTTTAGAAACCAACTAGTGAATAATCTATACCTATTTATTGGTTCCTCACTCCTCAACTATAGTCTAATTATAATGTTATATAAATATTTGAGATTATTATAAAATAAAAAAAAAAATGTTTATTTGGTAAGTCGTATTTATTGAGGTTGATAATAAACCAAGTAGTTCCTGAACATACTATTATTGAGTTACTGAAAAGAATATCAAAAGAAATCACTACAATCTTGGTCATATTATACAAACATTATTGTACAAAGTACAGTATATGTGGTTTGCACTACCCAGTTGTACACATTCTTAATGAACATTTTTAGGGTAACTTGGATAACGAATGATGTTATTGTAAAATCAGTCATAATATGAACCTCGAGAAACCAATTTCTTGTTTCAACCATTTTTATGTTGGTTTCTGATTTGAAATGATAAAATAAAACAACTTGAAAGTCATTCAATCACAAATAAACAGGAAATTGAATCAGTACCTATAAGTTGTATTAATATTTTTTCTCGTTAAATTCATTCTGCTCAATGAATTTATGCAATACTCTGCAAGATGTTTTGTTCTAATTTTATAGAGTAAGGCTTTAAAAATATATCTTTTAGATATCTTATACTTCAAAGTAACTACACAGTAAATAGTATATAGCTCATTATATAATAATTGCTATTGCAATATTTACATATTAATAATCTTATACGATTTATACAATATTGGATGAGCATGGATTATATACATAGATTACATTACAATATTTAAAAGATTGATTATTCACATCAACATAAAGAAACGACTGATAAACATATTTTTTATGGAAAGTGTTAAATTATTCAGAAACGTTAATTCATTTATTATTCTTCAATCAAGAACTAATAGGATTTATCCAAAGAACGATAAATAACAACAGCCCAATTGTTACAGAACTAACATTTAGGAACATACATATGCTTATATCATTCATCATAAGAGGTTTGATTTAAACTCTAATGGAATATTTAATATTTTAATGTATTTCATGATATGGTAATTCATATTTTTTTATAAAAATATGAAGTAACAAGGATACCTTATAAAAATAACAATGATTACTCAGCACAAAACTACTTATTCTTGACAAAACTATACTTCTATCCGTAATAATAGTTTGGTGATATGAATGCATTGAATAGTGAAAGTAATTTCTCTTTCACGAAAATCAAAGAGAATAAATTTATGATTTTATGTACATTATGTAGGTCTAGAGATTATGACAAGCATTTTAAATCTCATTAATCATAAAAAACAATGGTAAAGATTTCAACAGTTTCATAGAATCCAATCAATTACACTCTATCGATATTTACAGAGAATATTGGTTACCTAATATACGAAACACCTCTCGTACCATCAATACATAATTATAGATTTTTCCTTGAGTTTGAAAAACAACCTTAAGAAAATCTTGTTCTAATGTGATTTTGTACTACAATAACAATTCATAAAAAATCTGTAAAATACGTTTCATTGTAGCATTTTGTTCTGTCGTGATAATAAATAATTTGACTCATCAATGGTCATTGAATTTTCTTGGAGTACATATAAGAGAGTATTTGGAGATTCAAGAGGTTAAAAACCAGCAATCCACATTTTATAACGAGAAGTTACCACCAAGAGCACAAATCAACACATCAAATATATTCAACACTGTAATAAATTATGTATTAATTATTTTGTAGACACTATAACATTCACATCGATAGTTTCTAAAGCCATGATGCTTGAAACAACAAAATAGCGTTTTGTGACTTCCTCTACAATAAACAACCAAACGCGCACTTGTTAAGTGCTTCAATGACTGATAAAATGAGAAATGGTGAATGAGTGCATAATATTATATTCATTTTTGAAGAATGTATAGCGGTGATTTACATTAAATACATTAGCAGCATGATAGCTTATTTTGATTTAACTTGGAAGTTTAAAGGATAGAATATTACAATACTTAGTTTGAACATTAGAGTTCTAATACTCTCGCAAGTTTCAAACTTTTATTTCAATTTTCCTTCATACTAGTACTACTTTTCAAATGAAATTACTGAAACCATTAATTCATTCATTCAGTATTGATATGAACCTTAATTTGAGCAGTTTCACTCTATACTATAATACCTTCAACTTCATAATAATCAAACGTTATTATTGTATTTGATTCGATTATTTATGAAAATTACATTATTTACACCATACATTATAGAATATTCAATCAATAAGAACTTTTGGCACCGTTGAATAGGAAATAATAAATTTTATTATCAATTAAGTTACTATGCATTGTAAAGGTTCCTTTACCAATAATATTGTTCATAACAAATAATAATAAAATATTTTTCAAATTTACAATTCGATTGAAAACTGAGTACATTGCAAAATTTATTCATATATTACTGTATTTGACGGGAACGCAGAGATTTGAATAATGAATCAAAACTTTCATTTTTAAGCATCCAAATGTCTAGTACCGTTACTATAAAAATATACCACAATTTATTAGCACTCTTAATGAAAGTTACAACAAGTTATGAATGTAAGTACAACTACAACAATTATTGTAATATTTTATACCTACTGCCTAGGCTTTACATACAAAAATATCAAGAGTAAAAAATAAATTAATATTTCATACATGCTTCTAGGGTATTCATCTTGCCCTCATAATTAATAATATTTTTTATTATTCTTGAGTAAAAACGTGTTTGGAATGTCATATTATTAATACATAGTGATGGATCATCACACTATGTGAATATTCGTAGTGGATAACATAAATGTTTCTTCTATTTACATTATTCACAAACTAGAACAATTTACTGTATCTTAATAATTAGTTACTTATATTTTATTAAATGTACAAATTTCTTAACCAGTCTAAGTTGCATTGTAATTCATAGAATAATAAATGCTCAGATACTTAATTTCAATTCAATACCAATGCATAACAACTTCAAATGCATAATATTCTTATTTGAAAAATTTACACTGATATTTATACACAGGAATATGAATTGCAACATATTACACAGTACGTGATAGCATACAATTCATTAACATGCATAATTTACAATTTAAAGCTTCACCGAAAGATCTACATGATCATCAATTACATAAAATTAAATCTATTTAAAAAAAAAACTTTCAAATGAACAGATTATTCTTGTGCGTATTGAAGGTTATTTGCACGAGCTGGATTTTACAAATAAATTGTTTTATTTATTCTATATTTAATATTCACTTGTGCATTAAAATTCGTAGGCTACTTGTTTGTTATTGAAGTATTTCCCTCATGGGGTGATATTTGCGCTATCTTATTGTAAATATTCACCTGGCAGGCTCATAAGAGCAAGCTAGAGAAGTGTGTGGTTATTATTTATATTGCACCCCATGCAATTTCAGGTTATTGGTATGCAATTGCGGAGTTACAAAAGTCATTGCCAAAAGTTTCTATGAGAATGCGTCACCAAGCAATCGTTTGGTTTTGCAACTGCATCCCTTGAAGTGACTTTTGTAACTGAACATTTGCGTTGGAAGAAATTGTACGAAGGAATATGAGCGAAATAAGAAACTCTGTTTGAGAATCACCATTCAATCATAATACAATATTTTTCATAGAATTATCGATTTCGTATATTTCGATAATAAAGACTGTTTATTTTATTTTTAAGTGATTGATCAACACTCTTGGTCTAAGATTCATCTAAATAAATGATGGTTGCTCAATATGAACTATTTTTCTTCAAGACTAGTGAAACAATAGATTTGAAATACATTTCAGATAATATTATTTACAAATAATATCACAAACAAAGAACCCATCAAATTATTATGCTCCCAGCATCCTCACATGTGATGAAATAAGTTGTTGGGGAAGTTACGCTGGAAATTTGAGAGGGAAAATAGAGTGTGAGTACATGAGGTGAATTGAACGCGAGAGAAAAGTCATGATGAAAGTCAAGTTCACTCAAAACTCAACTCACACCAACACTTCCCCATTTAGCTGAGTGGGTGAATGAGAAAAATCTGCTTTTCTTCGCCGAGTCGTCGTTCTTATTTTGAATAGAGAGTCAAAATTACTTTTTAAAGGTAAAATATTCTCATTTATAATAATTTATACTTCAAATGGTTCAGGTGCTCGTAATTCCATTCAAAGTTTACCAAACTGTAGAAAAATTGACCATTGCTCCTTTACCCCATTATCCAACATCTTTTGCATTCGAATATTCCTATTCTATTACTGAAACATTTTCAGTTAGGATTTTTATATTATAATCTCCTGTTATCTGCATCTATTGTGTTGTCTTGCACCGTTAAGATTTGGGGTTTTCAAGATTTCAAATATTGTTATTGAAAAGCTATTAACATTTGAAATAAGTAGCTGAGAAATCATAAAACGGGAACCAATTTCTTGAGATCAGTTTCTTCACAGTTTTGGGCAATAAGTCAGTAGCTATTACTACAAAGTTGTATTGCATCCAAGTTCAGTACGCTCTATTCCTTAATTCACTTCAATTGCCAGTTATTGAGTCTGCGGAAGTTCGTACTCTCAAATGTAATTAACTCTTACAAACGTAAATGCCTTGGCAAAGTTAGCCTTTCCATCAACTTACTTTTCCCCATCTGTATTTGCCTTCAAGTGCTTCGCGTAATTACTTCACAAAGCCTCTAAAATTATTGTCCCAAAACTTAAAACTTAGTTAACTGGGCACACCAGATCCCAAAGGAAGTAGTTAGTGTGATCTTTAATTACTTTGGGAATAGCTTCTGCAAGCAATAGAGGAGCTATGAAGTAACAGTGTTCCACTTGAACTCTTCGTTCTAAATTTTGGTTTTCCTCGAATAGACGAAATATCAATATGGTAACGTTTATGTTTGTGCAACGGACTCTAAGAATGAATCCTATGAGACGCATATTAATTGTATATAGGGAATGGGAGGCTTTTGGAGCTTTTAGCGTTTGAAATCGAGTTGAATTCAATATTTAATACTCAAAAGCAAACTGTTCACGTCTCTTCGTGTGTATTTAAACCTTTTGCAACAAAACCAATTTATTGGATTCTCGGGTTCAAGAATACAGTTCGAGTCTGTCAGTTGTGTATGAAAATTTCCTGATGACAGTGATTATGCATTTCAACTTCTTTCGAATATTCTTTTTATTGGTCAATGAAGATCAATGAGATAAATAAAGTTCGTGACTCTACTTAGTTTTCCAAGTGAAAGGCCTACGCAAGACATTATTATTCAAGTCTATTACTTTATTTAATGATATTGAAACTTGAATAATTCTCCCATTAGAGTAAATAGTTGTGCAAACTGGGATTATCATCGATTTCCATTGTTTTCCATTATCTCATACATCCATATTTAAATAAATAACTATAACAGTAAGCACCAATGTCTCAAAATATCATACTGCACCATCATATATTATCCAAATATCTAGGCTTCTTGATTCCAGTGATATTAATCCTATATTATATTGACATTTACAAGATCAATGGTGGTCAGACCCATACTTACGTTCCATTTGGTAACAAATATTGTCCCCTGACGCAAGCAGCTACTTCAGTAAAGCAAAACTATCCTTGGTATGATAGATTTTTAGTCTCTTCAGATCCAACAAAACTTTCCACAAATCCCATACTATCAACACTGACTCTATCACCCCTTCATTGAAGAATAACATTGGCTATTTTGGTCAAGTTGAAAATAATGTGACAGTCATTTAGATACAAAAAGCCTATATGACCCTAGATATTTGGAAGGAAGAGGAATACCAGCAATTATTATTGTCCTACAAATAACATGCGTTGGGTATGCAAGCTCCGCTCATAGCAATTTTTTTTTATTAAGCAGCGCATTTAGAGGTCAAGATTTCAGCTCCGACCACTACAGTCATCAGCAGGTACAGCATTATTACGTATATGATTTTAATCGTTCCTTCAACGTTGTCGTAAGAAGATAGGGATGTTTTAGAGCCACACTACACCAACATTAGCACCTGATGTCTGGAAAGAAGTGAAGTATCAGCAATTTACAACAATTATCAGCAAGGTACTTTATCCTCAAGAATTATTTTCCCACAAATACTCAGCTTTGGATATTCAAGCTCCACTCATAGTAAGGTTTTTTCTGCCCCCGCAGGGGGGCAGAATTTATTCTGTCCGGGGTGTGGCAATCCTCCGGGTTCCTGATGCAAGTGGTAGATGTAGGCTGGTTGGCAACTAACACCGTTGCGTCCCAGCTTAAGTAGGGTGTTCAAGTAGGAACACCTGAAGCATCAACTGCGCAAGCCAAGCCAACATATGGTGGAACAGCATACGCCGACGGCTGCATGGTCAGGGGAGTGCCTGACATAGAGTATGCGAACTCTGGATACCAGGCGACCTCCAGTTTCAAGAAGCCTTCCCTGGGTGAACGCGGAGCTCTGCCCAGGGTGACTGAATAAGTCTCCAGCTACTCGTGGGAATCTTAAGGATACCAATTAAGAGTAAAAGAGGCTGAACAGCCTCAAACATCTAACGAGGATGGGGGATCTCCCCCAAACTCTACCGACCTGGAACAGGTTTCAGAGTTATTGCTGACTCAAACCTGCCGGGAAACGGTACATGTAGAGGAAGGCACTACAACTGAAGATTCCGCAATGGAATCTGAGGAGTGTGCAGACCCATCCCTGATAGAAGTTGAACAGCTTCGGAAGGGTGGGTCCATAGCTGATGGTCTGGACGAAGATGTCTCAAAGCAGCTTCGGTTGAGCTCCAGACTAGGAAACAGAATCAGCAGCACATTTGCTGCTGGAATGTCCAGCACTCTTGCAAATGAGGAGGAGACTTCTTGGAAAGGCAACCCTCCTACCAGAGGAGGCAAGAGAACTGGACTTCAAGGCCCTGAGTAAATTCTGCTCTGGCCTTGGATTATGGAACATGGCATAAGCCAAAGAGGGGATGCCACAAAAGATCGAATAGCGGTCGCGGTGGCTAAGGGTTACAAAGCCCAACCCAATTGTTAAAAAAAAAAAAAAAAAAGGTTTTTTATTAAAAAAATTCCTTCCCCGGGTTATGAGCTCCAAACAGTAGAATCGGCACAAGATAGAGAACATTATACGATTTAGATCGTTCACTCAATGTCAAAGTATTTATATTCTAGACTCTAGAGGATGAATGGGAGATGTCCAGCGCACAGTCATCACTATTATATGATTCTCAAAGTTCATTCAACGTAACACAATAGTTTGAATAGAGTTTATGAATATAGATGACCGCAGCCACACTTACACTGGCATCGGTAGCCGCCTCAAGTGAACAACGGCGTATTAATGTCACCCAGATCCAGCCGCAGAGAGGCCCGCATCTGTTTGACGCGAGTGCGACGCGAGTCGGAGTGGCGTTCAGAAGCGGAACGGCGTTGCGTGCGCGTCGAGCGGCGTGTGGAGGTGCGGGGCGGCGGCGTCGACCTCGTCTCAGACGTCCGATGCGCGACTGTCGGACTGCGAGAGCAGGTGGGATCAGGAACTATGCAGGTAGACGCTGGCGTTGGGCGAGCGCACACTGGACACTCGCGAGCTGCTCGCTTGCGAGTGCACCGACGCGATGCTTTCGCGCTCTCTGATGCTGGCCGTCGCTGACGGACCCGAGCGTCGCGGCGCCCCAGGCACCGGCACCGTTGTCACCGCTTGCAGTCGTCGGCGATGGTGTTCGGCTTCCTCCTGCTCGTTGCGACGCTCCTGGCGGTTGCTCAGCCGAAAGTAGCCGCGTAGTCTCTCCTTTGTCGACCTGCAAATTAATACAGTAATGATACATATTGTTGAATTGTGAACGTATGTTTGAATTTGTAAACAATTTTTATTCAATAGAAGACATTTTTGAATGCCATATACTATCTCGCTCCTCACCCACAGGCATTTGCTAATGTTGGAAGACTTCTTCGAATCACTTACGTATTTTTGTTGTACAGATTTTACACTGTATTTGAAGGAGAATAAACATTTATTCCATTTCATTAATTTATTCACACACAATTTTCCAAAAACAATACGATAATACAACATTTACATACAATACAAAATTGGAAAAAGTGGTTAATCTCAATTTCAATTTCAATAGTCCACGAATAGAAGTGGAATAATAATTTACAATTTTACTGTAGTTCTAGCGTCGAATAAGGTTCGATAAGTGATAAGGTTCACTAATGAGTTATTAGAGATGATCATTGTGAGCAAGGTTAGTTATTTCTATCATTGTTCACATTGTTATGCACAGGTTGGCCGTGATTGTAATTTTTTGTCAATGAAACAAATCGAGGTAAAAAAATACCTTATATTTCCGGAAAATACCATAAATATACAAGTACATCGTGAACTGTATCAGGAGATACTCCTCTCACCCACTTTTTGAAAAAAAAAGATAACTACGAAGAAGCGCCGCTATCAACTGTAATAATGAAAGGTTTTTTCACGACAGGGTTGTTTTTGTTATTGATGAGCAACATGGATTCATTCCATTCAAATAGGCTGTAGCTCTGTGTTCAAGAGAGTACAAGATTTTTCACAGAAAAACATCGCTTGGTGCTTGCATATCAATTCCCATTTGATATCAGCACTCAATCAAAACAAAACAACACATAGTGGGTAGCCTGCAACGGGGTTCAGCATATTTTTATGAACAAAAAATATTTACCAACTCAGAGCAAACACTCTCTTGAAGCGTGAGCATTTGCAATGCTCCTGTTTAAGCCCTATGGCATTGCATAGTCTCGTTTACTTAGAGAAGGTGATAAATAGGGCGGAGCTGCGACCCGTATTCATTAGGCGTTGAATAGGATTCCTGTGTATACTTCACAATTCTAATCCTGATAAAAAGTGTCCCAGTATGTTGTACATTAACTATTTCAGCTCTTGATCTTCCAGTTTTGCAAACAGTACACGTGCTTGAACTGCCAGTGCAGTGTGCAGATGCTTGAACTGTTTAGAAGCATCCTTCTAAAAACTTATCTTTCTTATTTTCATCTCGTTTTTCTTGCTCCCCCCTTATCCGAAGCATTTTTCTTACCTCATTCATCTTAATAATGCTGTAATCACTTGAGAGTGGACAAGACTAATTATCCCACTCCATCAACTTTTTATATGTCATTCATGTTCAAGGGATACTTATTTGTATAAAAAAGCAATCATACCAAGCTCCATTATGAAAGCTTCATACGGAAGTGAGGCGATCATGTTCATCTTCCGTATCCTCTTCTATAAATCTTTTGAGTTTGTCACACGTCAACCAACTTTCAAAAGTTTCTGAATGCTCTCATATTCGTTAAAGCGAGCGTTAATTTGAGAAATGAGTACGACACATACATCATCACTCTTATTAGACTTCCGTCGAAATTCATGTGTATCATGTGAATGAGTTTTGACTAATGGAGGTGGAATTCAACGGCTATTTTTCTGTTTAAATGAGAAGAGTATTCAACGAATAGGAATGAAAATGCAAAATTTCATGATTGAAGGATGGGTTAAGTCGTGAAGCCAATTTGAAAATGGTAGGCCTACCACTGAAATTTAATCGACGCTTAGCTCATCGAATGATTTATTTTCATGAGAAATTCCAATATTTCATCAGGCTTACATAAATTTGAGAACATTAATTCTTATTTCCATAATAATTTAGCCTTAAAAAGCTAAAAGTCTAGTTAAGTTTATAATCTGCCATTGAACTTCTTTCTAGAGATAATGGGAAGCGGTTGTCCCAGTGGCAGAGGCGAATCTAATCAGAGTCTAATCGGTGAGATTAGATAAGAGACAGCGCCTACCACTCCCGTTGTAACGGTGACCGGCTCCTCCAAATACAAAAATTTATGAGCTTCAACATCGCTTCCCGGTCGTTCGGAAACCACCTAAAGCTGTAAGTCCATTCATCTCTCATCATCATCCTTCCCATTACCCACGCACAAGCCTAAAGCTTATGTGGGCATCCCTAGCAAAAAAAAAAAAATGGAAATCTGAAAGTCTCAAATTGATTTTTCTATGTGGGAAATAGAAACTTTAGAGTTTATTCTTGTGAAGGTGATACCAACATGAGCTCTAGGCTTGTGCGTGAGTAATAGGAGAAGTGATGATGAAAGATGGCGACTAATTTTTAGGCAGCCGCGGGACAGACGCTTTATTATTCTCACTTCAACATAGAGAACAAAAATCAACAGCTTCGATAATGATTATTATGGAAATGTTAACGAGTTATTGGAAAAAGAAACCAATAAAAGGAAATACGTATAGACTACTACTGTTACTGATACCGTTGAATGTTAGAGTGAGTGTATTCGAGCCCAAAATCGTCGCTTTCCATTGGCTATTTACGCTTCTTTGTGAAAGTATCATTCTTTTCACAGTTGTATATTGTGAGGGACAGAAGCGGTTCTACAGTCAAACGCTCCTGCAATGCATTCTCAAAGCTCTCCACTTTCGTTTCGACTGTCAATAACATATTTGAAATTTCAGCGTGGATCAAAGGGTCTCCGTGACTAACGAGAACTGGAAAACGTCTCTCAGATTCAACCCGTTTCGGAATATGGATTCAAATATCTCATGAGGATTCTAGCATTGAAACCAGATTCAACAGTGATTTTCATAAAATGTCTTTTCAATATATCATTATTACTTCTGAGTTGTGCGCTATAGAAGAAAAATTGTCGAGAAAGAGGAATAATTGAAAAGTATTCAAAGTATGGTTGAAACCAAAGTATTCATAACCTGAACACGAAATTCAGGCTGAACGATGAACCTGATACACCGTAACACAGACTTAAAAATTATGAGATTATAAAACATCTTATCAGTTTAGCTAGATTCATGAGTCGTTAGGGATTTCCAACTCCCCAAATCTCAGAGAAACAATCTTCAAAGGGATGCTACATTTTCCATACTGGTGTGGCAACATCTCAAGGGACGATAGGAGAATAACCATAGAAATTGATCATTTTCAACACTTATCACCAAAATACAAACAGGTTAAGACCTGCTTGTTGAAAATTATTTATTTCTGAAAGTGAATTCCTCATATCAAAAACTGTTGTTTCTACATGGTTGATCTTTTGCATTTACAGGATTATACATTAGTCCACATGGAAGCATAAAATATATCTTCCTCATAACAAAATTTACTACAGTGATATTTTTCAATGATTGATTCCTTTTGAAGCTGTACGTGAGTTTTTTTACCTGCTCATGCGCCAAGAAGCATAGAGGACTGGTGTAGTAATAGTTGGCAGGAAAGCAATCCACACAAAAAGTGTAAATGTAATGTCGAAATGACCGCTGTTCTCATAAGTCTCATTCAGAGCCAGCTTTGCTATCCTGTAACAGAAAAATGTCAAATCAATAGAATAGCTATTTGAAAAGCTTAACAATGTTCATCACGTACATTTCCATTCTTCTTTTTCATTCTTCATTTCCATTCTTCAAAGAGTGAAACTTTTGTCATTAATAGCAACTACAAATTCACGTAAAAGAACTCAATTATTTACGACTTGATTGTACCTTCATGAGATAGGCTTACATTACTTTTCTTTTTACTTTACTTTTTCATGGCAAATGTAGGTTTTCAGCTCGATATTTCAAAAGAGTGTTTGTAATTATAGCCAGAAAGTTTTATTGAATGTTCATTGCTCAGAGCTTTACTGGCATCAAAGAATGATTGTATCAAGGTGAAATTGCGATGTAATAAGTATTTAAAGTACTGCTCATTAATGTTCAAATTTTTTTAATGAATTCGAATATACAATCAATATTGCTCTGAGTTTGTCTTAAATCAACTGTCGCATTGCTTATTCCATTCTATAAGAATTAAATAAAAATCTTTCTCTGAGATAAATTTATTATTTTTCAATTCTATTGACTTGCAGTTAAATATCAACAAACTAAAGTAAAAATTTAAAATAGAGAGGTGCGATTATTTATTTAATAATGTAATTATAATTCAGAGGTACAATTCGTAGTTAGAGTTATGTTTTAAATAACGAGATTCTCATTTCTTGCTCGTAATTTGTGAATTTCTCTGAGTTTGTCAACATTAGAAAAATGTGAAGCTGATTTATACTTTCTCAGCTCGAAAATCTATAACGTAGTTAATGAAGATGGAAAACAGCCGACCAGAAGTACATGGAAGCGCGCAATTTAAGGCATATTACACTACTGTGGAGACTATCTAATGGATGAATAAATAACCTCTATTCATATTGAATTATTCTTTCGATAACGGAGCTAATTTTCTTTAAATAATTATCTATAAAATGGAGGAAGAATCGTAAACTAACGACCATCAAGCAATGCTTAACTGGTGCTTATTATCGTTCTTAATGTTCTTAATATTATCGTTCTATAATCGTTCTTAACTGGTGCTTACTTATCATAGTAAGGACGAATATAAGATAACAGACTAGAACTATTCCTTTCAGGGATTAGAATGCTTGAGTTGACAGTTTTAACACATTACTGATATTGGCTCTTTATAACAATCTAGTCAGTGCTATTCAACCGGCAAATGCTACATGCTTTAACTTCCAACAAATTTCTTATGAAAAAAGTCGTTTTGGAAGTAAGTAGCATCAAATATAAGACTTTAATAGCAAGAAGTTGAACTTTTACAGTTTTCTAAACATTTTTTCGGATAATTAGGAGATCAAATCTAGATTTGAGAAGACCAATAAGTTTGGTTTGCATAATAGGTAAGAAATCAACTTCATTCCACAGCTTATCTCAAACAAAAATCTCATTATTACAATATACATTCATTTATAATTTCATAAAAAGATGAGTATTACTTACAATAATCCATTCTCCATGAGTGAGTTTACGCATAGTTTTCACAGAATAAATTGTAAAACATCATCAGTAAGGGCCACATAATCGTGAGCCTCTCGTTTTTCGTATTTGGGTCATGTGTAGAGTACATTATTGTATTAAAATTCATTGGCTGTGTGAGAGAGAATCTCACTGGCTCAATATCAGTGGAATTTATGATTTTAGTTGCCTGTGGCGTCCCGATAAGCAAAGCACACGACTCATCTTTTCGGATACCAGTATAATAATTTATTCATTCTCACATGAACCTCACGTAGATTTTTAGAGAAAATAATATTCTAGTTTTAGAACATATCCCATTAGATTAATATCAGCATGTGAACATGAATATTACAAGCATAGAACTGATGTTCCTCGTTGGTGATTCCATGAAAATATTAACTTAAAAACTAGTAAATTTCAATCATAAGAAATAAATCTACAAATCTTGATGGATTCATGCAATGTCCAGAATGAGAAAGAACCTTTATCATTAGAACGAAAGTAAACATACCACTTTGAACTTCTCAAGCCCCCTCTTACTTCAAATACCGATATAATGAATGGAAGGGATCGGAGAAGATTCACAGTTTAAGAGCTCCCATAATTAATAATATAATATAAGGAGATTATCGTTCGTTTTAAAGGGGATTGTGCAAAATTTCACTTTCATGATTACTTGTTTTATTTCTGGATTTCACTTTCCAGTGATCATGTGATTTGAAACCTTGAATGTTTTCTACCAAAGTATCTCATTCAACCATGAAATAATGATTTTGAAATACCAGAAAAATATGTAAGTATTGTGGTGACCTGGTCATGTACAGCAATGTGATACATCAGAATGGTTACTTAGCAACGCTTGTTGATTTATTCGGACTCCCATTATGGATGCATAAGACTCTATCTAAACTGTCTCTCTATGTATTCGGATTGAATAAAGAGTTAATTAAAGTCAGTAAATAATGGTTGGAATAGCATACCGTGTTGGAATAGAGGTGAGTCCTAGACATCTATCAGTGTGGAAATCAAGGTAAAAGCCTGAATATGGCTTTGAGCCTGAATATGGCTATAAGCCTTGTTGAGTATCAAATATTAGTGGTTGGCTGGCTGAGAGCCGTTTTAAATATCTGTGGTTGGCTGTGAGCCGTGGCAAATATTATTGGTTGGCTGAGAGCCGTTTAAAATATTTGTGGTTGGCTGTGAGCCGTGGCAAATACTATTGGTTGGTTGAGAGCCGTTTTAAATATTGGCAAATATTATTGGTTGGTTGAGAGCCGTTTTAAATATTTGTGGTTGGCTGTGAGCCGGCAAATATTTGAGAGCCGTTTTAAATATTTGTGGTTGGCTGTGAGCCGTGGCAAATATTATTGGTTGGTTGTGAGCTGTTTCAAATATTTGTGGTTGGCTGTGAGCCGTGACAAATATTATTGGTTGGTTGTGAGCCGTTTTAAATATTTGTGGTCTGGGAGCCGTGACAAATATTATTGTGTGAGCCGTGAAAAATATTGGTTGGCTGTGATGAAAAATATTTTGAAAAATACATTGAATGCTGCTGTATGGAAGTCGACCAGTCATCAGAGAAGTACAGGGTCCGATTCCCTGTCCAGGCACAACCTCTGTGGAAGGTGTCTGGTGCCGCTCGCCCAGTCATCAGAGAGGGTCTGATTCCCTGTCCAGGCAAAACTTCTATGGAAGTGTCTGGTGGACAAGTGGCTAAGTCGCTCGACTGGCGATTGAGGGGGTTCGATTCCCCGTCCAGGCAAACAACTTCTATGGAGGTGTCTGGTGGACAAGTGGCTAAGTCGCTCGACTGGGATTCGTCCAGGCAAACAACTTCTTGTACAGTTCATTCATTAAATTTCCTATTACTACACATTGTGAAATTTTACATGTCTTATACTGATTTTTGTTTCATGTCATTGGCTGAGTTATGAAAGAGAAAAGACAAATGACCAGCTGAAAAGAAAGAGGTTTTCAAGTCAATCTGGACTTTTATTTGGCTGTAATATTGGAGATAGGATTCCTTTGGTCAATACCTCATCCTTACTGTTGAGGTGGACGCCCTGAGGAACCAAGTCGCTCAACTAAAAGAAAGTTCCGACATGCGCCGATTGATGGTCTGGCTCAATATTCCCGACGAAATAACATCCGCATCACGGTGTCCCTGAGACGAGTGAGGAGGATGTGACATCGACCACGGTTAAACTGCTGAGCGACAAGCTTGGCGTTGCGATCTCGCCGAAGGAGGCAAATGACAACGATTTAATTAAAAAAAAAAGAGAAGAGAAGGAAACCAGAGGTTCCAAGCATTGCAATATTACTCCCGGTGATTGAGCATTAAGTTCCAAGTTTGGAAATTAATAATATGATGTTATTGCAAGGTAATGAAGCAATGTTACTCAGGACACAGGAGTAATCAACAATCAGCCACCAGTTGACAACACTCCAGATAATGAGAAAGAAATTACACCTTCCATTCCTCAAAGCAACGAAATGCAAACTTCAAGGTTCAGCAGAATGCAACTATTCCTTCACCAGAAGTTACTCTAACTAAGTTGAAAGAAAAGGAGGGATTGTGGTGACCTGGTCATGTACAGCAATGTGATACATCAGAATGGTTACTTAGCAACGCTTGTTGATTTATTCGGACTTCCATTATGGATGCATAAGACTCTATCTAAACTGTCTCTCTATGTATTCGGATTGAATAAAGAGTTAATTAAAGTGTTAATGTAATTTACATATTGGTTTATAAATACGTTTGTGCGAGGTTCCACAAGTATATTTGACCAAGCAAAGTAACCGCTGCTGCATTCACTCAACAAATTTTTAAAGAAGCTTTAAAGAGGTGCATAATCGCAAATAATATACATTCAAATCAACTTACGAAACAAACTTTTTTAATATAGAATATAAATATGGTAATATTATAATTATATAAGTATGGAAAGTGTGAAACATATAGTGATAGTAGAACTGACATAAAAGAATCGTCAAGAAGGTTTCTAAACACAAGGAAATTCTGAAAGTGGAAAATGCCAATCCCACCTATAAGAAAAGATTATATTATGATAACTTATTTCAATGATGTCAGTCTTAATTAATGACAATTTTTTATCATTTCATAAGGAGTGTTTACCATTGCAAATGCATGTGAGTAGTGTTCTTAAAATTATTATTATTATTCGAGATAATATTAAATATAGAAGTGGATTTCCATTCCAAAGCGGACTGAACTCAAATTATTTTTTTTCGAACTGCTTATTCCTAATTCAAATGCAGTAGGCAATACATATTTATTGAATCGTATTATAGCATTGCATTCAATTTTTTCTGAATACATAATTTTGTATTCAATTGAATGCTTGTGGATGAAACTGTCAATAGTAGTTTACAATCTACATAATATAAGCCGAAGTGATCAAATGTGGTAAAATAATAGGATGATTTGGCTATTTATGTGTATGAACGTGAAATTGTATGCTGAAAGTGTGATATAAAAGTGAAAATCTTCCAATTTGTGCAACATAGATAATATTTCTCTTCCACGTGAAGCCTCCATAACAAAATATTACCAAGCAGAGACGCCCTTTTCAAGTCATTACAAAATCGTTCTATCTCCTGATCGTAACTCAGAATTGAGCATCGGGTGGGATGGCTGTACTGTATTCTGTATTTCCCTGGAGTATTCTAGTTGGCACTTTATAGCTCTTTGCGAGTTTTTACAACAGAATTTTCCGAATAGCCGCGTGGTCCTATTGGCAAATGTTCCAGGGACAGTAAATTGGGGATAAGTTTGACATCTGGATACGGTTAATGGGCATAGCTATGCGCTGCCCAAGATGAATATCCGGCGGTAAATTTTTAAGGATTCACATCACGCCCTTCAAGTGTTTTACGATCTATGCGACAAGCTCAGTGAAAGTTTTCCAAGGGAGAGGAAACTTCCGTGTTCCATTTTTTCTCCACGCACCTTGATTTATAGTTGATGGTATTTTTCATTTCTGACGCAGTTTCAAAATGTACTTGATACTAAATTTTTCTCACATCACGAACTTGCTTGGTATTGTATAGAGAACGAGACTTAAGAGCGCTCAAGTGACGGGAGAATGAACAGTCGGTTTCCATTGAAGCAAGGTTATCATTGACTCGAAATGCCTGTCTTTGAACAAATCATATTTGAAAAATATTCATCCAAAATGATCCCAGTAACTTTTAAAAACAAGGCTACGATTTTTGAATCACTACAGTAGTCATTTTAAGAGAAAATAAAAATTAAATAAATTCAATATTCGATCCTTTCAAGTGGCTTGCACAGGACAAACGAGTAAGATAAATAACAACATGTAATATTGAATGTGAATAGTTTAAAATATAGAAATTATCGAAGTTTGAATTTGATATTATTTGTATGTTGAACATAGATGTCTTTGGAATAATCATATTTGTCGAGTGGAATATATTAATAGTGGCAGTAAGTTCAAACAACGAATATCGAAACATAACAAATAAATACAAGATAACCATTATGCTGATGAAAATGCTCTTAATTTGATTACAGTAGTCTTGAAAAAACTAAAGATTCACCAGATAATTGATGGTAACGTAATATTACCGGTAATGATATCTTAAAGGTCTTATTGAATTACATTTAAAAATCCTGTCCTTTCTTCAATGGCCAAAAAAGGAAGAAAAAAACTTGTGATTCTGTTACTCATAGTGCCTACATCACCACATATCTATAGTCAACTGTCTCTATAGCCAAGTTAGAAGAAAATTTTTATTTATCTTCATATTGTTGGAAGTTGAATCTGCTTCTATTCACTTGAAATGTTTACTGAAATATTTCCAAGTATAATAATCTTATCGAATTCAGCGTAGCCTGACTACCTTATTGAACATTGTGCTTGATTGCTTGAATTGGCATTCACGTTCTATGAAGTGTGTTCATGCTTTCCAGGATGCTCCCTGGAATTGAGTTATTGATAGAGCTTATCGTGGGAGTATCACAATGTGTCTAGATGAGGTATTCCCAGATAAATGATAAATGGAAATGATAATGCCCGATGAAAGTGGAAGAGCTCAACTTCCATTAACAATTGGCATTACTCAATTGAATCACGAACAATAAAAGACTGATAAGAATTTTCTTCTTGTTGTGTGATATGGCTTAACTATCATTAAGTATCTGTTGACCTGAATTTTTTAGAACCTTATGTTGACCTGATTTCTACAAAATATGTTGACCTGATTTTCTACAGAACCTTCTTTTGACCTGATTTTTTATGCAACCTCAATATTGCTCATGGTGCTCTTTTGGTGATGGAGACAACAAATAAAAACAGCAGCGAATTAAAAAAACATAAAACACATAGATCCAACACTACAACACATAAATAAGCTGACTCAAACAAAATGAGTGTGAATAGAGGTGACGAAACTCACAGTTTTCTTTGTTTTTCTGCTTTTCATGACCCTACGGCTAAATTAACATTTTCATTAATTTGACGGGAAATGTTAGGCACACGTTTTATGAACCCGTTTCAGGATGATGTATATGATGTTTGGAACTTTTTCCCCTCGATAGATCTTTATCTCTTTGTACATACCATGTTCAGCCTGATTCGTTCGTGCTCGTGAAAGACTGTGACAATTTAATCAAATTTATTGCATCAAGGCTGCTCTAGTTGGTGGTTCTATGACATTTATCTTGCGTTTTGAGTTCTTTACGAACATTACTGTAACTTCATAGGAAATTTTCAGTGACAAAACACCTCAAAAAATGAATTAAAATTCTTGTCATGTCATTGTGCCCCAGAAATAATACGAAGTATTCTCAAACAAACCGTATTCCCATCTTAGTTATTAGAAATGAACTGCACGGTTGATTATCTATATATAATCATAGACTAACTCTATAGTGTGTAGTTAGTCTATGATATAATTATCATATTTTGACTAACTTACTTTATTCAACTATTCAAACTGTTTTTGGGGTGAAGCTGAATACGAAGTATTATTTCATGCGTTACTTTTAATCCCCAAATAATGAAGTAATTGACTATGAATAATTAATTTGAATTATATTCAAGATTGAAATTTGTCGTGTAGATTGAAGTGTACATTAACGATTCATCTTAAATATTTTCGGTTTATCTTAAAATTATTAAGGATTGGGATTGTGAATTTTATTATTCAATACAAACTTTAATAAGAGATAATCCTAATATTTGTTTAGTCTATGTTGAAAGTATTCTTAATCTCAATTCTCACTGGACTCAAGTCAGTATTCCGAGTGAAGATGTACTTCTTACGTTATGAATTGGGATTGTGAGTTTCCTGATGTATTACGAACTACGATTCTTTTGCAAACCTGGGAATGAAAATTGGGTTCGTCACCTCTACAGCGATGCGAATGATAGGACGAGATGACAACATTAAGATGTTTGGTGTACCTGAGGTACCTTAGGACGGTCAGTGGACATAGGCAGATGGCGAACACTGTCACCATGGCGATCAAGTACTTCTGGGTGCGTTTCTCGCGGCGCATGTCCAGTTCAGCTTCGTACAAATCAAAGTTGACAGTTGGCGATCGGAACCGGAACTGGCTTTCGCCTTCCCTGAAAAAGCAAATCATTCATTAATCACGATAAAGACATGAAAGAGGTTACAAGTTGAGCGTGCTTGGCCGCAGCCTCTCTCTAAAAATAGTTTACGGGAAGTTTGGTTTACTGTATGAAAACAAACATACTGTACGAGTATGATTATGATCTTGATGAAAATATGAAATAATCATAAGAGTGAGCTTAACACCTTCCCAAACCGTTTTCTTACGACATTTTTCGTCGTCATACCAATCTGAGAAAGATTGATTGAAAACAGAAACTAACTATAATCATCATTTTTATTTAATAAATTCTATAAACGTAACCTATAAACATTGCTTGAAAACTGGCTATAACTGTAAGCCATTTTGTAAACTATCAATAAGGTTCTTCTTCGGATAGAATATTATTCTATAAAATTTAAGGGTTTTCGTGGACTTCATTAATATGTATTATTATGAAAAGTTGCATTGTAGACAGTATATTATACTTAGTTCAGTACACTTTATTCGATGTGGAAAAACTAACTATCACTAAAATTAATTTTTTGTTACTCATAATGATAATTGGTTGTGATTTGTATGTGGTGTCCATTAATTGTTTAACGATGTTCTTGTGTTCCAGGCTGAAATTTATTTATTTATGCAAATACGGAAATGTATTGTTTTGTGATACTTTTGATGAAATGTACATTGTACATAAATTTCCATTATGAGTTTCTCCAAAATTATGGAGAAATGTCTTATTGATCTAGGTTTAGATTCAGATTATTTCCTGTGATTCGATGAGTTTTCGGCTGAGAGACTATTATTTTCAGCAGCAGGAATAGCGTTTACGAGAATAATATTGTTAAATATGTAAAAAAAGTATTCATTAAACAGGAAAGAAATAGCTTGCAAGCTTCTGGCTCCCTAGAATCATCCAAGTCCAAGGAATCAGAATAAAATCCTTGTGAATTTAGTCCCATATTGTAATGATAATCTTATATTTATGCCTATGATAATCCTATCTATCCCTAAGATAATATTGTTTGATGTTATATATTCGATCAGCGTTGTTGCGCATTATTTAGATGTTATGAAAAATTCCAACGAAACAAGAAGGCGATTATAATTCTAAGAAACGTTGATAATGAATCTGAGGGTACATCAAATCAACGAGATAGCTCGTGAAAAAATGGATGAAAAAAGGCTAATAAGAAGTTTGGTGAAAAGATAATTTTGCTTTCTAAGGAACAGGAGATTCTTGATGATAGAATTGAAGAAGTATTAAATTATAATGAGGGTAGGTTGGAATGAAAGAAAACAGGATGAGAAAATAAGGCCAAGTGAAATCCTTTCAGGAATATTCTTGATCAGGTCAGGAATATTCTAGAGAAGAAGACATCTCAACACCCACGCCAACCTGGGTAATCATCAATGCATTTGGTACGTCTCTTTCCTGTTCATCATGAAAATCAATATTCCATCATCAGTCTTCTCCTTTCATGCCGTTCAAGCTGAGAAATATTAGTGAGAGTCAGCAATCTCTCGCTGTAAATTTGTATTATCCTGCATTCTATTAACCTGACAAAAGCGAATTTATATTGGTAACAAGTTACATAAAAGTGGAAGTTAGTGGAAAGTAGTATGATATGACATGTACTGTTCATATCATACAAATGATTGGAAGAAGATATTTGAAAAGTATTGGAAAATATGTCAATCAATAAACACTTAACGATTTTAAGTAAGGGAGGAAGTTTGGTAAGCTTATTACAATGAGGAGACTCTGATGATTTCTAAATTGAGATAAAGCCATTCACAATTTCTTGAATGCGATTCAACTAAAGAAATTGTTAATAATTGTCAATCAACGTACGGTACTAGAATTTAGGCATTACGATTCTGTATAGTACCGTATGTATGGGTAGTATTCATTCAAGTTGGCGGATGACATTAGATAGAGAGATATTATTTCTTGACGTTGCTGATGACCGAACAGTCCGATAGCAAAGAAATAGTATCTATCTAATGCCATCCGCCAACTTAAATGAATACTACAATACTTGAGAAAGACAAAGCTGAAAAAGATGGAGCTAGATTTAACAGCTAGCTGTAACATAGTAGATTAGTAGATAGTATAATATCATAGTCATTAACATAAATATTATCAACAATATAGTCAATAACATAGTCATATCAACAATATTATCGATAATATCAGAAGTATTGTACCTGTAATGATAGGGTGTATGGTTATTGCGTTGAGTTCTGGCCTCGTAGAGCATGAAAGCTAGAGGTCCATCTTGATCCTCCAGCTCCCTCGACATCTTCACGTAGAGGTAGGCGATAATAGCCAGTGGAAGAACGTACCTGAAACACGCATAGGCAAAAACTGTCAGTTCGAAATATAGCGTTAGAATCAATCAAACTGAAGATTTTAAATGCAATCACAATTATTGGAGAAATAATATTGCAAATGCAAATAACAATGAAAGAAAAACTAATTGATGTTGTTGATTCCACTTCTTTATTAAAGCACTGGACCGCGGTTTCTATTGAAAATGTGGCTGGTGAAGGCACACGAGTGCTGTAATAAAGAAGAGGAATTGACAACATCAAGAAGTATATCCTTTTCTCTTGGAGTTCCTCAAAATCAATAGAAAATTTAAAAATAAATTGATAATAATGAAGTTGATTTCGTAGATGGTTACATTTGATGTGACAGACTCAATTCTCTCCATTTTCCATCGTAAGCCTAGAAGATTTATATGAGAATTTAAGGTGTATTAAGATTTCATTGAAGCTTATTATATTCTACAACTCTTTCCAAACGTTTTGAAAAAATTGTTTGAAATGTAGAATGATTTGTTTTGCTGACTCTTCCTTTTTTGATCATCATTTAAGATCGGCTTGAATTACTTAATGAACCAGTTCCTTAATATTATTTTTTGAGAGTTTGAGATAACAGCCTATAACTCTAACTGAATGCCATCCTCATTTTGTGAGCTGATCCACCCCAATCATCAAATTTTACAATGAATCATCGTGATGAAATCATAAAAATGTATGATACTCATGAAAATGCCATCCTCATTTTGTGAGCTGATCCACCCCAATCATCAAATTTGACAATGAATCATCGTGATGAAATCATAAAAAGTATGATACTCTAATACGAAAAATAAATAAATGCTGTTTTTCACATGAACATTTTATGAAGACGACAAAAATCTGAAAGCACAGTCTGCTCTGAACATTTTATGAAGACGACAAAAATCTGAAAACATTTTTTTAGTCGGCTCTGTCTTTTACAAAACTCATTTCAACATCAAGGAATTTCAACTTAGCAAAAGTGATTTTGTCGGGCAAAACATATTGTAGAACTTATGAGGTTCAAGATGTCATGAAAGCAAGTTCACTTACGGAACTTTTCAAATTTCAATAGTTATCTCATAAAGGTAGGAGGACCAGCGGGAACTGATCGCAATTCGGAAACTTGGGAAAAAACATTTTGCTAGCTGACGAGGCTGAAAAGCAAAAGAGGGCAGGTTTTCGCAGTGAAGCAGTTGGCACCGATGATTCAATTTACAACACATTGAGTCAAGTTTTCTTGGCGACCTGTTTAAAAGCAAGGCATGCGAGCTTCGCAGCAGATGTTGGCTGCTGTGAAAAGAGGAAACGTGCCATGAATATAAGATAAGAGGCGTATAAAAGTGGCGCGACTTGGTGGTCGAAGTGACATCTAGAGAAAAAAGTTTATGCATAGCGAGCTGCGAAGCTGAGGGGTGAGAGACTCACGTCCGTCTTCTTGATTCCGAGGCGTGGACAACGCACTTTTTATCTTTTAGTAGCTGTTCCATCCCAGAACGCTATTCAAAGCAATACATGCTTATATATTTCCTCATTCTTGAAACAAAATTTATGAGATCTCCCCTTCGTAATTTATATCACATTGTAAAGAATAACTGTTGTTCAGAATTGAAATAGGGTAGACGTTTAGACGAACGTTCAAGCCTACTTTTAATGAATGAAAATGATGTTTGGAAGAGTTAGGCTAGGCGTACACCGGTTATTCAAGACAATACAAGACGAGATTAGTCACATTACTGTGACTTGACATAGTGTTGCTTATGAAGCAACACACACCGATTAGTCATTGTAATAAGACGTGTCTACATAAACAACTATATGAAGTACTGTGACTAAACGTTACTAATCTTGTCTTGACTTGTCTTGACTAACCAGTGTACGCCTGGCCTTATAGTAGTATTCTAGTGTTGAGAGTTAAGAACACCTCAATCCTGAACCTCTGAACCATACATATCTGTGATATTTTGCAGAGGTTGACGCTTACATACGCTATTACGTTAGGATTAGAAGTAATTTTGATGGGGGAAAAATGTATCCAAAAAAGTTACGGTTTGTTCCAAGCCTCGAAAAGTGATTCTCAAAGCACGCAGATAATATTTGATTGTACTGAACATGCACTGTGAAGACATTATTATTTGATTAACAATCAAGTAGTTGAGAGAAGCAATCATCAGTTTTAATATTATTGAAAATATAGTGACATTTCAAAAATATGTGGGTTTCCACAATGAGATTCCAATTTTGATTGGCATTCTCTGTCATTTCTTACACAAAAAACGTACTGTCTCTTCTGTGCTCACGCCTAAGCGTTGAGCTATGTGGGATCATCATCGTATTCGGAAATCGGATTGTAAGTTAAGCAAAGCTGAATTCATTCCCTCATTCCAGTAGGAGGGTGGAGTAAAGAAAAGGTATTAGATTGATTCTATTTCTCAGAGAGAAATGTGAGAAATGAAACTGGGCTCTGTAAAGTTGGCCACACCCACTGAAAGTAAGTTGGTTCTCAAGCTTTATGTCTGAGAGCTCCGATTTGAAAGTGATTTCTTAGTTACTCTTTTAACGTTCTGGCACAGATAAGACAAGAATAACCACCTAGGTCAATGATTAGTCAGTGAAATAGTCAATGAATAACATGAAACATGAATGGTCATAATCGAATGTACTTGATTAAATGCTCCAATTATTGATAGCTCCAACCCACTAGCCCATCCAATCAATCCACAAATCAAAGTTTAGAAAAATATTTTGTAATTAATTTGACTGTTCTGAAAATAGAGAAGGAAATATAGGCTGTGTTTGGTCGCTCGGTGAGAGCTGTTGCATGTGGTTAAGCCACGAATACTGAAGATTGTTCTTGAATGGGTGACCAACACGAAAATAAGGTGAGGTGCAAGGGTGGAACCTACCCGTAAGGGTCTCCCCACCGATAAAAAGCCATACGAAATTTTTTTAATAGAATAGGAGGGAGAAATTTGATTAACTAACTCTGTCTTCTACAGCGAACGATTATTTTAGAGTTTTCAATTCGAATTGCAGAAATGCTTTTCTCTATGGATCATTGGCTCAGTCGAGTATTTTGAACTCTTGAATTACACCAGAAACCGCGTCGGTTGGGCTTTAACAAGGAGAAGACTTTATGATTTTTCTCACGTTCCAGAGTTTCAAGTTGTAATAAGGCAAGTGGCCAGCTGAGCTTAGCGCTGCTGCGAAGAGTTGGCTGCGAGTCAATCCCACTAACGAGCTCAATCTCTGTCTGCTATCCTTCCTCCCGGCTCCGAGCCTCAATTATAATGCGATAAGCTCATATGGAATCGAGATGAGGTTTGCATGGATGTACTGCCAAAACTGATACCAGAAATGCTACTGCTTCAATCTCACAACAGAGAACCAAAATGGAAAAAAGGTTGGGATTTTTAGTTGCATATAGGTTTTTATTGATATTTCCGTCATTTTCATAATCTCACTTAAAAACAAGAGAGGTTCTTCTGAATTCAGTTTAAAATTCCGGTATCACTGTTATTGTGTATGATAAGCTCAAATTTTTGGCTGATCAACCAGATTTATTATACAATTTCGAAATCCCAGAGCTGTTGAAACTTCATTGTTATCTCTTACTTAGTAAAACCAATGAAAGTGTTTCCAATTACTCAAAACGATAGATATAAATATAAACTTTTCCTCTCAACTCATCACCAATTCAGTGTGATTATCAAGAGGAATTCATGGATCAGAATAATATCAATCAAGGTTTTATCCACAGATTATTCATTGATTGAGTACTTTTTCTGAATAAAAATAATAAATTTGTCAATACCTCAAATTTATAAATCTTGTTTTCATATAACCTAACCAAAAACAATAAAAGACAAGACTTGGTATTGACAACTTCAAGTATTTTCATATTTCTATTCAGTATGGATAATTACTACAATATCACTCTCACTACAACACAGAACGACTAATGTTTCCTTTGAATTATCCAGTTTTAAAAAGTTATTCAAGATGTCTACAGATTGTTTGGATTAGGTAAGCTTCTCTGATGAACTCAAATATGATAAAAAAGCGAGGTTTGATAATGTAATTGGAAGGAAATGATAGTTTGGTATTGATTTGGAGACAATATTGATAATGAACCAGATGGCTTATAATTGAAATCTAAATATAAAACTTTAATCATAGAATTCAATCGAACATAATAATCCCTCAATATTTTAAAAATGGTTTAATAATAATATCAAATGAATAATAATTAATTAAATGAATATTTGTGTATTTGAATAAATGAGTATTTGATATAATTATTGAATGAAGTAACATTTGAAGAACCAATTGAAAATGCAGTAATCAATTTGTTCAAGAGAGGAAGTTATCAACTCAGAGAAGACGGAAATAAAGAAATCACTTTCCAAGTTTATATCTGTTCATCTAGCTTCCTAACCAAAATTACTCGAGAGGAAGGGGTGGATAAATGACTTTGAAAGAGTTCAGCAATAAATTTCAATCAAATCTCGTTGCTCCTGAACGCTAATGGAGTCAGATGGAGAAGTGAGGCTTTTCTCCTACATTTTATGATGAGTTTATGGCGAGAAGGTTGAGAATGTTTCATGAGCACGCACAGCCTCTTCAAGGTTACAATATTATGACGCTTGATTAATATCTATCCACGGGATGGCGAGAAACATTAGAATCTTGTATTCATTATGACTACTTGTTAAGGATTCATTTTTTATGTTTGTCTTCTCTTGTATGCTGTGAAAATTGTTCCAGTTCTATTTAAATGACGTTTTTCTGCTTTACAATACTCCAATATCAAAATTGAAAAATTAAAGTAGAAAGTTGATGTCTCTTTCGTGATTAATGTAGAGAACAGCCAAAATTTCAATTAAAGTGAATGAAAAAAATTATTGCCTCGCAGAGGGATTTGATGCTACGAAAAAATACATTATTATGATCAGTTTTTACAGGGAATAACAAGTTTGTGACGTCGTTTTGAAGGAATTTATGATTTTTTCGACTCAATTCCAGTGACTCATAGCAATCAGTGAAATATGATTACAGAGAATGGGAAAGCCAAAGAGAAAAAGAGAGAGAGGAAGAGAGAGGAAGAAAGAGAGAGAAAGATAGAGAGAGAAAGTAAAGAGCAAGGCAATCACTGAAGGATAATAAACAAAGGCCAATTAACAACAGAAAATGATTACATGAATCCTGCCGGTCTAATTAGAACAGAGTTGAAAATAAACAACTTTAGCTGCAACTTGAGTTTCGATAAATTATATTGCTTAACTCCGATTCATCATCATCAGTGCAAGCTTTCAAGAATCTACGAAAATATTTACTGCCCTGAAAATACGAAGAGTTTCCCCTACACGGACAACTAATAACACCACAACCTAGACCCACAAATAGGCCAACCAGGTCTATGTGGCAATTATATTCAATTGTTAGGGATTAAAATGTATGCTTGGAAGGATGACATGTCAATTGCGCACAACTGGAATTCTGTGACATTCGCGCACAGCATGGAGAATGAAGCTTTTTCCAGCATTTTTATGAGTTCATGGCCAATACCATTTATCTTACATTTATAACAGTGGTGAACCCTGAAATTTATTTTCTAGTGGCATTGATTTGAAGAATAGCACTGTGCGCGAATCTATGATACTTTGTTATTTGAGCGGCATACAGTGACTATAAAAATAGTCTCACTGTACAAAGGTACAGTATTACTAAGTTTCATTAGTATAACCACAGATAAGATAGTAATATCTTATCTGATTAATATCTTATCTGTAATAAGATTACTATCTTATCTGTGGTATAACTGAGCTGTCAGCTGCATATAGCCAAAATAGAAGCTATTTAAAACGTTGTACGGGGTGAACTCGTTTTAATTATTTTAGAACGAAAGATCATGGAATTTCCTAAGAAATACATATACATAAACAACACATTATATATAAACGAGTTAGGTATAGAGTAAGCCCCCTGACTACGCTCCATGAGCCCTGTTTATGCCAGCTTTTCACATTTATTATTCAATGTATGTGTTTTTCGGCTTAGTTCAGGTAAATTAATAGCAGGCTAACTCAATGTTTATAAATGTGTTATATATGTATTTAGTAGTGAATTTCATGATCTTTCATTCTAAAATAATTGAAATTAAGTAGGTCATAGTTACCCGAAGTTTCCCAATTGATCAAGATTATGTTATGAAGGACAGTGTATGAATAGCTGTAGGCCACATTGTAATTTCACCACGTTGTATTTACCAGAAGTTTTCACCAAGACTTGATTACTCTGAAACTCATCATATTGGTATCCAGGCTTCGTGAGCTCCAATTCCATTGCGTTTGGTTCGAACGAGAGAAAAAAGAAGATTCTTGCAGCCTTTTAATGGGAATCGATAGGGTGGCATTAATTGTCTTCACGATTATCGATGTACAAAGTTGGCTAGGATATTGAATACGAGACTTGCATGAGCTGAGCAGAATATTAATTAATATATTTGCAAGGCATTTTCACTTGCCTCGTGGCGCGAATTCTGGAGCGTATGAATCCTGAGGGAGTGATAAAATGAGTCACGTCTGCAAGTAAACTGCTAAGCCGGTCCCCTGAAATGCTTCTTCGGGCGTTGACTAGACTATAAGTGGAACAAGATTTTCACACGACAAATTCTCACTCATAATAATGTTCAAGTGATATTACACTAGCCCTTCTAGTATTATACTCCTAGTATTGTCCTAATAAATGTGTCGTATACATTACTCTGCATACTAGACCAGTTGGACGCCCCAAAACCTCGTTCTAAAATATCCAACAACCATACATGTTATAATAATCTCATACATATATTATCATATTATTGCTATTTGTTCCTCCATTGGGAGCCTGGCTAATCGTTAGTAAGGCTAGTCAGTCACTCCCTATATTTGGAGGCATATTAAATTGTAGCATTGCACTATATAGCTGCTTAACACAATGTTATCCAGCAGTGCTTTGTTCCCATCACTTGGTTGCGAAGACTAGCTTATGGTTGAGATGTCAATATGCTAACCACACGTTACATCTTTTCTGGTTAATGATCATTTACCTCTGCTGATTCAGTCAAGTGGATGTGAAACTGGCAACCAGCTGGTAGGCCTAAGCTATGTTATAATAATCTAATACATATCATATTATTGCTATTTATTCGAGTACGTAAGTGATTTTTAATATGTTTTCATTAAGGCCTAAAAGAAAATTTTACTTCTATCATAAAAAGAATAAGTCTAAAAGCTGTCCAAACATAGTCCATTTAATATTCCATGGTAGGATGATAGTTGACGAATCTTTAATTTTTTTATGAGAATGATTTCCAAATGGATGACTTCTTTCAGAATAAAGAGTGATAACAAACTGTCCGCTCTCAAACGGGGATCGTGGAAAAGCTCTCTTGTGATGATTGTTCATTATCGTTATCATGATTGAAATGATATTATATGTATTATCTCTGTATTAATACAGTAGTAGTTATATTGTTGGAAAGTTACAGAATGATCTTATTTAGTGAATTGTTAGTCTGAAATGTAGGATAATACAGTTTCCTCCACACCTGATCTTACAAATTTCCACTTTACAATGAATTGATACTGAGAACAGTGAATAATACAGAATGATAAAGATCTCTATAAGGTTCTCTTATACAAGATTAATTTCCTTTTCAATTGAGTTTGTACAGTATAAGATATCAAAATTCCAATTCAAAGTTTAATCAAAAGTAAGACACTTTATCGAAGATAATAAATGACTGAATTATTTTGAAAATATCTTATTCGAAATTGAGTTCTGCAATGAACAGTATCTAGAACAAATGACAAAGTTAAATTGCAAAGCTCAGCAATTGGTGTTGCTCAGAAATAAACATAGATTTGGAAAATCATAGTTGAGAGGAATGCTTTGCGATGGAGATTGAATGAGAGGAGAAGAAAAATATTATTGAGATGGAGTTTCCGTTTGATTTGATGCAATTTTCTTCTAGGTGAGGGGAAAAACTTAGTGGAGACAGTTGTGAGACTTTCTGAGTCGGGATGAAAAACAAAACTGATAGAGATCAGTTTGCCAATAACTCATTACTTGAAACGAGGACTGTTGTAGAGCAGACAACTGATGAAGAGAGTCTTTCAATGGAAAACAAATAGCTCCTTCCAATAATTTCTGATTTCTCATGGTATTATTACCACAACCAATCTTTCAAAAGCGTATTCTATATTTTATATTCTGAATTTCACTAGAAATTCACTCCAAGTTTGATTTGAATATAATAGGAAATGAAATGTGCTAAACATTAGTTATCTGCGATTAAACTTCTTGTGAATTGTCGGAACTGATATTTATTCGATTTAAAAGTAGCTCAATTGTCTACTTGGTGAGAATTCAGTCTCCCGTCTCCACTCAAAAAAACCTAATGATAATGTAGTAGAACCTATAGAAACCTATAGAACCTATGAGTTTATCACTCATATCATGAAGAGTAGTGAACGTCATTCGAGAACATTTGTATTCAAGAGACGAGTCTATTGTCACCAAGAAAAATGAAGAAAAAATATTGATAAGATAACTGCCAGAAAAGAAAGGGCATTGTTAAGAGTGAGGGAGGAGCGACAAAAATAACTTGATAACTAATGTGATGAAAATGCTTCCAATTCAATCAATCCAATCCAGAACCCTCAGAACAAATACTTCATGAATACGAAAACTAAATTCCTCAATTAAATACTAGACTCATCAATTATAAACAGACACACCCACATTGTTTTTGCACCTTAGTGAACGAAAATCGATTTCGCCAATTTCAATCAAGTTTCAATCTCTATTCAATATCGAGCACTAAATGAATGTGCATGTAAATGAAATGTGACTTTCTGATAGATACTATCAACCAATAACCTCTGTTTTTTGGTTAGTAATGTGGATAATATCAATCAAATTCAATCCATCACCTCTCTCAATCAACGAGAGCCTAATTTATAGAAAGATAGATAGATAGCAGCTATTCGAGTGTGCAAAGTGGGTCATTGCGAAACGAGAATGTGGCCGTATGAAGCAAAGCTGAGTTCGGCCATCTATCGAGTTTGGTAAGACGTTTTGCCCACTAGGTACACACAAGAATGATTTTCCCTACCACTCTAGTTATTATTATATCAATCAAAAGTAAATTATTGAACGATAATATTGACCATCAATCAATGAAATAAGCTGAAAGTCTATCTTCATTTCAGATTTTTCTGCGATGAAAATAGTAAAATGGATCTCTCATGTTATCCTGAGTGAGACATCTTCTCTCAGAGCAAACGTAAACAGTTTTTTATTTGAACAGCCGCCAAGGATTACAGAAAAGCGTTTAGTTAGCGGCCTATCGAGCTTGTACTAGCTACAAGCGACAAACAATGCCCGGAAGAGCAGCTGTCAGTGTTGTCGATGGAAGTGGCATCCCTGGTTGTCGAGGGAGTGTGACTGTCGTCTGGCGACTTCTCGCTCCTATTTCGGTCTTGCAGCAGCAGCAGCAGCAACAAAAGCAGCAATAGTAGTTACAGTAGTAGCAGCAGCAGCAGCCAGCTATGGCAGCAGCAGTAGTAGTAGCAGCAGAAACCGAACGCATCACTCCGAATCGATATAACATTTTCAGGACTCTTGACAGCCAACAGGCTGACACTCGGCTTGCTCATCTCTATTTGGTGTGTTTGCTGACTTTCGTCAAAGCCTCGCTCGCTTGCTCTCTACAAACTATTAATACAATGCTCCTTCTGCATACAAGAGAGAAAGAGGGAGAGAGAGTGAGTGGGAGAGAGAGAGAACACCAGAGAGGGTCCTCAGAGAGGAAGTAAGAGAGGATTGCACACAGAGGGGGGACCATCACGTTGATTGAACCCGAGAATTTTATCCAAAATTCATGATTAGTGCTCTTGATTCTGAAGCCTTATTTGTTCGGGATCAATATGCCTATTGAATATGCCAACTACTCCATGATATCAGTATGTACAGAAATTCCCACTGAACATTCCAATGGCGACTAACTTGAATGAATAAGTTTGAGTGCTTTCAACTCACAAATATACATGAGTGTATTTCACAAATATACATGAGGGTAAATATACATGAGAGTTTTTCATCGTGGAAAATGAAGATCGAAGATGGACCGGAATTAAGAATTTTTCAGAAGAAATGATCTAAACATGTTTACTAGTTAGGAATGTGGAAATTGTCCAATTCCACCTAAGAAGTAAACAGGTCAGAAATCTGGAAATTTCACACAATCTCAATACAAATACGCGTCATATGCTGCAGGAGCGTTGCTCCCTAGTTGGGGTTCTGTATGGCAAAAAACAAAATGTGAAGGAGAGCTTGATTTGATCTGGAATGAAATAGATTTGCAGCTCAAATAGACATTCATTCAATTGCATTAAAATAACGCAATTTCTATGGAATGCATCTGCTCAGATGTTGCGAGAGATAGATAAAGAACATAATATTATTATATAAGAAAAATATTTTATTAGAAGTTGTGAATATTTCTCCTAAGGGCCAGAATATAATTATGAATCACCATCGAAACTCCGCGGATGTGCAGCGTCCAGGAATTTTATAATAATTACATCATTAAACAGTAATTACATAAATTCATAATTTATATTATTATACTGTAATTTGGGGCTCTAATATTGGTCCCGGCATCATAGCTGCACGTCTTAACTGACATATTGACCTCGACTATTTTGGCCCATTTATATTATAATAATAAAAAAGTTGAATTGTACTTTTAAAATTTTCTAAATTGTTCTAGTAGATTTAGTCAGGTGTTTCTGGATTGTATCCAAACATTACTTGGCTTTACAAATGATAACGTTTCGGTTGTATTAGCCTTTTATTTTTGGCATGAGTGAGACTTCTTGCTCCTCAACCTAGTAAGTTCCCCACAATGAAAGAAATGAAAAAAAAACTAGAGAGATAACACAATACTCCAGAACACAGGTCCATTTGATAATTGAATCACGATATATTGAAAGATCAAGCCTATCTCCAATGAATAGCGAACCAAGTCAAGAGACAGTCACCCTAACATTAATGTGATTAGAAATTTTGGGAGAAGAGAGGATTTTCGCTAAAGTTGAGCCAGATTTTCGGCGAGTCTCCATTCAGAAGACTATCTCCGGGGAGCTACAAATGGAAATGGGAAGCCGAGTAGAAGAGAGAAGAACCGGAAGAATGGAAATATCGACCATTCATGAGATTCAAATGCTAGATAAGACTAGCACTACCGGTATTTCACGAATATAGAGGAAGGAAAATGCCGTTATCAGTTAGTGTCTATTTTTCTGCCGGTTATGTGCCCCATCTGTGGCCCTTGAACCCTGAACCCTACGCGCTATTCTCCAAAGTCTTCACACGATCCAACCATGTTTGTTCTGCAACTGCTTGCAGCCAAATCGAGCCAACTGAATAGTCACTCATTGTTCTCCGCCATTTCAAAATATTTTTCTATCGCATGCTGAGCTAATATGGCTCTGCGAAAATGTTTGCATTCGCCTACATTTAGGAGTATGAGAGATCCAACACCTAACACAGCGGGTTATTGAAATGAAATTGGATTGAAAGAAGTTAGAGAGAGCACACTATAGCAAGAAAATATCGTAAGATAGAATTGGATGTTATCGCAGCAGAACTTCAAGAAATTTATACGTTCTTCTACTGAAAAAAAGAAATGGCTGAGAAACGTTGAGGAAATTACAAAACACTCGTGGAAATTTGAGGAAGATGGAGAGCACTGGAAGTGGTTGATTGTGTTTATGAGCTCACATTGAAAATTGGGGTTGGGCTAATCACAGTGAGTCATAAAGCGGAAATGTTCCATAGATTTTCAGTTATGTAATTCATTTGTTCAATACAGCACTCTGTGAGTGAGAAATTCAGTTACCTTTAAACTCAAAATTGACATTATATCATTGAAAACATAGTTCTAACGATGATTATGGCATGAAATCGATCTTTAATCACAAAGCTGAAAATAAACCAGATGGATGAAAAATAACCAAATCAAAGTTTTCATCGAATCATGATATAGCAGCATTTATTATTTATTCTTCGTTGATTAGAATTTGTAATATGTACAGTCCAGACTGCAATCACTTTCCATCTGCATACAATACAAAAATCTAATCCAAAATTTGACAAATAAATTCTCGATAATTGAATCCTGTACTCCTGCTCTGACGTAAATAGCCAGACTTGTAACTCTCAAATTGCGTTTGTTACTTTCAGTCTTGATTTGAATTCTGTGTGGATTCAATTTCAACAAAACAATTAATGAAAAACATATTAGAGTAATATTATGATTAATTAATATTAATAGATTATGCTATTAGAGTTGTGAATCCCAAATACACGTACTACAATTAGCACTTATACAGAGATGCTCTTTCTCCTGTTTTGTCTTCCTAAATAATATATTTTCTTTTATAAAGTTGAGTTTTAATAATCTAAAAGTTCATTTTATTTAGGTTTAAACTATTTTGAGGATGAGTCATGCAAGATAAAAAACTGGGCTCACCAGGAATAAGTTGAATTGCGAATCAATACATCTTTAATCGCTAATGTTTGAAGAATCAATCAGTATTACTCATAACAAGATGAAAAGCTCGTGAAGGGAATAATAACAGAGATTGCATGCAATGCATCACAATATTATTCTTGTTCAATCTCAGTTGTAATCATACTTACATAGCAATGAATAAGCCTCTGACGTATTCTTGCATATCATCAGCCAGATTGACCATACATATCCCAACTCCCGTGAACATTGGATGATATCTCTGTGAAAAAATAAACATCATGTTATTGATTGGGAAAAATAAAGGCATATTTATTTATTTAGCAATGTACAATTAATACATTGCTGATGGTCCAACAGGCTTACAGTTATTCAGAGACATATCTCCACCATATTGCTGTCAGACTCACAATTTTTACTCCCCCATTGTGATGGAGAAAAATCGAAAAACTAAGATAATATTTAAAAAATTGAAGAGTTTTCTATCCAATATATTTATTTTCAATGTGATTTGGCGTGATTCGTGTACCTGAGATTAGATTTTGATAAGCATGTCATTCAAGTGGATTGAATTATTTTTTGACTCAGAGAGCAATTTCAGAACCTGGAATTGATGTTTTTGAGAAAAAAGCTTTCAACTCATGAATCTCCCACGTGTCATGACGCTTGAATGAGGTTCACTTGAAATTTGATTTTGAATTTGATTGGTATTTTAGAGAGAAAAATTGAAGCTCTTTTGAGATTCCAGTGAACAAAAATCAAATTTAGAGTGAAATTCTCCGAAATAAATCCACTCTAATAGGATGAGTTCAAGTAAAATGGTGAAAGTAGCTTTTGGAAGTAGCTTTTTTCAACGAAAAAAAAAATCGGAAGAATACATAAGCGGGTAACTGGAAATGTAATAATGGTTCATTGTTTCTGAGAACAGGTCAAGTAGGAATGATTCGGATGAACATAATTCATTCGTTCAATTCTTTTTTTGTGACTTTCAAAACGTCTTTTGAAGTTCCACGATCACAGCTTTCTTCCCTTTTAAACACTATCTTTAGAATCATTATACTTCCACTTCAACAAACGCCTTCTGGCTTTCGTAGTGAATCAAAGACCAATGAAGAAGACATTGACTTTGAGACAATGACATTTGAGTTGTGAACAGTGAGACAATGAGACTTCAAAAGACATTCATTTGAAGAACACCAATACAAATACAGTTTGACTACATAATAGTATTTGATTGAAAATCATGAAGTCTGATTGGTTGTCATCCGATTCTACAGTAGAATGGAACAAAATGATAGTATTTTGAGAATAGATTTCCTGTTTTTGGGAGTTTCAACGGAATTTGTATGCTTTTGCGAATTTGACAACGGAGTACTTATTCATTTCTGATGATCTGAAAGCCGGGTTTTCAATAATACTTCTATTTTTGATGAAATTCGAAGAAATCCCTGAGAGCATTCGTGAATTCAATGTTGCGTTGTCAATAATACTGTACTTATATTGTTGATGAAATTCAAATTGACTCTCCAGAAAATCCAGCTGAAGGAGAAAGGGAGGAGAAAAACGCGAGGGCTTCTAGATCGGCTTGTAGGAAGGAACCTGTTCATCAATCATCTCTGAAACCGTTCAGCGTTCCTTCATTCATGCTGACGTAATCTCGTTTTTTATTTTCCCCCCGGACATAAGTCCTAATAACGTATCTTGTCTTACTATGGAAGCAAGCTCTTACTCAACATAATATCTTCGTTCAATTTTGAACTTGCTTAGCAAAAGTTCATTTGAAGTTTTTGTATCATATGAGAATGCTGAAATGAAACTCTGCTATACAATCTCAACTAGAACACCAGAGTTATAATTCTATTTTGATTGCGATACACGTGGAGCTCCCGACGTCAAACAGGACTCAACTACCCACACAACTTTCCTCTTCATAAGTGATTGTATAACATGGATACGTGAAGCAGTAGCCTATTTCAATCAACTTCAGCTTAACATACAACTCCCAATTGTGAGATCATAATGGGTCTATTCAAGAATCCACACAGAGAAACAATATCTTCCAAGACTTATTTTTCACCAATCAACAGCATCAAGTGTGGACCCAGAAAATGTTTTTCGGGGGGGGGGGATGGTTTGAGATTTTTTGAAGTGGGTAATATATCACGTTTGTATATTGTACAGTATATACCGTATGTACTATTTCATTATATTTTGAAATTTCTGTTAGTGGGGCGGGGGCTGATTATATGCTCTTTATTCCCTCTAGGTCCATATCTTTCATTGTTTGTTCCTTACTGCGCAATTCAATATGTTGTAGTGTCTTATTCCGCCCCCGCTAATTGTATTAGAAAACATTATTGATTCTCAATTTTATTACAGAAAACAAACATTTCTACTGTGGTTTCCTTGTTACTTGCTCCTTCATTCTCAAAGTTTGTTTTCAAGTAATCGATCTCAATTTGTTTGATTGCAAAAAAATTCTCAAGTTGGCCAGTTTTACATGAATTATACAACCATCATTTCCATTTTTGTTGAGAGTTAATATTCTCAATACAATAGCTAGAGATCTGCGCCGCAAAGAAGCCATTTGAGGGGCCGTATAGGCTACCCGGATTACAGATCGCGGTTGTACGTATTATACAGGATTTAGTTTAGTTCCTCAAGGCGTAGCCGATATTAGAATTTTCATCTAATCAAAGAGCTTCAAATCATGTTCAACGTTCATGCTATTGTGTTCATGATCTTCTCATGGCTTTAGCCATACATTACGTTAAAACTTATCCACAAGATCGAGTTTTGCGTCCAATAGAATGATATAAAAAAAGCTTTAAATGGTTTGGAAAAACTCTGGAAGACTCTTGAAAAGATCAAAAGTCTCTTATTATATTAGAGTCTCTTGAATTTTTCTTAAAAACAATTTGAGACTCCTTCATCGTACTGTCGAAGAGACATTAACAATTTGAGACTCTTATAATCTTGACCAACTAATTGAATTGTTTACCAACATATTGTTTCAACAACAAGCAGACAATAAACGCTCAACAACGCTTAATAAACAAGCTCAATAAACGCTTTTAAATTTGTTACTTGTCTATCACATACAGATACAGATACAGATAATTACCATAACATGCTGATAGATTTTTTATAGATTTTATTGTTTGGGGAGCCATTTGCCATAGGATAGCAGACCTCGTAATTGAGTGCACATCGCTTCCATACGACCTTTCACGAGAAATAATAATGCCATTGTTGAAAAACGTAATCGAAGCAGAAAAACATGCGGAATCGTGTTAAATCTAGCAGAGCTGCAGAACAATCCGATGTAATCCCCATAAGCGTATTGCTGCGCGTTTTCCGGATCGACATCTATCTGAGCTGAGCGCTCATTTCGAGATTATTACGCTGAACAACAAGCTCTCGCTTCCGTGGGACACACTTGGAATATAATACTCCATCTGAGGCACATTACACATGTCGAGTGGGAGGCTAGAGCTACAAATATCACGCGGCATTTGTTCCAGAAATTAATATCCCCACAAACGACAACAGGCAACAACTGTTCATTCAGAGCCATCGCCATCGAAATACCACTTTGCTCTTCCCACTATTTCCTCTCGCATTTCTATCGAGTCATTTCAGAACAAACAAATGTTGATTACTCCAAAACTGTTCCAGTTTCAATTCATTCTCCGCAAGAGATCCAATGAGCCGCCAAAGTGGGAAAAATAGAATTCCATTTGTAGATAGCGGAAAATAGATATAGTTAAGACATGTTAGTTACATTATTGAAATGTCTCTAATAACAAATTCTATTATGTTATTGTAATGACAAAGTATAAGAAAATAATAGAGTTTACAAGAAGCAAATAGCAGGCCAGTAGCCAGCAACAGTATTTGGATTACTTTTAAACGTAAATGGATTACTTTTGAACGTATTCCAGATTTTATTTACTATTATGGCTTTGTTAGTCCAATACCACTTTGCGCCTCACAAACGAGAAAATAGTGACTTATAATGTAGATTTCGAAGAATATAAAAATGTGTCATACAGAACATTTCGATAATAATTCAATATATAATAAAATTTAGTAATAAAGATGAAACACACAAGAAAAATATCAATAAAAATATAACATAACATAAAATCGAAGAATTATTATTGAAGCAGTTGTATTTGTATCATTAGATTGTCTGTTATTGTGGAATAAGGAAAAATATACGAAAAGATGAAGTAGAAATGTAATGGAAATAATAACTGATGATAATTGAAAGGAGCGGAGCCCATAGAGGCAAAATTCATTCTTCATATTTCCTTTTACAATTCTTCAATTTTGTCACGTTCACATTACAACCAATCAATGTGAACTTTGAATTCGTGATGAGGAAAAGTGGCAGTTAGTTTTGCATGCGATTTGTGTTTTTTTCACAAGGAAATTCTTCTACAAAATGATGATTTGAAATGAAATTTCAACTCATGCTTCTTGTTTACTTTACAATGTGTAACTATTACAATTTACTATCTAACTTTTCGATCTGGAATCAATGCACTAAATGTACCTCATAAGAGATTTTTTCACCATGCTCATTTGAGTGAATGGATCTAGTTTACTCCAGTACAAAGGAATAGATCCTATGTTACACTTCAACTCCATATCAAATGTCAGTTTAAGTCCAGTCCTTTGATTGACATCCATATTTTAGAGTAGTAGCCAACTTGGTGAGTTCATGTCAATGTCATTCTCATTACTTGACTGAAGTGCATCCATGTCAAGTTCTGGGAGCATTTGCATGTTTGGTTCAATTTAATATTGCTGCAACCAGAACCAGTGCAGAGACGTCACATTGTAGAGGATTGCAACAGATTTATGTAAAGAGTGCTGAAATCAGTCCATCAAAAGAAAAATAGGAAATTCTTATGTTTTTCCTTTAAATGATCGAAGCTATGTATTGTATGCATCAAAAATCATCACGTCTTTGAGTGACACGATATATTTTGTATATTTCTACTTCTAATGTCGAATTGTTCATCATTTCAACTGTATTATAACAGTGAAAATCTTCACTAACAATTGATTAATTTACTCATTGATAGTAAACTCTTCATTAACAATTGAGTAATTCAAACTACAAAACATAGGAGGGAAGTAATTGAGGATTTTGTTGATTCAGTTACACAGCACGTGCGAACTGAAATGCAGCTTCAATCACATTGCTTGCAAACTCTGAGGTGCATTCCCATGCTAATTAGCCATGATGATATTTGTTCATCACACTTCAACATGGCAGCGAAGTATTGATCGTTGGTTGAATATTGAGTATTGAGCAGGATATCGAATTCTAGTCTATGATTATTCAGACACAGGTAATTGATAATCCATTATAGATCCACTGAATTCCGTTTGTATTGTGTCTACTTCGTATAGTACAACCTGTTTGTGATGAATGAAACTAGGATATGAGCTATCATATTACCCAACTGTTATTATACATCTAAATTCAGACACTGATCATTTTGATAATGCATTATGAATCCACTTTAATCCATCTAATCTTCATCATATTTTATTATATCATATTATTTGCATTGTATTCTACAAACTATTTCTTGTGGATGAAATCAAGATAACAGCTATCTTATTACTGATATCTTATTACACCCTTGGTGTACTGATTAAGAATTAAGTACTAAGAACTTGAGAGCACTGCCGTACTTGGATATACTGTAGAATAATTGGAGTTCAATATTAAATTTCTATTCTTCAATTTGCTGACTCAATTTCTAAAACCATATTAGTAAAGGTTTGTGCAGTTTATAATCATAATGGTAGTTACTCTGAAATTCTGTGCTGAATGCCTTAATCCCCAAAAATTGACACTTTCTCATTGAAATAATTATATTTCGATGAACTTCGAGCTCTAAAAAAAACTACGAACTCTCGTAATTATCTTTTCATTGAACAGATTAATCTTTTTTTTCATTTAAATTTTTCAGCGGAAAAAGCATCATGGATTAGTTTGATTATCAAGTGTAAGAGTGAAAGTGAAAAGCAGAGCTTTTCCTTCTACGGAACTTTGAAATAATAATATTATACTGTAGTTCTATTTCGTTAATATAGGGAGTGAACCCTCCCTATGGTTGTACTTTCTTCAACACACGTTAGCAGTTTAGGTAGTAATGAAGTAGATTTCATATACATATTAGCCTCAGTCTACTGTACGATGCTGAGCTCTGTGTCCCTCGGAGGAATGCGGTACGTCATCGAAAACAGGTTTTTGCAGTGCATAAGAGTGCTATCTTCGTTTCCCCGCTTCAGCCTTCAGAGACACAGAGCTCAGCATCGGGCAGTAAACAATGAAAAAAAAATCGTTCACTTCAGAGTTGTGCCAGTACCACTGTAGCGAGTGGGACAATTATGATAATTGATTATCAAATTTTGAGAATTATTGCAGTCAAAGCTCACCAACATCACTCCAACCATTTAGTCACCCCACGTCCATCAAAGCGGTAATTGAGTCCTTTGACACGCTGATAATAAGGGCCATAGTGTAATTCTAGTTGGATTATCGGGAATGGGGTCGTATGATTGGCGTAATATGATTGACCAAGCTTTGAAGCACTAGAGTGATGATACTGTTCTATGCAAATTTATGTCACATCACCGGAATAGAATTATTGTGGTGGTTCTCATAAGCATCACAATAGCAGTGGACTCCAATCAGTCCTGTATAGGAGGAATATCAAATGCACATTATCAATGTAATCTTCGACCATGTATTATAATCTTCTATACATGGTCGAAGATTGTAATCTTATTTTCAACTACAAATATGTGTGATAAGTGCAGCAATCATTGTTTGAGTGACACCTTTCTCATCTCTCCTTACTTTCCTCACTTTAATCAGCTTTCTCAATCTCCAAACTTCTTTCACTTTCCTCACTTTCCACACTTTCTTCACTTTTCTCACTTTCCTCTCTTCCATCACTCTCCTCTCTTTTCTCAGTTTTCTCACTCTCCTCACTATCCTCACTTTTAACACTGACCTCACTTTTCTCACTGTCCACACTTTTCTCAATTTCCTCACTTTCCTCAGTCTCCTCATTTTCCCAATTTCCCTTACTTTCTTCACTTTACTCACTTTCCTCACTTTCCTCACTTCCCTCACTTTCCTCACTTTCCTCACTCTCCTCACTTTCTCCCACTCCATTTCCACCTCACTCACACTGAACTTCATTACTCTAGTCAGCTCCACTTTATTTCGTTTCATCGAAGTTCACGCTGCTAGATGGTGAATAATGATTTCACTTTTCAAACGGAACGTAACGGTAAATGTGCCAATGGCGAAGAGGAAATAGAGCAATCGATTGTCAGGGATGAGTGATTGCGATTTCAGAAATGAACCGCGATGTTTGCTAGCTTCGAATTTGAAGGGCACTTTTATGAATAGGAGTCGTGACTATGATGAATGATGTCTCTTATTGGTATTTTGATCTTTCTAGTGAAGAAAATATCGAAAAAGAAAATGATTACTATCTATCATGACACTATAGATTTTAATCATTCCATCGCATCACAAAAAAGAGAGGTATTATTTGAAAAAGTTTTCAAATAATCGAAATGAATAAATGAGAGAGTTGTGTACAGTATTAAACTTTTCATTCTGCATTGAACACAGTACACCAATATTAGCAAGGTAGTTACAATAGCAATAGTTATATTACTTACTATTATATTATATGATAATATTTATGAAAAATAGAAATTTATTTTGAAATATCTGAAATACGGTATCACATGTAACCTCGTACAATAGTAACTTCGTTACAGTTCATGATACTCTGCTCTTTACCGCTCTATTTTGTTTTATTGTTTGTTCAAATTGAAGAATTCTATCCATGGAATTGAAGAACTGATATTCTTAAGCAATTTTGGAACCTCCATTTTTTTATCGCTAAAACTCTTTCTGACATTTCAAATTCGAATTCAGCTCCAGCTCTGAACTCTTACTATATCTCACATATCTTACATTTTTTACAATTCCTCTATTCACATTGAAATGTACGATTGGAGACTATAATAGCTCCCTATTGAAAATAAGAGTTCGTTTCCACAGCGAAAATGCGACTTTCAGCTTTTATGAAGAATGTTCACGCTGAGAGAGTTACATGATTTGATGGCGGTAGATGATGGTAGAAGGCCATATTCAATCCTGCACCATCAATCAATCATTGAGCCGCATTTTGATGGAGCTACAGCCCTTGACATTGCCATAGTCAACCAGAGTAGTCGGGTACTTGTAAAATGTGCGCGACGCACAACCTGTAAGCTCCATGATAAATGTCTCATCAATCATCATCTCTACCTGTTTACAATATGTGTCACTAGGCAGCGCTGCTTTTAATGTGATCAGATAACGCTGAATTACCACAATAAATCTGTGAGGCCCACTCTTATCATAAATCTTACTTATTAATGTCTGGAGATCAATCTGATAAAGTAGGCCTATAATTTATTCGATTTAAGTACATTACTATCATGATTCCGATCACTATCCATATTGATACAGTATCGACAGAGAACGCATGTGTCACCAGAGAGAATGTGTTACCAGGCAGCGTTGCCTTTAATGTAATCAGATAACGCAGAATTACCTTGATAAATCTATGAGGCCTACTTTTATCATAAATCTCACTTATTAATGTCTGAAGATCAATCTAATAAAGTAGTCCTATAATTTATTTATCGGCTATCGGTCAAAATATTATCAGGTTGGACAACAAATTTCTGCTGAATATTATCAATAGTAGTATAGCAGGATTCAATTAACTTGACATGAATCAGCTGATCCAGTAATAATTAAACAGTGATTTCGACCCAATAATCAAAAGGCTTGAAAGTCTTAAAGACCTTTAAAGTCTTTAAAAGACCTTTTTAAAGAAGACTTTTCAAAGAATAACTTTTTAAAAGACCTTTTCAATAATCTGCGAGATTCAGCATTTGTAGGTTAAGTATTGTGATCATATGCTCGTCGATCAGCTGATTTATGACAAGTTAATTGTATCCTGCTATAGCTGACAAATTATCATATGCTCAAAGAAATATATGAAAATAGTTAACTTCATAACGTTTGATGAATGAAAAATAGCAAATAAATTGCATTGTAGCCTGAAGTCACAATCGTTCAGAACTATATTGGTTTCAACTGGTCATATCAGTTTCACGGTCAATTTGTGGATTCTTCAATTTGTCAATTTGTTAGTTAGTCCACTGTTAGTATTAAATAAAATTTAAACAAAATTTAACGTTTCCACGAGAGTTCTGAGCCCTCTTTATTCATATCATCTTAATCAGGTGCTGATTAACAATAATCAAAATCTGATTACTGTTCCTTCCTCTCAATAAATTTCTGAGCAACTTTGTGACTACTCGTCGCCACAACAAAGCAAGAGCGCTTTTTCTTATTATTGTCTTAAAAAAATTAACATTCGAGCAAATGTTCCAAGTGCTTGAGACTCAGAGTGTTGAAGACTTTTGATTTTTAAACTCACTAATGAATAATTTTACCTGCATGTTGAATTAGTCGTTTAAAGATTGTTTTAAAAATGTGTTAAATTCAATAATCTAATGAACGGTTTTATATTGTACAATTTCCTCATAACAGTATACTAATTTTCTCCTACACCGTACACTAAGCTCATAAATATATAATTTTCTAATTCATTCATTAAAATTATCCACTTTTTGGCAAAATAATCATATTCCAATGTGGGAAGAAATAACAGGATTCCTTATTTTCTCTTCTAATTGTCAGTGGTAGAACATGCAAGTTATAAGAGATGACGTATAACGTCGACAATCATTAGTTCGTTACAATCTCAACTCTGTATTTTTAGCGCAGCAGTATCAACGCCGTTGGCTCCTCTATGTCCATGGAATACAATGGAGATGCAACTTTATTAATTAGAGGTAGCGAACTGGACCTGGGCAATTACTCTCACTGGATAGCTGATAAATCAGCCGACTCCCTAATTGCTTGTCTCTCTTTTAGACGTAAAAGCTGTCCAATTATAGCCAGTGTCACTGGTTTCTTTGTGCTGCTGAAGTATGAGCTTTTTCCATACATTGGATATGAAAGTCACAAAAGAATCATTTTGTAGTCTGAAGTTTTGATGAAGCTACTGAATTTATAGCCACTTGTTTGAAGATTTTCAAATTGCAGTATGTTATTTTTGTTATTATTTTCTACCAGCAAACAAAGTTAATCCTTCTGCTGATTGGTATAAATCGAACGATGTATTGCATTTTTCTTTATTTCAATGAACTAATGATAATCCAACGACTACATAGCGATGGCACAAATGTACATAGTTACATAGCGATAGTAACAAATAGACGGAGCACCCCCATTAATACAGCATTATAGGCGATCAGGCCGTTTCAGTCAGCTTACTAAATTTAGAAACTTGATGCGGAGCTTATAAAAGCTTAAAATTGACCTAGAATCATTTACCTGCAGCGGATGTTACGCTCTTACCAATGAATCGATTGAATCGTCATAAACGGATGGATCAAATTGTACACAGTTTCTAGAAAAGATGGAAACAATAATCTTCAAGCTCTCCAACAACGGAGTACTTGTCGAGCTTCAAATACATCGTCGTTCAACCCTCTTAGGATTGACTTGGTATTTTCAAATTCGTGGTACTATTGCTGAATAAATCACTGATTCTTACGGTGTATCTAAATAGACCCATTTCAAGTTCATTAAAATTGTATTAGTGAAAGAAATCCACTCATACAAGTGAGTATATACAGTATGTTTAAAAGAAGCTTCTTATTCAAATAATAAATTCATCCCCAAATACCGTATTAATTTGCTACATCCTTTCTTAGACAAAGCTCAATGACGCACATTTTGCAAAATTGAACCATATGATAAGGTGAAACACATCTGTTAATTCCTGAATCACCAACGACCAATCCTGGGTTATCGGAGGTGAAACACTCCTAACATAATTGGAGCACTCTTGAGATGATAAATTCTGTTTGGGAATGGGAATGGCTGTGATGTGGGCTATAGGCTACTACCAAAGTGGGAACTACCTAAGAGACGGATTCGAATTGAATCCGACCAATAATTGACGACGTGGCCCAATTCGACGCGTCATTAGGGCCGTCGCAATGATCCCCTCCAGCAATTATTATCATTGCCTTACGGGCCACTGTAATGACCCAACCAACGCCACACATTACAAGGTAACGACAACACTCACTAATATCCGCAGCTCAGCTCATCACACATGCCATCCCAGGATGTCGATTTCTACAGCAACAGGATATCATTGAGTCTGTGCTGTGCTCTGTTATGATGATTGAAATAGGATTATCCGTGTCCTATCAACGTGGAACTGCACTCAGGGATTATGATTCGAAGTTTGCTGTTTGTGTTATGATCTCCAAATAGCTAATAAAGTGCATTGAAAGAAAGTGCATTAGCACTCCAAGTGTTATGATCTCGACATCGCTAATAAAGTGCTAATAGCCCAGGTAATGAAAACATTGAGTAGCAAAAAATTAGGGGAAAGCTGATTTTCTACAGGATGTTAGTATACATAGTACGTACATAGTCTAAAACCACAAAGTCCCACTAAACGTTAATCGCTAAAGTGCACTTTCTGCATTATTTTAATGCACGTTATTAGCTATTTGGAGGTCATAACATGAGAAAAGAGATAGAATTTTTTTGAAAAAGCTCATATGAATTTCACAAAAGCCCAGACTCTTATGTTAACTGTTCCTCTCTTGTTCACATGATGCTAATCAAGTTTACAGAAAAAAGTTGCATTGTAACTCAGACTATTAAAGTCTTGAATAAGATGTTAAGTAATCGAGTGATGATCGAAGTTACTGCTTCACAAATGGGGAGAAAATTCTTTCTTTAATAGATGTATTGTGAATTCTATTCTTATAATATCATTAAGAAGGTTGTTTTTTCAAATGTTATAAACGAAGATGAGGTAGAATTAGAATTTAGTTCGGATGATTTTCAGTATCCTATCCAAACTCACGTCACACGTGAAACATCAGCTAAGTTCCATAAATATAGAATTGAACCATAGTAGAAATATAATAAAATATTCTTCATGTGTAAGACCTATCAATAGTGTCTCAATAGTAATAGACTAGATCATAGATCTTAGTAGTGTAATAGTTGTATGACTAGTTAATAAAATGCTGAAATATTGAAAATAGTTTCGAAAGTAACTAAAATACTACTAGTCAGCAGGCTCGCTCCGCTCGCCTTAGCAACGAACCAACGAACCTAAGTACTAAATTTCAACATTTTCTGCTAATTAGTTCTCGAAAAAGCTGAGAAAACGCACAAAATCGCTAGAAAAACGCGAATATTGGGCGTATCTTTGAGATGTTTCCAAAATCCGTTCTTAGTGCGCGTCTAAAGCTCCAACTGAACATGCATATAAAATTTGAACACATTTGGTTTGGTAGATTTTTAGTTCTGCTAATGAATGAGTGAGTGCCATTTTGTTTATATATATATATATATATATATATATATATATATATATATATATATATATATATATATATATATATATATATATATATATATATACACATATATATATATATATATATATATATATATATATATATATATATATATATATATATATATATATATAGATGCAACCCCCTATCTACTATCCCACCCCTTCCCTAGACTCCCATAGTATTATAATAATAATAATATTTGAGAGAGCAAGATGTTTTGAGATAAGTAATTTGAGTCCGACATTGGTTGAAGAATGCGCCATTTGATAATATAGACTGTATCTAGGGAAGCGTATCACAATGTCAAATAGAGGAATTAGTGTGGCAGCTTATCGAAATGCAAGCGAATCATCTCAATATAAATGTTGTACTCTCATTACTTCCAACCGATTTATGAGATTCATAGATTCCAGTATGGATTGGATATGGCTGCTTGGTTAGGAGAAGATCAATATTCTCTAGATCTCTAATGAGAGATCAAATTAAAGGGAGTGAGAATTCAACCCCTGATTTATTGGTGAGAATTAATTTTCGATAGAGCACATAAGTTGAGCCTTGGTGGCAGGAGGATGTTTAATGTTCAGTTGGAAAATTAATTTTAAACTGTTGCCGACATTTTAATCGCCTTAGTTATAGGGCACGCAATAAATCAACAGTGCTTTATTGAACTTGCTCTCACATACAGATGCAACTAATTACATTTGGTAGGCTGTACCAGTAGATCATAATCGATAATATCCGGTCGACAATTGCAGATTAATGATTCGCAACCAACGTTCATTGAACGCTGGCCGCTTCCTGATGTGCTGTATCCTGTGAGATGGTAGTGAGCTTTCGCATCAATTGATTGCAGAAACATTGCTCAACTAATTTGTTTCGGCAAAAAGCTGATGTTGGGCTGCAAGTTCCTGATTAGCAGAAGTGATTGATAGCGAATAAAGACGTCCAGGGTGATTAAAGGTGCTGCAGACTAGATTAATCTCAACTTCATATCCCTCACAAGAGAATTTACATGGATTTGACAGGATGAGATTAACGGCTAATGTTGGAACTCAATGTATGCCAAAAATCTAGTTTCCCCAATCATAATAAGACCATTATAATACTTATTTATCTGGCCAACGCATACTTCCTTCTATGCTATAAATTTTGCTTGTTTATGCTACAAGTTATAAATTCATCCTCTTCATCACAACAGAAAAGTTCTCAATCATGCCTAGTATTTTCTCTTCCACCCTCTCACCAAGACATCCCTCTCCTCTTATCTTTTCACCCTCAAGAGTAGCTCGGATTAATGGAATAAATACATCAAAAAATAGGAGAATACATCCCTATAATTGATTGGAATATATTTTATAGATAAGCCTTATCCCACAGAGTAATTTTAATAACGAAGATCACAATTTATTCATGAAAGTAATGGAAAGGCGTTCATAAGTACAAGACCTCCACCAATATGTTTGTCTTTATATCTCGTGAGAAGCACTTCTGTTCATTCATATTCATTGAAAAAATGATGAATTTCTATAAACAATGAGTTCGAAATTTGAAGATTGTATTTAAACATAGAATATGAATTGGGAAATACTGTTGAAAACATTCCTATTTACTACGAGATGATTCCAGCAAGCCTACAACAGCCTACAATCATCATGAATGACTGAAGTTTCCATCGATACGGAAAATGTGGTCGGATTTGACTGTGACATTTTCAAGTGTTGACAGTTTGAGTGACGATCGCTGTGATTGACAGGATCGTTTTCAACTTGGAATCAATGGCACTTAATGCCATTGTACTTCGCTGCTATTCTGAGAGAGCGGGAATTCGATATTTTCTAGCAAGATGCCAGTGCTTGTGAAGCAGGAAAGCGTGAAGCTTCGTGAAGTACCTATTGCAACGGTAGCCTACTTTTGCACATTGAAGCGATTGCACGAGATCCGTTCTCGAGGGCTTTCAATAAGGGCTCTGATCCTCTACTTCTGATCTTCATTTTTTAACACTGAAGTTGAAATACGGCACTGTCATTGTCAACGTCTCAGAGATAACTGATAAAGTAGAGGATGTATCATACTGCACCGAGAGAGATAGAAGATAAATCTGATGCTCTCAATGTCAACTTCTCAAATATAACTGATAGAGGATGTATCATACTGCACCAATGTTGATCTGAGAGGTAGAAGATTAATCTGATGCATCTGAAAAGGCTCTCAAGACTCTTATGAAGGAGATAGAAATACAATGGAGAGCCAATGCAATGTAAAATATGTTTCCAGAGCAATATATAATTATATATACTTCACTAACTCATTAATTAGTATGACATTTCTAGTTACACTCTCATATATTATTCATGTTTCCATTATATAAATGTTCCATTTTCATTTTCTCATCATCCTTCGTATCTTGATAATAGAATATGGCGGTTTGATTTGGACTCTCAAGTTCTGTCATTTAATTTTACATTCAGATGAGTAATCCCCATTGAGGGAAATTATAGTTCCCCTATCATTGATCATTGGTTTGCAGGTACATAACCCACATAAATTTAATTGCACAGGAGAGCCACAACCAATAATAACTGAGCATTCAATCAGAGTTTAGGAGGTTGTCCATCCACTTAAACCGATCTGAATGAGGATGAATGACTAGTAATGACTTAGGACCTCTTGAGCTCAAGCAATCTTGAATGCGAGGGTTGAGGAAGCTCACTACAAGCGCCCACTCAGGCTGAGTGGGTCACGCAATGGAAAGAGTACCGTAGAAGTTTGTTTATTCGAAACAGGGCTCAAGTCATCCAATCCTCGTCAAATAACATCACAATCAAATATATATTCAATATTTAAGTATGTAAGCATTATGTATTGGAATTCTTCAAGCATTAGTATGTATTTGAATGAAACTAAGGATACTAAGTTTACTCATGATATCCATATTAATATGCGGATTATGCAATCTTAAATCAATACTTATTTGGGAATCACTCACACATTGAGGGAGCATGAATTTACCACTATTGAACAAAAGAAGTACAATAATGGTGATATAAATCTAACAAATCCATTTCACGTCACAAAAAAACGCTTACACTATTTTTAGCTCGAACTGTATGAGCTATGACAACTTCCATATTCTCCTTTATAAGCCATAAACAAAAAAGTAAGATAGAAATGTTTATTTCATTAAAAACAACTGTAGAACGAATAAATAATCGTACACATCGTCATATAAAAACGCATATACTCTTCTCAACTCGATACTTGTGGGAAACAACTCAAATTTAGACCAATTTTATTGGACCAATTTAGATGCGGTTGGCGCCAAAAGATATGCTATTGGTCTTGGATGTGCAGGTTTTATATTTTTAAATAAAATTTCAATATACCAATGAATAGAAAGAGTAAATTAGTTACCTCCATGTCAATGTAGGTGGTGTAGATTGGATAGGGTAGAACAATACAGATGGCCATCAGCCAAGTGCCTGTAGCACAGACAAAGGCTGGTACTCTGGGCTTCGCCGGCTCCTGCAGAAATCTGTGCCGGTCCAGGGCGATCAACACAAATGTCAGCATTGTCACGTGACTTGGTATATCCTGGAGAAAAAGAGAAAACTCACTTGAAATATTTCACATAAATTTCGAAAATAACATTGTGCTATCCGCCATGGTACTCAAAACATCGAGTAACATTGGACAACGTCTCTCCACTATTGAAATATTGGAATAATGACAAATGGTGTAATTTAATAATGTTATAATCAAATTGAATTTAATTAAAAAATAACCTTCATACAAAGTCATTCATTTAGCATATGAGGTCAATAGCGCAATGACAATAACAGGAAAATGATACCATGAAATCAAAGGGATATATAACTGATAATTAGAGTTTTGATTTTCCCTCAAGGTTTTTATTACTTAGATAAGTTGATACAGCTCTATCCGGGATTTATTATTTTCAAAGAACGTACCTCAGAACAAGGTGATTATCTCGACATGACATCATTATTCAGTGCTTCAGGCTTCCAGTAATTTCTATAGTTGTAGGTTGAACTTGGATATTCTAATTAAATTAATGTTTATTTCGTTCAGAACTCATGACAATTTTCTACAATCATGAGGAATTTCTCGTTTTCAAAATGATTATTTGAAATTTAAGTTAATTGACTAATGGGAGACTGAGATTATCTTTGCAACAAAGCCAACATTCATCAGTTACGATTATTCCCTGTAAATTCTTCAAATTCCTGAATAATACATCTATGAATAAATATTATGATGCGAGACGAGATGGATAGACATGTTAGATTTTACACAATGAACTCATGCATTCTATAGTTAGTGGTTGAGGAGTAAAATGTAAAAGCAATATTTCAAAATTCATCTTTAAAAAATAAAGTGAATTAGCTCTTTATGCAATAGAATGAATTGAAATCATTCCTCTTATCAAAATTGTAAGCTTCTCAATTTTGAAAGGATGTGATTTCATTATTATTCTGGTTTGACATAGTACCCTTCAATATAATATCATATTCCATTCTATACTTTTCTTCGAAACGATAAAAATGTTTGGATTCAAGTTTCAAATTTATATTATATTAGTTACTTTATATTATTCAAGATCAAGTTTCTTGAACTGAAAATTCTAGTTGGAGAGACAGTTTTCAAAAATAATAATGAACGAAATTTATTGAGATTGATGGATTTCTCTTCAACTATTTTGAAATCACAACATATTAAACCTTTTCATATGAGACAGAAAGGGAGTTCCAATTATTATTTTCATTTTTCAGTTCATGTGTCCACGAGAACGAAACGGCTTCGTAATTGAATCTGTCTGTCTGGATTTTCGCTTGAAATCCTACAGCCACAGGAACAAGAGAAGCTCTAGAGGTCAGGAATCCTGTCCCGAAGGATATCATCCCTTCAGATAAACAGCTCTCTCTCTCTCATCCAACGGTCAAAAAAACAGGAGTCTCTCCCCATTGATTTTAAAATACTTTCACAATTTAATAAATTAGAGTTTCAAATTCGGCTCCACATGTTGTGTTTTCTGAAATAATTTGTCACAGGAAGAGGTTTGCCACTAAGAGGTACAGTGGGATATTTTTTAAGATGGCACCTTAACGGCACCTTGAATTGCAAATATTGTGTTGTAACATTTCCATTGTAACGAGTGATTTTATGCTAGCGCTGTCTCCAGTCTGCAAGAATGTATTGGTTCAACCGAAAAATGCAGTCTATTTGAGAAACACATGTCACATATAACAGTTTGTAATAACAGTTTATCTCTAGTAAGATAATTATGGTCATAGTAGGCCTACGTATTTGAAAAAGGTGGAGACAGGCAGGTGTCTTTCAAATTGATTTATTATATTACAAGTTCACCCCGTGCAGCGCAAAGCGCCGCTCACTTGAATTTTCTAAAAGTTTTAGTTTTGAATACAGTAGTTGCTATTTTGACTATCTGCAGCTGACAGCAGCTCAGTCGTACCAATTCAATCCAACCTTGTACAGTGAATACCTTGCACAGTGATAACTGGTCACCTTACTACTTCTAGAAAAACTTTCTAAGCTCTATCTATGGGGAATCAAACAAACTAAACTCAATATATTTAATAACTTAGTACATTTTATGCCAACAGACAGTGCCACTATTTGATGTTTTCATCAAAGTTCTCCTACTTAAAATGATTATTTTTGAAAAACAAATAGAGCCTGCAAAACTTCGATTTTCTATCTATATTTTGGCGCAAACCGCAACATAATCGGTCCACTCAATCTTCTCCACGAACTTTCCAAAGTTGGACACAAAATTATTTTCATATCTAAGATGAGTTGGAATAAATAATTGATTATTGGAGGATGGATTGTTACTATAATTATTGTTCACAGATATTCTTTTACTCTTGTAGAAGTATACTTTGCAAAACTTAGCAGAGATTGTCTTGTCGAAATACTAGGGAAGAGTATTGGGGAAGAGGAAGATTGATAAGCTTATTTTATGAATTCTGTAATAAAATTTTATAAACTGTAGAAAATATTGATTCTTCAAAAGTCAAGTTTTTAATACTCCTAGAAGCTATCAATTGTGTGCCTCAATCTACATTGAAAGTAGATTTCAGCCTCTCAAATTCCATCACTCTTCCATGATTTCTTGGTTCACAACTACTTTAGAGCTGTCTGCTCTCTTATTTTGTAGGAAAAAGCATTTTTCAGACTCTCTGAATAGCTGCTGCCGCCGAACAATATAACTTTTTTTCTTTTTCAAAGAAGAAGAAGAGGAAAAGATTTTAGACTTTTAATATTTGCCCATAAAAGTTTCCTTCTCCCAAGAAATTAAAAAAGGAGGAAAAACGAAAAAAAATCAATACATTTTATTGTTTGTTATCTATCATAACATGTAACTTATTGATAATTGTTAATTCTTATTAGAACTTCATAATCTTAGACATTATTAAAAAATGAGTTACACTCGTGAAGTTCTAATGAGAATTATTTCCTTCCAAATTTAGTATGAGATGAGAATTTTCAATTCTAACTAAGGTATTGAATTATTCTAACATAAAATCCAGATTCATCTTGAATATCCAAAAAAATACAATACATTAATTCAACATAGAGTGCAGAGAAATTCGATCCACTCTTATTGACCAACTTGAGAAATATTATTGTTATCATTGTAGTCATGATACTATTACCTTGTTTCTTGAGCTTTGAATCTATCTATTGTTAATACTATTTACTATTTATTTCATTTTTTTGTGAATACTATTTATTGAGAATAGGGTTTGTGATATGGAATGCAAAACCAAATTGACAAGTCTCTATGGTTATTATCGTAACTGGATGATCTGGAATAGAATTCTCTCTGGACATATTTTCTTGTTGAATGTTTCCTGTTTCATATTCAACTCGATGATCTGGCTTCTCTGGAGAATTCCATCTGAACATAAAATTTCTTGCTGAATTTTTCCTGTTTCTTATGAAAAATAGACAAAGAACACTCGGATACTTAATATGATCTCTCATCCGGCTGAATGATAAATTAATATACCGCGTGTTGAAAAATAATGTTGGTTAATGACAAAGCGATGCAAGCTTTTTCTCTTGCTGGTGGTTGAAAGAATTTATTGCGTCAGCCAGCCACACGAATAAAGTAAAAAAAGATAACGTATTATCAAGCCAAGTCTTTTTTAATGGCAACATTGCCCGAGGAAAGCACTTGGACCCTTCCTCATGATTAAGCCAAACAAATTTGCATTATCTCTTCTAGCGCTTCTATCTCCTCCTCTACCATCATAAATATTTCTCATACAAGTGAGCACAGTTGAAACAAGGAATTTGGCAGCTTCGCCATTGTACTGACATTTTTCATCTCAGTTATATTTCCCTAATCAGATTGATTACAATAGATTTCAGTGGGAAGTCTGTTTTTATGAAAGAATAGTATTGGAAAACTTGAATTGATAGGAAAAAACAATAATTATTAAAAATATAGATATTGTAAATGCTACTCTGAAAAATGTCATGTATTACTGAAAAAATGTCACGCTTTCCGGGAAAATGTCCCGATTTTCAGAAAAAATATCTCGATAATATCTTAAATAATATACTGCTATTTACAAAAGCTTAATCAGCTATAATCTCCGTTCCATGAATGCTAGCTACATTTTCATCTCACAATACACGTAGAATCATTTAGAAGAAAGCTCCACATTTATCGATTTTCTCTTGAACTATAGACATGCAATGATTTTCTACCATGTAAATAAATGTGTTTACTCTCATTTGAAGATGTTCACAACAATCGAAATCCACATTCCATATTATTTTACTTCATATGAGATATCATAGAGTGATAAACTATGTTATAGATTTGAAAAAAGATATTTCTTTATTCACATAATTATCCGGCCGACCGATCTTCACTCTTAACAATGAGTTCTTGAAACTCAAAAGAGCTCCAGTCAGTAAGTAGAAAATTTCTTAAAATTAAATATAAATTAAATTAATTAAAATTAAATTAAATTTCTTACATTTAAAATAACATGACTACATGGCGGGAGTGAAGTGAAAACAATAGTGTATACATCGCAGTTCGTAATGGATTAAGAAATAATCATCTTTAAAGATAATTTCGTTTATTCATCATTTATCATTGGTCAAAATTGATCATTTTCCTGGAAATATATATTCTGCAATCGATTTATATTAGAATCTTTAATACTCTAACAATGATGAATTCATTCACAATAAGCGTTGTTGGAAATTGTATATCAGTGCTTAAAATCTTCAATATGGTAACATTTGTTGAAATAATCATAGAAATCATGTATTCAATGACTAAGCTTGGAAGCGAGAATATTCCATAATAGAGATAGATTTATTAATGGTGGAGACATATTCATATGAATGCCGGCTGCTCGGCCGAGTGGAATAGAGAGGAGATGAGTGATTTCCGGTAAGAATTCGAGCAAAACACGTACACGTGATCTCATCGAGCCAATGCGAAGCGCTCGATCATGTGGAAAGATTGCAAACGTGTTGTAGGCAACTCTATTGTCGCCCTCAGGCTACAGACGGAAGGAAAACCTACAGTGCAGTTAATTTTGTCATCGCTACAAAGTATATTCCAGTGTAACACCTTTCTGCCCGCGTCTAGAGAGAGCTCTGGATATTTTCCATCGGTCTATAGAGTTCAATGATTTGAGTCGTTTATTGAAAATAACTGATGGGGAGAATTTGCTTCCCGCTTGGTTGGGAAATGTATGTAGAGCTCGATTGATATCTATCTGATATATTTCATGTATTTCATCGCAGATAACAAAATCTCAGATATTCTTGTGTGAGCGCGATTCCTATCTCTCTTGAATCGATTCAATATGATGCTGAATAAAAATTAGAGGAATAATATGAAAAACAAGGCATTTTTTTCAGGAAACTATTTATGTTCAAATGATGCGAATTTTCGATGTGACACGTACATATTATGCATAAACATTACTTTATTATCATCATCCATTCAATATTCATCTCCAACACTAATACATATTTGTATTATAATCATTATTATTGCAATCATAGACAAAACCCGATCTCAGCGACCGCCCCTTCATAAATAGATTATCGCAATCATAGTCAATACTCACAGGTGAATGTTCCTGTCCCCGTTCTAGGGTGATGAAGATTATCCCTGCCTCTTGATTGTTGGAAAATCGAAAAAAATATTTCATTTCAATTCTACATGCATTAAAGTTACCATTGGTTATGCAGCCCATACATTTAATGATTCATTAACTAGAAATAATTCTCATCAAGAGATTAACATTCCTGCAGAGTTATTGTCGTTTCAAGGCATTTTCAATGTTTTCGAAAGTGACATAGATCCATCTGATACACGTTTTCAGTTGACTCTCCGATAAAGGCCTGGGACGTTTTTACAAAATATGCCCAAAATGGACACACTCCAGTGTTTGGCTGACTATGATTGTCGTTGAAGAGAGCATTTCGGCTTGTGCTTTGAGACAAAATAATAAATTATAAAATATTACAGGCGAGTTGTATATCTGATAATTAATGAATGGCTAACTGCAATAATTTTTGTAAACTATCTTAATGAACTATAAGGTTGAAACAGCAATTCCAAATCTTTCTATTAAAGGGTGCTGCTTTGAAATACAGCATGTCGGAGGAAAAAACTGAAACGAAACTTCTCCATAACCTTTAGTCTTTTGTCTTTGGATCAGAAATTTTATTGGTAGTATAAAATGGACAAAGATTTTTCGAGCACCACTTCTCAGGATACACTCTGTTCGCATATTATCTTGCATACTAGAAGCAATAGATCAAGCAACCTCGCTGTAATAGCGTTGTTAGTGTTGGATTTCAATTTGGTGCACAGACAAAGCTAGTTACGTAAACTAGTGCAATCTCAGCGTTATATGCAGATATATGCAGCTGACTACTCACACAGTCAATAACCATGATTGGTAGATGATTCAACAAGTCCCAGTACTGTAGTGAAATCACCTACAGTATACAGATAGGTCTCTCATGAAGCAATCTCTGTAGCCTACTCCATATTTGGATCAGATTAAAGTGATTGATGGTTCAATGAATTTTTAATTCCACTAACTTTCAAGTAGGTTCATCAGTCTAACTTATATTCAAGTTGTAAGGTGGAAAAAGTATTAGAGGCTCATGACTCGCTGTCAGGTGTTTAACAAAAAGTAATTATCAAATTATACGAATGCAACTTATAAAATACCGTATATGAATCTTTTTCCTCTTCATGTTTATCTTTGACAAAAAATGTTCTTGTTCCAAAGTAACTGTAACAATTTAAGCTCTAATTGATTGAAACCAGAAGCTCTTCAATCCATTCAGTGGCATGCTCCAAAAATCAGATTCTACATGCTGAATAATCAAATTATTATTTCCTGGTGTTGTCAAGCTTTAATTATAGTTCGATCGTCATAACGGTTTTTTTTTACTTCACGTGTCACAGAATTTAGAGAGTTCATGGAACGTTGCTGCGAAGTTGACGAAGTATTTATGGGTGATATGTATGCATGGCACGTTGCTGATTCAAATATGAACTCTGATGCTAAATGTCACTCGAACAAAACATCTATCGGATTAGTAGCGAGTTGGGTGTCATCATTTTTTGCCCGAAGCGTGCGTTCACACAGATCGGCGAGCGGACAAGCATTTTAAACTCGCATCAGCGCATCGACCAGTGGTCTGCCTTCGGATGTCACTTGCTCTATCCTACTCGTATGTCCGGCGAGTGAACGCAAATATTTGATTATGCGCCCATCGAAGCGCGTTTCTACTCCCTCCTGCTCGCTCTCACTTTGAAACGAACTCCAACTCATACCTAATGCTGTTTTGCACGTCGCGCAGTAATAGCCTTTGGACCCGCAGCTAACACCATAATCAAACATTCATACAATCACTGTTGTTTCATTTGTATGCTCACTTAATAAAAGTTGCATATTACGCAAGTTATACGTTTTGGACTGTTTTTCCATTCTGGACCCAATTTTCATGTCATACCGACATGAAGTGAACAGAAAATAGTGGCAAAGCTCATTTCCCATGATACGAAGCCCGCTTCATTCGTTTTAAGCTTGTCTCGCAATCACGCCCTCAAGCTTATTACTGCATTAAAAATTATCGTGTTATTTTCTCAGCGAGTTTTGAACTTTACGTCATTACCAGAAACTATTCGAGTACCGTAATATTGTTATGTTCGCAGCTGCAGTGCTATTGTAACTGACAATTTGCTCAGACTGCATTTTGTATCCGTTTTTATTGATAAATGTGTAATTCTGTTTTGCACTGTTCATTCCTTCATACTGATATATTCAATTGTGAATTGAAAATTCAGTGTTGGACTTAACCTATAATGTTCTCCATATTTCACATAAGGAAAACTGGATGATTCGGCGAGGCGGAACACCCGAAAGGGTCTCTCCGCCAAAAAAAGCCATAAGCTTAATAATAATAATTGTGAATTACGAAACGCAATCTACTTTTTTCTTATATCAATTCCATTTTTTCCGCATTTCCAGTCAAAAGATCTTTTGGAATTCTGGAGGATGGAGGTGACTGTGACTCTACCAGACTGGTCTTGCAGGAGCAGAGTAGGCAACACGGGAAACACTCCTTTTTTGCAAGGTACTGCATGCACTGTTCAAGATCAGTGACAATAGAATATTCTAATTTCTATAAAATATTAGAATCATAAAATACTATGCGACTCTTATAATGAGATGACATAATATTTTTATACTCTGTACGTTATTACAAGCCTGAAGTGTAGTCTAGTACCAGTACAACCCCTAGCTATCTCGTGATTATTCAAACCTTATAGTTTTCCTCGGATTGATAGGTTAATCACGCACTGATCTATAATAATAACAACTTATCGATGTTACTTTAGACCGTTCGAAAATGATAAGAAAGCCACTAACTTCAGAAGAATTAATCATGAGAAAAGGAGGACAAATCTAAAGGAGTAAGAAGGATTGTTCACATATTTCTTTATTTTTTGAATAAAATTACAAGTAACTTATTTCCATTTTTATCAGGTGGTTGTGTTGTGTCACCTCCTGTATCTATGAACTCGTTTTCTTCCAAGAGAAATAGAATAAGAAAGTCATTCAATATTGTTCCTATACAAGGTAGCAGTCTTGGATTTTTGAAATAAATCGTAGGCTGTAATTAATTAAAAGTGGGTAGTAATAAATAAAATTTATGGTACTCACGTGAGTCAAGCGCTTTCGGACTTTACGTCCCAATCAAGTTCGTTCGTCCCAATCAAGTGTTCAGTGATGATAATAAACATTAAGTCAGATAGCGCTCCACTCACATGAGTAATAGTTTCTTTATCATATAAGGAGTTCAAGAATGCAATTTTTAGAAAACTTGTTAGGCCTCTTCAAATCCAGGAATAACTTCCTTCCTATCATAAAAGTTCCTAATTGGCTATTTTCGATCTAATTCCTAAAACAATAAGACAATGGGACAATAAAAAATTTGTATCTAAATTGAAAAAAATTGAAGTAAATTATTAACCAGCAGTCATTTCGGAAAATGAAATTGAAGAGAATGAATAAACTCAGTACTATTTATTAGGAAGTGGGGAGAGATAGAGAGAGATCTTTTAAGCAGATAATACACTTTTTGGCACTTTACTGGGGAAGGAACAAAAAAGAATAATATATAGAGAAAACCACAGAAGGCCTGAGAGTATGGCGAATTTCTATTCAAAAGAAGGCATTATAAACTGATTTCGACTTGAAGTAGACCTACTAAAAAACGAAGAATATTCAACAATCTACTGAACAATCAAAATGATTTTGCAGCGGAAGTGAAGCGCTCACTATGGCACGGCGACAAGAAGCTTCTCAACGACTTGGATGTGGAATTGCAGAGCCGAAAAACGGGGAAAGGGCGTGCTCTGTTGCGCATAAATTAGCCACATTTCGAGGTTTCCCCTCTCCACTTCCTCACTCTTTCCTTCCCATTTCCTACATGCTTCCTTCCAGCAGCTGATTGCGAACAATGAGAAAAAGAGCCAGCTGTGACCCGACATAAAATCTGTGCGGAAGGGTTTTGGACAGTGATCTGTAACTGTTTAGTGTTCAAGTTTGCCAAATAAAAAGTGCGTTTTTGAAACTTTTCTCAAAGATGCCAAAGCTCTCATTTTATTTATTTTGAACTCTCCAGAGTTCTAAAGCATAATGTGGGTCGGGGATAGAAAATAGTCAGTATTCTTGAGATGAACAGAGTTCTAAAGCTCAATGTAAGAAACAGATAGAAAATAGCCTATTCAGAACTCTTATGATTGGAAGGAAGTTATTCCTGGATTTGAAGAGTTTATCAGTTTCTGTAGGAATTGATGTTGTGCGTTGTGGTATTTCTGCATAATGATTGGAAAGGACTCGGAAGAAGTCCTTCATCATGTAGTTTAAAAAATTGACTTGATCCCGGGGACGCGAATGTAACTTCGATGTATTTTCTAACTCAAAAAAGAAGTCTTGGAGTGTGAGTAATACCTGACATTGGTTTGGAAAACAATAATTTCCTTACCTATGGTAACAAGAAACGTGTTACCAAATTTAGGATCAACATAATGAAAATATTATTCCAATTTTCTTTACGATATGAATAATAATAATCTCCAAAATGACTGTCCAATATAATACAACTTATGGATCCTCATAATATATTAGGAGAGTTTTGTAAAACTAATGACAGCCACTTATGTTGATTATGTGGAACCGATTCAGATGCTATTTGCGCCAAAAGAAAAAGGTTGATAGTCCTTAATGTGCAGGCTTCATTCCAATTTTGGAAAAATACGTAAAGGGGTAAAATAAATCGGCTTTTGAAGGAACTGTTTGCATCCTGTTTGCTAAATAGAATATTGACTAAGTTGGCGTCAAATTTGAACAAAATTGCAAAGCGGCGCTTTGCGATTTGGGCTTACTCTAGTCTAGTTGATACTGAAAATAATAATAAGACTCATAATTTTTTGTTTAACATTCGTTACAAAATTTCTAAAGTATGAGAAATTGATAGATTTTCTTTGAAAAGTGACTAATCACGATCCTTATAACAAAATTGTTAGTCGTAGACTACCAATTTCATCTATCTTGCATCTATCCTGCGTCTAAGCTAAACTCATGTCATGGTGATTTCAGATGCTAATTCATGATGACACTATTAGAATGTGACACACTAGATAAGATCCCTGAAATTCGGTATGAAACATCCGTTTTCAAATGAGGCATGCTGTCGATACGTAAAGTTTGAGACAGCCAGTCATTTCCACCTACACGTCTTCGACTCACGGATCACCGAGCTGCCTCTGACTGGGTGTCAAGAGTGTAAATCGGGCCCAAACTTCCCCAATTAATTATATCCTGTCAAATTTCCTGTCACACTGCGTGCGAAATTTGTTTCAACCTTGCTTATCACTCCGAACTATAAGGTTTGGTAGCTAAATCGGACGTTGATTTCTATAGAAATTGATCGAGCTCAGCCTGTGGGCCGATAGAAATTAATGAAATGAATTTATGTTAGGTGGGGAAGAAAGTATGGTTGATGCTGATGGAAGAGTTTGGAGTGACTATGAAATGCGAGAAGAGTTTTTGATTCAAAAGAATTTCGAATAATAAGTTCTGTCTAGAAACTCATGACAGACTCATGTAAGTCCAACAAATTAACCAAACACAAGAAGAAGCTAGAATATCTGGCATACCAATAAAGTGGAGGAGTTTGGAGTGAACACGGTGCTTTACCATTTACTCTACTCCATCATGTACGTTTTCATTGGGAAGTCGACAAGATAAGCTAGTACTTCCCCGGTAAACTCTACCACAAATTCTACTGATAAAAACCCGGCTTAAGATTAGGCTTCAGCTTGGATTCTCACCAATTTCCTGTTGTATCAGCTACAATGTTACAATCAATATCCATCCATCTCACATACGCTGATATAACTAGCACTCGGGAAAGTTTAAAAAAAAAACAATGCTACCTATATGATGGTGACTCAAGCTTACTAATTATTTATCCTATTCAAGCTCCTCTTTCAGAGCCGAAGTGATCCAAAAAAGTATTCCAGGCGGAAAATCAAACATTCATTTGAAGAGGGAAAACTCGGAATGTAAAATTATAATTACAACGAATAAGCTTCAATAACCCAAAAAAACGATTCCAGGCGAAAAATCAAACATTCATTTGAAGAGGGAAGACTCGGAATATTAAATTATCATTACAACGAATGAGCTTCAATAATACAGCATGAGCGGTTGAAAATGATGTGTGTCGGTTGTCGCTGTGCGCTAAAGGAAGTCATTAACAATGAACATGAGATGAAAGTTATGAGTTGCACCCTCTGTAACGAGACAGACAGAGACGAAACACGGCTGCCATTTCGAACAGTACTTTTTGTTGGTTGGTTGCTCTTGTTATGTATTGTAGGTGAGGTGAGCTGATCAATGGGTAGGAGTGAGAGAGAAGACATTGTAGGGAAAAGCGAGCGGTGGCGTTTCCAGTACACGTTTTTCCGGGAATAGCTCAATAATTGGATCCGCCTCCAGAAAACAGGCTCGGCATTAACTCGTCGAGCTGTTAGGATAAAGCCAGAAATAAGTCAAGCGTGAAACACTCCACAGACAAATCGGTTGAACTGACAAAAGAGGAGTCGTAACGGAGCTCACCGCCCCCAACCCCCCCAACATCCCCTCGCCCACCCAACACTCTCCAGCGTCCAAATCAGATGTTTGGCGTCGCTCTTGAGGTTTACGGTCGCATATAATAATCAGCGACATCTGACAGACCCTTAACCCACTTGGAAGCCAGATTCGAGCAAGTGATCACTGGAGAGGAATGTAGCAGGAGAAAGACTGAATTTTCATCTGTAAATCCATTTTCGTTTTAGCAAAATGTTGTCCGCACTTGTTCTTGTTCACGCAGAGTGCGTGTCCGAAAAATAAAAAAAATCTACAAACATATATTTTCAAATTCATAATGATGATGATGATGATGATGATGATGATGATGATGATGATGATGATGATGATGATGATGATGATGATGATGATGATGATGATGATGATGATGATGATGATGATGATGATGATGATGATGATGATGATGATGATGATGATGATGATGATGATGATGATGATGATGATGATGATGATGATGATGATGAGGAGGATGATGATGATGATGATGATGATGATGATGATGATGATGATGATGATGATGATGATGATGATGATGATGATGATGATGATGATGATGATGATGATGATGATGATGATGATGATGATGATGATGATGATGATGATGATGATGATGATGATGATGATGATGATGATGATGATGATGATGATGATGATGATGATGATGATGATGATGATGATGATGATGATGATGATGATGATGATGATGATGATGATGATGATGATGATGATGATGATGATGATGATGATGATGATGATGATGATGATGATGATGATGATGATGATGATGATGATGATGATAAAAATATCTCACATCTATTCTGAATTGAACTGTATATAATAATGGAGATCATCCAAGGAACAGATATTTATCATTGAAAAATTATTCAACCTGTTTTTCTGCTATCGCATTCACATGTAACATGAATCACTATTTGCATCATACTTCGTGAATAGTATTCTATGATCAGAATAATATAAACCTCTAAATATACCTCTATAATATACTGACCTCTTCAAAGACACTTGAAATTTGAACTTCATTTTCACTAATATTGTGTACATTATGGATTACTCACGTCTCTATCATGCATGAGAAAATGGTCTCTAAACCATTTCAATTCAACATCTTATACAGTATCCATGTACATGGAATGTGCATAGGCTATATATTCATGTACAGTCATGTAGATGGAATAGACACAAGAATTCTTGATTAGCTGATTCTATTCATGGTGCATTTCCATTTTCATAAACATTCAACATACAATAATTATTTTATCCAGATCCTGAAGATCCTTGGTGGATTGTCAAGATCGACTCCATTCTTGGCATAGTTCAATAAGCGACTAACTGATCTCACCCTACGGGAGGACTGGAGAATCTGACACCAATGTCAGCTATGTCCATTTAGCATGCATGCCATCACATTGCACTGATTAATGGTAAATGCCTAAACTGTGTAAATGCCTTTGAGCAGTAATTCATGAGCTTTGTGTATGTGAATCATGTGAAATTGCACATGTGTTGAGTTTCACACTGCAGGGATGCGGGTTGGTAGCTGATTAGACTACCAAAATCCACCAAAAGTCATCCAATTCAAGTTCACTGCAAGAGTCTGTTGTTAAAAAATGAAGTCTGATGATTTCCTTTCAAATTATAGTGCCAGACAGAGACTCTGTAAAAGCTTCGTCCTCAGTTGTCGCAGTTCATTTCGCGAGGAAGTTTCTGAAAAGCATCTCACTTTTGAGTTGAAGCCGGAAGACAGACCAGACGCTTTCTTTCATGAGCGACAGTCTTCAAAAGACAAAATTGGTCAACTTTTATTCAGATTCGTTAGCCGCGACACCCTTATTATCTTGGAATATGATGAGAAAAGAAAATAATTTCAGTATCATTATATACAATCACAAAACTTTGAAGCGGACTCTTCATAAAAGCTGTAGTTGGTTTGATCACTTTTACCAATATTATATTATGTCTCCTATGCAAGTTTGTAATTTGCAAATAATTAGTCATGCCTATGTACATGATCTGGACAGACCAATTACTCTAGAGGAAGTAGAAGTAGCTATAAAGAAATGTAAGTTGCGGAAGGCTCCTGGTGAGGACGGAATTGTATATGAATTTCTGAAAAATTTGCCCAATAATTGGTTACTGTATATCTGTGTGATGTTCAATAGGATTCTTGACTTGGAGGCAACACCAGACAAGTGGTCAAATATAGTACTGAAAATGTTGTACAAAAGAAGGGCTCAAGGATGAACCCTCCAGTTATAGGCCTATTGCACTAGTAAACTGTATTACAAAGCTTTTACCCTCGTTATGTACTTGAGAGCTTCAAAGTGGTGTGAGAAAATTCAAAAATTCCTGAGTGGCAGGCAGGTTTTAGGGAGGAGCGCAGCTGCATGGACAACATTTTGTTCTCAACAGTATCATCCAGTTGCAGCTGAGAAGAAACAAAGGAAAATTGTATGCTCTTTTGTTGATTTCAAAGGTGCATTTGATTCAATAGATCATGGAATTCTCTGGAACAAGCTTCAGACAGTTGGTCTGAGTGCCAAATTTATCAGGATTGTATCTTGTCTTTATTCTAAGGCAAATGTCCAGGTGTCTGATGGCTTACAGCAAACACAACCAATTAGGGTGTGGGGTGTCCTGCAGGAGAAACCCTGTCACCTCTTTTGTTTTCACTATTTGTCCATGATCTGGAGGAATACCTCATTGAGAAGGGTGCAAGAGGAGTGTCAGTCACCACACAGTTGAAGTTCTTCTCTTGGCATATGCAGATGACATCGTATTGCTCTCAGATTCCTACATAGGCATGAGAAAAATTCTGCAGCATTTTCACAGCTACTGTCAGTCAAACAAACTTTGTGAACCTCAGTAAGACTAAGATCCTACTTTTCAGAAAGGTGGTTTTGGTCACAAAAACCAGGCCCCTCTGCTGTTTGGTTTGGAGGCAATTCAGTATGAGAGAGAGTATACCTACCTGGGCATCACATTTTCCCAGTCCGGTCTTTGCAATGCAGCACAGGAAACTGTATTGAGGGCAATGGCTGCATGTTCAGCTACAATTTCATTGATACATAGGCTCAATGTGAATTCTTTTGATGTGTGTGAAGCTGTTTGGGTCTCTGATCTGCTCAGTACTAATGTATTCCTCGCCTGTGTACGCACTGAGATATTTGGACACAATTGAAAGAGTGCAAGTTCAGTTTTATAAGAGATTACTCAATCTACCCAAGTGCACACCCAGCTATGCCGTTAGGCTTGAGTTGGGACAGACTCATATTGAAGCTCAAATATTCACTAGTACTCTTAACTGGCTCATCAGGGTGCTGGGAATGCCGGATTGCAGATACCCAAAGGTATGCCTGAAGAAGCAAATTTCCTTGATGAGGGCTACAGATGATAGAATGGCTAAATACTGTTGGGCTGCTCAGGTCAGGAGTATATTTTTTGTTCCAATTGGCAAGACTTCAGTTATGGACGAAATTACCTCAGAATTGGTCCTTCAGAATAAACAAGAATTGTGCAAAGCATACAGAGATTATTTATACAGACGTGACATGGTTCAATATGGCAGGTCAGGCTCCCTTCTGGTTTTGCCATTTTTGAAGCTGAGTGATGGGATACAGACCTACCTCAAACTAAGACTACCGTTTCATCTCTTCCAGATTATCTCACAAATGAGGCTTTTGAATATTTATAATTGCAGACTTATCTTTGAGGGAGAAGTGATCAGGGTGGAGGACAGCGGTATATGTCAAAGGTGCAGTGAAGCCAACACTTTTCTACATAGATTATGCAAATGCGAAATTTTTAGAGTCAAAAGAGAGGAGTTAGGCTTGCCACTGGTTGAGACAAGGTTGAACCTACAAAAAATATTTGATGAGCCAGACAAGAAGAAACTCAATCTGCTGGTGAATCTCGTTAAGCACATTTTTGTACAGTCACGACTTTAGTGAGGCTGAAGTAATTTAAATCAAATCGAACCATTGTAGCTCATTTGGTTATATGTATGAATATTATTAAATAATGGGAGTCTTATTGTTTTATTTTGCTTCTTGTTAGTGCTATTTTATTTCAATATAAATTGTAAAGGAATACGATTAATTTGTTGTCAAACTCATATATTGTAATCTTTTTAGATGAACAATAAAGAATTATTATTATTATAAAAGCTGTAGCAGAAATTACTGTTGTTAAACTTCAAAGGCGCATTGTTTGAATTCTGAGAGAAAAGAGATGGAAGAAGGAAACTCTTTTGATAGAGGCTAGAATGGAACGGTCTCACTTTCTTGTTTCTCAGTTATAAATAGATTCAAAAGGCGAAGATACAGTATGCTTTCAAGCCACAATCTTCTTGCCGAATGACTTTCAACTGTTTATTAACATAATTATTATCCATCCTGTACTTTCTAGAATTGTGATAAAAAGTATAGTAAATGGAATTCGAAAAAGATTATTCCATCATAAAAATTAATTCTTTATAAGACCTATAAATGAGAATTATTAATCCAAAGTAAACTTCCACCAGAGAATGTTGAAATTAATTTTATCATTTCAATAATCGAACATTTTTAGTGACTTCAAACATTAGAAAATATAATGTAACAATTTCTATGCTTATTGGTTGAGAATAGCAACTTAAAATACAAAGAGCTTTGATATTTTAGTTAATTTTCTTTTATTGTTATCAAAGATTCTCATGAATTGAAGAAATAGACAGCTTGTTATCAGAACAATAAGATAAGCATGTGGTCTGTCTCTGGTTCAACTCTCCGATGTCATTTATTCTAACAAATAATATTAATGAAATTTAAAGTACTATTGTCTTCAGGAAAGCAATCAACAAGTTCGCAATAAATAGGAATGACCTGATTGCTCAATACTTATTACTGATTGAGGTGAATACAACAGCAATCAAATTCTGAACTCTTTGTCTCCAAAGCAGCGAGAAATTCACTGGATCTGAAGGAAATTGACTGAACGAAAATCATGGCAGCGTAACACGTTTCTGCTTTTCCGAGGCACAACCCTTACCCCATTCAGCTCGATTCTTAATCGTCAGGAAACTGAGCTTTTTCAACACTTCCGCCACTCATTTGAGTTAATTTGGGGTAACGAGTTTCTTGCGCTCGCATGGAAACGGCTGAACACAACTGAGAGAAATTTGAAAGCAAAGTTTCGTACTACTTACACTACTGTATTGTCTACCATTTTTGATGCCCGAAATTGAACAAAGCAGGATAATCCTCTTCATTCGCATTCTCAGAACCTCGGGTCTCAATTTCCCTTTGTGAGGAACAATGAGAATCTCCTAAATACTCTAGCTTGTAATCCCTTCTTTTATACGGAATATTTATAAGAGAATTGAGAGGATAGATTGAGAGAAGAGATTCAACCACATACTAGTACAGAGATCACTTATGAAATTTCTCTTGAAAAATTGGTGACGAACAATAAGAATTTCAAAAATCAAATGAGATCTCCTGAATGCAAGTGATATGTAAACATTCCTTCAGGGTGATGGTCAAGGGGATGAAACATATAACATTTTGATAACAACCAAATAGATAGTGGAATTGACAAGGCTCCATTGCAATCATAAACTGTCCAAAGAAAATAATGAATTATCATTGAAATTTGTCGTTCTCATTGTTAATTCAAATATTTATCAATTATCATAAAAGCTCTGTGATAATAAAGAAGAACCCTGGGAATATAAATCTCTATTATAATAAAGAAGAACTGCTCTGGATGATTTGTGTGAATTGTGGATTGTGTGAATTTCAAATAATATTCATAATATATTTATACAGTATTCATATCACATACAAGATAGATGGCATATCAATGATAATATAATTATGGCATACGTTGAGACTCGGGCAACAAATGGATAATTTCGGTTTAATTAGCCATTTAACATTAACTGAGGTTAAATGATCACGCAAATATGATATAATATTAAATGTTCACTTTCATATAATTCGTAGTTGAATGGATCCTACCACATCATTTTCTCAAGCTCATCTCATAACTTCTTTGTTACAACCTCTCAGTTTGCCAAAATCCCAATTAATGTCATTGCAATTTTGATTCATAACTTAATGTCGTTCTCTGTGTTCCATCTCGAGTGCACTCATTATTAACAGTTAATTGCAGAGGAAACTAGCATCCTATTGATAAACTTATTCTTTGTTGATGAAATTTAACCACCTGTACCTCATCTAAATGAAAAATATTCATTTATTCGGGCAATAGTTTTTTGTGCAGCAGCATTCATCGAATTTCCTTACTAGCTATTATTCTGTTGTCAATATTCGCAGTGCAGTATTTCCTTACAAACTATTATTCTGTTGTCTATATTCGCAGTAGCGGAAATCTTCAGAGTATTCTAAGGCATTATTAATTAGGAATTCTGTTCAATTAATTGAATATGATTTATAACAGAAAATAACACAAAATGAATATAAGTTTTTGTAGAATGGTGTGACGTACTTCATTTCCATGTTGAATTCAAACTTTCAGTAGAAAATAATTGTAATTGAATGTTATAATGCCATCATGATGAAGAACTTTCTGACAGCGAGACAGTATAATTCACTTTCAAAAGTGTGGAATTTCCCCAAATTAATGTGAATTGAATATAGTCGAGTATCTTCTACACTGATGAAGCATTGAAAACGATCAAAGAGGTGTTTCTAAAATTGTTTTGAAAAATATCAACAGTGTTGTGCTCCATTGTTTGTGAATTCGGTCCAACCGACCAAAATCGTATGCCATTGAAGATTGAAACGGTGAGTGCCGAAAATTCCGGTCCAGCCTTCGCGCAGCGAATGCCGACTGTCCGGACGCGTGACACTTTTGCAAAATAGGACCCGATCATTTATCTTCCTCTGCCAGAACGGAAGCCAGAGGGTAGCAGTGTGCAGTGCACCCTTCCAAATCGCATTACATGAAGACTGGACAGACAAGATCTGGATACCACTGAAGGCGATTGAATTCGATTCAGTGTTTTGTCCTTGCTCCGGGCTCTTACAATTAATATCAATTAGGGCAAGTTCGAGTCACTATTTGAATTACACTGCTTCAAAGCGAGATTTTGAAGTACTGAGTGATTGCCAATTTGAGAATTAGCAGTCCAATTCACAGCCTTGGTGAAGGTTGTTTGAAGTGCACGATAATTAGACAAACAAGTAGACAATAGTAGACAAACAAGTGTGAGCCGATGGAAACGGAATAACAGTAATTGAAATATACTAGCAGTGTGATGTTGATACTATGTCTATGTCTATACTAACTTCATCGATTCATTAGATAGATATGATGATATGATATCAATGTTGCTCTCCAGGGCCTATTAATTACCTACCTCCAAAACTTCCCATCTCACAAACCAATGTAAATAATCTTATCTACTGATCGGACATAATCTTTGATAATTTTTGAGCTCATGAATCGGATTAGACAATATTTGAATATCATGAGGAGAGCAAACTAGGCATTGAAGCTTTAGCTTTTTACTATTTTTCTGTTCATTAGTAATGGATCACAATGCACAGTTTTTTTTTGTTTTGTTTGTTTTCAAATCTTGTAAAATTGTCGTGATATCAACGGTTTACGAGTTATTCAAGAAACAAAATTTTGAATGGCCGCCATTTTGTTTTATGGATTTGAAAAATTGTCATAATTTTTTTGTAGCTTTGTCTAGTTGTCATAAATGTTGGTTTCAATTCCATATGTTTCACCATTATTGAGAGAAAAATAATAAGTGAAAAAACAAAATGGCAGCTGTGTGAGTAACTAAGGACTTCTGGACAATTTCAATATGATATTTAGATATGGTTTCTACCCAGGAACAATGCCCTAGAGTATTGGTAGGGAGTTCTGAAACACTCTGTATATTATAGCATTCATAGCATTTCATTATTCCTGTTTTCACATTCATGATAAACGCAACCAAAGACGCATCAGGGTAGACAGAAAACTAATAATGTAATGGAATGTTTATTGTATCAGTAAACATCAGTTATGACAGTTGTAAGATGGAATGCTCTTGCAGACAAAACTTGATAAATTATTAACTTATATACTTTTCTGGCAGCCTGGAAAAAATCAGCCAGCGTTTTGTTGGAGTGAGGAGCCTGTCTTCTCTCATATCAGAGCATTACGAGAACTTCAACCACGGCTGATATTCATTCTTTATTATTTGCCATTCTCGGCTTACTGCCGTCCTTATTTCTTGACGTTTGTCTGACAGTAAACACTTCACTTTCCATGGCGCTTCGCTCCTTGAGCAATTCTGTCGCTCATCTGCTCTAATAATCTTTGTGAGAGCTGCTTTACAAAGCTCTCAACTCTCAAGGAATGCTTCGCGAGATCATATTTATTCAATGTTTGGTTGGAGGATCTGTTGAATTATTTCATTATTCGTCAGCTTTAAGCGGTTGTGCATGATGAAATTTTTTCTACGCAGTCCGTCATCTTATTCAAGTTTCGAGATTACAGGATTAAATAGTCTCAATAACTAGTATTTAGAAAATGTGTAAAAGGAATCAAGGGGATATTGGTGATTATCCTAATCTGGACTAATTCAATGATAATGGCTGGTTAGCGACAAAAAATTTGAAAAAAGTACTTTTATCAATTAAATTAAGGACTGGTTGAAAATATTCATTGATCATGAGACACAATAATAATGTTATAGCAAAAAATTAAATGTCTCAGAATTTATTGGTTCATTCTCGGTTTAAGATTCTCATGGCATCAGTTAGCCTTGATTAGAGGTAAAAAGTTTGTTTGTTTGTCAATGTTGTCAATGACTCAACAGCCCTATGTGGGCTTAGGCCTACCAGCTGGTTGCCAGTTTCACATCCACTTGACTGAATCAGCAGAGGTGAATGATCATTAACCAGAAAAGATGTAACGTGTGGTTAGCACATTGACATCTCAACCATAAGCTAGTCTTCGCAACCCAGTGATGGGAACAAAGCACTGCTAGATAACATTGAGTTAAGCAGCTATATAGTGCAATGCAACAATTTAATATGCCTCCAAATATAGAGAGTGACTGACTAGCCTTACTAACGATTAGCCAGGCTCCAAGGTAAAATGTAAAGGTACAAGGTAAAATGTTTAATAATGAATTAACCTTATTATCATTAGTCATACAATTCTATTATCATGTTCATAATTGAACATCAATGTGTAGTTATTATGATTGTATTAAATGTGACATTGATTACATCAATTGAAGAAGAAATCTCGGGTCATGTGGAGTGCTTACGATAAAGTATCTGTATTGTAACTCTTCGGAAAGGAGAATGAATGCCTCTTAGATTTGAATTGTGTCATTCAATAGTCGAAAGAAAATTCAAAGTTCAATATTCTGTCACTCAATCTAGTACTGGTACATGGAAGAGTCAAATTCAACCCCAAATCCATTACCTCTTATTGTGTCATTCAATAGTCGAAAGAAAATTTAAAGTTCAATATTATGTCACTGAATCTACTACTGGTACATGGAAGAGTCAAATTCAACCCCAAATCCATTCCTATCCATACCTCTAAAGCTATTATTATGCTTTTCATCTCAAAGTACGGTTGACTGACAACGTATTGCATTGCATTGGTCAACTGTCAGCATTGGTTGACAGATTGTGTGATACAGGATTCACCACTCCCGATATTATCTCAGAACGTGTTTAGATGGAATTATTGCATGATTGATGAGTGATTGTTCGAGGAACGTGGATCAGCTACCTTCCTGACATTGGAAATCACTGTGAATCAACTCACCCTAAAGCAGCAACTTTGTCATCTGTCCTCTCCTGGGTGAGTGCTTCAATTCCTGATTTAATCCGTCATAAACTTAGCGTTCCAGTTGTCATTACTCAAGAGATATAATGATACTAGATACTTTAGCAGAACTTATTACCCATTATATATAGTAGTATACGGCTAGATGATTATAATAATTGAATGAGACATCGTAGAAGATGACTGATGCTTATTCATCAATACTGACCGATTGCATTCAAAATAAAGAAAATCTCTATACATCTGCTTCTATTAATTTGAGGTAATATCTCTCAAATGAAAATTATTATTGTACTTGTTTGAAATCTTAAGCTTCTTAATCTTAATCATAATCTGATTTAATACTTATATACTTCCTACTAGATAATTAATACCATTTAATACTTATACTTAATACTTACAATTTTCTTTCTCTCTTGAGGAATGCCTTCCTCTTTCGAGGTGAACTAAAAAATTTTAGAGGTATGATTTTTTTCTGGTGCACCTTTTTTGGCTATCCCATGAGTGGCATTGCCTTAACATGATTGCAATGTTTTTATTTTACAATTTACCGCAGTACGATAAATTAAACCGAACTGTATTATTAATGTTTCACTAATATTCATGATAATATTTTTCCTATGATTTACTCGAAAACTGCTCCTTTTGACCATAAATTTTCAATGGTGTGCTTAGTCTTTAAGCTAGGAGTTCTCCATCAAAGCATTGAGTTGTATTACTTTTCAATAATTTTAATACTGTAGTTTTCTCCATGCCATTCAACTACAGAAAATCCTGAAACAAATTGTGACCAGCGATGCGGTAGAATCGAAAGAGTTCGGAAAAAGATCGGGAATTGGCGTGATAGTTGAGTTGTAAACGGTTTTCTCCGTGATATTGATTCCAATAAAAACTGGCTGTGGAGCGAAGTGTTAAGGTGTGTGTTATAATCGTGAGGCAATCGAGTCACGTTTGGTTTTGAAATCAGAAGTCATGTTATGATGAGTTTTTTGATAGGTTCCAATGTTGGAGAAGCAAGAGCATCGAGAGAAGTCTGCTTGAAATGAGAGAGAAAGTGAGTGATCTTGTATGTAAGTGAAAGAGACCGAGAGAGAAAGTCTATGAGTGAGGCTGGGAGAAAATGAGGGTGTGAGTGAGAGAGCCAATCGCAGTCAACCAACAGTTCAGCGGTCCGGAAATGAGATCCAATAATTTTCCATCCCTCCATTTTCCCATTTTCTTTTCCTGGCCCCTGTGATTGAGTTCCGCTGGAGCGAGATGTCAATGCCATTACAATGGTGGCTCTAGTCCCTGGACAGTGAACAGGAAGCAACAGATTTTTATCATTATTCTGTAGCGCTTATTCTATTGAAAAATATTTAATCTTCTTGGAAAAAGTGTCCGGACGGCCGATGATTTATCCAAGTGATTGGTTTCTGATTAAAAACACAAACGACAAATACAATATTGAAACCAATCAAGTATCGATACTGCCTCATATTTCAATTTTGGAACATTCATTGGTTGTCACTCTCAGTTTTCAATAACATTTTCTCGAAGTTTTTTTAGAGATACCAGGAATTACCATTGACCTTTAATAACCCGAAACTTTATCCAACACTTTGAATTCGTTGAATGTTTTTTTTAACTAGATTTTCGTCATCTATTCTCATTAGATAATTTATTATGATAATATTTCATTTTGATTGAATGCATTGATAAGAAATCATTACCAACAAAATATAATACTTCCGGTAATCCGACACCCTCTTTACACCATAACTTTCTGATCATTCAATTGTGAATAATATTGTATTACATTTGAAATAATGCTAACAGAAAACACTCATTTAACAAAAAATGTCATCCAGGTTATAACGAAATGTACTTAAAATATTATATTTGCTGATTCGATTATTATTATAAATCTATATTAATCATATTGATTCTTAATATGGAATGATTTCCTATTAATTCCTATTCAATATTTATATTGAATGCATTTGAAATTTCTTTTTTGAATTCTCCTGAATAAAGTTTGATCTTATAAAACGCTTCAAACACTCATCATCACACTTTCATCACAAAAATAACTTACAAAAGCTTGTATTGTTTGATGAATACTTTAAATCATTATGAAAAGACTTTATAGGATATCGACATGTTTTTATTGAACCTGTCAATAGAAGATATACATATATACAGTGAGGACGCAGTTCGCATACTTCGTTTGAATAAGATAAATAAGACAGTCTTTAGTCGAAATTCTGGAACTTGAGGTACGATACACAATCTCCCTGTAACCTTGTTTCTTCCCCATACAAATGATGGGGAAAATAATACCAACGTACTCTTCCTAACAAGAGATTCTACCGTACAATAGGAAACTCCGAGGCTTTAGTGGAAGGAGTCAGAGATCTTCAATTCAGCTCCTTAGCATATCGTTCATATTCCTTGTTCTCATCCCTGTTTTCCCTGGAAGGGAAGAATGCGACAGGGTTGAAAGAGCATTAGCAGTATAAATATTCAAAGGAACGTGATACATAAGAGCTCAAGTTGTGTGTGTGAGTGAGAGAGGAAAAGAGAGAGACAGAGAGAGAGACGAAGAGAAAGAGAGAAGTGGTGAGGATGACTTTATAAAGTCCGGCATCTGTCGGGAGTTAGGTGAGTGAGCAACAGGAATTCCTGCTCTGAGATCCTGTAGTCCTGCACCAGAAATGTTTAAACGCTTTGTTTGTGTCTGCAAACTCACTCCTCACAATGGATCCCTGAATAATTTCTGCGAAAGTGCAGAATACATCCGAGATTCCAGCTCAACCATCCAATTACAAGCCAATTATACAGCACTCACAATGGATACCTGTCCTTTAAATCCACATCAATTATGTAATCTAAGCAAAATAGAGATCACCAATGAAAGCACCACTCAGACTGGCGCGTTTTCCACTCTGGTCAGTAATCATTTGAGTGATAGCTTGCAGCTATAAGGCTCAGACCTCATGAATTTGAATGAATGATTGATCTTTTGCACTCTAACATCCAATAATTATTATCTCTTTGAATTCTCGTTATATACAATGCTTGATATTGTTATCTACAAAGCTCTGAATATTCAAATGCTACTAGAGCAATAGTTATGAGCAATCGCTCTTCTCCAAGCATCAAGAGAACCCCTCATTAAAATCAAATTTGAGTAAGATAACAAATCTATAGAGAACAATTTTGAGATTTGTTCAATTATATTATTCTACATTATAAAATGGCTGTTGAATAATTTGTTATATGAAGAATAACTTTCTACTGATAAAACAAATGTATTATCATATTATTCACACTTCAAGAGTCATTGGAATTTCCAAGCATAGTAGAGTTTATAATTAAATAGTCCAATCGATAACAAACTTACTCAGATCTACTAGGAACACATCTTTACTTTAATGCAGGATGAATATTTCCAATTATTCAAAACTTGAAATATGATTAAAATTCCATTCTTAATCAAATGATTAATTATAATTAATTATTTTCCTATTCTTAAATATTCTATTTTAAGTGAGTTTTTTATTCTTGATGTAGCTCGATAGAATGGTCTGTTATTCTGTGACAGTACTTCCGAGTGCTCTAGGAATCTCCCAGAGATCTTTTCAAGGTATTCATTCAAAGGAATAATGGGGGAAGAAGATGATAGAGAGGGAAAATGAGAAAGATTTAACTACCGTAAGAGCTAGAACCTGAAAAAGCCTAGACGGTGACCCTTAGAAAAGTCTTCCACGTGAAGAAACCTTATTATGAGCTGGAAGAAATTGGCAATAACGTCACCCCTGAGTTTCTGCACTTCAGTTGCGATATTTATAGCAGTTTCAGCTCCTCAAATAAAGCAGTTGCAACGGAAGGAAGCGCTGCTATTGGTGCAAAAGCAGAAGGATACCGGCCAGAAAAAGCTTTATATCGACTAGTGAAAGAGTGAAATGTTGTCAGTGCAGATACAATCGATCTTGTATGTCGATATATCGATGGAAGAAACGACTGCGCTGGATTTACGAGGAGCAGTTATGGCTATCTGAATGACGACCGATTCAATAATGCTGCAATGATGGCTTTGATGGACAACAAACGACGTCGTTACGAAATACGCGTCTAATAGCTGCTGCCGCTTCTTATCGCCTAAAACACCCTCATTTTCACATTATTGCAGCATCGATACTCTGTTTAGCCAGAGCGAAAGGTACTTCAAACAAAATATTATACCCTCTTCAAACGCTCTTCAACTACGATGATTAAAACATAAATTCAGGGTAACTACTCTAATCCGGCAGTAACACTGGAGATAATGATGTAACATTCTTTTGGATCTATTTTCATTGACAAACAATCAAAATATAAGGTTACATTTACATGGGTTATCAACCTATAATCGGGAGAACGAGTATCAATAACGTAATATGTCACATGCTAGAATCAATTATTAGTATTGATTGAAAAAGATCATGTCATTTTTTTCGTTCATCAGTTGTTTGATTTGCACCTGTTCAATAGATCGTTAACCTGTTAATTGATGTGGATCCATCTTATTTTTCAATTGATCAAATTTAGAAACTAAATTACACCAATTACGAAATTACAGTAATAATTAATTACTAAATTATACTAGGCATGGATACACAATGCATAGTATGTCGTGTAGAAGACATTTCCAATTCAATACAATGGCAAATATAGACTTACAAATATACACTTCATTCTGCGTTTACTGGAAAACGAGTTCTGAGCTTCTGAAGACACATTACACGGAAAAATGGTTATATTATAGTGGTTTAATTTTCAAATTTTATTATAGTACTGTACGGTGTACAATATTTGATATTGAAATAAGAAATTCTCTGATCAACTTAATAAATGTATGTACTTGCAATAAATTTCTCCTTTTGATTACAGATAAAGGACTATAATATCCGTAATTCATGCTCTGATAATTTTACTGATCAAAGGTAGGAATCAAGTGAAAATTCCTGGAAACCAATGTTTTGCAAAGCTGTTGACCTGGTTCTGATTCCTTTGAACTTCGATTAAACGCCTAATCCATCTCCTGAATAACCCAATTACCAAATTGGCTGCCGACAAGCAAAGAAGTTTGTTATCTAATTTCGAGACCCGAGCACGAAGGAGCCGCTAATGAAGTGCGATGCAGATAATAGGAGAATCACAATTCAGTTGTCTAGTTTGGAGAAATCTGGCGGAGATTGAGAAGGAGTTGTTTATCACAGATGCGCAGACCGCACTGCCGAATCACACGATTCACGCTTCGCTCGCTGCTCAAAGCCAAGAAACGGAATCTAAGCAGACGTTCCTAATGCGAAAGCTGTTACTGCACTCAGCCTCCGTTCCGTTGCTTTCAATCCGCCGCTATAGTTTACTTAGTCGCCAACTCTTAGCCGCAAGCAATTCTCAATAACTCGGATAAACTTACCAACTAACTTGTACAATCTGTGGTTCTTCACTGGAAAACACCGTATAATACCCCTCCTATACATATGAATTATTGATAAGATAAATGCAATATGCTATGAGCTAAGTATTGAAACCTGAAGCCTGTTTCATGGTTTCATGAAAATTGAGAAATCTTGTACAACAAGAAAACATGGAGCACAACATCGTTCTCAACATGTTATCAACTTGAACGTCTATTGGCTTTACGCCTTTTTTCTATGTAAAAGAACTCCCAAATTTTCAAGAAACAGATTGTACACAATCATATTTTCTCCCATCCTGAAAGGGAGAATGTCTCTTCCGTAAGATAATATTACATACGAAAAATTGAATGTATAATATGATAAGCACTTGGTGGAAACAATGTGCTTGTCATGTAAAAATTCATATTCATCATCTACTTTTTCCCAATACAGGTATTTAAAAGTGTTCAACCCATTTTTTTCTTATTTAGATTAACATGAGCAAATACAAATAGCAATAGCAAATAAGAGCAATATAGCAGAGGAAAACAAGCAAACACTTGTAGCATGTGATCGTCATTTATTCATGAAAATAAAATGCAATTCTACTCTCTGAAAAACCAATCAAGTTGTGGTTGCTTGTCAAAGGAATTCGTTTATCATAACATTCTCTGTGAATCTCTTTGACAGTTGATTTTCAATATCCAATCATATTGGAATTTGAATCACACGTTTCCACATCAACTTTCACTCTGTTCACATTTCAATCAAATTAAAAAGACCCTTCAATTAGTTTTGTGTTATATTCATTTTTTTATATATCTTGAGTCCCATGAAATTTTAAATATTAGTCCCTTGACTTTACTGAGAAGTATATTCAAATAAATCACTTCGGTGGACTCATTTTCAACTCATCCATCTTCTTACAAAAATAAATTAGACATGGACTGTCTTCGCGAGTCCAATTTGTAGAAGTTTATTGACCTGGACACTCTCAATTTATAGCGACAATCTTTTTGGGGCCAAAGATAAATCAAATGACTTCCAAAACAAACGGAGGACCAGTTTTTCAAGCGGAAGGAGTGTTGAAAGAGTTTGAAACTGCCATCAATAAGGAGCGTTCAACGATTCTTGGGGGAACTTTACAAGTAATTCAGCGTCAGTACATTGCTGGTTGGCGGTAGGCGACGATCGTATGATGGCAGCCGTAATAAATTTTACTATCAAAGGTGTGAGCATGATTATTCGGAGCCAGTATAATGGAATTTCCCTTCCAAGACGATTTATTCCCTACTCCATTATTCCTTCCAGGCACCTTTTCAATGAGATTGCCACATTCAGTGAACAGCTGCTGCCGCTCGCTCCTTTATCAGCCACTCGACCACCAAAATCTGCTATTGGCGCGCTGCTTCGCTTTCTCCAGTTTGCAACTTGTCAAGCCAGTAAGCTCTGCTGCTTTCAGTGACTTACCCTAAAGCCAACCTTACACGATTTTCTGTCGACTCAGTCATTTTCCGAAATGAATTCAGTTGTTTGTGCTCACCCAACCCATGTTCAATGGGTAGGTTTTGTTGGAATATGATGTAGATACATTTGGTTCATTCTGAAAGCGATTGAATTCTATTGAGGAGAATCATTTTTTATTCAGCCTGCAAATTCTTCCGAATTTTCCTTGCTGTCAATGGGATTGATTTCTTATTCAATCGTTTGGAGCTTGTTGGGGAGGATACAGAATCGTTTCATTCAGCCTACAAAGGTTACCGAAAGATAAATTCAGTTCAGTTTTATTATCTAATTCATTGATGAAAAATACGAAGTCAATAGGAATAGCATCCGATAAATAAAGGAATTTTCTCGTTTTGAATATTCCAGAACATTTTTTGTTTAGAAATGGCTCTGTTCTCCTTACTTATCTTCGCCCACAGCACTTTTGTAATGTGAAAAGTGAAAAAAATAAAGCATAAATAAATCTATGAATCTACAAGTTCATTGTAGTAGTTTTCACCCACTCTCAATATTGATATCCAGTCTGCAAATATTCACAAAAATTCTTCTTATTAAACAATTAACTTGTTCCAATTAACACTGTACATTGTAGATTACACTGTATTCAAATATGATATTAACAAACCATTTGTGTATCAGTAATAATTTATAGAAAAATAGCTCTGCTCTTAACTCTCTCACACCAAAAAACTGCACAATTCTAAGATGTTTTTGATAATACTATTTACCACTTTGTTACTAATTTTTTTCTCTGAAAAGTAATTTGGAGAAATAAATAGAATGTAGCCTTATAAAAATTGAATCTTGAAACTATACATTGATACAAAGATACCTTGAAAACAGTGGCAAGAATATTTTTTATAACCAATCTCCTGAAGAGGTTTGAGACATAGAACGGCTCTGTTGATAATTTAATTTACCGAACTATGAACTATTTTATCTTATATAGAGTGCTTTTTAAGAGGTACTTTTTTATATAAGCTCATCAACATTGAATAAACAAATTATAATTTGTTTGAATTCACATGAAATTCACAAGAGTAGCGAAATATTCTTTCTATCTACACTATTGAAATGAGGTTTCACCAACAAAACGTTGTTTGATTGTTATTGCTATAACTCTCATTCATATATGATGTGTGTCCTGTTTCCAGTGTAAATGTTTGGTTGTAATGGTCGATTCTCCATTTTCACTGTTATATTTGTGGAGCCCAGAGCTCCAAAATTGTGGATTTCAGAGCTCACCAAATAATTGCCTCTGAAGTGGGAATGCGGTTGAGTTATCTCAAAGTATGAGGACTACAACGGTGGAGCTTTCCAGGGAATATCTCATGTATTCATCCGAGCCTATTCCATCTGTTCTAACACTGTATCGACCCATTCCTCAAACTCACTCCCATACGGGAGTTATTCCAAAGCAAGGTTTAAATTATTAATTTTATTGAAAAACAGTTTCTGTGAAATGACAGAGCAGAGAATGGTACTGTAATGGTATGAATTTTTGATAAGGAAAAGTAACGTACCATACGTTTTATAGAAAAATACATTAACATTATAAAAGGTTCTTGGGAGGCAAAATCCATAGATACACAAGTTCTGATCTTGTGTATCACAAGTTCTATCTGCGTATCTTGTGTATCAAGTTCTCTCTCACCTCATCCTTACCCTCAAGACAACCCTCAATTAAGTGCTATTCAAGAGCACTTATCAAATTGAACTCTTAATTTTTTAGAATTCCCAAAAATGATACAGGAGGTGAAATCTCACGATTTGTATAACATTCTTCTCGAATTGATTTATAAGATATTGATTGTTTGTGTGGTGGAAATACATTTCAAGGACAGAATTGAGGATAGAATACAGGTAAGTTGTGTACAATGAGAGACTGTTTTCAAGAAGAAGGCAAGGTAGGCTAAAGAAACGATGGCTGAATGACATTCAGGAGGACCTGCGCATCATGGGAAAGAGAGGATGGAGAGCAAGAGTAGCAGATTAATTGATTTATTTATTTATTATTCTTACTAGGTCTGAGGAGACCCATTGCACAAAAGAACAATTCAAAATACATCTTGAAATTAACTACATACATAATAAACAAAGTAGAAAATATAATGATAAAATAGCATCACATCAGTCAACAATTTTATTATGTAACTTAATTGAACTAATTGAACTTGAACTATTTTCAAGAAATATGAAATATGGTTAAAGTAATAAATATCAATTTGATTAAAGAAGGTAAAAGAGGGGAGGAAGGAAGAATGAAAAAGACGAGGATTAGAGATTAGAAAGAGGCAGAGATTAGTGGAGAGGCTTGGTGTTGGAGACCAAGTTCATGATGGACTGTAGCACCGGATAGTAAGTAAGTAAGTATACAGTTAAGTTATATTTTAGTTAGTTTGATTTTGATATACAGATGAAGGGATGAAGGAAAGAAATCTTACAATTGGCAACTGTAACAGGAGGAAATGTTCCAATTCGTTAATGATATTTTTAAATATTCACATCCAATCCAAAAACGAAGAAATATCATACTGATATTGGAAATGATATTCAGAATCAATCAAAGTTTTCATGACTGATACAGGTGTCCATGTCTGTGTTATCTGCAGCAGAGGTTTCTGTCATTGAAAAGATATCGATTTCGCCGCTGCTGCAAACTTGTTAACGATGTTGACAGACTCTAATGATATGCTCCAGTACACACCTCACGTTTATCTTTTACTGAGATGTGAGGTTCAATATGGAACTTTTTCATTCATGCGAGTGTTGAGAAACACGAGTGAGTTTTATCGATTCATATTGCCAGCCTTGTATCACACCAACAAATAGTATTGTGCTCTCATCCCATTGAAAAAACTCACTCTTTGTTGGCGCTACAATATGAAACTTTCTTTTGAGAAAGGTTTATACTTTTGAGAAAGAGTATAGAATCGGTGGAGCACAACAGATTATTGTTTCAGGAAAAACAACAGATTCTATGAGATTCCTCTGAAAGCCGATGAGAGCGGTAAAGCTCCGCTAGGGAAAGTAAAACATTGATCGGTATGGAACCGAAGTTTTCTTACTTTTCAATATCCCAATGAAAATGATGGTGGAAACTTTCCAGCTACCTTACTATGAATAATATAAAATTTCAAAGTAAGGGTTTAAAAGTTCCAATCGGGCTGAACATTCGGTATACAGATCCAATAAATATGAAATAGAACTGAAGCCGCACTGTTTCTTCGATGTTTCTTCTGATGGGTAGAATATTTTAAAAATTTCTTGTCTGAGTGATATAATATGATCATGCTTTCCACCACCATTATTTAGTAGTATAAATAATTGTGGTATTTTCACTAATAATTCTCAATATTATTTGTTTATTGAATTCCTCTACAAAATAAAAAAAATCAAATACTTTTGTCCTTGAATAATGCTCTAATTGACCGAACGAAGAGAGATGACTGAGCGAAGCTCAGTCATCTACCAAGTGAAGTCTAGTTTCAAGTCGATCGGCTTTCGTCTGTTTGTTCGTTTGTTCGTTTGTTTGTTTGCTAAAAGTATAAACCTTTCTCAAAAGAAAGTTTCATATTGTAGCGCCAACAAAGAGTGAGTTTTTTCAATGGGATGAGAGCACAATACTATTTGTTGGTGTGATACAAGGCTGGCAATATGAATCGATGAAACTCACTCGCGTTTCTCAACACTCGCATGAATGAAAAAGTTCCATATTGAACCTCACATCTCAGTAAAAGATAAACGTGAGGTGTGTACTGGAGCATATCATTAGAGTCTGTCAACATCGTTAACAAGTTTGAAGCAGCGGCGAAATCGATATCTTTTCAATGACAGAAACCTCTGCTGCAGATAACACAGACATGGACACCTGTCTCAGTCGTGAAAACTTTGATTGATTCTAAATATCATTTCCAATATCAGTATGATATTTCTTCGTTTTTTGATTGGTTGTGAATATTTAAAAATATCATTAACGAATTGGAACATTTCCTCCTGTTACAGTTGCCAATTGTAAGATTTCTTTCCTACATCCACTCATATGTATATCAAAATCAAACAAACTAAATTATAACTTACCTGTAAACTTTCTTACTATCCGGCGCTACAGTCCATCATGAACTTGGTCTCCAACATCAAGCCTCTCCACTAATCTCTGCGTCTTTCTAATCCTTGTCTTTTTCATTTCATCCTTCCTCCCTCTTTTACCTTCTTTAATCAAATTGATATTTATTACTTTGATCATATTTCATATTTCTTGAAAATAGTTCAAGTTCAATTAGTTCAATTAAGTTACATAATAAAATTGTTGACTGATGAAAGCATGAATCTCATGAAATTAATTTTTCCGAATAGTGTTTGATATGTGTTCAGGGAATGTCAATTATGAAATGGGAAATTCATGCTGTCAACACAATTTTCGAATCATGTTCAAAAAGCTATTGAAGTGAAATCATCAATTTCCCATCCATTTAATTATAGCACACGCTCAACAGGACATTTTAGCAAGAGAGTTCTCAGTTTTCAGGTTGACACTCAATTTTCTCTTCAATTACATCGGCGATACGCTTGATAATTATCTGGCTTCTTCAAAATCAATAACTCATCCAAAGTCATTTGAGATGCTTCATGGCTCCTGTGCTTACTCACTTGTGTCAGTTTCAATTTTGAAACTGTTGATAATTGAATTGTATCAGAATTTTTCACTGCTCTGCCAAAACTCTCGCGATCTCTATATTGGGCCTTTGAAACTTCTGATCTGTAAAAAAATTAACTTTCTTCGGTCAGTTACCATGATTTATTTCATCTCATTCCAGTTATAATTCTTGATTCATAATTTTCGAGGATAAATTCACCAGAAAAACTATGTAAAGACTAAGGTGTTTCTTGAGCTCATTATTAGATAGTTGATCTATCAATATTGAGATAGATAGTTCATCTATCAATATTGAGCCTATGTAATAGATAGTAAGACTATGTAATACTATGTTAGTTGAGGCAAAATCTTCAATTCTATATTCCATTACAGTTTATTTAGTCTGACCTTTGAAAAAGATCATAATTTTCAAATCAATGAAGACTGATCGTAACAAAGACAGCCGCAAAGCTGAACAAACCGCTTTAAATACCATCCATTCATTAAAATTGATCATAACCTCACGATTACTCACGGGCTCATAGATCAATATTCAGAATTTTTTGAGAATATGATCATTCATAATAATATTCTGCTTTTCATCCTTGAAGGCACGTGGCCAGCTTGGTGCGTGGCCAAGTATTATTATTCTGATTGGTCCAATCAGAATAACCGGCAATTTTGTCGTATTGTGTGCTGCTTAATAATTGTTAATTAAACAATCAGATATAGGGCAAGGATCAGCATATACTGCATTTAAACCAAACTGTGAATCTTTCGCCAACAAACACTGTACCATACAGTACTGTACTACTCAATAATACTCAATACTCAACACTCAATACTAAATACTCTATAGTACTCAATACCACTATACACTGTTCATCTGCCAAGTGAGTGCTCATAGGTGATTCGCCTACAGATAATACAGAGTGGCGCATAAAGAACGGATGTTTTTCAAAGTGTTGTAAGAAAGTTTATTTGAATCATACATTTATCTTCCTAACACCAAAATACTAAGTAAATAACCCAATTTGAGAATTTTTATGAAAAACTCCAAAACACTTGAGTATATTTCAGAAATTACATAGGAAAGATTTCGCCCTTAATGCGTTAATGCTCATTAAAAGCCTCAAATTGGTCCTTAATTTTTATACAGCAGCAATTCATTCATGTATTGCAGTATTCAAATCTTCAATGTAACGATATTCACGATAGTAAACTTGACTTTCAAGTAAAGAAGAATCTTATGTTAAAAAAGAATCGAATAAGCTCGACTTGAAACTTTCTGCTGAAGCTCCGTTGAACGACGATTGCAGATTCATTCTATTGGAAATATTGTTCTACAGCAAATACGCAATTTTGCTAGGTCAATTGCGCCATTGATACTAAAACTGGATACTTGAACCTACAAAATGGTGTCGCTCTGCGGTCACAGACAGCTCTATTCCACTGATACTATCCTACTCAAATCCATCCATTCTTTTTGCGCCACCCAATATAAATGAATAAATCGCGGTAGGTGGATTGGAGCCGTGCAATGAGTGAATTGCGATGCAGATGCAGTGAGAGGCTGGGTACCGAGCGTAACGCGACAGTGGTCGATATATTGGAATTGAAAGAGCTGAAGCGTCGGCATTCTTGAACTGAGATCGGCAAGTAAATCTTTTTGCATTGCAAATTCGCCACCACGATGGCGGCTTGCATAATGCATGGACCGAATCCACCATCAGTTGGCAGTGTGTATGTAACCAACGCCAATATACTACTTCATCAACACTCACACAACGCTTGTCACCAAATTGTAAACATGAGTTTGCTTAATGGAGTTCTTCATTGATGAGTAGATACACTGCGGTTTGAACTGAAACACCCCGTTCTGTAATTATTAGACCGAGGGTTAATTGTTGAGCTAATGATTGCGGATGTCCATTACCACACTGTGATTAAATGGTGAGTAATGCCCGGCGAGAAGCATCAACACTACATTTCACAGACTAATGAACAATATCAACATTTGTCATCGTTTCAAGTGTCACCCACACTAGGTCCCAGCCATCAATCACTGAGTCGAATAGAGATGACAAAAAATAATAGAGTATTCACTGAATTTAACACTGCACTGCACGCTGAGAGAGATATGTCAAAAACAGAGGTCAGTACAAAATTTATCAAATTTATTTTCAGGTTGCTTAAAACATGTTATTGTTCCAGCTTCACATTTTTCAGGTAGGGCTATCAATTCGTAGATACACAACCAAAGCAGTCAAAAAAGGCTTCAATATTCTGTGTGACTGATGAGATTCACAAATGTATGTTTTACTGATAGTTATTCAACCATACCAGGTATTTATTTTTTGAGTGTGATGCCCATATAAGCTCATGCTCAAGCTTATGCGTGGGTAGTGGAAGAGGTAATTTTGAGATATGATGACTGATATTTAGCAGATGGGACCGAGGATGTCGAAATATCTTTCGTCAACCGGGATCGAACCAGGATCCTTTGGTTTATCATGAAACCGATAAGCCACCTCGTCTACCGGCCACTTCAATCAAATCTAAATTGCGATGATGAAAACAATGAGAAAGACGACTAAAATAAATTTTAATCATAAGAGATTCTTCTTCATGTTAATCCAATATGATATTATTCATTTATTCTCTTAATGGTCAGGAGCAATGGCAATGCCATTCAAGCAGGTTGAAATACAGAGTGGAGTTGCTCTGCAGTAATTTTTTGAGTTTTTTTTGTGAGAAAATTCAGTTTATTTACGGCTCAGAAGAATCAGTGACCTGAGAGAAAAAGTGTTCAAAGAATAAATGACGTCACTGTTGAAGTGTTTCATTAACACTGATAATGGAGAAAGGCTCATTCAAATCGGTATTGATTATGAATAAGGAAAACCTCACCTCCCACGTTGATATGAAAAAGCTTAAACTGATGAAAGCAAAAATGATTTTCCTTATGAAAACGCTAGCCAGTCAATAGATTTTGCTAGATAATCGAAAGCTTTTTGTTCAGTATACGTGTATATCAGAAATCCTGTATTTATTATAAACTTATTTATTCAATGAAAATCGAATGGAATGATGACTATCCACATAGAACAGGTCTGATTCGATCAAGTTTTTGATTCCAAATTTTACTCCCAAATCCTACTCCTCATCTGAAAATATCAACTGAGTTTTTCTTTTATAATAAGAATTATTCAGAATGATCGCAAAACGCTGAGAAATAATTTGTTTATTGTATGTTGAAAAATGATTTATGGTAATAACGATCGATTGTACGATTATCAATTGAATTTAATCACCATAAAATTATGTTACTCCTCGAAATAGATGGAATGAGTTCCATATTGTCGTCAAATGACGGAATTTCACAGGGGTTAAATTTAACTGGATCTCGTACAATCGCCCAGGATACTAGGACAATATAGAATCATTCGAACCAAGGACAATATAAGACAATACAATACAATACTAATGTGATAATGTTGGTACAGTTGAATTGTATTTTGGTTCAAACTTAAAATCAAAACTAAACTCAAAATTTAATTCCTCTTAATTGAATTCCACTATTTCCCTCTTATCACTTCCTTCCAAGTATTAGGTGGAAGAATATTGTGAAAATAGACTAATGTTGTTGTTCTGAAATATTGATATAAAATCGATATCTCTCCTCCCTAATTATAAATATTCCATGATTCCAGCTAACAGGTAGCAAATGATGGACTGACTTTATCTCGTCAAAGTTGAGTAATGAACCAGAACACCGAGATAATAACAACGTGTCAGGATATGATGGTGAAAAGCTTGTTGAAATGGCTTTGTTGAAGAAGCACTCAGCTAGAGCTGATTTTCCATGCTCATGTGTTGTCCTTTCTCTTCAATACAACATTACTTCTGTCTCTGAGAATTTTCTACTTCATTTGTGAGTCCGAGTTGCTATCTTGATAATGTACACAACTAGATAGATTGATTATTGGTATTGTTATACGTATTATTAGTATTTCACGTCTACATACAAAATTAATATTGTAATTGAATAAACAATGAATGTATTTGAAAATAAATGTCTCACTTGAAAGTCTCTTCTCATTAGAGATAGGTACTCTGCAAGTCTGTTTGAACCATATCATTTGGATGTATTGAATATGCACAGAGAAACCGTTATGAATCTTCTAGAATGCTTTTAATACTGGATTAATGACTAACATTGACAACAGAATCAAATATTTATTAGAAAATTTGATAAAATTTGCTATATAACAGCATATAAATCATATTTGTTACTAATAATTAATTAGACGAAATTCCTAATTAATGCCATATAATATTCTGAATAATATTCATATAAATATAATATTCGTCCAATTAACTATTATGATTTAACAGCAACTGTATAGTTGCAATATCTCATCTCCTTCCATCTTTATATTTTATTTGTTACTGTTTATCAACGGTCAACTCCATTTTCATCTTTGTAGGACTAGTATTTTTGAAGTCCAACTCCATAGTAACTTAATTGGAATTTGAATTCAAATTTCAAAATTGGCAAGATAGTTGGAATACCTCATTCGAATATGATTGTATTCAATCAATCTCAGAAATCGTATGTAAAAATGGACTCATTGAAGAATCCTTGACAATTTTGACATATTTGGGGACAATTTTGTTATTATTTGAAAATGGCATCATTCAAATTGAGGTATTAAAGAATTCCTCTTCTCTTTGATGATAAGTTTGATTATTTTTTTAAAAATTCCACATTATATGTGGCATCATGTGATTTTTGCTTCCTTTGTATGGTAGTGTAATCATGTGAACCGTTCAACCGATTTTTACATTGATCAAATCAAGTGATTTGATTTGAAACAGTAATTTGATTTTGATTTGATTTATTATTTCTCCTCACTCACAGACCGTTCTAGGTATTAATAATTAATTCACTGTTCAAGTTTACCTTCAAATTTAAGTATTTTAATTTTTGAGAATAGAATATTTCAATTCTACTTTTGTTCAACTTTCATTAGATAACTTTTATCAAAGTGAAACCCTGAAAACTTTATGAAAAGTGCATTAAAAACTTTAAGGATTTAAGTTTCGCGGATTGTTTTAACGGAAAGATGGACGAGGAAACAGTAATCTCATTTGTTTTGTTAGTCTGAAGCAGCCATTCCATATAATCCGTCCATCTTCATCACTGTTCCTTCGTATTTTTAATCATGAGTTCAGTCTCCTCGCAAAACAGAGTTGGAGATTAATGTGAAAGAATAAGGAAGGGATTTCGAGAGGAGAGAATCGGTTAGTATTTGAAGTCTCATGTCTGGTAGTGGTGGAAGTAGTAAGAATCAGAAAGAATATTGCTTCGATGCTTGAATCCGAGGTAGGGAGCTTCCAGCCTCTTAATGGCTATTTCTCGTGAGAGATCCTCGAAATGCTCACAACTCTTTATAGGCTCTCTCATAATAGCTACTTGAAGAAGAAATAAAGGAGACACAATATTCTTTTATTACCTTCTCAAGATTAGACAGGAACCAATAGGATTACAGGATTGGGATTATAATTTCATCCACTGCTTTTGTAAGCTTGATTGATTCTTGAAAAAATAAGTGGGAAACAGGAGCATCAAGCACTGAATACAGAACACTTCTGAAGTGAGAGAGGTTTATAAATGTAATTGGATTGATCCATTTGAGTTCATTTTTTAAATTCAAGTTTTATGTAAATTCATTCCAGTTGTAACAAACCAAATTTAAACACTGAGTTTGGTGATGAGTTAGAAAAAGTCTAGAGATAGTAATACTTATATGTAGAAACGATTTAAAAATTTGATGATTCAACTAGAAGTAAATCAACAGATCGAACAATCATCCCAAAACAGCCAAGTAATTCTTTTTTAGATATTTAACTATTCTTCCAATAATAATAGGCAGGCACACATACTAACTAAAAATGTAATATATGTTTGATATTATTAGTAACTTCAAAATATTATAATACAATGTTGTTTGTCAAAATATGCATGGAATACGTGACAGATCCTCAAGAATACAGTAGCTTATAGAGTTACTAGTTTAGTTCTTTATTCATCATTTTGCTCACCCAGCTTTTACACTAAGCTACTTCCAATTCCACAACTAGTACCTTTTCAATAGGCCTATCCCATTCTCAAAGTATAGTTCGAACTGAAGAAATACGATATTATGTATCAAACTCTACATTTTACTGATTCATGACACTATGAGAAATGAGAGAATAAGATCGTACGAAGATGACATGCATGGGAGAGTGACTATCATTATTTTTTAGTTGTTCGTGCTTCCCCAACTTGTTGAATATTGGAGTTTGACTGGCCAATCGATTGGCTAATTTGACAGGTAATTAGGATTACCTTCGCGATTTACTTCGAAGTCAAGTGGAGCGTCCCTCTAATGCTTCCAAGTTTATGCCTGGATGGCTCGATCTATCAAGCTTACGCAGGGTTATACAAAGATACTTAACAGGCGGACCCTTCCGTCATGTCGCTCAAATATTTAGTGGAGACTGGCTTCATCGATTTTCGCCCCCAAACTAGCCTCACTCAAGCAATAGTTGCATGAATATTCAATAAAGTGTATCAATAAATTGATCGACAATGCACCGACCTGTTAACTGGCCGGACCAAAATTGACTATTAACTTGGGCGTTCACACTGAACTCGTAAACTTGTTGATCAGAGCTGATTAATAACGAAAAGCCGCACTACTTAGCTTGGAGCTTCATCTTCGTGTAGCTTGCATGAATTTCATCAAGAAATAATCACCACTCCCCAAACCTTGTACATCAAACTCTTGTCGACCTCATAACTCTCACATCAACTTCGAAACCCCATAATCTTTCAAGATAACCATAACCACGAATTATTAATCACGAAACATACAAACATTGATGTTTTTATCACTTTGACTATCCAATAACAATTTCAGTTGGGCGAAGTGTATCTTGTTGTGGTGAGTAATCCATAGAAAATCTACTGTGCTTCGAACGTTTTGTTTGGGTTTTATGAGACGATTCAGCTTTGAGATAAGCTGAAACTCTTTTTTTTCAATATTGTTCGTTTTTCATCGGTTATAGGGTGTAGATCAGGAATGCCACTTTAGTCAACATTACCTGTAACCTAACATTCCAACTGAACTCCAGCCGATTGGAGTAAATAATGAATAGTCCACTCGCTAACAAACAAAAACTAAAATATACTCTTCTGTGACTATTATGTAAATAATAGTTCACTCGCTTACTAACAAAAACTGAAATACGTCTCTTCTGTGACTATTATGTACACAATGTAAACAATTATCGAATTATTTCACAAATACTCATTCCTTTTTCAATCGAGAAAAATATAACTCATTGAAATTGATGTTAGATCATCAATTATCAAATTACCAAATATCATGGTAGACCACAACATAAAACTCTTGTGAAACTAGGAAATCAACCGCATCATGTTTGCCAACAAAGAATTCACTCATGGTTACCACGATCCGTGTTCTTAGCATCATTTCACCATCATCTTCAGTATCTGTGGCTTCACTGGCTTGATCACTCATGATGAATAACTGAATTTTATATTTTTTTCCTAGGGATTATGAGCAGAAAATAAGCAATAGGCAATAGAATGGGTGACACAATTCGTTTGATGAGAGATTATTACTGTAAAATATTTTTTTTTTTTTTTTGAGGGTGATGCCCACATGAGCTCTAGGCTTGTGCGTAGGTAATGAGAGGGGTGATGATGAGAGATGACGACTGTTTTAGTCAGTCGGGACCGACGGCTTTTCGTCTCCTCCGAAAGACGGGAGTGGCCGTTTCTGACAAAATCCGTTCCGGCAACTGTATTCGATCTTGGAACCTTTGGATTATCAAACATGCGCTTATCGCCCTCGGCTACGGACCACTCCATAATAATCATATCACTCCACTTCATATAATCATATGGATATGATTATATCAAATGTTACTGAACTTGCCATAAATTAGGTATCAAGATTAGTTTTTAGTGGTGAAGAGATAATTAGTTGGCCTGCGAAAAATGAGTCAGCCCAATACAAGGTAAGTTCCGTTAGAGTAAGACCGTACCATTTTAGTTGGTGGACTGTATTGATTGTTTCTAATCGGGAAGAGATTATGATCATGAATGATTCATCAGTTTACTACGCTATAACGACTCGTCTGTGAGGTCAAGGGTGATAATGAATCTTGATCAAAATCTGAACTATTCAGGATTACAATATTCTCATAAAGTATGCAATGAGTACCGGTACTGAGCACTTGGACTAACAGATAGACAGATAAAAATGATATTATCTTATCAATTAATTGATATTAATTCATTCTTCATGGTACAGTGTATGAAATCAAATCATGATATTATGTAGTATGAATGTATAAAATAATATTTCAATTCACATATATCAGTTTAGTCTCAGTTTCATTCAAATCAATGATCTATGATTGGTCCGGCCTAATGTTCAGAAAAATTGCTTCAATGACGCTGAACCAATCACAGAGCACTAACTGAAACTGATACTAAACTGATGTATGTGAATCAACCTCAATAATAAGGCCATTGGGTAAATTTGAAAGAAAAATACAATAGGCTACCTCTCTAGAACGATATCCAGAAGACCTATCTGATCACTTATATTCTGTTCCAGAATATTGTTACCTATGATATAATCAAAATATACAATATTATACTGTATATTGTACTTATATACATAATAATATTGTATATCATAATATTATACTGTATTATTTTTAATATTAGACTATGCTATTAAAATTGAATGTTATGATGACATTACAAGAACTTTGCTGTTCTGCTGGGTCTCATAATTCAATTCAATTCAATTCAATTTATTTGCCAAAGAGAATATACAAGTACAATACTTATTTAATATGTATATCAATACAATACAATACAAATACAAAGTTTTGCACATTAATAAACAATTTCAGTGAGTAGCCTACATAAAAATAAACTTTGATAATAAAACTTATTAGGCACTGCCTGCAAAACCTCTAAGGTTTGTGTGCTGGCAGCGAGTATCAATTACAAAATACAACACAAACAAATCCATCGAAGCGAAAACGACAAAAAGGATACGAACTTGATCCTAATTATATAAAAAGTAGTTAAAAATACTTTATATGTGAATAAAATGAGCTATGTTTATTGATTTGATCCAGTCTGCTATTTTATATTAGTTTTTGTTATCTTACTTGTAATTAAGTTTGATGGTATTAAATTGATCAACCTATTGCTTATATACGTGAATTGTCTCCGGCATACCGTAAGGTCAGTTCTGTTAATTTGAAAATTGTCTTGCATTCGAAAATTATAAGTTCTGATTTGTTGTGTGAATAGGTTTCTGTTTGTAATTATATAAAGTATAATATTTTTGACATAAAGTTGTTTAACTGTTAAAACTAGAATTCTTTAAAAATAAGATGTGTGGGGTATCGTCTGGGTCGACCAAGGGCAGCTTTTATTATATGTCTCTGAATCAAGGAAATTTTGTTGAAATGTGTGTCCAATGCTCCACCCCAAACCCTAATTCCATACTGTAATACAGACTGAGCATAAGCAAAATATATTAATCTCAAGATAGATAAATCTCCCAGACCGTTCAATCTGTAAAATTTGTGGATAATATGTTTCAATTTTTTACAAGTTTTATTTATGTGCGTATTCCATTTTAGTTGGGAATCTAATATCACACCTAAATACTTGGCCTCTCTCACTCTTTCTAATGATTGACATGTACAGTCTCCATCTCCCTCCTGTAAGCCTTCACTATGGTTATAATGATAGGCGCAGTAGTCTGAGTGAATTTTTATTCCATTACGAAATATGTCTGCAGGTATAGACCTTTCAGATGGTGAGAAAATCATGAAAACACTTTTTCTTATATTTAAAGTTAGAGTGTGGTGATCTAGCCACATCTTGACTTGGGCCAGACCAGATTCTGCCAAACTCCTGACCTCTCGCCAGTTAGATGCTGTAAATATTAGGGCTGTATCATCGGCGAAGGAGATCGCATGACAACCACTCATTCTGATCCTCAAAAGATCATTAATATAGATCAAAAATAAAATCGGCGAGATTACTGTCCCCTGTGGAAGGCCATATTCTGACAGTGTAACTTTACTAGAACTAAGGGTCTGGATTCTTTTATTTAAATAGCTTTTAAATAGCTTCAACACTGGTCCACGAAACCTATTCTCTCTAATTTGTTCAGAAGGGTATTGTGTGGAATGGTATCATAGGCCTTAGCCAAGTCCAGATACACTGACAATGTTTTTATTATTCTGGAAATTATCGGTCACTATTCTAACCAGTTCAGTCATTGCGTCTTCAGTGGATTTACCCTCCTGGAAACCGTACTGATTACCAGCTATAAATTGATATTTATCTAGATATTTTATAATTCGTACTTTAATTATTTTCTCGAATATTTTAGATAGGTTACTAATAAGACTTATGGGACGGTAGTTCTCAGGAGCTTTTGTCACCTGATTTATACAGAGGATTATTTTTGCAATTTTGAAATGAGATGGAAATGACCTAATTCAAAACATTTGTTGAATATTATCGACAAGGGCTTCGCTATGTATTCTGATATATTTTTAAGCATATATTTCCTAGTCCATCCACCCCAGGAGAAGAATTAGTTTTAAATCTTTAATAGTAAGCAATACCTCATCAGAGCTCGTTGGGTACATAAAAATGAATTTGGAGTGTTAGTCGCATCACAAGGTGAATTCTGTGAATGTACCAACTGCGATGCATCCCAGTATCAATCCTCTCCGCATAAGTTCTTCCTACTTCAGAGAAATATTTATTCAGCATCTCCGGGTCGATGTCAGGTGGTTTATACAAACGTTTTCTGTCTAAAATTTCCTCAATGCATTCCATGTCTTCTTACTATTACCTTTGGAAAGCGATATTTTATTTCTATAATAATCAAATTTAGTTTGTTTTATAAGTTTATTTAATGTATTTCTGTATGTTTTGTATTTATTCCGCAGTTGTTGATTGAACGGTTGACTATTTAATTTTTATGCATTTGTCTCTTTCCTAATAGATCTAATAAGCCCTGGAGTGATCCAGTTTTTAGAGGTCTATTCCTGTTTTAATTTTTATTTGATCAGTGGAAGATTTTATGTAGCTAACTAGTTTACTGTAAAAATTATCAATCATCTAAATTCACATCGATTTCATTGAAACATGTTTCAGTTTCCCAGCTTTCCCCCTTCAACTTATCAATCAATTTCATATAGTTAATTTTCTCAGTAAAGATCTCTCCACTCTTCTCCAAAACTGTGATTGAATTTCCCAAATGAAAAGTCGTACAAAATGGTCCGTTATGCACGTTTTTGTATAGAGCTCAGTACATAACTATCTCCAGAATGAACATTTTTCCAGAATATATGATCTATACATGTTTTTGTGTTACCTGAAATACGAGTAGGCTTATTTATCAGGGATTGCAGACCATACATTTGCAGAAGACTGCTATATTCAGTTGATAAATTACTGTTACTTAAAATATCAATGTTTAAGTCTCCAATAAGAAGAACATTTTCATTTTTATGGATATTAGACACATTCATCTAAGTCATTTAGAAAAGTTTCTATGTTTGAGGATGGAGATCTGTACACTGCAAATAATGTAATAGGGTGACTAAAAGCTACTAATCTAATCGCAATAATATCTGCTGCCGAATTTTCATAGTTAAGATAATGAACATCAAACGATTCTTTCACAAAAATACATAATCCATTACTATTATTCAGTTGCCCCGGCTTATCGATAACTGTATAGCCATCTATGCTATAATCAAAATTCTTATCTTTTGTCATCCAAGTTTCCGTTAGAATTATTACATCGTACTTTATTGTACAATTTTGCAGAATATAAACAAACTCATCAAAATTCCTATTGATACTTCTAATATTCATATGTATAATATTTAAAAAATCAACAGTATCTGTTATTTCAACATCTATACTAGAACGAAAATCAAAATTAATAATATCATCATTCTCTATCGTATCAAAACATTCTAAATTTATCACTTCATCGAAACTATATTGAGTATTCATTATTATATTAAATGGAATTTCAAAAATTTATGTCCTGTAATGGTTGTTATATTCATGTTTAAAGTTTATGTTATCTTGCTCAGATCCTTCTCGTCTCGAATATGTAGCACCTGTCCTCCCTCGACCTTCCTTAACAATATCTTGCCGTCCCTGATCCAGACAAATTTGTATCCCTTGGTGGAGGCTTGTTGTTTGGCCTTCTTGAAGAGCTCCAGGAAGCAAGGTGTTAGGTGGTCGTGAGCCACAATCCGCCCAGCTGGCAGCTTGAGAATAACATTCTCATAATCAATTTGGGAAATTGAAATTTTCCCAGCTATAGGAAAGTGAACCAATGGAATATATCTCTTTTTTTGGCAACATCACAATGAAGAAATATATTCAAGTACAGAATTAAATGGAAGGAGATGACATTTTTGGCTGAAGACTCAGTTACCAATTCCGGATAATTTTTTTTGGTGAATCAAACTCCTACCTAGTAAAAGGTTGTCAGAAACATTATTCATTCATAGAAAATATCGTTTGAAAAACCTAAACGAGTAGGTGAAAGCGGAATCGCTACAAGATACAATCAGAGAGGAAAACGGAAAAGCACCGATTGGTTTTTGTTGCATGACAATGTTCCATCTCATCGATCGTTTATTGTAGAGAAATACCTAGAAGTACAATGTTCCAGTTCTAAAAAAATCTAGTTTCAAAAGCTCACAACACAATAAATGTTTCCATGCTTTCAGCCACTGAAAAGGTGGAGGCAAGCTAGATGATGATTACCAAGAGTTCATGGAAAACCTATAAAAAGCAGTAGCACAACCGCTATTGAAAATGTTTTCCTTGTAAAGCATTCATAGGAAAGGAGAACATTGTGAAAAATAAACAATGTGGCAAAGGAAACATTGAACTTTTATTTAGAATAGAAAACGAATATTTCACTTTATGTAGCCCTCAATTTTGAAATGCACCAATTTTTTCTTTGGTGGATTTAGTTTTTGCGAACGTGTTGAAAAATGGTTTTCATTATTTGTTAATAACGAATTTATTAAATATGGAAATATAAAAACCAATTCTTTGAAACTTTACACTATATAAAAGTAAAACAAAACTAAAACGTTTTGTCACTTCACACTGTAGAGTATAGAATGATAAGATATCAATATGGATGGTCTTATTCAAAAAGGATAATATATTGAGAATTATTGGAGTGTACTAGCATCCCATCATCAGAGCTGTAATAAAAGTGAATTGAAAACTCATTCTCAATGTCTTATTTCGATCAATCCACCTAAACTTTAAAGTGACTTTTATTTAAATCGTTACCAAAGAGAAACTCTGCTCGACCACTGTATTCAGAAAGAGTATAAAATAAAGGTCGAAATTGCTCTTCTACAAGGTTTTACCTTGTTAATCTTATCTCTCATGAATTCGTGTGGTGCTTGTAAGTCAGAAACTAATATGAGCCACTCTTTGTTGATTAAGTTCACTTTGTCTCCCAGTCAGGCCTCATTCTTTTCATGTGACACTATCGTAGCTAACAAATCACGTAGATGGTGACTGCTGCTCTGCTTCTTCTCAGGAAACGAAAGCAATAGCTTGAGATTTGTCAACTGTGAGCAACAGACATCATACCCGTGCTTCTTCATTTGTATCACCACTTCACCACATCTCTCCACTTCATCACTGTTATTAAGTTCTTCCTCTTAGTATGTGAACATTTACTCACATTGAGTTAGATACCGAACTTACTACACATCACTTGGAGAAGACTTTTTCAAGAGATTAAATAGCAAATAAAGTGGCGACCAATTCAACCAATGCATGTTTTAGATGACAGATTTTAATCTACTCGTAGCTTTCATTAAATTGCGAACAAATGTTTGTTCCATCATGAAGTATAATTTGAGAAGGTGGAATAGAAAAATCAATACAAGAAAAGTTGCTAAAATGAAAAATTAACGTGTTTAAGGGCCGCTTTCCCCAACGCTACTGATGCTCAATTTTTTCTATACTATTCCTATTCTCCGAATGAGGCTTAAGCCAGATGTATTGCTAAAGCAGCGTTGGGGAAAGCGGCCCTAAGTGAGTATCTTCATCCTTCATACTTTATTTACTTATTCCCTATCCCTATACTTATATTATTTTTCTTGTTTTTTTTGTACGATTAACCAATTATTTTTCTTCTCATATTTTTGCAATCATGTGAATTTGTTTTAAATAATATATTTGTGATGTCCAAGCTGTTATGGATGAATTCTTTTGGATACATTGTTCATCATCAATACAAAATTTCAATCAATTCTCATTTTTCAGTTCATGTTTCATGTAAAATAGTTCAATATCCATTTCGAAATTATAATAATCATGAAGCAAAGATGAAAAGACTCAAACGAGTTTTAATGTTGACGCTATTAAACATCAATATAATATTATTAAAGCAGTGGTCACAAGTGAGGAAATGAGCTCACGTAAATCATCAGCTCATCACACTTTGAAATTTAGTTATCATACTTGCTATTCTTACTTTTTCGATCTCACAGTTTTCAAAGTATTCTCATCAAACGGCTATTACATAAACTCAGTAGTTCATGCTTAATCATGTGAAGTTGTGTATGAGATTCAATATTGACAAAAAAAAGTGGAATTTGTGAAACCACTCCTCGAAGTCTTGACTAATTTTCAAGTCTGCATGTGCATGTTAAACAATGCTTGTCACCTTATCAGACCAGCGCAACAATGAGTTAGAAAACCAGATGAACCTGAGGCTGAGAATGATAATAATGTGTTTTCTGTGTTTCAATGAATACCAAAACGAAGATGGAACGTGAACGAAGGGAGTCCTCCCACAGGGAAAAGTCATCACTCTTTTTCTCAATAAAGCAAACCACTGCAGAATGATAAATAACCATCGGGCTCTTCCATGGCAGCAACAGCCAAGCCTCGGCATTGGAAAAGATACCACAGATATTGCAATTATTGGTCTCTCAGACTCAGTTACAACCCTCGCGCTCTCTCTCTCTCACACATTCTCATCCATCCTTGTTTCTCTCTTTCTCCTCTTACCTTCATCTCTTTTTTCTACCTTTCCCTCAATTTCCTTCTCTCTCTTTCACCTCTTTTTACCAACCTGTCTCTCTCTCTCATCTCCTTATGTCTCTCCTCACCTCTCTCAATATTATCAATCTCGTTTTATACTCCTTCCTGTCACCCTCTACGCTAAAATGCCAATGAAAAATATATATACCAATGACTATCCTTTTTAAAATAATAGATATATCATTTTGAATATATGTAAGAATATAAGAATATTGAATACAAGAATATCCTTTTTTTAAATTGATAAAATATATCAATGAATATTCTTTTTCAAGAATGAAGATTTTTATTAAGAATGGTTACACATGAACAACAAATCACGAACGAACCGCAACCGTTGGGAACCGCTTAGCGAGCCGCTTGGAGCCGCAATTAGCCGCTAGAAGATCTCAATGAACTTCTCAGGAACAGTAAACCACCCAAATGCCGCGTATGTGTACCCGATTTTATATGTTAAAATTTCGCCGATTCAAGCAGAAAGATAATGTATTATCTGTATCAACTTGCATCTAACTCTGTATCTTTTTCTGATTTTTCTGATCATTCCTCGTAAAGCTCATATAATAATATTAAGTATATTTTTAACCATCGGAATTCGAAATCTTCCTCAATATTTCCTGAGCACTTCAAAAATAATAATAAATAATGTATTATCTCTTCTCACTCTTCCAACTTTCCCATGATTCTCATTATTCAATTTTTTCACAAATGTTTTTTTTTCATTCTCTTCTAATGAGTAAGTGGAATACAGGCTACTCCCTCACTCGAGGAAGAGAGAAGCAGCAATACTATCTCTATTTATTCCCCATCACGTTTCACCGATGTTTCTCTTATTCGTCCCTGTCTCTAATGTGTTCCACGTTTTGTTTTGATCGAAATCCCTGGACTGAGTTCTGCTGGTCAGCATGAATTGCCATTAAACTTTATACCCGACTCCTGAGATTTATTCAAAGTTTTTCATTTGCAACTCTCTAAGGAATAAACGTACTGCGAACAACAATACATTCAATATTAATACAGTATTTATAGTCCAACTCACGAATAAACTTTATGTTATGGATTCTATCAACTTTATACAGGCTGATGAGAATTTTAGGACTCAGAATTGCATTTTCTCTACCTGATCATTTTCTTGTTGATTAATTTTGTTTTACAGACTTCTTCCAATTTATGGGAGTGATTAGGAATAGTACATAATGTTATTGATAAGATGTAAATTGTAGACCAATCAAGAAAGACTCGACCTAGTTAGAACCTGTCAGTAATGAAGAAAGCGTACTTTTTTTAATAATTCTTCTTCTATTCATCCATATTAAATATGAATAATAATTATAGCATTATGTATAATGTGGAAAAATTTAGTTTCACCATAATAATATCTCATGGTAGTAAATTCATCAATATCAAAGAAATATTACAAGTTTTATAAGATAGATGTATTTTATCACAATGACTGACACAACACTATCTTCATAGGGATGATTAGCTTACTTGATTTTCCCATCAACCATTCAGCAATAGATGGAAATTTAAAGCTTCAGGTGACAGCTCAAGCGAGAGTACACAGTATGGAATGGGAAGAATAAAAGGGCTTGACGAAGCGGTATTGCATTCCATATACGCGTGACTGGCATTTTACAAAAGACAAAATCGATTGCGTGACAATGTGATATCAAACAAGAATTTTCCCATTTGTTATCAAATACGAGAACTTGAGCTGAAGTACTGAGGGAACGAGAATTTATTGTATCAAAATATCTATGTGCTGTAATATTATGCAATGTGTCGAACAATGAATATTCCTCATTTGAAGAGGATGGAATCCTCTCTACGACGCTACTAAATTTTCAAAGCTCTTCTATTAAACTTGCAATAATTCCATCAACTACTTCGTTTAATCATATCCCTTCATTGTTGATGTCCATCACCATTCAAGATACATTCATTGTTCTCCACAAATATCGAGTTCATAATTAATACGAAATAAGAAGTTATATTATGCTCTATCGCTCCATGATGTTCAATACGCCACAATGCCCCTTGCCAATTAGTGAGAATTATAAGTACAAAGTTAAGAATCAACTAAGTTGAATTGCAAACTGTCTGTTGAAGTTGCAGCAGCAGAACTTTTAGATGAGTTTGTTGACAACTTGTTCTTTCACTGGAAGGCATCAAATTGGAGAACTGTATCATTATTTCATAGTTAGAGATGGTTGAAACCGTTTATATTTTTGAGAGAGTAATAATTAGGGAGAATGATCGTTTTAATGTCGTTTTTATTCATTCTAATTATTCCACTTAATTTATTGATTGATTCATCATTATTCAACTGTAGTTGAGAGGAGAAACATAACTCATACTTGAAGTATCTTAAAGTATCTAAGTATTATATTAAACTATGAAGTTCAAAAAAAGAAAACCAAATTAAAATTGTAGAATTTGTGTTTGAAAGCTTATCCATCAAGCCAAGAAAATATATGTAATATATTTGAATATTATACAGTATAATATTGAAAGTGGAATACCGAGAACTTATACAGTAGATTGATGACTCTAATCAAGAAAAATCTCAGCTGTATCTCGTGTGGATCAATATTATTATGCTCCAACAAACTCTCATTTCAATACTAGCCACTACTTAAATACTTTCTTAGCGTGAATACTACTTACAACAAGATGAGTAATTTTTATTTATTCCATTGTCTATGCATGGACATATAATTCACTATTTAATTCGCCATACAGTCCAATTCAGAGAAAAATTCGTATAACAAATTGCTTACTATTTTAGAACCAGCAATTACATAACAAGATTCAAGAATATTCTGGTAATAAGCAAGCCTCATATTTTTACAAAGAATTGAATAAGGTTGAGCTTCAGAAAAATGAGTTGATTTAAACTTAAATTCTTTTAGTTTAGATCTTTCAAAGAGGCTCTAGAAAAATATAGGTCTCGGATGAATAGGCACGAAAAGGATCAGCGAAAAAGAGTTTGGCAAAAGTCCAGGTCTCCCAACATTACACTCCATTATTTTCAGGGAAAGCTGAACTCATTTATAAGTGGAAAGATTTTAATGCATTGTTCAGCTTAATTAGTCCATCCTATCACGCTACTGTTTTTTACTTATTCAAGCTCAGCTAAAACTTTTTCAAAATTCAAGTGGAGCTAACAGCTTCCAGTTTCGACAATATCCAGAATGGGGGGGGGGAAATAGACCATTCTCGACCAATTATTCCCTTTGATTGGATCAAATTAACATGATGGATCATGAGTGGAAAGTGAACGATTTTCTCTATCACTCTCATTTTTGTTGTTTACTTCTAATTGGTATTCGGCCTCTGATTCATCAATTATTCAGTCTCGTTCATATAAAATCAAAACAAAGACTGCAGTGAGTGGATACCACTATCAGTGGATTTCCACAGTTTAGTATTCTAATAAGTTAGCTAACAACAATTAGTTTCGCTATCAACAATATTAACATACCAAAAATATTTTTTGAGAAATTCGCTGTGACGCTGTCAATATACCACAAAAAGACGAAAATAATTCTACAGAAATTTGCTGTCAATATACCATCATTGTACAGTGGCGTTAACATTCAGTAAACAGTATTGAGTTCATAAATTTACTCATGTTTATTAATTGAGCGCATATTTATTGAATGCTTACAAACTGAACTGATAATTTATAGGCAATTAGTGGCAGAAAGTGGAATGAATAAAATGCAAGGTCATTTTAAAATGTAGTTAAATTCAATTCACTTTAACTCCATATATGCACTTCAGCTTCAAAAATGATATGGCAAAATTGGTGATTGATAGGAAAGCAAGCTGCATCTCACTATAATATTGTATTTGTATGGTATAGTCTAAGGGCCGGTTCATGAGCTCGGGATTTAGCCAAGTCCTAGACTAAAACGGGTGGCTACCGCAGCATCGACAAACGTTTGTCTCGACAGGTTAGTGGGTAACCAGCATAGACAGCCTTTAGTAGCCTACATAGAGTCGAGCCACCCGTTTTAGTCTAGGATTTGGCTAAATCCCGAGCTCATGAACCTGCCCTAAGTATATTATGATGACCATTCGCTTACCTGTATCATGGGCAGGAAGTAGCAGAGGAAGCTGCCGAACACCCAGTTTTGTACGAGTAGAACAGTGAGCGATATCGGCAGAACAAACATACACTTGACCAGATCAGCCAGAGCCAGGTTGACCAGATACACACAGGTCTGGTCTTTGTAGAGTCTGTCGCGGAACACGCTGAACACGAGCGCAAGATTGGCAGTCGCGCCGCCGATCACCAGCAGAGCGTACAGAGCGACAAACGCCGGATAGATGCGGGCGACCGACGGCCGCAGGTGTGGACGGCTGTAGTCGCGTGTGTCGTTGCGCTGGCCGTTGATGACGTGGATCATCACTTCCAGCCACTTGTCGGGTGGCATTTCGTCGCCGCCGTCTTCGTCGTCATCGTACAGACGCAACGGCAGAGCCCACCCGCCACCCTCCATCGCCACCCCTGTTCAACAAGCAAAACAGTGTCTGGTCAGATGTTGTCAATGGGATTCAGACTACCCAGATATATACACTTTATGAAATCTTATTTCATCATTGGGGTCAATAATTTCAATAATTAAGAAATTAAGAAACAAGATCTAATTAAAGGTCTTTGTAAACCTAAATTACTCATATTACGAATATCATACAGAGAGTGTAGAGTAACAGTGTGGACATTGCATGTCACACTTTTGATTGGTTAGCTCTGACAAATCCACCATACTTTTGCGAATTCCCATAAGATTAGCATTGAAATAAAACGCAAATCATAATCCTATTATATTAAGCGAGCAATTTCTGTATGTTTATATTTATGTTTATATGTTTATATTTATGTTTATATGTTTGTATGTCCAACGGATCTCGAAAACGGCTCTAACGATTTTGACGAAATTTGGAATATAGGAGGTTTGTGATACAAAATTAGTTTGCGCTGGTCTCATCCCTGGATAACTCGCTGAAGGACCTTAAAAAGGAAAACCGATCCTTTAGGAATCAGCTGACAGAAGAAACAAATTTCCGTCGGCTGTAAATGATGAGAAAGAGTGAGAGCGAGTGAGTGTGAGTGAGACAAGATTATTATTTCAGCTGCTGAGACAGTGACAGAGAATCAGCTGACAGAAGAAACAATTTTCCGTCGGTTCTTGATGTTGAGAGAGAGTGAGTGCGAGTGAGAGAAGATTATAATTATCAGCTGTTGAGATAATTCGTTTATCTATTTTTCGTTTATTCCTTTATTTTAATTTATCTATAGAAAATTAAAAGGAATTCAAAATATATATAAAAAAAATTCCATATATTATTGTATTGGTATTTTCAAATTTGAGGCATGAAGTTAGCCATGTCACCTGTTTTTATTTATTTGAGAAAAGTCGTCAAGAGTTCATTAAAACAGCTGATCACTAACCCATTTAATATTTCTTATCTCTCTGAAACAAAATTTTACCACAAAAGCAATTTTTCAAATAATATGCATTCAAACTCGATTATTCATAATATTTTGAAAGCTGAGATTAATTTTTTTATAGTGCAATGATTATTTCGTGCATATGACTGATGGCTGTACTTAGAAAAATCTAGTGGAACGGTCGTTCCACCACCCGTCCCCCCCGTGATACGAATGAAAGACCGGGACCACTATATATTCTGTAACGAACTTCCCTTTGATGTTCGCATGCCGCCATCTCAATTTACGCGGAAGGTAGTGAAAATTTTAAAATGTTGTAATGACATTATTTTCTTAGATTTTTGAGCGCTTTCATTTAAGATCAGAACGAACTTTCTACGATATAAATTCGCAAAGATACTATATACGGGTATTTTGTCATTTTACTAATTTTGGGATTTTTCAATTTTTTTCAACTTTGAGCACTTGATGTGAAAAATCTGTAATGAGTTGAGATTTCGGACTACCAAAAGCGATTGAAGACATGTTTAAACTATTTACATTTAAAATTTCAAATCATTTAATGCCCGATTAAGCTCTGTAGCTCTGTCCGAATAAAAATTAAAGTTGCAATTTGAAGTTAGAATTTGAAGCTTTTTATCGAATGTAAACAGGGCCACCCAGGAACATGGCCTAGACACTCGAAATGTGACGTCACGGCTAAGAGGCCTACCACTCCACTATACTGTTCATAAACAGCCACTGATCACAACCAAGTTTGAATATTTAAATTTTTATTATTTAAAAATAAATAAATAGACCTACTTACCCACCAAAAGGTAATTGTGCAGTTGAAATAAACTCGAGACGAGAAAAACCAAACACGAATTCCAATTTTAATGCAGGGATGAGTTGTAAACATGAGTTGTTATGGACACGATGTGATGACGTCAGCTGCACGTTTAAATTCAGTGTCTAGCTAGACCATGTTCCTAGGTGGCCCTGATGTAAATGTCGCGATCCTAGCGGAAACTAAAAGTTTCACACTGTTGCCACCGCCAAATTCGACCTTTTCAATAATAGCCCAGTAAAATTGTCATCAAAAATAGGGTCTACCTTGTATGAAATGGGATAGTCGGTTTTAGTAATGTTTATGGTAGTCCTGGGATGCTAAATCCAAGTTTTAGACCTAGGCAAACTACCGGTTCATCTCCAAAAATCGTACAAAATGGCGGAATTTTGCACTTTTTTTATGTTTGGCTAATTTTCACCCTGAAGAATCTGTTTTTCATAGAGGACATTGTGCATATTTCTCAAAGTATATCAAATTACCTTCAATTTGAGACCAAATTTATCATTGTATGCCCAACCGTTTGCGAGATACAGCTCTTCAAAGTTCATAAAATTAACGAGAATTTACCCTTTTTTTCAATTTATCGCAATTTTGACCCTGAAGAATCACTTTTTCATATAGGACATTCAACATAGGGTTGAAAGTAAATTTAAATACCTACAATTTGGTACCTGATTGGTTATTGTAGGCCCAACCGTTTGCGAAATACAGCTCTTCAAAGTTCATCAAATTATCGTAATTTTTCACTTGTTTTTACATTTGGTCAATTTTGACCGTGAAGCATCACTTTTTCGAATGTGACTTTCAGCAAAGTTTTGAAAGATAATTTAAGAATTTACAATTTGAGACCAAATAGATTATTGTAGACCCAATAGTTTGCGAGATGTAGGCCTTCAAAGTTTATCAAATTGTTGAATTTTTCCACTTTTTCTACATTTCTTCAATTATGACCCTGAAGAATCATTTTTCCATATAGAACATTCAACATAGTTTTGGAAGCTGATTCAATTACCTACAATTTGAGACCAAATTTGTTATTGTAGGCTCAACCGTTTGCGAAATACAGCTCATCAAAGTTCATTGAATTATCGTAATTTTTCATTTGTTTTTTGAATTTTGACCGTGAAGTATCACTTTCTCATATATGACATCCAACATATTTCTTAAAGTATATTAAAATACCTACAATTTGAGAATTAATTGGTCATTGAGGGCCTAATAGTTTGGAAGATATAGGCCTTCAAGTAGATTAGTAGAAGTCTATTCACATTTAAAATTTCAATCATTCAATGTCCGATTAAGCTCTGTGTAGTAGCTCTGCCCGAATAATAATTAAAGTTGCAATATTTGGAATTTGAAGTTTTAAAGAATGTAAATGTCGCGTCAATTCAACAATTTTAGCAATTAAAAGAAATAAAACTCTGACAGGAAATAGAAAAGTTGAATCGTTCATTTTAGAATCATTAATGGGGAAAATTTGAGAATTTTGTTCCTGGAATGTATAATAATGGTTTTGGGCAAATTTTTACAAGGATTTCATTTTTCGATTACAAAATATTTTTTCATCAAAAGTGGTCATGTGACCTATCGTAATGGGTTAAAATTTCAATCTAAATTCAAAATCTCAATCTTATTTAACAAACTTTGTGGATAACTGCTTATACATGAATTAATGTTGCTACAATGATATGTCGTTAAAGTCTGGATAGTAAATGATAACGTGTGATGCAACAGACACAGTCACAACGTCTTGTTTGTTCATTCAGTATTAACCATAACTGGCTCACTTATAGCTAGAATAATTTTGTAGCATCCAAATAGTGAGGATAAAATATCTTTTATCAAATAACATGGCATTTCACTGTTTAAAAATTAACTCTCCCCATCCATTGTGTTTGCAGTGTTATACCTCTATAACAAGAAGGTGATTAAAAATGATTGTGGAAAACCAAAGAAAATATAAGCTTTCAGTAAGAAAGATATAGCCTAACTCTGCAATATACATTTATACATACAATATAATAATTATGTGTAGCCAACCCAAACAAAATGAAAACTCTGTTCTGGAAGCCATTGACATTGAAGAAAAATTTGGAAGAAATTTTGGGGAGGGCGAGGGCGCTCAATAATTTAGAAAGTTCATAAAAACTTGTTAGCTCAAACACTGAGAGTATGATTCCTGAAAGTTTAGCATATTTCGTGTTTTAAGTGGGTGAGATTGAGCGCCTCGCCCTCCCCAAAATTTCTTCCAAATTTTTCTTCAATGTCAATGGCTTCCAGAACAGAGTTTTCATTTTTGTTTGGGTTACACATAATTATTATATTGTATGTATAAATGTATATTGCAGAGGGAGACGGGTTTCTTATTTAGGCTATATCAAAACATTTTCTTACTGAAAGCTTATAAATTTTTTTTGGATTTTTTCTTTGGTACACAAATTTTAGTTTCCACACCAGCGTTTTCAATAGGGTCGGGGGTAGGGGACGGGTGACGAATTCTTTTTTGAAGAATTTTTTGAGAGGATTGTTTAATTTCATACATATTTCTTTATAATTTCCATTCCTGTGCTTTTGTACTCCCGAGCACAGCTCGGTCCCCCGATATTATTATGTTATGTTGAGTTATTCACTTCTAACCTACAATTCGCCTTTGCCAGTATTAGTCTTCATCATTTTAAGGTTTAACACAATATCAAGAGTAGAGAGACAATTTTTAATGTTAGAAAAAACGTATTTTCGATGTTATTTCTTTTAAAATAAGTTTGAAAAATGAGTAAATAGTTATATGTTAATACTTATATATTAATGTTTGCCTGTAATCCCATATCAAATTCAAAAATTTGGAAAAAGTATAGCGGCGGCGGTGAAAAAATTATCTCCACATACTTTTATGGAGTGATACACACAAATGGCCACACTATTACTATACGGTACACTCTCTGTAGGATTAAACAGATTGAAGGAATCAGATGAACCAAAGTAACAAAGCACTATGTATTACAGAGACTCTACAAGAAAATTGTGACAATAATTGAATGTAACACTTTTGATTGGTTTCCTCGGACAATTCTGCTATACCATAAGATTTACATTCACTAGATGCTTTGGATTGGGAAGAAGAACGCTGGGACGCCCGAGGTATTCATAATGAGGATCGGATTGAGGAGACAAGAAGTAGAAGAGGGAGGAAAGTTCCTGAGATGAAGATGGCGATGGACAGGGAAACATGGAGAAAATTGACTGAGCTGTAATGGCACCCCAACGCTGTAAAGACACTCTGGAGAAAGAAAGACAAAGAAGAATAAAATACCTGATATATTCACATTGGGATAATTATGTTACCTATGTTGAGTAAGGCTTTATAAAGACGTTTATGAAAGTGTTTACAGAGCCCCAATGTTGAGTGATGCACATCTAACCTACAAGTTTTACTAATATTTTTGGTGTTTTTTGGCTTTTATAGTCTTTTTAAAAATTGATAAACCAAAGTTTTCAGCTTCGGAAGTGGAAATTTGTGATAAATAGTGTAGTAAACATAACCTTAATTTGAAATCATTACCAAAATTTGGAAAAAATACGTTTGGGACTTTGTGTCTGAGTTTTCATCCTATGAGTTGTTTTTGTACTTTCTTGAATAGTAAATAAATTCGCCTATGCCGGTGTTAGTTTTCCTCTCAACAATTTGAGCTTTCTAAGTAGTACGAAGGTTAGAGTAGAGAGACTATTTTTAATGTTGAAAAGTGATTTTTCGCGTCCACGAAATCTTTGTCAAATGAAGTTTGTAAATGTTTTCGGTTCGGTTAACACTTATCAATGGGTTCAAGTTTGCCAGTAAAGGTACGTTTCCATTATTACAAATCACATGTTCCCGACATGTGCCCGGCACAAAATCTCCCAATTTGTAGTGGAAACAGCCTGGAAAAAGTCGCGGGACGGGCGCCTAGAATATTTTGGATAAGTTAATAAGGTAGTGAAAGTATGCATGTTTAAGTATCAAGTATTAAATTACAAATAGAAATAAGATAATTCATTTTATAATAAACACTGGAAATTTCGAAATCCAAAATTTGAGAAACATTTTACGCAAATAGTAGAACCAAACGTGTGGTTATTTATTGATCAGGATTATCCAGTATAGTGAAATTCACCCACAGCTAATAATAATCACATCGAATTCAGATGTGGTCCAAACATTGGTTATCAATTGCAGAATAAACCTTTCTACAAACAATGTTCTAGTTAGAGTTAATTGCAACCTCTCTTGTGATCATCAATCGCCTGGCCACAAACCACACACACTGCTATAGTAGAGTGCCTATTATCAGTCCCTTGCACACTAGCAGTCCCATTATCATAAAGGCATAGATCACACATGTGCATTGTCTGTGGGCTATATCCGACAAGTTATCACTTTCTTCGTATTTTATACTTTCATTATCATTCTATCTCATTCCTTCAGCTTTCTAAATAGGTATTGTCTGTAACTTTAAACACTACCGTAAACACTTTTTGCCCCTCTCGAAATAAATACTTCTTTCAACCACTCCAAATTTTTCTCAAATGCTTCCCCCGTTCTTTCTTGTTGCTATGTAGGCCTACTGTAGCCTACCTAGGAAATCCAGGAGGATATTTTATGATTCAGAAACGCCACTTGCAGCTGTTGTAACACTCTAGCTCCCATAAAAATAGTTACTTTGCACTTTTGTTTCTTGTTTCAGCGAGATATTATACAATAATGAACCACTTATTCTAGCGGTTCAACCGTGACTCATAAAAGTAATGCTCACTTCAACAATAAGCTCCTCAGAAGTCACCTTGATTTGCAATGTGTTATGGCAGATAATGGGAATATTCAGGTGCTATGATAATAATATTTTGTTTTTTGGCAATGAGACCTATAAAATATTCTGTCATTTTCCTTTCATAAAATTTCTGGAAACTCTCATTCCTCACGAAGTTTATATAATTATGTTGGTGGAGACATCTACTTTTATGACATATAACACCTACCTATATAACATTGTTATATTTAGGCTGGAACTTACAGGAGCTAGATAGGAGAAGATTTGATTTACAGAAAATTCTCTCATGTAGTTAATAAGTTCAATGTGTATGATAAATTAAACTTCATAAATTAAATGGTAAACTTCATGGGTAATTAAGGTAATTAATGTACTAAGGTAGTACATTAATTAGTTTGTACCTAACTAGCCTAATTATGACAATAAAATGTTATTCTTATGAGTATATTTTTTACTGTGACCAAACGGCGCTTACTTTATGAACGCACCTCGTAAATTCAATCGTTTGAGGTTGAATTGTTCTGAAAAATACATGATGAGTTACCAGGTTTGAGTTTTCCACCCACATTTGAATCAGAGGTGAACTCTCTTTTCAAGAACAGGTGATAGAGAAATTGGTATATGTGAAATTAAAATTGAATTTATATTAAATTAAATTTTCTTCGTATACAGTGTACAGCAAAACTACATAAATAAATTTGAAGAAGCTCCTTTCACATGTGCAAATGCCTGTGGGTGAGGAGCTTAACTGCAAGTACTATAAGGCAATTACAATTTGTAGAGGAAACAGTCTGGAAACGAGGATCCAAAAAATAAAAAATATAGAAATAACTTTAATTAATGACGGAGAGTTTTAACAAAAAGTGAGAGTTCACCAGTTCAGGGAATTGGGTTCAATTTGTATTTCCACCGATATTTGATCCTCCAGATTGAATTACAAATCAATCTGTTATTAATTGTTCAAGGTTGGTGACATGCAAATAATGCATATCATAATGATCAAATCAAACTTGGAATAATTACTGTACAAATTGGTTGGACATACTATCCACGTATTCACAGTAACGTCTGTTGAGATCTCATCATTGATGTTTCACATTAATTCCATTCCCCTGTGAAAACACTGTTTTCACAAAACTCTTCGTTGCAGAGGAATTAATTCCCCAATTATTCTGTGTAATCAAATATTTGTTTTGTGTCCTGAATAAATTATGATGTTGATTGATTCTAATCGAGACAAAAGTTTCAAGCTTTGATATTCCAAACCCGATATCTCATCAGCTACATTGTATATCAGTAATCAAATATCAAGTACACAGACGGCTATGATTTTAATTCATCAGATACATGCTCATTCGCTAATTTCCATGTTTTAATCTCCATTACATTGAAAAATGAAATCCATTCAATGGAAAAACAATTTCCATTGTTTATTTTCCAATGAATATATTGTACTTCAACATCGATCATACTTATTTTCAGATAAATCTGCCATTTTAATCAAGACCTTTTAAAGAAGACCTTTCAAAGAATAACTTTTTAAAAGACCTTTTCAATAATCTGCGAGATTCAGATTTGTAGGTTAAGTATTGTGATCACAATCATGCTCGTCGATCATAATTATGTTTTATGACAAGTAAAATGGATCCTGCTATACAGTCCGCTCACTTCACTAAGGCACCTGGACTAAAAATCAACTACCTCATTACAACTTTCCAAAACAAAAAAGCGAAAAGAATTCATCTACCACGATGCAGTCGTAGATGTGAGAGTGGATGACTCTTATACACTTTGAAAAGCTGCTGTTATGACAATAATATTATTACTTTTCAGTCCAGACACCTTAGCAACGTGAACAATCTATATTGAGTATTAGAGTGTAGTGTCTTTGCTGAAGCGTAAATAATTATTTAGTGGGTAACTCGAAGTTGAATCCTCAAAAATAAATGTTCTATTCATTAAAATTTTGATGAGGAACTTCACATCCCTATAATGAGTTTTAATGTGATGAACTCATCATAATGAAGGCGTATATTGATTGTTCGTTTTAAAAATATTTGTTTGTACCAATGTTCATTGGTTGCTATTTTATGGATCCTATTTATATTATTATCAGTGTGTTAAGGGTTATGTACTAAGGATTATTATATTTCGATTATAGTATTCAAGTATAGGCTATACTTAATATGGTTAATTCTCAATGCTTATCTATGAACATGAACTAATATATGATCATGAAAATTGTTTTGTTGGTGAAGAGCAATACGGTGGTATATGGTTGATAATTGTCCAGTAAGTTTATTAGTTATAGCAGTATCCAATTCAACTTGTCAGAAATCAGCTGTTTCAAAGAGCAATATCACAATACTTAACCTACAAATGCTGAATCTCGCAGATTATTGAAAAGGTCTTTTAAAAAGTTATTCTTTGAAAGGTCTTCTTTAAAAAGGTCTTTTAAAGACTTTAAAGGTCTTTATGACTTTCAAGCCTTTTGATTATTGTGTCGAAATCACTATTTAATTATTACTGGATCAGCTGACAAATGACAAGTTAATTGGCTCCTGCTATAATAGAGGGCATTAGAACTTAATGGGAGACAGCTGTTTACAATTTGTCATTTGGGGAAAGCTTGAGGCTACAAATTGAATGTTATTGTTTGTGAACGTGTTTGCATGAACACGCATGTATATGTGTAAACGTCAGAGGGAGCATGTTTGCCTGGATAGAGGGGGAATGATAAAGGATAGAGTATGCAAGCATGTTATCCTGCAGTAAACTGGATATGATTGATGTCTGAACTATTACTTCATTTATGCTTAATTATAACAGGCCTACAGTACATAGAAAGAACAATGTGGTCTTCCTTGTTCTCACTTAGTTAAAGTTTCTCCACGGCCGACTTTAACTTTAACTTAAGTGTTAGGCCCGAATCAGACAGAAGAGACGTGGCTCGGACAGAAACAGCTGCTTTAGGTGTGCATTGGACTATTTGTTTGTATAGAGTAGGCTATCATAATATGATCCACATGTCCGCGCCATGTCTCCGCCACGTCTCTTCTGTCTGAATCGGGCCTAACTATAGTTAGCCAAACTATAAAGCGGCTTATAAACGGGGAAAGTAGAGACGGAACGTTACTGGCGGCCAGTAACTTTTCATCTCTACTTTCCCCGTTTATAAGCCGCTTAAAGGTGAGAAATTATGTTTTTATTGAATAAAAGAAAGGGCGGGAAAGCGAGAAAGCATCTAAGCTGTTAGAGGGCACCTACGTAATGAACTTTGTTAAGATTAGTGTGAATAAAAGTTTGTTGGGTGAGAATACTGTGCACTGAAAAGATAGGTCGATGGAGCCTCATATATATCAGTCCAATCATATTTTAAACGTATTTATTATTTTATAATTATTTATGTATTTATTATTATTTATTGATACAATCAGAAAATCATAATATAATGACCTGGCAGAGAAAAACTATGCTGAGCCTGTACTGTTCCTCTTTCGAATTTTGATTAGTAAAACAGTCCAAGACAAGGTTATAATATGTCATACTACTGTATTAAAATTTAGCGTTGTGTTAAATCAAGATAGCAGCTAGCAAACATGATCGACTAAAAGGAGAATCAAAAGTGTAAGAATAGTTTTGTTTCAATACATGAAGTTAAAGAACATGGTTTTGAAAAATGACTTGGATAATAAATTGAAAAGTATATCCATATTTTCGTAACCAAGCATGTTAAGAGGATTCAAGAAACAATTCAATGCATAGGATAATATTCATAGAAAACAAAATAAAGTCAATAATGGAGGTCTTTTAACTTTCGTGGTAACTATTAAGCTTTAAATAGATGTTCACTTTTTAATATTATTCCAAATATTCACATCAGAATTGAATTATCAACATTGTTGGATAATAAAAATTTATAATTTTCATCTTAGTCCAGTCAGGACGTTCAATGGGTGTTTTATGGTCTTCTAAGGAAAGAAAGATTTTGGGGGGTGTTGCCATCGATTGATTTTGTGGCGAAATTAGATAAACATCAAGGACCCTATTGTTTTTATTTATTTTCTCCATAGCCTTTAAGTTTATTTTTTTCTTTTTCCTTCAAGATGCTATAAAAAATAATATAGAATAATACAATAATTATTCTATATATTTCAGTACAATATTGCAGAATTTCAGTAGAGGATTGGGTGCAAGAGAAGGCTTTAATAAAACTGTTCTATTTTTATATTATAGTAGTTGATCTTCTTCTGAGACATTGAAACATGAGACCAACACACTTCTGATAACCATACCCCACAGAACGATATGCTCTTTCGATTCCAGAGTAATTCGTTTACGATATTTAGATAATAATATAAATCCTAGAGAGGAGGCTCCCGACTGTGTAGTAGAAAACTATTAGAATGCAGCTTTTCTTGATATTTGTTCTTCTTTTAGCAAATCTTAATCCTTTTTATTTACAGTTATCCATTAATCTCCACGTGCTCCCCACTCCACAGTTGATTTCAGTTTGCAGAGCAGAACAAGCTTAATTCACGCCAAACTTTCTCTCATGAAACTTAATGGAATCCTCTTTGTAAGCACGTAGTCGAGTGAAGAAAGACGAATAGTTCTGAATAATACAATTTTCACTCGGCTAAAGATTTTCTATATTGAAGGCGAAAGATGAGAGTGGCACCTTTCTATTGGATTTAGTATCTTTCGCTGTACTTTTCAATGCCCATCCTCCTTGAATTGAAAAAGTATTCAAGTAAAAATGTTGTAGAGAATATTGCGTACAGTATCAATAATTCTATTGCGAGTCGGCCGCAAGTCCGGGGCCTTATCTTGTAAATGATTGTGAAGGAGGGAGGGAGGGGATACATCTCGTCAAGAATCCGGGGTCCATCTGGCCATTGCTGTCTCTCTGTTAGAGACGGCAATGATCTGGCTCCTGCCAGTGAGAGCCCTTGCCCGGGTGGAAACCGGTCAACTGCCTCAAAGGCGGGTGAGGAGAAATCCCGACGTCGGAGAGGGCGGAAGAACCTAGGGGGTTAACCCTAATCAAATCCAGGCTAGGTATCACTCTGAACGCTGCGGAAGCTAGAAGGCGACTCCAAACAAACTGACTCTAAAACAATGAAAATCTCAGGCTGAGATAATTCAATTCAATTCTGCTGAGATAATTCAGAGTGTTTCAAGTTCCTCTCCGTTTCTGTGGCCTGGTCCTCCAGGTTGGGGATTGGGGCGTTGCAGCGGGGTTCACAATCCTACTTCCTAAAAAACCTACGCTTCGAAACTCACTAGCGGGAGGCCAACACCCTTAATGGGTTGTAGAGTAGAGCCAAGGAGTATATAAGTATCAATTCTATTTCATAAATCTAATAGTTATTGCGCGGTGCTATATCATACAGATAAGTGGTTGAAGTAAATTTTTTTCAGGTTTGTCTTGAAAAATGGATAATCCACAGTATATTTTTATAAGTGATTTATATTGGAGCAAAATTACCCTTTAGTAGTTTAAAAACAAAGTTTCAAATAATTTATTACTTAAACGGTAATTATTTTGCACCTTTATGATATTTTTAAAGATCACCAACAGCTCAACTAAGTCCTGGAATGTAACGCATATCAGATACAATGTTATCCAATACTCTACCATTCTGAATTATTAATGTGTGGAATAAGATATTATTTGTATAACGTGGTGTAGCATTCCAATCAATACTCCTATTCTTACAGCACTAAATGAATGAATATCAACTTGAAAGGTTGACGGCTATTGGTTGCATGATAGGTACTCTCACTGGCCGTGACAGTACCAAAAAAATCGAAAAGTAAAAAAACTTTGGCGCTAAAGGGTTAATAATGTACTGCCCTACCACTCAATCCAATTATTCCACTTAGTACCTTGCTTCTTTATTTCCCTCTAAACTCAACTGTTAAAAATGTGAATACACAACAATATAAAAATCAAAACAAACTCTCAACATCAAGTTACCTCTTCAATAAATCCCTGGCTGTGTACTGAACTTTTTCAACTCTCCCAGCTAGCTTCAAGTCATGAGTTTTAAATAGGGAATAAAAAATATGTGTACCGTACCTTTTCCTATTTACGCAACAATGTGAAAATAAAATAAAAAATACTTTCAACTTCAAGTCACCTTTTTTATAACTCCCTAGCTCTCTACCGAACCTTTTCAACTCTCTACAAGTTTCAATTCAAGAGTTTGAAATGAAAAATAGAAATTATGTGTATTTTTTAACATAAAAATGAAAAATTTATAATAGACTTCCAACATCAAATTACCTTTCTTATAATTCCTTGGCTGTCTAGCAAACTTTTTCAACTTTCACAACAAGCTTGAAGTCATCAGTTTGGAATAGGAAATCAGTTTTAATAGCTGTTAGGAGTAGTGCACTGCTGGTGAGCAGCGTGGAAACTAATCGCGGGAAAGGATACGCCTATCAAAAGTCGTCATCGTTTAAAGTTGGCGAAGTTTCGGCGTTCATTTGAGCGCGTGTCGTCAGTTCGCGTCCGTTTCGTCAACTGATAGCGACAGGGTTGAGGCGTTTCTAGAACGTTTCCAATAACGCCAGCACACCATGGAGCGACCAGGTTTGCGCAGCGCTTTTACCTGTAGACAAGTAACAATAAACAGTTTTATTTCCACCTGTACACTGCGGTTATGTAGGGCTGTAAAAACGTCGGTGGGGAGTCATCGAATATGATACCTATGCTCTCTGTAGCTTTCCCATGTTTCATTACCATGGAGAAGGGGGTGAATCAACAAGTTTGCATGAACCACTAAAAACATTGTCCAACTTTCTTATGGTCTTACATGGCCAATATCAATTTTTTAAAATTATGTTAGTGATGACAGATGATGAATTACTGGTTCCTCCTGAAGAACTTCAAACTGAGACTCACTTGCTTCTAAATTTTTTTTTTAGGTAACTCGAAACCCGCAGAAATTTCAAATAACTGCCATTTTGTTTTCTGAGTTTGGAAAATTGTCATAATTTTTCTGTAGCTTTGTCTAGTTGTCATAAGTGTTGGTGCAAAGTTTCAATGTCATATGTTCAACCATTATTCAGAAAAAAATAATAAGTGGAAAAATCAAAATGGCGTCTAGAGGGGAAACGAAGCATTTTAGGACCCATATTTACTGGAACTTTTTCATTATTTTGATGTCAGGAATCAGTATGAGAAGTTTGGCAGATTCCTCCTAAAACACTCTGTATTATTTCCTCATAGAAACTAGTTTTTAATAAAAAAAAACTCAACAACTGAAAAGTCTCGAAATTCTGGAGTTTTTCGATTCTTGCGGGTGAAGCCACACACCCTGGCATTTCAGAACATCTCAGATTCGAATTCAGACTTTTAATTCATATAAAACCAGTGAGAAAAACTTCTGTACTTTCCTGTGAAACCTACCGTTTGACTGGACTAATAGTACGGTATTGAACCAAATGTTACCATACATTATTAAACAATACAAGCTGTTACCAAATAATACAAATAGTATATATTGAATGAACTGTTACCTCTGATCGAAGCTCATTTCTATCAAATTGTTGTCTGTAACATCATAAATATTTAGGATACTGCGGATGCCTTATTACCTCACAGCTCACAAGTAAACTGTGATCGTATCGCTGCATCAGTGCTGGAATGCAGCGGTTTGTAGTTAACAGACAAAGGAGTTAACCCTGTTTGCTATTCAATGGATGCTGGCTGTATTGTTCTCTGTACACTAGCTAAAACTCCAATGTCATGCAAATATTCTATTAATTCCTGTGAGTCCAAGTCTTATTCAGTAATCTCCAATTGTATTGGATTACATGATCTCAAAAACTCGAAAGATGTTTACCACACTTTTTTAGGCCTACATTCAAAAGGTTACGTATTAAGTAGATTGGGAAGTACTTATTATACAAACATTGGCCCTACTTTGTAAATACAAAGATCATAGTTATATACGGTATTACTAATATTTATGACACTCGGTAGGGGAGCTATGTTGTCACCTGAAGCCCAGTAGGAAAGTGATTGTTATTTTAACATTTCCATTGTAACTGAATTCAGAGCTACGTTTTGCAACTGAAACTTATACAATCGTCAGCTATGTAACTTAGGCCAGTTATTTTGAAGAAAATTCAAATTCATGTTTTTGATCAATTAATTTATTGTTTTTCGAAAATAATTATCCATTGGCTACTCTTGATAGTCCTACATTTGTGTTACCTATAGAAAAACTTCTGACTCCTTTCAGAATACAAGAAATTTAATCTTTTATTTCAGCATTCAAATCCAATTACAGGTATGAAGCGACCGATATAAATTCTTATAAGATGGATGATAGAGATAGTGGATATCGATTTTGGCTATGGTGTTTTAGAATAAGAGCTCTCCCCATGACCCCGACTCGGACCAGTTGCAATTTAACAAATGGAGCGACAAGTACACAGGGCTATACCCTTGCTGGTCATTGCTTGGTCAAAACATTTCTCTTGAGAGGCAAGCCGATAGCCGATGCCACATAGCCGTTCTCTGTAGACTAGGCATCAATAATTGATTTTCAACTTGGATAGAAAACTTAGTGACAAAAATCGAGAAAAGAAGAACACTGGGAATAATCAGCAACTGGTATTCATGACAATTTCATTAATTTGATTGGTTCAATAAAGATGAACATTATAAAAATTTATTTATCCCAAATGTTGGTAAATTATCAGTTTGATAACTTTTTACTTCTTTCTCTTATAGTACCACAATTCATCAATATTATTGTGTTGTGATATTTATGATAATTGTGAGCCAAAATACTACTTGTTTCTAGGGTAATACATTAAACATGACAGGGACGATGAAACTAGAAGAGCTTGATATCCTGTCTAGAATCGCGTACAAGATTAATCTTATTGTTTATGTATCAGTAAAATAGAAAATGTCGAGCTTTATTGTTTTCACTTGAATTGGAAAAAATATATTGAAGAGAACGCATTTATTGTAGAAACGATGATTATAAATGACGTGGATAACCGAGTTTCAAAAAAAATTATTGATAAGCCTCAGTAAATACAAAACTGAATCCGGTTTGGTCGAGATTTAAAAGAGATTCAGAGGAAACCATATCATTCAACTTGGTCCTCTGTTGTGAATGCTTCTCCTCACAATATTGTGAGAGCAAACACCTTTTTCAATAAAGGATAATCCGAGAGGACACCACCTCTCATCGCCTACATAAGAACGTAGGATGTGGTTGCTCAGATTCGTGCTATTTTCAACAGTGCCCAGCGGGTAAGCGCCTGCGTTGCGGTTTCCATGGCAACCAAAACTGCCGATTCGGTTCTTCAATAATGTGTAAGATAAAACATTTCTTTAAATTTTAAATGGAATTTCGAAAGTAACCACAAAATACTTACTTTCATCGCCGAACACTCATTGCGAGGTAATACATTTCAAATTGTAGAAATAGGACTGTTGATAGCATGTGGTCTGAGGCTTTTAAATGTAACTTACATTCAAGGTTTATCCCTTAACGACAAACTTTCCCATTCAGAGTAAGATTGGAATAGTTCAGAGACTCAATCACGTGCAACTCAATCAAATTCGAAAGATGAGTTTATCGAGCTGAGCACTCAGTGGAATCTGATTTGTGGTTGTAAAAGGGTGGAATCAATTTAGCATATGGGGCGCAAAGGAAGCGGCAAACACGTTTTCCAACCACACACTTCACTAAAGGCCATCAAATCACTCACTCCACGATGCATGTTGGCGTTTGATCGGATTCTGAAGGGGAAAAGAACTGTATAAGTTGTAATCTCATTCAAAACACACACTCTGTAATCGATTTGAGGATTATCGAGTCATAAAATTTGTCTCTTATCGACTTATGTTATGTAGGTGAAGTTGTATAGAATTTCAAGTGGGCTCGCATACCGAAGCAATAAGCAACAAACAATTACCAACACATGGATCATATGATCGTCTACTCTATACAAACAAATAGTCCAATGCACACCTAAGGCAGCTCTTTCAGTGTACATTGGACTATTTGTTTGTATAGAGTAGACAATCATATGATCCATGTGTTGCTAGTTGCTTGTTGCTTATTTATTGCTTCGGTGTGCGAGCCCACTTAGATCAATGTATAATTCAGTTTCTAGCTTGAATATAGAATTGTTCAGTTTTATATTTAGATTTCTAGATTTTTTCTCTCTCCAGTTTTCTGTAACTTGTTAATTGTATTTCAATTTCTTGAGAAAATTTTGGTGTTTCCCCGTATGCTCCTGAATTTCCCCGCATTGTGAATAGAAAAATACATTTGTGAATTTGGTTTTCATGTGTAGACACTTCATGGATGATGAATGAAAAACTATGAACGTTTGTTCCAAAATTTTCATTATTATGTAAGTCTTATTATTCCTACAATCGATAAGTAACAAAATTCTATTTGCACATGTAGTTTATAGAAATCTTCAATTATTATGATCACATATGAGGTGAAAATATTCCATAAATATTCTAAAAATACTACATACCTATTTCGATTCAAAGATATGAAAATTGTTTCCACAGGAGTTCTTAGATAGGAATCGCTTGAAACGTTATTAGATGGACGTGGGCCATCCTTTTCATTTGCATGTAGAACCGTTTGAAATACTGTCAGGATTCAGTCATTATTCAAGCTCGATCGATGGATCAACGAATGAAAGCTGGTTCATAATAACTCAACTCAAATAATATAATTCTCTATTAGAATGTCGTATTATGAGGGCCAAATTATTTTCAACTATATTTTGTTAGCTAATAGGCCTAATTATTATTTTGAACAAGGCAAATAAATATTTATATTATTATTAATTAAATAAATAACAATCTCTAGCATCAGGTTTTTTCGTAAGAAAATATGAGTCACTAAAACATTGTAGGATATAAAGTAGAATTATTTATTCAATCTCGCATACTGTATCACTATTAATATGACGTTCCAAGTCGGCTATATCTTATTACTCCTATACATTTTTATGACCTAAGCTCATACATTCACATGTGCGCAATCTAAATTTCCAATTCCTGCGGTGGTATCGCGTGAGCCTTATTTCTTTACTCCAGAGTGATCGTTCTCAACCACTCATAGCTTTTGCAGCAATATTTCAATGTCCAAAATAGGCATATACATTAGGATTGTCCTGAGATATTGTCAGTCCAAAAGCATTGCGACTTTGACAGATGGTTTCCCCCCCCTCGTCCAAACAACCTTCCTCGTAGCCAAAACAGGCTATCAGAAGGAGCATGCTGCGATTTTGTCTTGACTAGCGCACAATATGTTTTTACAAAAATCCCCTGATCCGATATCGTATTCCCGAAGGAGAGCGCATCAATTTTTTGCGCAACGCTATTAGTAATACGCTACCATTACAGAGCAGGAAAACTCATATGCTTCATCGCATCAATCAAGCTCAGAGTTTCTATTGCTTTTCATATTCGTATTTTATTTTCCATTGTGAATTCATAAGAATGCTCGTTTCTCAAAACCGCCTTAGCTTCTTGATTTGCTTTGTTCTTTAATTTTATTTCCAAAAGAGGGTTTTCTGCGACAATGAGTTCTCAATAATTTCCGATATTGAAATAAATAAATTTCAAGTTTCAGGTCAATGGTCTGATATAGGTGCAAGAAAACATATTGTGACTCTTCCCATGAAATCGAAAAATCAGAAGAATATCAGAAAATCACAATAAATTTCATTTTACTTTTTGAGCAATTATTCATCGATAATTTCACAACCTATTCATGTATTGTAATACTATATCGATTAGATATTTTCAAAAACCTTAGGATCCCATTACAAATAAGGAAAGTATTGGGGTTTAATTGGAGAGAAAGTACCGTGCGTGAAAACTTATTATTTTTTAAAGACTGCTATTTTATATAGAATGTGGTGGAAATTATTGAGAAGTTCGTAATTTCATGATTTATTGTGGTTCACCAGAACAAACGTGGAAGTTTTTTGAAGTAAGCGAGTTCAGCGAACGCTAAATAGCTATTATCTTCTGACAGGAAGCTGAAAAACTTTCTCGCACCAACTGATGAAATTTATAATCTAATTTTGCGGTGTCGATCTAGAAAGAGTATCTTCAACTGACTTGCATTTTAATAAAAAAATGATCAACGAGTTTAATACTTTCACTCTTTCATCTTACTTCTTTATCCCAAAATAGAATGCTCTTGGATGGGTGACCGACACAAAAATAAGGGGAGGTGGAACCTACCCGTAAGGGTCTCCCCACCGATAAAAAGCCACACGATAAAAAAAAATCCCAAAATAGGGTGAAATATTCGCATTTTTTGTGTAGATCAGTGAGATATTTATGTGTTATAAAATGCGTAAAAATACAGTACTGCTTCTCTTGGAAGGTTTGATTAGATAAAGCATCACTACATTGGAATATTAACTTATCCTCTTCACGAGAAACTCATAGCATAGACAGCACAGGTAAGAGTTCAATCAATCACTAATACTGATTCTTTAAGTAAGAGAAAAATATGGCTTTTTGTTGAAAATGTCCGAAATAATTAGGGTTTTATATACTTTAATTATTTTAATGTATATAATATCGATGATGTATCATGAATGATGGAATTTGGAGTTGATAAAAATCTAGAATAGTGGATTTGGAAGGGCACTGTAAGTATAAATATTTTTAACTTCACTTAGGTGCGTTTTATTGTTGAATAATAATCTAATGAATGTTATAGAGAAACTATTATTTATTAATTTTGATTGGTGCAGGAGCGCGAAATGATGATATGAGTATTTTACTCCCGCAACATGCTGGGCCCCCTTCTTTTATAACACTATAATTGATATATTGTTATTGCAAATAACAATCTGCCTTATAAGTTATAAGGCAGTTACACCTATAAACGTCCACATTTATAATGTGGATACCATCTCATACAGTGACGATTACACCACTTCGATAAATACCGGTAAGGATCTGTCTGTTGGATCAAGATATATTATTATTGTAACATCCTTAATCAAGATGAAAATATGTGAACAGGATGAATAGAAAATGAGTTCATAAGATACTTCATTATTCTCAAGAACATAATTTTCAAAATCATAATAATTGACTCATAAGTGGCCACAAGAGTTGGACAAGTTGGTTTTTGTAGACTACAGTACTATTTAATAAATTTTAATAACTGGAATATCCTCAGGATAACTTCAACATTAGTAGTTTACAGTTTTCTTAACCTTTAAATGTCGATGATAATGATAATTATTTAAATATCATAAAATCAATTTTATTCGCCCACACGGCAAAAATGTTACGAGTTAATTTTAATAATATTTTATATAGAGTGGAAATAGCGAGAATTGATGGCGAGACCAAGAAGTGCTTGTTTTTGCTTCATCTTATAATGCTTTCAACTATTCCACTTTTGCCTCTTTTGGAACTACAGTAACAGAAGCAATACTTTCTAGTATAATCTCTATTTACAAAGTATTACTTAGGTATTAAGTATTACTTAGTAAGTAATAGGCCTACTCTGTAGTAGTTACTAAGTCTGTTCTCTGTGCTACAGTATTTAACTGTGAAGGCGCGTCACCGTTTGAATATCGCGCTAAATTCAGTACCACCAACACCTATCCTAACTTCGTTGATACAAATATCATTCTTGCGTTGAAATGTTTGAGAATTATAAATTTCTAGATTATTTTAGAGAAATATTATATATTATACCTTGTAGTCATTGTGAATCTCAAATGGAATGTTTGATAAAACGATGAAGTTTTTACCCATTGTTCATTAGTTATTTTTTCAGCTGTTTCACAGTTGGCAACACAACAACACATGAAAATAGTAAAATTGTAGGTTATGTGGTAAGCCACCAGTTTTATCAACACAGAACAGTGAATTTGTTGCAGTAATTTGTTTTTAAATATTACAATTTCAATAAATTAATGAACATTTTGACGTTCCTTAAAGCGACTCAACTTATGAACAACTGAATATTGAGAAAATAATAAGATGAATTTGTCAGCTTTTACTATTAGACGTTTCGGAACGTCAGCTATACTAAGCAAACCGAATACGAACTTCAATAGTAAAGATTTTGATGTAATAATTTCCGGAGGAGGAATGATTGGCTCAACAACCGCATGTGCTTTAGGTGAGTAATTTTTACTATAATTAATTGATGTCAAGGCTTGCTTTATTGTCATTCTATAGTTTTAAAAATGGACTGATGAATGGATTGATATTATTTGGGCTACCGTACCGGTAGACTGCTTATTTCTAAGCATTTATCGAGTTGATTAATTACATAACTAGGCGTAGAAAAATGAATACTGTATTATTAACTAAGATGCTTAGACATGCTTATCAAACCAGGCTTATGAACTATAGCATAGCCTCCTCTAATACATGTATTAGAGGAGGCTATGACTATAGCCAGAGATAATTGAGTAGTGCTCTCCTTTTCTATGCTATAGCTCTCTTCTACTCCCACACATCAACTAATTTCTTACCTGAACTAATCACGATCAAATAAAGTAAATTAAATTGATCAAAGTTATCTTTATTGTAATACTTTTAAGGTAAGTAAGGTAGTCTAATCTAAAACAATATTAGCCTAATAAATGTCAACGTGTGTTGGAAGGTTAACCTGTCTAGCTTACCTATTATCTTACCTCAATCTATCACTATATATTACTAGTTTATTGGTAATTTGTTAATATGGATGAGACAGTGAGAAGGACTCAACTGTTGAATGGAAAATTAAGGTTAGTTGTAGGGATGTTTTAGGATCGAAACAATATTATATGCCTTTATAATAAAAATTAAATTTCTACATAATGTTGTTTCTTATCTTAATCCAAAACATCCTTTATTTCGTTATTGAAACACATGTATTGGACTCAATTGGACATCAGAATATAAAGAATCTATGTTTTCGATTTCAAGGCTTAACATGTAATTTTTTTTCAGCTAAATCCCCTTTGCTGAAGGACTTGAAAGTTCTACTCATCGAAAGAGCACCTAAATCTGTTTTCACAAGAAGTGAGAAGTTCAGTAACCGGGTTTCTGCCTTGAGTCCAGGGTCTAAAAAATTCTTGGAGTCTCTAGGTATTTGGGATCACATAGCTGATATCAGACACAAACGTGTAAAAAACATGAAGGTGAGTAGGCTTCATTTTATTATATTTCTTGACTTTTTCAAAAAAATTAATAAAAGCATTTTTTGTATTCTTTCTAAGTTATTTGGCAGTGGTCGTTTCTTCTACACAATATACTGTAAATATTTTAATTCTTTTATAATATTAATAATAATAATTCCGTGTAACCTGGCTGGTTCAGGTCTGGTGTCAGAGTTTTCCTACTCTTCTGAATATAGTGTGGGGGGAAAACTGTCAGTAATATTAACCAGTTAGTAGCGATTGTGCTCACGTGATACTTGTATTCTATCTGAAAATATTGGAGAGAAAAATGGAAGCGAATATTCCCAAATAGTAACAATTCGCATACCGTGTAATAGCAGGTCTCCTAGAAATTGCTTCACACTTACTGACAAGTAAAAGTTTAATATTTTGTTTGTTTGTCAATGGCTCAACAGCCCTATGTGGGCTTAGGCCTACCAGCTGGTTGCCAGTTTCACATCCACTTGACTGAATCAGCAGAGGTGAATGATCATTAACCAGAAAAGATGTAACGTGTGGTTAGCACATTGACACCTCAACCATAAGCTAGTCTTCGCAACCCAGTGATGGGAACAAAGCACTGCTGGATAACATTGTGTTAAGCAGCTATATAGTGCAATGCAACAATTTAATATGCTTTCAAATATAGGGAGTGACTGACTAGCCTTACTAACGATTAGCCAGACTCCCAATGGAGGAAAAGTTTAATATTATATATATATTTTAGGATTCTACAGTACTTTACTGTCTTCCTTCTTTTAGCCGAGTCCTCCATCTCCGTCTGTCCTCCCACTCACCATCTCTCAAATTCCTCATAGCCATAGCCTCATCCACCTCATCCCTCCAAGACCTTCTCGGTCGACCCCTCTTCCTCCGCCCAATCGGGCTCCAATCAGTCACCATTCCAATCCACTTACTGGCACTAGCTCTCCTCGCATGACCATACCATATCAATCTCCTGTCTTCTATAAATTTTATCACATCAAATTCCACCCCCATTCTGCATCTGATATCCTCATTCCTTACCTTATCCATCCTAGTCAATGCACAGCATCTTCTCCAATATTCCATCTCAACAGCTCTTATCTTACTTTTTGTTTTCTTGTTGGTTACCCACACCTCTGCACCGTAAGTCATAATACTTCTGACAATTGCATTATATATTCTGTGCTTAGTTTTCTTATGAATATTCCTACTCCATATGACGGGGTGCAACTGTCTTATGCAACTTCTTGTCTGTGCCAATCTCACTTTTATTTCCTCCTCTGTATCGCCGGTTTGCGTGATGGTGAACCCTAAGTATTTGAATTTATTGGCTCCTTTTATTTCAGTATTGGCATCAATGGCCAAATTTTGCGTGAAATTGCAATTTGTCTGCAAATACTCAGTCTTATCCAAATTTATTTCCAGACCAGCCCCTTCGTACTCTTCTTTCAATTTCCTCATCATATATCCCAGATCATCCTCATCCTGTGCAATAACAACCTGGTCGTCCGCGAAACAGAGGGTGAAAAGGTGCTCTCCTCGGATTGGTATTCCCATTCCTTGGCACTTTCTTTTCCAAGTTCTCAAGGTATCCTCTAAGAATATCTTGAAAAGGGTTGGAGATGAGCTGCAGCCTTGTAACAAGCCTTTAGATGTTTCAAATGGTTGTGTTATATTTTTACCTATCCTTATTCTAATCCTGTTCTGTTTATAAAGTTGGATTGTGGCATTGATGAGATTTCTAGGTATGTCGAGGTTTTTCATTGCTCTCCAGAGTCTATTTCTGGGCACTGTATCATAGGCTTTCTTGAGGTCCACAAAAGCAAGATGCACTGACCTGTTTTTCGCACACTTTTTCTGTATGATCTGTTGCAAAGTATATATGTGATCTACACATGACTTTCCTGCCGAGAATCCTGCTTGCTCATGTCCAATTTTCCCTTCTATCACTTTCTCAAGCTTCATTTTTAAAATTTTTCCGTAGACTCTGGCCATTGTTGGTAGAACTGCAATACCTCTGTAATTTTCACACTTATTTCTGTTGCCTTTTTTGAATATAGAAGACATGTGTGCTTCTTTCCATTCTCCTGGTGCCTCCTCCCCATTAATTAATCTTTGGAACAGCATTGTCAAGATCCTGAACAATTTTTTTGATCCACACTTGATCAGCTCTGGATTAATGCCTCCTGGTCCCGCTGACTTATTGCTTTTCAAATTTCTGATAGCATTTTCTACTTCATCTTGTATTACAAGAATTTCATGGTGCTCCTGCTCCTCCTGCGTTGCACAATTGTCCAGAAACTCTGGTCTTGTTTCTGTTAGCAAGTTTTTATAGTACTCCTCCCAAACTGCAGGTTTGATTTGAGTTACACTTATTTTTTCCTTTCTATTTGTTCGAAGGGTTTTCAGCACTCTCCAGGATTCAGAGCTTCTTGCACCTCCAATATACTGATCTATAAGTGAACATCGTTTTTCCCACTGATTGTTCATTTCCTTTACTACCAACCTTTTCACCTCTTTATTCTTCTCTCTATATTTCCGCAAGTCCTCTATGTTTTTTGTATTCAACCATCTCTCATACAGCACTTTCTTATTATAAATTTCTTGCTTTGTTACTTCTGTTAAGTTGTACTTGAACTCCCTTTTATCATTCATTTCCTCTCCCAATGCCTCCAATGCTGCTTGGTGTATACATTGCTTTATGTGGCTATAGATTTCTTCTGGGCTGTCAAACCTGAATTCCGTCAGTTCCTGGTCCAACCTTCTTTGATACAGATCTCTTATAGTGACGTCCTGCAGGAGATCCAACTCATACTTTTTTAATTTTTCTCCTGCAGTACCTATTTTCTCACAACCAGAAATCTCTTTATTAACGGGTTTACAGCCATTCCATGGAAACTCCAGCTTTGCTAAAACTAATCTATGGTCTGATCCACATTCTGGCCCTCTTTTCACACGTACATCCTTCACGCGTATTAATGATCTCTGCTTCATTATGATGTAGTCTATAATTGACCGGAGATTGCGAGTTTCTTGTGTCCATGTGAACTTATGGATTTCTTTATGTCTGTAGAAACCATTAAGTATTCTCAAACTTTGGAGTTCACAGAGCTCTATTATTCTCTCTCCATTATCATTGAGATTGCTTTCTCCAAAACTGCCAACCACCATGTCATTAACTCTTCTGCCTATTCTTCCATTTAAATCACCTGCTAGAATTATTTCTTTTCGATCATTTATTTTTTCAATATTCACCCTGAGGCATTCAAAGAAATCTTCTTTATCTTGCATAAGACTGTCATCATTTGGACCATATACACCAAGAATTACTATATCTCTTCCATAAATTTCCAGCTCTACTTCAATTATTCTCTCATTAACTGCATTCCATGACTTTATGAACCTTTTGAGCTGCTTCTTGATGAGTATTCCTATTCCAGCTTTGGCTCTCTGGTCTTTATCTACTCCACTCCAAAAAAGCAATGTATCCTCCACCTCTTCACAACCACTTCCCTTCTTTTTCATCTCGCTAGTCACCAGTATATCTATATTCATCTTGTGGAATTGTTGAGTGACTTCCAATACTTTATTTTTCCAACCCTGTATATTCCACGTTCCCACTATGAGCTTTCTATGTTGTTTCTTCCGTTTCTTTGATGGATTCCCTCGACTAAAATCTTTAAAGAGGTTTCCAATATTTTGAGCATCACTGCCTTCCCCCATATCCGAATCCAGAAGTGAGAATTGCCACCCGGGGATAATAATTTTCAGTTTGCTCCCAGTTTAATATTACTCTTACAAATTCCAACTGGTCTCCTTTAAATCGTGACCTCGAAGCTGTTATGGCTGGTTTTCACGATTCTAGTTGACGTTCTAGTTACTGGAGTCAGGTTGGATCATATTGTGATCATCTACTCTGTACAAAACAAATAGTGCAATGCACACCTAAAGCAGCTGTTTCAGTGTGCATTGGACAATTTGTTTGTATATAGTAGACTATTATATGATCCAACCTGCCTCCAGTAACTAGAACGTCTACTAGAATCATAGAATCATGAAAACCAGCCATTAATACTAAATCATGGTCACCTTCCATCTTGCTTTACAATAAATCTTGGGAGAGCAAAGATCAAGGTTCATGCTGGAGATAGTTTTTTTTATAAGCCCATTCCTTATATTCTGTAGTAATCAATTGAATTGAATAATTTTTTTTTATATAATGATCAATTATTATTGTTGATTTTCTAACAGGTTTGGGGTAGTGGATCCGAAGCTGCAATCGATTTTTGCGCCAATAGCTCAGATGTTGCCTACATTGTGGAGAACAATGTCATTCTTGCAGCAATCGAAAACGAATTGGACAAACTATCCAGCAATGTTACCGTTCTGAATGGACAGAATGCAGTCGAATATAAACTGCCACAATTTGATACACACTCTAATACTTCCTCGGTTGAAGTTAGAATGGCAGATGGTAATAGCTACTCTTGTAAACTTTTGGTGAGTATTAAGTGAGTTTAATGCAAAATCTTTCTTAAACTTTATTTCATTGATTTATTTCCTCATTATCATTATCATTCGGTTCAAAATTTCTGTATTATTGACCTTTTAAACTTCTATTCAAGAAAACATTTTTAATAATTAATTGAACGAAATAGTTGCAATAATTGTTAGTTAATTGAATATCTCTTTTCTTTTCATAAACATTTTTTGTTCTACCTGTACTTTCTGCCTTAATTTAGAACCATGGAATAGACATTGAATAATACAATTGGATTTAAATAATTCATAATATTTCTTTTAAAATTGGTCTGGTATAACTAGCGAAAATTGAGTTAATCAATTACTGGTATATCTATGATTGATTCCTTTATGATTTCTATCAGATTTATTCGTTTATTGTAATAATTATATTGATTTTAACATACATGAATAATTCTGATTATGAACTTTCATCGTTGACTCTCGAGGATAAACTTTTTCATCAGATTCTACCCAATAACTTCGAATGAAAACTAGAATTGACTAAGCCTCGAGTAAGGTACACATACACAATAAATGCTCTGTTATAACGCAGCTGTTATGTATGTCTAATAATAGGGTACCTTCCAAGTCGGTTTTATATTGTAACAACTGTCGTGTGCTATTTAAGCCGAAGTCCATCAATCTTCGATTGATTCTGGATTTCTTGGAGCCTTCAATTCTTCTGTCAACAGACGTTAAAATCAGAAGATTCTCAGTTGGTAGCTATTTCCTGATGCATTTTCCTGGACACTTTTATGACTTGAAAATGATTTTCACTGATACTAGAGTGAATTGAGTGAGTTGTACTATTTTGGATTGAATTTTTAGCTTGAGGTTTCACCTGAATAGTAAACTTCTTCACAAATACATTGAAAAATTGTCAATGATTATAATCCGAGCAAAAAACTACAGACTTCTCCGTATTTTAGATTTATTGATGATTATTATGTTACAGCTTGGCAGTGATGGCTTCAACTCTAAAGTTAGAGAAGCAATGGGTGTTCAGTATCTATCGTGGAGGTACAATCAGTCAGCCGTTGTTGCCACTTTGAAATTGGAAAAGGTACTACTTTGTATTTGTATTACTTTTAATTTTTATTATTGGAAAAATATTTAGGCTACTATTTTTACTTCTTGATACTTTCATCAGTTTCTAGCTAACGCGTGTTGAGAGATGAAGTATTGAGAGCCTTCAATTGCACCAGACTGACATAATTGACATTGAACAAAGAACAGACGAATTGTCACTAGAATATACCGATTTAGCGTAGTTGTTACCATCATTCATATTAACTAAAATTGTTTTCAGATATTGTTGTTTCATGGTAGAAAATTCAACCCTTAATTGGTGTATCTATGATTAAGTTTTAAATTATTATACTTTTTCAACAGTTTTCTTGTTGATGTCAAGTGTATTTTTATGTAAAGTATAGCAATGTGATTATGGTAACACTACTCAAATGCTCACAAGTAATTACAATGGACTAGATCTTTGCTATTGTTTCATGGAGTGTCAGTTAGGTTGTTTTGTAGATCAGTTGTACAGAACAGTTATCCCAGCTTGATAAAAAATTTATGCAAATTAATAAATAAGCTCTCATAGTCAAACTCTAATCACGGTTTTCAAGACAGTAGCTGAATTCTGAAACTGACAAACGATTTTCATGAGGCACACCTACAACAAATTCATTAGATAGTTGAATTATCCACAGAGTTGTGAACTGTTGTCGAATTTGTTAGATCACTGTATTGAAATCAATTATTTTTGGAAAAAGTAGTAATGTTGGAGGATTATTTTTCCACAGTGATCAAGACAGTGAATGAATACTGAAACGTGCAAAACATCCTCATTAAGCACACCTCTAACAAATTCAGTAGTAAGGTTGGTGCCTTCAAACAGGAAGCTAGGACATAATTTTAATTTACTCTGTAGTCCTCAAAATTTTAATTTTATAATTCATTTATTCAATTATTAATATACAATATACACAAATCATCATAATATGATTTAGGAGGAAAACAATAGGCTTAAAGTATGCTAATGTGTAAATCAAGTATGATGTTTCAATTTGATAGGTGGAAGGTGAGACGAATTCTACCGCCTGGCAAAGGTTCCTCCCGACAGGACCAATAGCCCTTCTGCCCCTAACCGATGACATGAGCTCTCTGGTTTGGACAACTACACCCGACCTAGCTCAAAGCCTACTGAAAGCTTCGGATGATGAATTTGCAGCCGCAATCAATAAGGCGTTCACCGATGCACCTGTTAAAAATAATCTGATCGAATTGACGAGGCCGGGAGTGGAGTTTGTTCTCAGAAGTATTGGGCTTGACACTTCACGAAAGGATCCACCCTGTCCACCCAGAGTTATATCTGTCGATGAGAAGAGCCGAGCTACCTTTCCATTGGGATTCGGTCACTCCACATCTTATACCAAGCCTGGAGTTATTCTATTGGGGTGAGTACAACATTTGTCCTCTATAAATAGAAAGTCATAAAATCTAGATGTTTGCTTTCTGCGGTACACAGTGCAAATGGATCGGTATTGGGTTCAATTTCACAGAAAATTTGAATTTCCAGCCAATAAATTAGAGAATTTTATAAATCAGAGGATACAAAGCAGAGGATATTCAATCAAATTATGATATTCTGTAACTGCTTTCTTACCAAAAGAAAATCAATAAAATCAATCATTATTAAATCAGAAGATACCAAACCTCAGGTTCAGGTAGCTCTAAAATATGAAAAAATCGAGTGCATTCGATATGATAAATATTAATCACTTATAGACTTCAATTAGAGGATTTCAAACCTCAAGTGGCTCTAAATTATGAAACAAATCAATTGCATTCGGAAAATCTTAGTCAATTATCGTTATTCTCTTTACCATGAAGAAAAGGATGTAAATTTGTTCCTTTTGAGGATGATTGTGATGTATTCCCCCTTGCATTATAGATTGAATGATACAAATCAGATGCATCATCATTGTGATGTCAATGATAACTTCATTCAAATACTTGCTCCTCTGAAAACTTCTAAATGCTATTTTATATATATTATAATAATTATCAATTTTTCATCTTCATCTACACCATGCTCAAAAAAGAGAGAAAAGCTTTGAGCTTAGCTGAAAGTGAGATTAATCGTAGAATGTTCATTCTAGAATGAACAGGTGTAGAGAAAACTATTCTCTACAAGTTTCTTAGAAATACAGGTAGAATTAGTACTTGATAATTGAGTACGTACTTGGAAATAAACTGTTACTTTTCAAATATATTCTAGAAATTCTTAAATTGCAATATGGTTAGATGAAAACTACAAAACTGAACTATATTCTAACAGTAGAATCTACAAGAAAAAAGAAGAAAACATTATCTTGCAACAACAAAATACATTTTTAAGAAAAATAAATTTCTCGTAGAAAAATAACTTAATATAAACTTGTGGATACTTTGTAAGGTAGATGATCAAGGCACAGATTAATCACATTATTTAAAGCTTAAAAGAACACAATTCCGTGAACTAACCACAATATCTATTTCTATCTCCCTTTCAATAACTTTCTATTTAACTTTTCTATCAAGTTTCAAAAGTTCTAAATAACTTTTCAAGTTATTTTCTAATAACTTTTCAAGTTATTTTCTAATAACTTTTCTATCTAATAACTTTGATTCAATATAACATTACACCCGTGAAAGCGATCAAGTTTGTGGGAACCTTCGTAACAAGTATGAAATCTATTCAGATCTTCTCCAATATTAGTGAAGACTTTCAACATCTTGTCAAATATTGAACAATATTTGAAGCTTTCTTACTGATTTGGATAAAAAATTTGTTCATCTACCTAAGCCTACTGAATAATAATGGTGTTGATCAAATCTCAGATCAATTACAAATTTAAGCTCAGAATAGAATTTTTATCTACCTACGCCTACTGAATAATAATAGTGTTGACGATCAAATCACAGATCAATTACAAATTTAAGCTCAGAATAGAATTTTTATCCACCTACGCCTACTGAATAACAATAGTGTTGATGATCAAATCACAGATCAATTACAAATTTAAGCTCAGAATAGAATTTTCCGTGAATTAGCCGCTATATATTTTTTTACCGCCCATTCAAAAACTACAATAAAATATTAGTCCAGAATATTCATTATCAATGTACGTAATTAAATGCAGATGAATGAAAATAGGGTATTCACCTGTAAAAGCGATCAAATAGTGTGTTTTTATACCATGTAGGCTAAATGTATAAAAGTGCATGCAAATCAGTGAATGGAGTTTGAGTGGGTTGTTGAACTGTAACGTCTCTGATTGCAGAGATGCAGCTCACAGGGTTCACCCTCTGGCTGGACAGGGCGTCAACTTGGGCTTTGGTGATGTGGAGTGTCTGGCTCAAACTCTATCAGAAGCTGTTCAACTTGGAAAGCCAATCTCTGCATATTCATCACTTTTACAATTCGAAAGCAATAGGCAAAAGCATAATGTCCCCACCATGTTAGCTATTGATATGATCAACAAAATATACTCTACGAATAACACTGCTGTCATGGCAGTTGGTAATCTGGCCATTCATCTCACAAATGCACTCAGTCCGATCAAAAACTTGATGATTAAACAGGCTTCTGCTTGAATTCAATAGCTTTAAATGTCGATTTCACAATATTACATTTGGTGGAATGAATGGAATGTTTTTCGAATGAGAATTTAATTTCAGTCATTCAGATCATCATCCAACATGCTTTTCGTGCTGAAACTTTTACTCATAGCTGGTGTTCGAATGTCAATCTAATTTTGATCGCTGATTATCTCTAATGGTCGCTAATGTAACCGTCTGTATCTAGAATGTACTACATGAATGTGTAAAATATTAGAAAATTTATTTATTTGGTTACCGTAAAATACAGTATTTTATTACAGACCTCAGACAAGAATTCATCAGTAGATTGACGCTACACCTACAGACTTTCAAAAATAATAATTAATCTGTGAGAAAATAAAAACAATTTTTCAAAGATAATCTTAGTCAAGAATAGATCTTTAGGATATTTTGATACTACTAATGTTAAACCAGTGTTTCTATTGATAATTAAATTGTATTTATTCATCATTTGGTTTTTTTTTTCAACAACATTGTGCAAGCATAATATTATTCTGTATCATAATTCTCTGGGTCAATGTCATGTATTTGGAAAATTGATCAACTAAATTAATAATTCTATTGATGGCTGCATAATATAATGCAGGAAAGTGTTTTGAAAAAGCATTCAATATGGATTTTTCTCTAGTAAAGGAAATATTTAAGGCTAGTGAGATGAAAATTGAATTTTGGCTATAGATCAGAAGATATGGAGAGATATCTGTAAAAATGTTTAGAATGGAAGTACTCACTTCTAGGCTCATTTCGGAATAATTTAGAGAATTTCACAAGTAATTTCTATTGGCCCTAGTATGTGAGAATTCAAAAGTATTTTTTCTTCATTTATTGCTAATGAATAACAGGGCTCAGTCTCTTCAAACCTAGCAAAGACGGTACTAGAAATTTAGATTATTAAAATGATAATTTTGTGAATACTCAAAATAATTTACGAAGGGTTGTCTATTAGTAATAATCTTTATTACTTGAAAATGTCTAGTTAATGACTAACATCGAGGAAGCACTAAATCTATTCAAATTAGGAGAATAATTTTTCGTGTCCTCATTTCTAGAGTTGGTATAAATCGACCACTCTTCACTTTAAATACGTTGTGCTAAAATTTTCCTCCAAACATTCCCATTCGGATACTCATAGTCATGAATGGTACTTTCCTTGAATTTTGTACTGTAGCCAGGCATCTGCAACAATAAATTATTACACAAATAGTTTTTAGTCTGCTGAATTCACTTAGCAAGGATAATTTCCAGTTCTTTATTCAATTTGATATGCTCTTGAAATTGTTGAAAAGTTTGATGACATTAATACACTTATTCCAATCCTCATTAATTTCAAAATATTCATGTTCTACAGAGTGATAATTAAGTCTCTCCGCAGTAGCTTTGTTAAGGCATATTGTGTTCTGGTTAGAAAATCATTTGATGGTTTCTCCTCTTTATGTGGACTCATCCAACATTTTTTTGTTGTGTCTCAAAACAAAATAAAATAATCAAAATAATAATCTTAATTTGAATAAAGATAAATAAATAATCAGAAAATATAGAATTTAAATAAATAATAATCCTAATTTAATGATAATAATAATGGTAATAACTAAATTTTTAATATTATAAAACAAAATAATGATCTCAGCCAGTGTCCGATCTACAGTGTAGTAGTTAGTTACATTATTACCGTGCACTTGAGTGATTCCTCCTTTATTTCCCTGCTGAGGGACTTTTTGATCACTCACTAGTATAAAACAAATATTCGTAATAATACATAATTTATTTGATTTTGCGAGATAAAAGAATAATATTACTCAGATTTTGGTCAGATCCTGAAGATAAGCTTTTGGAGTGATATTGTGTCAAAAAATATGCTTGGAATGATAAAGAAGAAAAATAGCTCATGTGAATATGAGATGTCCGTTCACTAATTTTTTAAAACATCTCACCGTTGGCGCAACGTAATGTGCATTTCTCATAACAATTGTGTCCTCAAAATGCTCATGTTCCTGGTCGACATACTCAATGTAGCGATCTTTCTTTGTGCCTGAAAGGCAAATGTAGTCGAATATTTGCAGGTGCTGCACCATTTCACAAAGTCCTACACCTCCTGCGTGCGGGCACACTGGCACTACAAAATTCAATATAAAAAACGCATGAATAGTATAACCTACCGCATTTTACACGTTCTAGTCAGATTAATAGCTGAACTACTGTAACAAATTACTGTAATTATAATTATCCTCAATACTGATTCATTAATATAATTTGATAATTACACTGACTTTAAAAAACTTCTAACCTTCTCAGTAGAAAACAGCTTGACTTACATTATAGTGATGGTCGTTTCGTTCTGGAGTTGGGCTTCTTCAGACTGAGGAACAGTTGTCTGAAGAAGACCAACATCAGGACGAAACAATCGTCACTAATGATGATAGTCAAGTAAATCAAGTAAGTAAGTATGATGTAAATCAAGTTGTTTTCTACTAGAAAGTTTTTAAAAGTCATTGTAATTTCATCAGTATAAAAAACAATTGATATACAACACAATCATTCAATAGTGAATTAATAAATTAATTGTGCATTAATTCTGGAAAATAAATTACTGATAAATTGACAGCTACGGGTATTGAAATAACTCACCTAAAAAGTAAGATTACATGTTTGAAGTCTAGTTTGTTTGTCAATAGCTCAACAGCCCTATGTGGGCTTAGGCCTACCAGCTGGTTGCCAGTTTCACATCCACTTGACTGAATCAGCAGAGGTGAATGAAGTCTAGTTCTTAGAGAAAATTCAATTTTTGATGTTTACCATGGCAGCTTTGTTCAACGCTATAGCATAGAAGACTAATTTTGATTTTGTTTTGTTTTCAAGAGTGTTAACTGATATCATCCAATGCAATCAAAGGTTGAATAATTTACAATAATCTCTAATGTTTATACTTATATGAAGAATTTCAATTAAACTGCAAGGATAATTAAACAACATCTGTGGATTCTAGTGCAACTGAATCAAATTAGTTCAAAACTGTGTTATTTATGGAAAAATCATTGTATTTGATGCTGTAGAAATGTATGATAATAAAGTAGTGGCTTATGAATGCCAGAGCCGTGGAATAAAGGGTTACATTTAGATTATGTTTAGTTAGATTAGATTCTGCACCTGATAAACTTTAGATTGACTTCATGTCAGTTGCATGAAAATCCAATCGAATTAACAATAATTATCCAATTGACATTTAACCCGCCGTAAATTTAACGAAACTAATGCAACGAGAAGCAACGAACGAACCAGATGTCATTGAAAATACACTATTTGACTGGGTTCAAATTCAATTTGAATTTTGTGCAACTGGCCGTTAGATGATGTTCAGTCATAACAAACAATATTACGGTATCAGAATTAATCAAGGTCACTAGGAACACTCACCATTTAGTTTCTTGGCCATAAAATAGACAGCGAGAATTTCATTCACACCTCCAAGTCGGCATGAGTCAATTTGACAAAAATGGAGCGCATTAATTTGCATAAACTGTTTGAACATAATCCTGTTCGAGCACATTTCACCAGTTGCTACTTTGATTCCAAATTCCGCTAAGCCCTATTAAATATAGGATAAAATCATAGAATGCATTTAATCATATTTTTTATGATTTTTTGTATAGAAGAACCTAGTGAATAGAATTTGAATTTATTGCAAAATCAAAATATACAAGTGCAAAATTAAATCTGTTGTAGATAACAATATACATAGATAGATAGATATACAAAACAATAGAAATAATTGAACTAAGTGTCAAAACGTTGTTATCAGTGCAATTTTTGGCACTGCCAACATGAGATAATTGTGAGTTGGCTGTGAGTTATGAGTTATGTGACTTGTGAATTACTTAATAACTTTCCTCATAACCTGTAAAATATTTTTTTTTTAAATCCTAAATTATTATTTTGACAATAAAAAATATATTATTCCTAGAGAATAATCACTGAAGTAATTATATTTCTCTCCAGATTACCTAAATTAGAAAACTTGACCAAATACAAAACTAGGTACTTTTTGACTAGAGAAAGAAAGTCCCTGGCGAACTGGAGCTGCTAGATATCACTCCGTCAGGGACGTTATTTTTCTGGTCAAATAATACCTTATCACAAAATTATTCAACAAATATAATCCCAGCATAAGAATCATATTGTAGTCAGTTTCATTGTAATTATTGAGAACAGAGGCTCTGTTTTAATATCAATAAGATAATTATAGATAAGTTTACCTCGGCAATTCTTTTATGGCCTAGAACGTCATCAGGTGATGTAGGTTCTTCAATCCAGTATGGTTTGAACTCAGCTAAATTTTTCATCCATTCAATTGCCTCCTCAACATCCCATACCTGGTTTGCATCCGTCATCTATATAAAAAAAACATTTATACAATACATTATCAGCAACTCATTTATAACATGATAAAACTGCATTATAGATTATACATTATCAGTAACTCACAAAAATACTGCTTTATTGAAAAATATTATCAAAATTTGATTCAGTCATAAATTAAGAAGAAGATCGGTGGTGTTTTGATTATCGAAAAAATGTATTCTTATCAATTAATTATTTTATTCGTTTATCGTTGATCTTATTTTTCTATATCGTACTTATTCCTTTTTTACTTTTGAAAACCTCAGACGATTACACCGAAGTAAGGATCGATTGGAAGAAAACTATTGAGCTCAACTTTGTCATGAGTCTACATGAAGGTGGTTGACCACACTGATTAAGGAAAACCATCAGCAGTACATCTTTTCAATAACATAAAGAGGTGAGTGGAACCCATTCATATAGTATACAGAAGTCAAGTAGGTAAATTTCAAACATTTTTATGTTTTATTTTTAGCATAATTATTTTCTAAACGGGTTCATCTATACAGAACAATACTATTTTTGTTCAATAAGATTACCTTCTTTCAAAATTTGAATATCTCAAATAATTTATTTGGTTTTAGAGTATCGAATCAAAAATATTACTTATGATATATGGCAGAGCCTCGGAGCCCAATTGCTAAATGGCAGCTTGGCATATAATATATCACACTCTAGTTATTGATGTTTTATCTTTTCGATAAAAATTGTCTTTCTTTCATTCTTTAAAGATAATGAGTTTATAATGAGTATTTTTTACAAAAAATACAGCACAAACATAGTTGTTATTATTATAGTTAAATTATATCATAGTTATAATTCATATATAACATAGATTTAATGAATCGCTATAAAAATAATCAATTTACCAGAATATTTTCCCAGCCGATTATATTTCGAACCATCTTACATCTTTCTCGATCACTGTCAAGATCACTTCCGACTTTTATCTTGAAAGCTCTGAACCCCTTATCCATGTAGGCTTTACAAAGTTCTCTCACTTTTTCTGGTTTGTAGCCCAACCAACCTGGAAAAGATGGAATTATCAGGATGTATATCCTTATCATATACTTTATGGTTATTTCTTGTGACTATAATTTGTTTTCCAAAGCTAGGAGTTCCTATTTTGGAATAGGATATTCAAATCCAAATTCTCTACAATTTATTATTGTAAATTCTTTAAAATTCTTCATTTGGGGAACTATCCTATTTATAAAAAGCACTTTGAACAGAAATATGATAAGGAAGTAGGTACCGTGTGATTTCAAGTGACTTGTGTCTAGTATATGGATAAAAAATTGAAAATAATTTATGCACCTGGTTGTGTGGTGTAGGCAGGATAACCTGCAATTCTCATCTCTTCTTCTCTCTCTTTTTTCATCTTCTGTGATTTTTCTAAAATACGAATAGCTTCTTCCTTTGTGACAACGTCTGAGCTGAAAAAAAATACTACCAATAACACCAATACACTTATCCAATATTACAGACGAAGTGCAGTTCCTTGAACAATAGTCATTTCAAGTTTCACTGTCAAATGAATTATTAAAAAAAATAAAATATGAGTCCACAATACAGTATAGTATATTTACTATACTCTCTCTGTAGTCCACAATAAGATAAAAAGGTTTTTACAAGAAAGATGACATTCAGTAACATTTGAGGATATCAGGTTATTTGTGGATAGTAGGAAAATTGCTTATAAATAAACAATATAGTTGAAATCATCAAGCTAGTGATTCTGATTCTTGCTCCTAGTCGCCTATGTGAGATTCAATATATTCTGGTAATTTATGTCTCGAGTCAGTAATGAAATACAGATTAGTGATTGAAAATTAATGGAAATAGTACATTATTTGTTCTAAATTTGGTGGAAAATATTATGGTAGTCTTCAGAATGATTCTCAATACTTACATGTATCTAAAATCGACAGTCGATACAATTTTGTCTGGAGGAAGATCTGTCAATAACTTCCAAAGAGGTTTATTCTCAAGGCGTGCCCATAAATCCCAAAGAGCATTCATAATGGCTGCAGTAGCTAGATGTATTACTCCTTTTTCCGGTCCAATCTTTGGAAAAATAGTCAACAACTCTATTATTGATGAATAACTACGACATAGTTTTTGCCAGGAACTTTTGTGTTGATACATGAAAATGTATTCAATTAAATTGACATAGATGATGCGTAAGCAATGCTTGAGCCGTACAAATATTTAGATAATTTGAATTATTGAAGACAAATATTTGATGACATTATTGTCATCTTGTGTTTCGCACAATATTTCTTGAACTGATAGATAATGATCTATTTTGAAGTTATTTGGAACCTCCTGATAAGTAAAGGCCTATATTATATCTGCTCTCTTTCATTATCCCTTATTAATGTGATGTTGAAATTATTTAAATTTACATCTAGAGCCTTATTATAAATTCAAACATTTTCAAGATACTTTTTGATGAAAGTCTTTTGGAATTCCAGCTACATAATTTTATTACTGTTTTCCTTGCAAATTTTATGAATATAGAATATATCTAGGCAATAATTGACTTACATGGTAATACTTACCCATCTTAATTGAGACTCACTAGTGATGACTCTCCAGAATCCAGCGAAATCATTATAAATATCATTCAAACTTTTACCCACTGCGAGATAGCTCAAAGAATGTACTGCTCGAGTTACTAGAAGAGAATTGAACATTTCATTCGTATCAGCCTCTAAATACCATTTTTCGATTTTTTATTAGGATTTTTCAGAAAAATGCCAGTAGTTTTGAGGATGGTTTTTTTAATTGATTTTTGATGTTTTTAATGTCTATCAAATCAATTTACGACCAAAATATAAGCATAAGTGATATGGAATACAATATCAGTATTTATAATTATAAATATTAGTAAATATTTCAATAACTGAATTCTAGATATATGTTGCTATAGTCTAGATGTCTAGAGTCTAGAATAATTCCATTGTTGATTCAGTTTTTTTCTGTATCCAACAGTCTATACCCATTTGCATTCGACAATCAAGAACTTCTCAACTGGCAAGTTTGATAAACTTAAAGATTTTTAAGTTTAGTCGGCCAATGAATCCCATTATTGGCATTTATTGTTGAGAGGATTAGCAGTGTGTGGATATGCAAAAATTTATGCATTGCTTGAAAAAGACAAATTGCTTGGCATTGAATGGTTATAGAAAGGTTTATAGAGGGGATATCAATACCAATAAGAATAGAATAAATGGAAATGGCCGTATAGATGTTTTTGTTTATCTCCGAGAATTCCTCTGAGATCTCTTAACAGTTTTCAATCAATTAAAAGTTCTAAGATAATCCTGCTCTTTGGCTAATAGCACTTTCATGAAGTGGAGAATCAATCGGAATCAGTAATCATATTAATAAAATATAAATAAAGTATTCTCACCTACTTCGGTTCCTCTCCCCAGTGTAAAAGTTAATCCATAACCTTTCAAATCACTGTTTTCCAGATTTATTATAACATAGGCGCATGAATAATCTGGGTCTCCATGCTAGAAATATTTGAAATAACTTTGAATATTTTTTAGATAGCCTAACGATAATTCCCCCATATACACTTTTATCATTATCTCAGCATACACTTCATGGTGAGTGGAATGGAATTGGATTCTATTTAGCTTAAATACTCTTGAATTTTATCATGCAGATTACGTAATATTCATAGTGCATGATGTTTAGACGATACGGTACTGAAAAGTTTCAATGGGTATATTCATTTAATTTGGCGGATGGCGGATAACTTTCATTTTACATTTCTATGGGTGATGTAATTAATTAACTGGTGATGTTCTGTTGAATTTTTTTCACATTACTATATATAACATGAAAAAACATATTTTTAAAAAAATCAACAGAACATCACCCTTTACCATAGAAATGTTAAATGAAAGTTATTTGCCATCCGCCAAATTGAACGAATACACCTATAGTTATCAACAGATGAAAATTAAAAAAATCTTATACTGTTCCGATATTAGAAATTAATTCAACAGTTTTTAACATGAATAATGATAAAATGAGAATTCTCGGTACTTCTACATACCATTGCATCAGAACCATGAGCTTCTAGTGAAGTAGGAAAGCGAATATCTTTCACATCTAATGAAGTAATTACCAAACCATATCCAGCCATATTAAGTTTGTTTGTTCACCCTATATCTGTGAAGGAAAACTTATGTTACAGAAATATATTTCATTTACTAAAACGAAAAAATTCATTCACTTGCACCAATTTTTTATTTTAATTACTGCCTATTTCCTAATCATTGTACATAGAAAGTGCCAGAATTCCCGCACCTCTATAAAACTCAATGATAACGTCTCCTTGAAATTTTCATTCACAGCACTGAGGCAGTTCTGTACAAAAAATGAGTAATGTTATCATACACCTATCTCTTAGGAGTATGCACTTAACAATGACTATTATTTAGAGGAAATTTCCTTCGTTACATATCAAATGTGATAACCAAACTAGAAATTATAATGATTCAACTGTCGTTTTAAAATCCCTGTTTATTTTTGTAGTTATGTAACACTAGTTGACATAGATAATAATTATTCTTGAAGGCTGTGATAAGAATATAAAAGCTGAGTCTACTTCATTGTTACCGTACGTATTCGCCTGTATCGGAATTCCTAAATTCTCCCAACAGTATTTTTTATCAGTGGAACTGACTCCCAACCAGCGACCACATAATACAAATAGACGGAGCATTCCTATTACTTCAACATTACGGGTGGGTTTACATGAGTGGGAGAGAGACAAGATTATGCCAGCTGTTTGTCTCTCCAATACTGAGCCTGAGTGCTCCGTCTATTTGTATTATGTGGTCGCTGCTCCCAACAGTATTTTTTTTTCATCAGTGGAACTGATTCAAAATAATCACTCTCACCTTAGAACTTTAGTAAAATGTGCGCACTAAAGTGAAATTGTACTCTTTTTTCAACTGAATCCAAGTAGAAACTAAATCTAATTCTTTATGAAAGGTAGATTATAATAGCTTTATTCCATGTTGACAGTTTAGTGGTCCGTAGCCGAGGGCGATGAACGCCAGTCTGATAATCCAAAGGCTCCTGGTTCGTATACAGTTGACTGAACGGATTTTTCGACAAAAAAAAACCGGCCACTCCTGTCTTTCGGAGGAGACGAAAAGCCGTCGTTCTCGACTGCCTAAAAACAGTCGTCATCTCTCATAATCAACACTCTCATTACCCACACAAGCCTAGAGCTCATGTGGGCGACACCCTCAGAAAAAGATTCACTTAATTTCCACTATAAATCAAAATTCTATCAAACTTGTATTAAAATTCCATTCTTAAACGAACACAAAGGCTAATTCATATTTATGAAGTATTGAAAGGAAGATAGGAACGAGAATGGAATAGGAACATACACAGATGAAAATCATTATTAGATGTTTCTGTTTTCTTTGAAATTGAAATTTATTGATAACAAATCAAATACAAAATCTACATAATAAAAACAAAGTTAAAAATTTCTGAATAATATTTACAGAACTTTACTTTTATTGAGCAGATACTTAATTTACATAAAGATGAGCTCTGGAGAGCTTCTAATACTAATGAAAAACTATTTTTATAAAATAAATAAAAAAACTACTAGTGATAAATGCAATTTGAATTGAATAGTTTAATTTAACCCACACTGATAACTTCCTTTCAAGTATTATAGTAGTATGTATTGGTTGATCGATTTCTGATTTGCTTACAACAAATTCATTAAAAATCCACCTGAACTCTTATAATAACTTCCCTAGTAACTTAACGACTCTCATCATTTTCAATATATCCCTTTGATCAGTTAGAAGAAAAGTTTTATGAACGAAATGTTCTTTTGAATAACCAAGAATGTAACTAATCTATTCAAGTAATGGTAGTGAATTCTTAAAAATAAATAATTTATGAGTTTAGTTGCGCTAAAGTCTAAAGAATTGAAATCTACCGAAAACAAGTTGATGAACACTTCTAATCAATTTAGTACCTGTATTAGTACTGAAATGCAATGGCTTCACTAATGACACTATTCAACTATTCTTCTACTCCGATTATTTGCTATGAATCAGTCAAGAATGTATTTATTAAACAAATTTTTATAAGTTACGAACAGGAGTTGGTTAGTATAAATAATTATAATCGAATTGAATTCAGAAAATTTTCTCCTAACATTTTTGATGGCATGATTAGATGTCAGATTCTCAATAGAAACATGTATGAATTCACATCAATAAAATAACTTCTTGTCGCTATTTCAATATTCATTCCAACTCAAAAATCTTTTACTAACAGACTATATTTAAATAATGCTTGAACATTTCTGATTCTCTTTTTGATTTGTCTTCACTCAGTGCTTCATTCAGTCTGTGTATCTCTATTTCCCCTTTATCAGTTGACAGTGCCTGAAAAAATAAAAAAAACTACTATGATGAAAGCTGATATTTAAAAGTTGTGATGAATTATTTGACGTCGATAACAATTATTCATGCCCCTCTCGTGATCTTCATCCACCTTGACTATCATACTTGTATTTGATGAGTTATTATCTTCCCATTTTCTTATTATCATAACCAAAAACTATCAAGTAGGCCCAATTTCATCTATTTTATTTATTGGATGGCCGTTTATAAATAATGAACTTCGATATAGATTGGAATTTTATTTAGAACTGACAAATTATCAATATTTATTTGGTATAAAGCAAATTAATCGTTCACTTGGAAAAATCTTCAAGACTTTTTATTACAGTAAAATAGAGTAATACTCATTCTACTAAAATAGATTTTATTTCTAATAAGTGGCACATCAAATTTGATCTTAAGGATTTTTGGGGATGAATAATTTATTGTCACTTATGAACTCCGTACAGAAATGAATTTATTATTGGTGTTCAGAAGATTTTTATATCATAAATAATTAATTTCAATTGCTATGATTGAAGTGTGATATTTCGCCTGGTTTTTGTATATGATTATAAAATTCAGAAGATTGGATTTGACAAAAATGTGGAAGTACGACTTCTTCATTCACGTTATAATCATTTTTTTTTTTAACGTTTTAAGCCCTCATTGGAGCAAATCTAGTCGAATTGGTGAGCTCATTTTTGGAACCGTTTCTTCTGTGCCCAATATGTCCTCATTCTCTCGGACCTCTGAAACCTCTGTTCATCTGTGATGTTGTAATTTCTCTGTTTTGGAGTTTTGACTTTTAATTGAGTTGTCTGATTTTATAATCATTTTATTGAAATTATAAATATGAAATTTAATGATCCTCTTTACTTACTAGTAGCTGTTCCTCTGCATGTGGAGATATGCTCATTGCAGTGATGACTGAATCTGCTTTCGGTAATGTGAATCGTGGGGAAAAGTCGCTGTAGCATAAATCCCATACATGGATACTGAAACCAAACATGTAGAAGGATACAAATAATCACTAATACTCTATGAAAAAAGTAATAAAATACTAATATATACTATAATATTCCCTCATAAACTTTAGTAATAATAATAGACCGCGAAGAAAAAATAAAACTGTCACACTCGCATTTTTCTCCATTATTAAACAGTAGCCTATATTTGAATCCACATTTTTTCATAATTATTGCTCTACTAGATAAATGGTTTATTATTGATTCGTTGATATTATCATCATTATTATTAATATATATTCATTACTTGCATCTACTAATACAGTCGTCGCCAAACTTTTGAGCCTGTGAGCTACTTTAACATTTATAAATCTTCTAGTGAGCTACCAAGAAATATTGGACAAAAGAAAGTGCGCGAAATTTTTTTCACACTTCTATTCTCTACAAAGTTATATTTCTAGTATTAAAATATATGTATCTAACAGCAAGTATAACAAAAAGTTTAAAAGTAGTCTACATTTCAATGAGAGCAATGGAACTCTTTACGGTCATCAAGTATTTTCTTGATATATATATATATATATATATATATATATATATATATATATATATATATATATATATATATATATATATATATATATATATATATATATATATATATATATATATATATATATATATATATATATATATATCGTATGGTTATGTCAGCATTTATCATCCAAACAAAGATATAGAGTACTATTTACTCACGTCAATAAATACAAATGAAAAAAGTAGATAAAATACCTAAGATAAAAGGGCTTTGTGCTTAGTAGCATGCATCAAATGGTTTTGAATGATTACAGAGCTAGATCCAACCCTTTGAGCCATTCCACAGACTCATCACTGACATTATGTATACCCTCAACGCCATCAGGGGAAAATCGCAAGGGGCACTCTTCGGCAATGTGCCTCATGGTTTGTACTACCGCCCCACAATCGGTAGTACAAACCATTTTCTTGATGTTTGGAGTGTATGTTTTAGCCGCTATTATGATGCAGCTGTCCGAATTTTCATCAGTCAGTCTGTCTCTATATAGATTTTTGACAAAAAAAAATTATATCGGATTATTATATATTTTTAATATTCGATTTTAACAAAAACAGTCACTCCCGTTATTCGGAGGAGACGAAAAGCCGTCGGTCTCGACTGCCTAGAAACAGTCGACATCTTCATAATCATCCCACTCATTACCCACACACAGCCTAGAGCTCATGTGGGCATCATCCTTAGGAAAAATCAACAAATTCATTTCAATTGAAGCCTAATCTCCATCAAAATGTTTTACAATACAACTTGAGAAATCTTCTGCATCGATCTCTACAAAAGCAGAGTTGATGTATCAATAGAAGAGTACCACAATCAACATGCTTTTAAAATCTTGGAATCGTTAATCAAAATGTTTTCAAGTCTGAAAGATCTGCAACATATTCTTGATTATTGCTTGATTAAGAGGATTTTTCTGGTTATTTATTTTCTTCAGACTAGGGAATTGCTTATATTAAAATTCTTTCCCACATCTCAAGTTTTTTTTTTGGAAAATGACGGTACATTTAAATAATTTCATCATGAAGGATGTATCTTTTCCTTGGAGCAGCGGGAAAGAAAAATTGTAGACAAATTTTGTTCATACTTAAGAACATTCCACACAATGAATTCTGGTGTATCATGCAATAATGAGAAACGAATTTTGATATGACACTGTCTCTATAACACAAGGAAATAAAGCCCTTCTCCACACCTAGCATTGCTGGAGCTTTATCTGCAACTAAGCTAACAAAATTCTTCACAGGAATATTTCCACATTCAATTTTTAAATACGGTACTAAAAATATATCAATTCCAGTAGCAGGCCCAGTAAGCGGCACAATCTTTTGTTTCCGTGAGCTACCCAAAATTGCCCCGCGAGCTACCGGTAGCTCGCGATCGACAGTTTGGCGATCACTGTACTAATACAACAATAATAAAATTTTCCACTTCTAATGAAAAACTAACGAAAATGTCATCTATTCATCATCATCATCATTATCATCAGATATGCTCTATCGATAGTCTATGTAATGAGAACACTCATGTAGCCTATCACATCCATGTATTGAAAACTCAATACTTCTCGTCAGGTAGGCTATAACTATAATAATTATTTCTAGATCCATGTATTGCTATTGTAATGGCCGGATTGGCCGTTAGCCGAGGGCGATAAGCTCCAGTCTGATAATCCAAAGGTTCCAAGATCGAATATAGTTGAGGGAACGGATTTTGACAAAAACGGCCATTCCCGTATTTCGGAGGAGACGAAAAGCCGTCGGTCCCGACTGCCTAAAAACAGTCTTTATCTCTCATCATCACCCCTCTCATTATCCACGCACAAGCCTAGAGCTCATGTGGGCATCACCCTCAGAAAAATATCTAATCAAAAAATTGTGTGAAATTAACAGGTTATTAAATGTATCCACAAAACTAACATGAATCTATAAAACCTATCAATTTTTTTTTATATTTTCTATGCGATTGTTGCATATGTTTCCTGCTACCCTAATTATTAAGATGTGTTATAGAATTTCATGTGAATTCATGTTACCTTGATTCTCCATCAAGTATGAAGAAAATATTCTGCTTCACGGGCGACCAACATATTGATTTGACAGGTGGGCCTGGATCATTAACTGTTCCAATCAGCTCAATCATTGGATTCCTGATTTTTCGCTGAAATAGATTCACTCTTCCGGTACTCGAAGCACTCTGTGAATAGATTAATAACAGTTTCACAATCCATATAATTGTTGAGTGATGTATCATAATTGAAAATATCAGTATTCAGAATATTCACCATTTGGTATTATTTCTATAATTTGCCAATCAATGAAGATGTAATGATAAATTTCCATTGAACTATTACCAAACTCCTTGGACTAACTGTGGCCCATTAACATAGAATATTGTTCAAATACTTAATTCAGTCGTATATCAATGGAAGAATAATACTAAATAGTGGATTATAGTGAGAATAGAAATTATTTCCTTCATCTTCAACTATTTTCATTTCATCACAGAGAACCAAGCACATTAAAAATAAAAATAATACAGAACTTACTAAAAATAGAGAATCGCCATTTGGGGAGACTTCAATACAATTTATTCCTGAGACTCCATCTGGAAGAGTAATATATGAACAGAATTAGTTATTTTTCGAAAATAACAGATATTACTATTTCTTAAAACATAAAACTCATGGTTATGTTCGTATTGCAAGTTGTGGCACCGAAATTTCCTTTTTTGAAATATTTGCCATTCAGGCGGCAGGGATTGCATCGTGGAGTGACTTCACTTGAAAGGTATGATTTTAATGAGTATAAGTAAGTATTAATGAGTGTATAATGTATCTTGTATTAATGAGAAATAACAATTATATTGGCTTTTGAATAAGGTGAATGAATTCTCGATTAGTTTTGATTTATTATCTGTTGAGTAATTTCTATTTCATAAGTATGTAATAAAATTCATATAGTTGGAAAATTAAACAGAAAAATTGATAAATATTGCCTACAGTAGGTAGACTACAACTTTTACCTCTTTTTGAGTAGTAACATGGAGGCTGTCCTTTGCTGTTTCCCTTTAAACAGTGAGTTATCATCCCAGTATTGGTTCCAACAAACAAATGATTATCACATACTGACAGAACCTTACATTCCACATTTGCCATCAGAGTTCTGTAAATAATAAAAGAATAACAATTCGAGGTAACAAAACAGCAGTAACATAACCATAAGAGTATTCTCTTTAATTGATATTGATTGATTGATTAATTGATTGAACTGGGCTGGTTTGTGCGTTTGTGACTTGGACACTGTATCGATGTTAATTCTATTCCATGAAATTTGATAGAGATAGATCTCCTCTGCTTCACTGTTGGTTGAAAATTGAAAGTGAAGCCTTCGTTCCATTATGAACATTTGAGAAGTTATGAGCAAATAATATTATTTGCTATTTAAAATAATTATTAACGTTATTCATGTGAACTTTACCTTGAAGATCTGGAAATGTATGATAAATCCATAAGTTGTTATAGGTATTTCTTAAAGCCGTAATAATGTTACTTCTTCCATTAACATAGTAATTATTTATATATTTTTATTTTTGTAAGGCTTTTTATTGGTGGAAAGATCCTTAACCGTGGGCTGCTCTGCAGATGGGTAGATGGTGGATGGGTGACATGGTTTATCAAGAAGGCCGCGATAATTTTCCATATCTTCTATTATTATGGATATTATATCAGCTATTAATAGATAAACCATCTACCATCAAGGTTACAAACCAGCAGGGCAGCCTCAGCTTTAAGAGTAGGTTCCTCACTGTTTTGTACCAGTCACTCACTCTTGGATTAGTAACTGCACGTAGATTAATACATATTAATTGGGTACAATGTTAATGGGAGGAGTAAGACAAAAAATATGTATTAATGTATCCTACCATATTTTACATTTAAATCGTATCGGATAAAGTTAGGGTTCACTAATTCTAAATTTATCCGATTTCAAGGCAATTGATAGCCTACATTTTCTTTTAGCTTAATTCATTTCAAAATGCCTCCAAAACACCGACTACAATCTATAAAAAATGAATGGGCCATTATTACTTCTATTACTCCTTCTGAGTCTGGCTCTATACTGTATTATTATAATATAGTACACCTCTAATATTGAGATGGCCTACTCATAGAATCAACATTACCTGGAATTGAATTGCAATACGTTGATTGAGACACTTGGAACCAAGCGGACGTGACCCCAGGGAGCAAGTCCCGGTATTGTTGTGTTTCCCATGTTATCTCCACTGTATTTCGAGAGGACAAGGTGTACTACAGTCCATATGATTATGATACCGTCCACTTCAAGTGAAGCTATCTAGGAAATAGACAGAAAAAGCAGATATTTTATTCTGATGCTCTTAATTTACTCAAATTATATCCATACCAAAAGCGTATCATCCTTGACAACATGTAAATGATTATGATCTGTACACAATTTGATGAACACAATTAAGGGATAGTGAGGGGTTTACGCGTATGTCTATGATGTATAAAAAGCATACCTTATTCAAGAATAGTTCCAGAATGAAAATGATTTGTAAGATAAAAATAACAACATAATCTTAGAACTAGTTTGTGAAAATGTGGAAAAAGAATTTTTGAGCGGGAAGCGTCTTTTATTTGAACTATTTTCTTCCTCTTTTATTGAAATTATTTTAATTATTTTCTTCCAAATTATTATCTTCCTATTTTAACTATTTCCTATTGATGTGTAGATTTATGTGGAACAATTTTATTAAAGAAGTAATTCAATTGCAGATTTAATAAAGCTCATCACTCAACAGAGCTATGAAACTCATGTATTCTTCTGCTGATAAATGTATGACTTCCATGAATGCTCCATCATCAGATATAAATTATCAGAATGTTATTCGAATTTTTATACTGTATTCTTACTCATAAAATCAGTATTTTCAATGTATTCAAGCCTTAAAAAAATCAATAGGCTATCTTTATTCTCTTCTTCTAACTTTCTATCATTTCTTTCAAATAAATAATTGGAAATATTGATGGACGAACTATTAATTCAATCACGTTCGAAATAGATTGAAGTTTGAAAATTCAAAGATTATCATCTTCCAATTAATTCAAATCAAACTCAGTTTCATGTTCACTCTGTACAGTATGATGTTAGCAAAGTGAAAAAGTCCCAAGAAGAATAATGTTTTGGTGGATTGTAGATGGATTATTGTTTTTTGTTTTTAATGCACCCGTTGTAAAGTAGAATATTGAAAATAATATTGCTATTTACCCATTCAGTAAGAGCATTAAGTCTGTCACTCATCTACCTGATAGGTTGAAGTTCCCTGTGCTTCTTCTTTTGTTTTATTGATGCAACACTCGAGAGAGACTACTGGACTCGTATGTGAGGTTTCATTGAGAACTCTAGCTGAAAATAATAACAGTTTGTTGTCAAATAAATTTTTTGTTGCGATCATACTGTAATTCAAGGAGAAAGAACTCGATCAATAAAAAATTCACATGAATTAAAACATTATAATGGTTCCGCTAAACCTAAAACGGTTTACAGCAAACTTAAACTTAAACGAAAGGTCCATCATAAAAACCTAACAATTTAATTGAATTATTTTCATTAATTGAACAATAATTAAAATGAATCTTTTAAAACTCTCTTCAAAACTTCTTTTACATCCACAATTTGAATCATGGGTATGAAATGCATTTTTAGAAAACATAGAAACGATAAAATCGATTCCTCAGTGTTTGTATTCTTGGAAGATAATGCAAAAATTGACACAAATTTTTTGAAATGATATTTTTTATGCGAAACTTTGATATTATTTCTGTATTGCGATTTGAATTTTGCAACAAATCATTTGATTTGATCCATCAAATTTTCAATAATAGCTTACTTGTTATGAATGTCGGAGACCTTAAAGTGTGTTCCAAACCATGAAGTCCAGTTCGCTGATGCCAGGCTGCTTTTTCTCTCAAGTCCCACACGCAAATTGATCTGCAGCAAAATGATAGCCTATTATTCAATTTCATTTCATTATCCTCTACGGCATGTTGTTCCTCATATGCAGACATTTAACGACAAATATTTATTATTAAAAGCAAGACATAAAATGTTCATACTAGAAAATATTTAATTAAGGGAATTCTATTGACTTGGGTCCACCAGTTATTCTGTTGTGTGTACGAATACTTTGAATTCACATGTACGAGGGCGAGCATCATCAAACAAGCGAACAAAACTAGTTGCAAGAATAATAATAGTTTTAAAATTTTCATAAATTTAATTCGATTTGATTCTAATTTTTGAAATATGATTTATAAAAATCATCTTCGTCTTCATTTACCTTGGCGAGAGGGTCTTACTCCAAAAAAGGCATAAGCTTAATAATAATCTTCCTTACAGGCTTCTCTATTTAAACAAATTATATTTGCTCTAAATTGTATCACATTATTACCATTTCTCATTATTCTATTTAACTGTATATCCAACTTTCAATTGTTGGGTATGGATTTTTATGGAGTCTGTTTGTGATTGCATAGCTTCCAATAAATATTATTAATGTTATTTTTACATAATTATTTTCCTGTCATTGAAACTCATTATCAAAAGACAAACTGTTCTTCATCGATTAAAGCTTTTTCATCATTGGTGATAAAGATAATTGAATCCACGGATACTAGAATACATTATTTTATTCTAGTATCTATGTTTAATCTATAAATAGTAAGCCATGGATTAATATGTAATGCTGATGTTTGAATAAATATTATCAGTATTGATGAATATCTCTGAATGATTGTAGAAATGTATATGAATGAATTGAGGAAATGTTATGATTACCCATCAAATAGGCCAGCAAAAACAAGATGTGATTGAAGTTGTGCAGATAGAACAGTGCCAGGAGAGACTAGGATTTTCTGTGGGGAAGAATGCTTGTAGACGTTCCACAGACAAATCATGCATCTGCCAAGGCACTCTTCTCGCAGTGAACTGGGTGTCTGCTTTAACAGAAAAAATGAATAATGTAACGCCGAGGTTTTGATTGAATCGATTTCGATTAGTTACCGGAAAAATCATTGAATAATATCATCATAAATTATTCATCTTTATTTGTTGATAGACAAATCACAAGAAAATTAAATTGCACAATTGGCAAGTTACAATATTACAGTGGTACTGAACTTGTATCTCTCATTCGGACAAAATGTTGCACATTTATTTCAACTTTATTTCAATATACAGGTAGCTTGAATTATTTATCTTTTTCTCCAATAAACTTTCAGAATATACATTAAGAACTGATTTTTATCTTTAAACTCTCGTTTTGATAAGAATATATCTTAGTAGGGTACCATTCTCAATAGGCCTCTATACTTTTAGTGATTAACCCCAATATAGGCCAATATAATAAAAAATGTATATGTTATGTAATAATACTAAATAGAAAATGAATTTACAATTTTCATTTAAGTAGGCCTACTGTATGAAGTGAAGGGATGAAGAAGTTCAATAATAGGATTCATGAAAAAGAGTTTTTAAATTCATATTTCTTCATCAAGTGATTATCCATTGATAAATGTTATTCCAAATATTAGTAAGGAATTTTTTAAATAATCAGTAAAATTTAGAATTAATCTGACCAATTATTTTTCCTTATATCCTAATACTCTGATTTCACTTTTCAATCAATTTCAATATTCTACAGTAATCAGTCCTTATTACTGTAATTCATCATTCCTTCAACCAATATTATTTGAACCTGCTATTAGGCCAATTTTTTGTTCATGAATCTAGGTTTGAAAAATAAGTGAACTCACCAACTCTGACTCTTTGTGCACTGTTATTATCTGGTTTGGTGTGGTCAATGAGAATTTCAAGCTGGTAATTTGACGTCCTTTCAAGAATCCAACATTATCGAAACTTAGATTTGTGAAGCCGTCACTGATTGCTTTTGATTGAGCTGAGAGAACTGACTTCCCATTAGATTTCCTCATCGATTGCTCCTCTTCAAGTAGCGTCAATATTACCTAAGATGAACAGAATAATAGTATTTGATTATCACCTCTCCTGCTACAAATATCTCAGTTAATGAGTATAAGATAACAGTAACAAATTAGACAACAAAGGTTTTGTAGACCAGCTTTTGAATGAACTGAAAATATAATTCCTTCCATTGACTGATAAATCAACACATTCACCCGTCAAAAGGAATAATTTATTTTCAAATGGATTAGGTCCATGTATTTTTGTTCACAATTTTTACAAGGCTTCCACCTATTGTAATTAATAAATTAAAATTCGCATACCTGTAGGGATAAAAAAATTGAAGATTTTATTTTAAAATATTGAAGTATGTTGAATGGCTGTACATTCTTTTCAGTAGTAGGATTGACCGTCCCATTCTGACTGTGCAATTGGATATTGCTATAATAATTTGACATAATCTATTATGAATGTCGAAAAAAAAATTCTTTTTCTGTAATTTCAATATAATATATATATATTTTTAATATGATATATTAGTATGTAACTTAGAATATTGTATAGGAGGGTTGAGTGTAAGAGGGGGCCGGCTGCGCCTCAACTTCGCCCTCCAAGGAAAAATAAAGGCAGCAATTCAATTCAATTCAATGCTCTCATACATCATATTTATTGCAATTCATATACCATAATTATTATTTACTAGAGTAAATGTATTCCATAAACTCCATAGAACCAAAATTCCTGAAAAAATATCTGGAAATTTTAAAATAATTCATTCGCTGTGACACCAAGAACTTTTAGGCCTATAGAAAATCCAAAAACTTGCCTCAGATGCAGAAGAAAGGAAATTTTGTAGCCGAATAGAATTGACATGTAAGTTGGCTTGCCATTCTTCATCAGTCTCATTTTGCATTCCTTCGTCACCAACTCCTTTTCGATCCTGGACAAATGTTTTTCACTCCATTAATGTTGGAAACATTCTATAAACTTCACTACCTACATCATTACTGAAGAAATTATGTAGGCCTATTGAGATTTAGATTGTGATTTTTATTAGAATGAGAAACTCCACAATCACAATTACTCTGGTCTCATTTCAATATCGAATAAATCTTTCGAATCAAAATTACATCCCTCCGCTACTATATCTGAATCTCATATATTTGTTCAGCACTTTTGTTTTATATTTTCTTCGAGAATAAATATTTCCAATATTTATTGTCAATTACTCAAACTTTTTTCGATGCAACATAAAATAATTACAGGTATTTGTTTGTGTGAACACATCACGTCAAAAATATCACAATATAATTATGTGATTTGACAATCAGATTAATTTTACAAAAAATATCACGGTATTTTTATACAAGTATATCTTGAAGATCTGCATTCGTGTTAAGCATAGATCAAAGCTTTTCAAATAAAAATATTCGAAAATACATAATAAATTATCTGGAATATAGAATCACTGAATGAAAGTCTTATCTCTCATATCTGGTCAATTGTTGGACAAATCTGTCATTATAACTTTTCCAAGGAAACTTGAATATATTTTCATTGAGAATGATTATGACTTCGGTAGTAGTGGATTATCTACAGTGACTACGGCATCTTTTTCAATTTGTAATTCATATTTTTTATATTGGGTGTCTTATTCATTCATGTGCATTTTTAATATTGTTTTAGATTAGGAACGCAAGTTATTTGCAATATACTAGCACAATATTGAGAATAGTATACATATTTTTATTTTATTACCATTATAAAACGGTTCAAGAACAGCTCTGGATTTGAATCGATTGGATGGAATTTGATTGGGTGTTGAGTCCACTTATTTGAAACTTGAATTTCCTCAGTTTGAACTTCCTCATTCAAGCAGTCATCATTTGTTTGTGTTTGCATCTGGAATTGAAAAATGGATTTATTATAAATTCAACAATAGTAGGTACTACTCTGGTCTCTATAAGATACTAAAATTAATATTTTTGTTGTTGGCAGCTTCAATGTTTTAAAGAAACCAAAAACATAATAATCATGTCTCAATAATAGCTGGGCTTACACTGTAGCAGAAATTCATTATAAAGACTTGATGTCAAACGAAAATTATTTTGAAAGTCAGATACCGATACTAGTTTGACATTCTTGATATTATTACCGTAATTACATCAAATTTATTTATTATAATCCAATCATTAATCATAGGTCTATCATCTCTTCACTCAAGAGGTACATTAAATTTTATAAAATTTATGGAAACTTTAAAGGCATTTCAAGTTCCTGTTATTTTTGTGATTCTCGCAAATAATAATTGTGATGTATTCACTCATATACCTGCTGTGTGTTGGATTTTCCATAGCATTTTATGAAGATATCATAGGGCACAGAAGGCATGTCCAGTAGTGAAAACATCATTGTGTCCAAGTTGATCATTTCCATGAGACAAGCACCTCTTTTTTGAACCTTCTCATTTATCTAGAACACAAAATTCACAATACTGTGGTTCATAATATCCTCACTCCTCATCACTTAATTTACATCGCTTTTATAATCAATTCTAATAGAGGAATAGAACTTCCTCTCTTTCTCTTACAGAAGGTATGTATAGAAATATCTCCACAATTTCATTTTCGTTAATATAATTATTGAAGTGGAAGTACTCTTACAATAATTATTTATATTCTAATATTCATTGGTTTTTTCAAGCAAAACATATTATTCTCCATTTCAAAATAATTTATTTTATTTTAAATCCTTTATTATTATTCATCTATTTTATTAATCATTCATTTACAATGTTGATTCCCCTCATAAAGCATCATTTGCAACATTGCAACAGGTTTGCAACTCTTCTTTTAATCATTAAGGTAATCACTTAATTTTAAAACCAACCACCATTTATAAATCGTATTAAAAAACATATTTTTATAGATTGGTGTACCCAATCGGAAAGTTATGAAAATACAGTATGATATCAAGCAATAGTCTTAATCTTTTTATTATTGGATTGGAATAAAAATATTCCATTACTATTACAATAATATTATTCTTATAAGATAATCATTATTAATTTAATTATTTAAGTGTAACATTCTACATACCTTCTGTTTGATCTGCCTCTGTTTTGCATCAGCAAAGTTGATGAAAATTGTCTCATTGCCAGAAATCTTCTCTTGACTGTCCAATATTGTTTCTTCTTGCTTGTTGTGTAAATTCCTGAGAAAACATTATAATGAACTCGTTGAGTATTTTAATGCAATGTTATAAAACTGCACTAAAGATGGCTCTTGACAAAAACTTCTAGAGTCAAGAATTCCTTCCATTAAAAACTGAAATCAATCAGGTGGAAAATTAGCTTGTATTGTACAAGCAAACTACTTTTCACTTACCACAAAAAGACGAATTGATGAAGGTCAAAAATAAATTTATTATTTAATACAGAGCTCTCAGAGTCCCTTCCATTAAAAATTGAACTCCATCAATATTGAACTGATTCTCAGTTGTGCTTGTTGAATGAAAATCAAAACAAACCTAGTACAATGACTAATTTATCAGGATAATATTCGGAGAAAACCCAATTGTTATTTATATTGTGACTTTGTTTGGTACAACTACAAACCTGTGAGTTTGATACTCTCTTCTTGTGTCACTCTAACACTTATAAGAATAGTAATACTCATTTAATAAGAAATACTGTTGAATTGTTTATAAGAATATGCTCATGGCAGCTCATTACTATCATTTGATATTCAGTGTTCGTCAATTCTTTACAGATCCCTGGAAAACTCTTTTATAGAATAATTTTTTGCACAAGTAAGTACATTATGATCTTTTAATACGATACCTTTAGTATTTTAATAACACTGTATTTATATGATACATGTATCATTTTTACAAAATGTAGCTTATATATTGCATAGTTTATTACAATATATTATATTATAATAAGGAATATATAAATATTCCCTATTCAACTTCCTATCAAAATAGTAGGCTACTAGATATAAAAGTCTAAAAATATTTTTAATTTTACTTAATAGTCTTGCAAAATAAGAAAAATATCTAAATAAGTAGGCTACAGATAAATTTCATGCGATAACATGTTACCTTGTCAATGTTAGAGTTGAGTTTTCTTTGAGTAATGCATCTTTGATTTCGTTCAGTTGGTGCTTTTGTTTCTGAGTTGACAAATCATAGTTTCCTGAATCGAGTTTCCTCTCTTCCTCAACCACTGGCTTTTCAGGATTTCCCAAACTCGAATATAATTCACTGTCATCATCGTCATCGTCTTCATCACTGCTTGTTGTCAAATCTTGATCGCCGCTCACTCCTGACTCTGTGCATTCCTCAAAGTCAGACTCATAGCTCTGTAAACAAAATGAGTGTAAAATTCAGTTTAGTTTGTAGTTTGAATTATGTTGTCTTAGAAACTCTAGTAGGCTAGAGGGAATTTACTGCTCGAATAATAATGAAATAAATTATTCATTCCCTTGTAAATAAGACCAAATACTCATTTTATAATACCTAGTTATAGTAACTTTTACAATATATCTCAATATACTATATAATATATTATATACTATATTGTATTATAAAATATACTATATTATTAGTGCACTTGAGGAATTTTCCGAATTGTTTATATAGAGTATTTTATACGAGTTTTTCATTTTCCGCACTAGACTTATGCCTCTGGACGTTTCTTTCTTTATTTGTATAACATTATTTGTTACTGCATAAGATTTTCTTCTTATAATATTGTGTTATTTGCAAAACGTAAATTTGATTTTTTTAGTATGTTTTTTTGAAAATTTACCTACATTATTATGGCAAAATTTCCATTTTTCAAAATTTCTGTGCCTTTTTTAAAGTATTTCTAAGTATATAAGTAATGCAATTGCAAAATGAGACTAAATTTTTTTATTTTCTTGTATAGTTGAGTTTCTTTCGAGACCCTCATATAGGCCTACATGATAATAATAATATTATTTTGTAACCAAATTTATCAACCTGATTTAAATGAATGAGAATGAATAAAGTCAGGGCAAGTTTAAATGAGTTATTCTAAAATCCCAGCAGTCGTATGTATTATAACTAAATAAATATGTGTAAGTATGTATTATGAAATAATAAGGAATAGAAAGAATGAAACAGCAACTATAAGAAATAAAATAAAAATACCAACTTACCTCAAAGTCATCTTCATAACTATCACTTTCATCCATACTGGCATTGGCTGCGGTTAAACCCGACTTCCCTGATGAGCTTGCCATTCCAAAAATACTTGGACCATTGTCTTGATTCCCACTCTCTTCCTTGACAGGGGCTCCTCGAATCTCGGTCTTCAATTTGGAGGATTCCTTTCCATCTCTTCTTTGGGTTTTTGAAATTTCCATTTGACTCGACTGTGTTCTCCCATTGATCTTTCTTGATGGACTGAGTACCAGTTTTTCTTCAAGAGAAGATGTTAGCTTCCTCATTCTCTCAAGTGATCGCTTAGAAGCGATCTCAAATTCTTCTGAAGATGCCATGCTGGATATCTTCTTTCTTGTGCCAGTATCATTGCTCCTAATGCTTGCTGATGGTTTTATGGGTTTGCTGGTCTTCATTGAATGTTGACTATTTGGTTTGGCATCATCATTTTTTGATCTTATCTTTGGTGAGCTCTGATGAGTTGATGCTGTCTTTGATGTGAGTTTGCTAGCTGAAACAAAACAATAACAAAACTATAACCTCTATGTCAAAATTTGTATCATGTTTTCAACTGGATTCGTCAGCTGATTATAGTTACATAATATTGTAACACTACACGAAGAATATTTCAAGATAACAAAGAAAAGTAATCGACTCCTGACTGCCTGAAAGGTAGTCGTCATCTCTCATCATCACCCCTCTCATTACCCACACACAAGCATAGAGCTCATGTGGGCATTACCCTCAGCAAAAAAAGAGATGTCACCATTACTACTATAGTCTGGCAACAGACAAAAGAACCTTCGCGCATCGTATCACTGAAGTGATACAGTATCACATAGTACCACTATTCTAGTGAGCGAGTGAGATAAACTGCTGCATTGCATAATGTGCGCTCTCTCTGCGCAGTAGAGTTCTTATTTTGAAGGTTCTTTTGTCAGTGGTCGGATTATACCGTGGTGTTAACCTGATGAGCTTCTGGTACTTACATAACATCTACATCATTAATATTGGTGTAATTAATATTGGTAATTGGTGTATGCATTGAATTGAATTGTATGTATGTAATTGAATTTCAATAAATAAATATCAGAGTTTGACACTGTGTCAAAGTAGCAATTTGGCTCCAACTTCATAAAAGAGTGGAAATCATGTTTCATCAACTTTTTCTTTATTCAGAATGACAGCGTGAGAATAACAATAGGACAAATGGTTATGGATAAAATAGTAGATAGCTACAGTATCAGAATATTCTCAAACCACTGTATTGGTGATGATAAGTTTTGAAATAGTACGGTAGCGATAGTGTCACGATGCTTTCTCTATGCAATAGCCTTCTGGGAAATTAGTCAGAGAGAAAAATTTTATTTAATTTCAAATACTCACTTTTCAATTTTTGATGTTTCTCCTCGTTGATCTTAGTTGATTTTTTCTGAGCCTCAGTAGTTCTGCTTTTTTGTTTATCATTGGTTGCTAACTTTTCTTTCTTGATTTCCTTGCTCTTATCATTCTCTCTCGTTTTATGAATCTCAGGTTTTCTTTGTACCCTGGTTTCTTGCCTATGTTTTGGAGTTCCATGCTTTTCAAGGCTATCATCTCTAACTGGCTTCTTCGTTTTCAAAAGTTCCTTCTTCTTATCTTCGCGGTCAACACTTCCTCTTCTCCTGGAAGGAGTTTTCTTTAGAGCTGCTGTTCCTGATTTCTTGTCTGGAGCGAACTGAAACAAATTGTATATCAGTTGATAATTATATGAAGGCTTTAAGAAAAAAATACATGAATATTACATGGGGAAGATATAATGTATTTCAAGTCTCAAAAATGATAGATGTAGTCTATCTACGATTTCTCTCATAATATTCTGTTAAAGATGTCATTATCTCGTTTTGACTTAATATTTTTAACTATTTCATTCTCACATAATTATAACTATGTATAAATTCATTTGAATAATACCAAACAATCAATATGATTTAGGAATAGGCTCAGCTCTAAACTGTCTCTCCGCAATTCTTGGTAAATAATTTATATATATGTTAATTTGTCTTGTTATGACTATTTTCATTATCACCGGACTAAATTTTACAGTTCCAATATTTTTTAGGTGAAAGTTTACTTCGCCTACTGAACTGGCAACCAACTTATTGAACTTAGTTGCTTGCAAGAAATCTAGAGTTTAAGCTTCATTTTATCACGAAATCCAGTACTTCCAGACAAATGAAATAAATGTTTTGAGGTATAACAACAATTCAAAATTCCAAAAACTTTTACAGGTTTCTGTAACTCTCAACAATATGAAGCAACTTGAAGATAAAAATACTTAATATTCTATTCTGGATGCTCTCATGTATATTTTCAAATTGATTGTGCATTATTGTATCCTCTTTCTAAATATTTGCTTGTATATTGTACCATAGACTAACTATACATACTAACATAGAGTTAGTATAAGTATGATTGTATGTAGACTATACATATTTCAAAAACAACTTGACGTAGTTTACCAAGATTGACCGAAAAAATGCATGTAAATAATACATCGTGTGCTAACTGGGTCATTGTTCACCAGTGATAACTATAACTAAATTTTATGATTATTATACTTGAAAGATTATATTACTTTAGATTATGAAAAAAAGATGGATCAACATCAAGTGAAATTCTATGAGATCCTTCTACAAAACTAATATCCACGCTTCACCCAGTTACAAATATACATTTGAGTGGAAGGGAATATATATTTTCCTGAGATTATCAACAGAACTAATAATTATGAAATAATAATCAATATTTCTTGTAATCTAGTTTGTAATCATACTCTGCATGGAAGAAATAAATAAATTCATTCATTCTATCAATATATCGTACTCACCGATATGAAACCGTTGACCTCCGTGTTACCACCACGTTTCGCCATGGTCGCTTCACTCGCTTATTGTACTATTTCCAAAGATGTCACTCGGTTTACAATACATGATTTTAGCTGCTGGCCTGAGCTGGCGGGCTCGGATGGTATGACGTGGTAACTCGGCCATAACTTAACTATGGCAGGGCAGGTGGTGATGGAGCGGTCGATGGGGGCAACTAGCAACTAGAACTAGCAACGGCGATCGATGAAATTACCTTCCGTTCCAGAAACGGCTCTTAGCAACCAGAAACCCTGCTTGATGGCCGCTTAGACATGCGAGCGCCTTGCGTCTATTAGAATGCCTCCCACTCCAAAAACAACGTTGATGCACTCGCCACCCAAAAAAGCTTTCTAGGGTCGATATTGTTTATTTACTTTGTAATTTTAGCAGGTGAGCTTCTGCAGCCGATGAAACTATGTTTTGTATGATGAGCCCTGTGACTTCCATGGAGAGTTGAAAGATTAAATTAATGGGAGACATATTCTTGACTTGAAGTGGAAATTTTATTTAGAGTAAGAATCGCAACTGCCATTTCCCCTGGCGAGTTGAAATTATATACAAAAGTTTAATGCAAATCATGAAATTATTCACTCCTGCTGAACTTCCTATATTCACTAATGAACTTATCACTCATGAAACTTTATATATCATGAATAACTTTATCTCTACATATATATCTCATGAACATTATCTCTACATATATCTCATGAACATATATTCACTCATGAACTTATTCACTTATGAACTTATCCACTCATGAACTCACTCTACACTCGAAGGCCCTGTTGTATTTTCCATTTTTAATTTTTTTCAGACGTATATTTTCATTTACCAACTTCCTCACCTTTTTTCAATGAATTATATTTTGAGTTGCAATTTATCCGTATCAGTTCTTCCAACTACAACTTTTTTTGCTGAGGGTGATGCCCACATGAGCTCTAGGCTTATGCTTCGGTAATGAGAAGGGTGATGATGAGAGATGACGTTAAGTAAACAGCAAAAGAAACTTGTTTGTTGCTTTTGATTATGATTATTGTTGCTTGAATGCCATAAATGCAATACAAGTGGAATACGAATGGAATATGGAAGGCAAATCAGTAATAATAATTTTATCATAAATTCCTAACTGTGCTGATCAGATCAGAGGGCTGATCTCTCATAAGAAGTGAGAAGTCGATAGAGGCTGCTAAACTGCCGTTGACACGGTTTATCAAGTAGGCCAGGATCATTTTCTACATGTTCTATTATTATGAATGTTGTACAGGTTGAATCTGAAATGATGACCCCTGAAGTCTGAAGGGGAGAGGAGAAAGAATGTTGGTATTCAATGTTGCTCTTATCGGCATTGCACAATTTCTGTTTACTCAACAAATTCCTTCCAGGGTCATGATTTCAGATTCAACCAGTATGTTCTATAGATAAACAATCTACCATCCAGGTAACCACCCAGCAGTGCGGCCTCAGCTTAACTTCTACTATAGTAGTAAATTATGAGGGCCACTTGATTCAATAAAATACAGTTATTGCTTCCACTTAAAATTTCTATTCTGCTTATTTTTATTTTGAAATGATATACATTATTATTCTCATATACACGTTATTTTCAATTGTAATATACTTCCAAAGAATTTTTTATAAACAATACAATGTTAATACAAGTTAAAGAAGCTCAACTTTGTTGTTGAGCTCAATGCTACATACAAACTTTCATTTCATTTTCATTTCATTTCATTTATTCACACACAATTTCCAAAAACAAAACAGTAATACAACATCAGTCGTAATCAGTCAGTGGATGGAGAAGCATCGTTTGCCCGAGCGCTTATCTCTTTACCGTTAAACCTGTCTAAGGTTGCCTGGCGTGCTCAATACCGTTTATTCAAAGTGAATAACCTACAAACTTATAAATAATTCTATAATAGTTCTGCATATTATTGGTTTTGAACAATTTTTTCGGTTCGTAAGTTCTCTCGGTTTCCGAAAGTTTTAAATCATGGCGGATAAAAATTGTAATAAATGCAACACAGACTTAGGAACAATGAAAGACATTATCAAGTGTTCAAAGTGTACTGCTCAATTTCATACTCCGTGCGTGAAAAACTTACAAAACGATACTAATAAGAAGAACTCTTTACGAAGTAACTGGAAGTGCGACAACTGTTTCGTGGACAATAGTGCTAAAAAAGAAGAGGTACGTGACTCAGAATCGCCTAACGTTATAGAAGCCATTACAGCCCTAAGAAAAGATTTCAACAAACGATTCGACCACACAAACAGTAAGTTAGACAAATTGCAAACTGATTTGAACAATATAGTGAAAGACAATATCTATATAAAAGCCCAGATCGAGAAAGTTAACTCTAAAAGTGAATCCAATCGTAAAGCCATCGAATTTCTTACTAATGAAAATAAGGAACTTAAAAGTGAAGTGAATAGAATGAACTTGGAATTGTTAGATCTTCAACAACACACAAGAAAGAACAATCTAATTATAACAGGTATTCCGTTTACTCCAAAAGAGAACATGTTCACTATACTCAATAAGATATCCAGCCTACTGGACATCCGTCAAGACTTGTACGATATATCCGCGGCTCATAGATTACCGGGAAAACGTGGCGATAACCGTCCACCTGCCATAGTTGTTGCTTTCGTGTCGCGAGCAACAAAAAACGATTGGATTCTGGCCCGAAAAGCGAGGAAGACTCTATCTGCCAATGAAATTAACACTGCATGGCCGAACCTACAAGTGTACCTCAATGAGCACCTGACACCGCACACACGATACATCTTCAATGAGGCAAGAGCGCTGGTGAAGCTGGGAAAATTAACTGCGGCCTGGACCAGAGACTGTCGTGTGATGATTAAGAAAACCCAAGCAGGAAAACCGTATCGAATCACACATGTCCAACAGCTTGAGGAGTTCAAGATCGGCTGCGTCGGAGGTGACCCAGTAGCAACTCAACAATCACAAATTTCGGACATCGAAAATCGAGAGTCAAACCAAGGACCAAACAGAGGAGCCCCGAATTGAGTAATGTACAGAACTTTCCATTTTTATATTCTCACTCATGAATTGAGTAATATGAAGAGAGAACATTTCTTTTCTTTTTTATGATATTTGTTTTGTATTTCTGTTTCATTTTGTTGTATTATCTATTCTCTAAAATTGAAGTAAGAATTGATTTGTTGTAGGCCGATTATCTAACTGTATTTCATTATCCAATGAAATATGGGCTAAAGGAAGAAAGAATTGAAGGAAAAGGATTATTAACCTTGTACAATTAATTAAAACTACTGATAATAGACAAAGGTTGTGGATGATAGAGATATATAATTTATTAACTAGAATGAATCCTTATTCCTTACATAGCCTACATACCGTATATTTTCGGTGCCTCGTTCACTATCGGACCCAATCTTTCTAAATGGACAATAAACTCAAGAACTTAAAATCCCTATTAACATAATAATTGTAACAGCTCCATTATTTAGATCCGAAAACTAGAACTCCTTATTCATTGTAATTAATCATACATTTTTTTAGCTTATCCTATCATATGGTAATAGAAGGAGGAAATCTAACAATAATATCGGTTCAAAACTAAATGTAACGAAGTTGTATCTCACTGCATCCAATGCATTATTTGATCAGATTCTCAAATTCAAACTTGAATTATTATTATTATTATTATTATTATTATTATTATTATTATTATTATTATTATTATTATTCCATATCAAAATAATAATGCATCACTTTGTTACATTTTTTTCGTTTTTCTTCTGAAGAACAGATATACAGTAATATGAACCGATATAAATAGATATACCTTTCTATTTTTTATATTTATTTACGATTTCATCGTTAAGGAAATCAGATGAGACTTGTATCGCAGTTATAATCATGATAATAATGTTGAATATCGTTGAATAGTATGGATATGGATTTCAGCTGAAAAATACCAAGATTAAAATCATGCGTTTGTGTATTTTGAAAGAATTAACTAAAACTGAAACAGTAATTATTATCACAGCAAACGTGTTTATTTTATTTTTTTAGAAGAGTTTTTGTAATTTAATTTTAAGTTATAATGAATATTATTGACTAGTTAGCTTATTATTGTCTCATTGCATATTATGAACAAGGAATAAAAGGTAGTCTATGGTGTCAATGTTGACAATAATGACGTATCCATTATAATAACTCAATCCATTGAATTATTGTTCCTGATGTCAATGATATTAGTCTGCATTAGTCCAGCCATTAAATATTCTATAATGGATAATGGATGAATAGATTCCAGAGGATTCTATGATTTACCGGTATATATTACTTCACGATTTATTTTGTGATTATCATAATGAGATACACTCGATCTCGTACAGTGGAATTATTTGTTTGAACTTATGCCTGTGGATTAAAAGAATTCTATAGACATAAGCAATTCAATTGTAAATTGAAAACTTCATAAGAATTGATTTCTAATTAACCCACAGCGATTCCTACATACCGTTTATTCAGTGCAGCATTCTGAATCGGACATGATAAGATAATAGTTACCAGATAGACAGACGAAAAATTGCATCATTGTTGAGACTACTTATATACATTTTTTATTATTATTTATTTCTCTTCGAAAATGTAATAACCTCTCGTTTTTTTTCTTCCTTGTTTCATAATCCATCCAACTTATAAGATTCTGCTATTCCACAATTTTTTTGAAATTGCAATTCAATTTTTTTTTCTTTTTTCTTCCTTGTTAAAATCTTCATTACAAACTCATTCACATTGTGTTATGCTTGATGCGTGAAGGTCGCTGTTTTTTTCCTAAATATTCTATTTAGCATGACAAATGTCAATATGCTACTAAGATAATAATTGTAACTTAGTACATTACCATTATTGAAATTTACAGAATCATTAAAAAATGTCTTACTTATATATAAATTTATATAAACACTAATAATTATAAAATTTCTTACAGAATCGCTTTTTTTAAACAATTTTCACGAAATCTTTACATAGAATCTAAAATTGATTGGCAGCACGCCAGGTGGCTTGAAGTATAGATATGTTTCCCACAATGATTGGAGATAACGACTTTCCACTTGTAGAATGTAAAACTTGTAGTGATATTAAGTCTTATAAAAATATGCTTACCAACTCCTATGTCGACAAAAATCTTTCACTTAGTCTTATCCAGCAGAACATTAGAAGTTATAATAAAAATATAGATGAGTTTTTAGTCACCCTTGAAGGTTTAGCAGTTGAATTTGATATAATTATTTTAACAGAGGCATGGCTGGGTAACAATAATAGCGACCTGTTGAGCGTTGACGGATTCGATCTTTTCAGATCCTATAATAATTTGAACAGCAGTGACGGACTAGTAGTCTACGCTAACCGTTCGCTCTCAGCTACCTGCAGCCAGTTGTCAATCGGCGGGGTGGCCACAGCCCTGTCTTTAAACTTCAGCTGGAGGGGAGTCCCCTGCGAGATTCTTGCGATATATCGCAGCCCAAATTCAAACTTGAATCTTTTTCTCGAAGGTTTACGTGACTATTGTAATAACACTGAATTGCCAGTCTCTAAATTGAGAATTATCGCTGGAGACATGAATTGCGATATTTTGAATACGCCACCGAATTCACCACAAGAGCGTTACCTTGATATACTTTATGAAGCCGGGTTCATATCATGTATTGATAAAACTACAAGACCAGAGAGTAACACATGTATTGACCACTACTTCCTAAAATCACCCAAAAATATTGACGCAAAATCCATCATTTTACAAAATTATATAACAGACCACTTTACCGCATGTTTGCACATAATTTGTACAGGAAATAGGAATTCTACCCCAAATAGCGTAAGAATGACCAATAAAAGAAACTGGATAAACATTTATAACTCACTTTCAATGCAGAACTGGACTCATGTCACAGAAACACAAGACATAAATCTATCAGTAAATAATTTTATTAGTACAATTAATCAAATTATGCAAGATGAAAGCTCTAAAATTCCAATAAATGCAAAAACTACTAAAATAAAACCCTGGATTACATCAGGCTTAGTGAACTCGATAAGATTCAGAGACAAATTGAAAAAACAATTAAATAGGCAGCCGTTCAATGACAACCTCAGAAATAGATTTATCCGCTATAGAAATAGACTGCAATTCTTATTAAAATATGTAAAAAATAACTATTACAAACAAAAAATTATGGAAGCTCAAGGGGACCCTAGGAAGTTCTGGTCAGTGGTGAATGAAGTGGCGGGCCGATCCTCCAATAGGGATTCCTTTCCAGTTGAGCGTTTTTGTGGTGACGGTAGTGGTGCCCTCACGGACACAAAAGAAATTGAAAACATTGCCCAAAATTTTAACAACTACTTCGCCTCTGTGGGACGGTGTTTGGCTGAAGCTATCGATCCAGGTGACGATCTTGGTGAAGAGATTGTTCTTGCCAGACAGTCGGAGTTTATTCTAAAACCTATATCGCAGCAGGAGTTAGTTAAAATAATTATGAGCATAAGAGGGGCTTCCGCTCCAGGATGGGACTCCATCCCGGCTCAGTTGGTTAAAGATAATATTAATTCACTGATAGCTCCATTATTACATATAATCAATCTGAGCATACGCAGTGGTAAGTTCCCAGATGCATTGAAGGTGGCCAAGGTTATTCCTATTCATAAATCAGACTCCAAATCTTCCATAGTTAACTACAGACCAATTTCTTTGCTTACTATAACAGCTAAAATATTAGATAAATGTGTAAAAATTCAATTATCAAATTACCTTGAACATAATCAAATAATAGACAGTATTCAGTACGGTTTCAGGTCCAATAAAAATACATCTGATGCCTTATTTGAAGTTACAAAATTTGTCACTCAGCAAATAGGTTCAAAGAAACGTGTATTGCTGTCATTCCTTGATCTTGCAAAAGCGTTTGACTCAGTTGACAGGAATAAATTACTAGAAAAATTAAAAGCAATTGGCGTGCTGAACAAGACATTGGACTGGTTTACAAGCTATTTCAGAGATAGAGTACAAAAAGTATCCATAAATGGTGTTGTAAGCCCAGCAGTGAATGTAGACTACGGTGTGGTGCAGGGCAGTAACCTTGGTCCCCTTCTTTTCACAATTTACATAAATGACATAGCAAAGTTGGAATTAAATGGGAAGCTCTATCTCTTTGCTGATGATATGGCAGTTATTACCTATGGGACCTCATGGGATGAGGTGTATGCCAAGGCTTCTACAGACCTGTTAAAGATCAAAGGGTGGTTGGACAAGAACATTCTGACCCTGAATGTGGCTAAAACAAAATGTTTGCCAATTTTCACCCGTAGAGATGCCGACCCGGGGGAGAGAGTGCTGCGTTTGCATGCTTGCGGAGAGCCGCAGTCGGTAGCCTGTCATTGTGATGTTATTGAGCGGGTCAATGAATACAAATACCTAGGGGTTGTATTGGACAATAAATTCAGTTGGGTTCCTCATATTCAGCAGCTCAAGACAAGAATAAGAAGATTGCTCTATGCGTTTGGTCAGATTAGTCAGGTGCTGACTGTGGCTCAGTGCAGGAATGTGTACTGTGCGTATGTGCAATCTCTCCTGGAATACGGCATCCTAGCATGGGGTGGGTCGTCCTCTGCAATTTTGAAGCCTCTCGCCGTCTCACAGAAGGCTATTATGAAAAAAATTCTAATGAAGGGTGCAAGATATCGCTCACACATTCTATTCCAAGACTTTCCAGTCCTCAGTATTAAGCAACTATACATAAAAAATCTAGCTATCTATATATATAAAAACAGGAACATATTCACCAATATTGAACATAATTATCCAACCAGAAATAGACTACATATGGGCATTCAAATGCCCAGACTCAGTCATCACCTGGATTCATCAAATTCATTTTACCTAGCTCATTCCCTCTACCGTAACCTTCCCTGGGATGTCTTGCACACCGAGGGGGTCAGCATTGCTGTCTTTAAGCGCAGACTGAGGGGGTGGCTGCTCAGCATTGGACAAACAGCATGTGAGGAGCTTGTTAGATCGCCATATACTTAGCCTTGCTTCTGTTTCTTTTGCCTTTATTTTATTTTCTTCCGCTTCTACATATATTTTTTCCTGTTCTATATATTTTTTTATCCAATTTCTTCTCTGTTCTGCTGGTCATACTTAATGTTATTGTTACTGAACAATAACAATTGTTACCGATCTTCTGTCGTCATTATAAGTTTTTAATCTTAAAATAATTATATTATCTTTTGTTTTCTTTAATATCATGAAACTGTCATCCTGATTATTATCTATTAATTGTATTGTATACTTTTTTCTCTGTCCGTAAAGTAAAATTTTCTTATGTAATATTACAAACGACCCTCCTCACACACAGACTCGTTCTAAGTGAGGAGTATATTCATGTATTGTCAATATTTCTTTGAAATGTATGTATTTTGGGTCACTACATTCTGTACGACAATCCCCTTGTACGAAACTACCACCTGTACGAAACTTTTAATATTTAGAAAATCACGTTTTACCCCTTGTACGACAAACCATTTGTACGACTTCAACAATTACAAAATCGTTCAACCTCAAAACCACTTGTACGACTATCCCTTGTACGAACTACCCTGTACGAATCTTTTGAGATTGAGAAAACTACGTTTTACCCCTTGTACGACAAACCACTTGTACGAATCCAACAATTACAAAAACGTTCAACCTTAGAAACCCCTTGTACGACTCCACCCCTTGTACGAAACTACCTTCTGTACGAAAACACTGTGCTGCATTCTAGCGGCATAGATTATGAAGTTTGTGACACCGAAAAATATCAAGACCTCCTTGATCAAGACCGACCTGCTACTGCTGACCAGGGGGCTGTCATAGACGGAGTGGAAATATTGTATCTTCCCCATGTTAAAAAGGGGTGTAGGCTGATTTTCTAGTTTCCGGCTGAGTCTCTAGTTTCCGGACGGAGTTTTGGCGCTGTATTTGAATTCAGAGCTTTTAGGTTAAGTTTCATTTTCATAAAGACTTTTAAAAGTTTATGGTATATTTTGCGGTATAAATCAAAACTGTTGAGAGAATATGATTGATATTTACGGCAAAATATAAAATTTTTGTTAGATTCTTTGTTTTTAGGTTGGTTTGAGTAGAAGTAGGTGTGATTCTCTACTACAGGTTAGAATGGTTATTCACTAATTCACTAATAATGGTTAACTTCTAATATCGTTACGCGTGTATCAAACTTTTGGATTATTCTTCAATATCATTGATCTAATATCGTTATGCGTGAATCAAGCTTTTGAACCATCCGCTATTCAATCAGAATCAGTTGTAATTATTATCAATTTACGATGTTTTCAAATACACCGCTAAAAGCCCGTCCGGAAACTAAAGTCATCCTACACCCCTTATTTCTCTTACTTCCAGTCCCTCAGATGTCAGGTCCCTGCTGCTGACATTGTGGAATTCTGTACTACAGCTTAGCTTAGCGCTATTTTTAAAAAACTTTGTTCAAAAGATTGGTTCTGATTTGTTGTGTTGAGCTGATACTTCAGAGTCATTAAATCATTGATGTCCTTTGTGCTACCACCAGATGGATAATTTAGCTCAGTGGCTACTGCTATCCCCAGTGAAATATTTAGCTCAATGATGTAAAAGACACGGAAAATCCGCGACTTCACCAAAGTCCTTCTTAAAAGCAGTGGATCAATTTCCGAAATTGAGAAAAATATCGAAACACATCAGCTGCTCTTATTTTCTTCCGATTTCAATATAACAAATATACATATGTAATACAAATATGTATAATAGAAATTAATTTGAAATATTCCATATTGTATGATTATGTTCTAATTTTGAATCAGAAAGGGAACTATATTATCTGTTCCTTTTATCTGAAAAAAGCGTCAAAAATATTTTTTATAAATATAGAGAAAATATTTTTTTTCTCTTTTAAATTTCAATTCCTGTACCTTTGTACTCTCGAGCAGAGCTCGGTCCCCCGATATTAATAATTAAAATAGCTCAAAAACAGTTTGACATATTATCAATTTGCGGGGTTAGCCATTCATTTTCTCTTGACATTCTACATCGAAATCATGTATAGTATAACATGACCACTTTACCATTTAAAAAAATTAAGTTAGATTCAATATGGCGGACCAGATTTTTGAAGTCACAGTAAAATAGTATTTTCAATTTTAGTACGATCCCCAATATCACCTACCGTCAAATTACCATCGTATAAGAGATGTTAAGCCGTTTCCATAATCTTCACCAACCCTGTATCAACTATATTCTTTTAAAAATATAAGATAACATAATTAAATTTTAATCATCAAAAATTAAGTTATCCTTATAAAACATTAGATTCAAGTTTTATACTAATTTGATTTTGCATCCTTATAAAACTCATTAAGAGCCAAAGAAACGTATAAACAACTTATTTAAAAACTTCAGGGCATGTATGACGATAAAAGTTTCAAAGCAGCGTTTTTCAATTCCAATGATTTGGATGGAGTAGGCTAATAATTAAGCTTATGGTTTTTTTTTGGCGGAGAGACCCTTTCAGGTATTTTGATGGATTGAGTAGAAGAGATAACTTATTAGGTATCATTGATTCAAATAGAGAAATGACTACTGAGAAAGTAATTTCTCAGTATTTCTGAATTTTAAGAAAGAAAAAACAATGCTCTATTATCCAAACTCAAATTTGATCCTGTTATCAAGTAGTGGCTACCACAGAGTGAGAGATAAAAATTTATTAAGTCGAACCAGAGCCTACTTGACTCTGGTTTGATAGTATGGTATGTCTCGTAGGCTACGATCGAACATAAATAGTTGAATAATATATACTCAACTAGATAGATGGATCACTTTAGTACCGGTAGTGTATTCGGAACTTTTGTGATGCGCTAGACTCGCTTTTTGCGAGGTCTACTTAACTATTCACAGAACTACTAGTTATGTATAGCAGGATTCTTTTAAATTGTCAGAAAACAGCTGATTTAACGTCAGTGAACTACGTACATCAATCAGCTGTTCTCTGACAATTTAAAAGAATCCTGCTATACTAAGCAGATGCCCAGTCCAGTGCCATATTTAATTAATAATAACAGACCCTTAACCCTCAAACAAAACGATGGAGCGATGGAGCCTGAGGGCTAATTTCTGCATCCAAAGTCCTATTGTTTACTTATGTACCTATATATACATATATAAATTGCTTTTGATTATTCATTATACGTCTATTAACAAGAGCATACCTATCTTAACATAATTACCAATGATAAAACGTTATTAGAGATGGTACTGCCTAGTCATCCCATACGTGAATCTGGGCCTGGCATTAAAATTAAAAGTAACTTACTATCCTTTTCTGGCCTGTATAGGCCTAATATTGAAATTAAATTCCATTTTATCATGACATGTTGTCGCATAGCATATTATTTTTATTGATTGGAATCTTATTAACCGAGTGGTAGACTTTTTCCACCCACTATCTATAAGTTTTTAGCAAACCGAATTCGATCTTCAAATGAAACACATAATATATCTAACCTTAAAATTATTAGGCAAACCAAGTGGCCAGTGCCTCCATGACTATTGTCGTTTTATGCTTTTCACTGGAAGACAGTCAAGTGTAGAGAGTAAGAAATGCCTGGGACAATTATACAGCTTTGCTGCTAGATTGCAGCACAGTGTTTTCGTACAGGGGGTGGGTCGTACAGGGGGTGGAGTCGTACAAGTGGTTTCTGAGGTTGAACGAATTTGTAATTGTTGGATTCGTACAAGTGGTTTGTCGTACAAGGGGTAAAACGTGATTTTCTAAATATTAAAAGTTTCGTACAGGTGGTAGTTTCGTACAAGGGGAAAGTCGTACAAGAGGTTTTTGAGGTTGAACGATTTTGTAATTGTTGAAGTCGTACAAATGGTTTGTCGTACAAGGGTAAAACGTGATTTTCTAAATATTAAAAGTTTCGTACAGGTGGTAGTTTCGTACAAGGGAAAGTCGTACAAGTTGTGGCCCCCTGTATTTTGTCTTGTTTTTTTGAGAATAAATATATTTCAATTCAATTTCAATTCAATTCAATTCAACATATATAAATACAATACAAAATTGGAAAAAGTGGTTAGGTGACCTCATTAGTAATCGTGTTGAGGCACCATAACTTGACTTGATTTTAACCACATTTTAGCAAACTATAGTGTGAGGGAATAAAAGTTTGTAGGGCACTCCGAAGAACGTTGTTGGTCATTCTGCCAGGGACACCGACCGTAATTTGAAAGGAAAGAACTGAGCCACTTGTCACGAGCATGCATTGCGTTGTTGGGCCGAGTCAGCATTAGCTTGTGAAATATTGAAGACTCCGATCGATACCGCTGACCTCAGTCCAAGACGATTTTTCATCGCCCTTTGACCCACTCTGCCCCTTACCCCCTACACTCACCAACCTCACAAAATTGCTTATATCGACCATTTGTACTAAAATTGAGTCAATAGGACATTTTAAATCACATTGGCATTGCTAAGAATGTCCCAAAATACATTCTATTACTTTGCTGCTGCCTGTTTGCTCAAACTATCATTTTATACGTGAAGAGAAAATTAAACTTATTGGTGAATTCGAAAAAGATAAGATAGTATTATAATAATATTATTTTTAATTTCAAAATCAAAACTGACGATGTGATGTACATTTCTGTGCTTCTGTGACTCGTTGTAAAATTTGAACGGCTTCAGCGGTATACAGAACAATATAAATAAAACAATAAATAACTGATTGTTCTGAAAAATGGATTATTAACAAAATATCCGTCGTTTCAGTATTAATGAGGAAAGTTTATAATATTATCAACATATTCATTATTCAAATTATGAAAAGACAAATGATCATTGTTATGGAGAACATTGGATGATCACTTTGTAGCTGAATCAATTACACAAAAAAACATTAGTCTATGATTATACTATCAATCAATCATTGAATCATTGAATCATTGAAGCTCCTCTCGTAGATCAATTCGGTAATGAGGTCACTGATTTTTCTTTTATTCATAATTCTTTCTGCTTTGCTGAACGCTGAAAAATACTGCTTTCTGAGAAGTGTTATATGCATTGATTTTACAATATAAAAGAAATTCACCAATTTAATTAAAACTTGAAATATTGCAAAGCCGTGTAGTAGGATAATCATTGACATCTATCACTGGTACAGAATAGGACCTGTCAGAAAAATGTTTTGCTTCTCTTATAAAAGTTACCTTTACACTGATTTCCACAGTGATAATCTGAATTATAATAAACTATACCGTACAAAAATTATAATAACTTATGTAGACTATGCAAATGTAGTGATAAAATAGAATAAATTAATGCTTTGTAAAAAATGTACAGTACAAATCGATTACCGAGGTTCGCCTGAAATTGTGTGTCTATACTAGAATGAAATTGTGTGTCTATACTCTCTCTAGTTCCATTGTTACTGAAGCTTCGCCAGTTCACTGCTAGAAAGCGCTGCTAGTGACTTTATCGTTAGTAACGTCTAGTGTTGTATTATGTTGGAGTGAGAAGGGCAAATTCCCCCTCACGCCCTCACAAATTTGCTGAGAATAATATTACAATAAGTTGCGATGGATTCCTCTTCAGAATTTATTTCTTGTCCTTGCTCCTTAATGTTTAGTTCAAATATGATTTGAAGAGCATACACGGTCAGCAGTGGCGCCGACTTTGGGGGGGCAAGGCACTTTATGCCCCCTCAATAATCACTCAGGGGAGGCAATGCGTGTATTTTGCCCCCACAATGTTCATACGTTACAAGAGAAAATTACATGAATAAGAATAAGTATTGAAAGAATACTTTTTATTTTTTCCATCTTCAATTCCAAAAAGCCCAAATGAAACCAATTATAAGAAACAATGGACCTGTCTAGCTATTTTTATTATATTTACATCTGGAAACTGGACTACCGTATTACAGTTTGAACTGATATAATATAATAGGCCTACTGCATTATTTTGAAAGACTACTTCCACAATGTCCACAAACCATAAAAATAGACGATCAGTCTCCTGATTTGTTTGTTTATTATTTGCATTGCCCAGCTAGGCGCCTGGGCTTAGATTGTTATCGCCGGATATGAGTCATCAATTGCAACATTTTGTAAGAAATTCTTTCATTCATTCTTGATTTTGTTTGTTCTATGTATAACTCTCTGTTCTTGGAATATATATAGTACAAATACAAAATCTAGATAAACAAACTATAATGTAATGTGAATTCAGTACGAAATCACATGCATAGAAGCAGTCTTACTGCTTGCGTATTCTTGCGTATTTTCACATCCCCCTCCCCCCATCTTCGGATGACACCCCCCTATAGATCTTTTGGTAGACTTTGCCCCCCCAATATTTGAATGAAGTCGGCGCCGCTGCACGGTCATGATTCTTGAAACGTTTTAACTTGCTACTGAAATGTTAGTTGTAAACATTTAAAATCTATTTGAACAGCTTCCTATCCAAACTTCTTATACAAATTCATATTTTGAATTAATTTCTTCATACTATTCCCAATACATGAACCTGAGCAGTAACGAAACAAAAAACCACAGATTAAAGAATCCTAGATAGATTAAAAAATTTCGTAGGTTCAATCTACTAGGTAGGTTCATGAACAAAAATAAAATTATTAACGCAAATTTAAAAAATTAATTTCAAAGAAGAGGAGGACAATTTAAAAGAATAAATTATCGCCTGAAATAACAATGCTGTACAAGTATTTCAAAGTACAGTAGTACTAGAAAGGGAAGTGGCATAGAAGTCATTATTTTCAAATAAACACATTTTCCTTGGTATTTTTTAGTTGTTAGGCGTGATTTTTGTGATTTTATTGCTATCAAGTTTTTCTATCCAAAGTTGGGCTTCAAAAACACCTGCTATCTTTCTTCTCTCCAAACGCATTATTAAATATTTCATAATATGCCAAATTCAAATTTTTTTCCCATTCAGTGGGAAACACACATAAGTACATAATTTGGAGCGTACATAAATTAATACGGTAAAATATCACATATATTAAAATTTAAAAAATCAAATTATTCAAATCAAATAGGCATATTCTTCGTATTATGAAAGCATTTACTTCTATCTTGACTCAAGTATTGTCACATCAGATCAATATTTCCCAAGAATGGATTGTATACAGAGTGCAAACTTAGCCGAAAGTTTGGTTTTGGGTCAGTTTCTTGTCTGTTCCCCGTACACTAAAATGATCCAAGTCGACTGTTGGGAACTGCGATTGGAGATTTGTTGAGCAAGTGCGGTGGTACAGTAGGTATTTGCTGCCCCCGGAAGAGAAGGCGTTTGCCGCCCCCGGAGGCAGGCCGACTGCGATGCGATCGAAGCCATCAATACCCAATGCCAATTTCCGTCCGTCCCTTGCGAGCTACCCCACTCCTTCCACCATTTCCTCTGCCTTTATCGCATTGCCAATATCCGCGATCCCTTCACGCCACCTTATCCAATAACTGTTACACCTATGTACTTTGTAGAGAGTGGTCACTTATAATAGTCGCCATTGTTCAAAATTGTAATTATCACTAGAGAAACATAGGTACTATAGAAACTAAAGTAACTTTTAAAAGGTGGAAAAGTTCCACTGTCTTCTGATGAAGCATATGTACAGCAATGCCAAATGGCCATTAGCACAAATTATAAATATGAGTAACCTAATCTTCCACTTTATAAGTTACTTTAGTTTCTATTTTTGATCAAGTGGAAAAAGAAGATGGATCCAAAACAATTGAGAAACATAATGTTTTCTTGTTATAAATTAGAGGTTACTCATTCTTTTGCTATATTTTATAATTCATTCAAATCAGTGGCGCACCGAGGGGGTTTTAGGGGTTAAAACCGCTCCCAGAGCCAAAAGTTCTGGAGTTGAAAAACCGTTTTCATGAGTTACTTCAGCTCTGAAATGCTCCGGAGCCGTGTGTCCTACGGGCCCATTTTTCCTCCACTGCAAATATGTTGCTAGAGATCAACATTTAAAGGTAACATAACTTATGTTGACGTTGAATATTTACACCTCGGCAATGTATATCATTAGTGAAAGATCCTGATAAAATTAATGGATAACTCGGAATTATTGATTTGAAATTTTGAAAACTGAATTATTGAAGACCTTTTTACACAATTAGTGCAAAAATTTGATGAAAAAATTTCAGTTTGAGACAAGTACATCAGTGGATTTTTTCAGTGGGGAGAAATAAGTGAGTAAATAATATCTCATCTTTAATCTCCTGGAAAAAAATCATTCGAAAAAACTAAAATATTTGTGATCTGCATACATGCAGCAAACTCATCAAAATCTTCAGACCCAAAAACCCTCCCAGAAGGAAATCTTGGGTGCGCCGCTGTTTCAAATAATTTATAAAAGGTGTTTTGAGGTTAATAAGTTTTTTGAGGGTTTTGAGGTGTATGATAATAATTTATATGTGAGGTTTGATGTATTATTATGGTACGAAAGTTTACGAGAAACCTTTTTATTTATGAATAATTATTATGCTTTGATTTTTTGAACCTCTAGAAAGATGAAGTGTTAACCACAACTTGAATAAAATGTTCTCAGTATAAACTTGAAAAGCTTATCACATTTCTTCTTCGAAATACTCGTATTACCTACGCTGGGTCCACTTCTATTAAAATTCTCTTCATCAATCTATTCATCACAATACGAATTTGTGATTCAAAATAACGTCTACAACTAAGAAAAGAAGAGAGAACGAGTGAAGAACATAATGTGTTATCTAGTTAGAATGTGAATATATATAGAGACAGAGAAAGAGATGGATGTAGAATTGTAGATGCAATGGATGGTGAAGATCTTGACACGGCATTTTGCACTTCGCATCTGTCAAGGTGACGTTCGCGAGGTAACCCGCGAGGGACCACAAAAGTACGTTTCCACACCACAATCTCCTGTTCCGTATTTACCCATTTCAAACTCAAATCCCACCTTCCTTCTTCATTTTCCTTCTCCCCTCCTCACTCCTCATTCCACTGATCATCTTCCTCAATCCTATTCAAAGCTCTCAGTAGCATACTCACGAATTTTCCACCAGTAATGTCAACTAGAATCTCCAGAGACTATTGTTGCTCCTGAAGGTGATATTAAGTCGATACATCACAAAGAAGTCTACTCAGCGAATTCAACCACTTTTCCTGCTTCTGATTAAACATTTGAAAGTAACACTAAAAACATTTAGGCTACTCAGGGTTCGATTCGGAACGGTAAGACGTTTTGGTTTTTGATGAGAGGAGTGACTGTAGCTCGATAGTAGATCCAGCAACTCAATTCCAATGTGCACTAATTAACTATAGACTATTCATTAGTGAAGTGGATACAAAATTAACAAACAGTAATCAAGACATCAGTATAACTGATAATTGATTTCTGTACATCCCCATTGAATAAAAAGTTATATTTCCCTCTTCATGAAGGACGTAATAGTATTAATGGTATTGAATCATTTTATTGACCCCCCTCCACAAAGAAAACAATATTCCATAATATTATTAATTATTCGACGATTCAAATAAAAAAAATCTCTTTTCAAATTTGTGCTAAACGTCGGAAAAATATACGCCGACTTGAATCATTCAAACGTTTAAACATGAGAAAAAGATGTTGCTATTTCTTGTGAAATTCTTATTATTGCATTTTCTCAGGATTTATCCACCACAGTGATGAATTATGAACTTCCATCGTTCAACTGAGAATCAGAAACACAGGATCATCATGGTTTAGCAGCTTACTTGGAGCATAAGAGTAAGTGATTACATTTTTCACCAATTTCTACACCATTATTATCGTTATTAATAGAATACTAGAGAAGCGTAAAATTATAATCACAGACAAGACATTCCAAATATTTCAAAATCATTAACATATTTTGAAATAATGGACTACCTAGTCCATGGTATAATGTAGCTAGTGTTTTACAATGTGAAGTCTAAGTTTAATATAGGATGAATATATATTGAAACGTTATAAATGTTGAGTTTGGATTCGATTCAAAGGAAATAGAACGATCATTGTTTAAATGCAGCTGATAATAAGTGATTGATTTCATATTTGATAGATCGACTCCAAAAACAATTGAATGGGTAATAATTATGTTCAATGTCAATCAAGAGCAGTCAATATACCATGTAATTGTCATCAACACCAAGATTTGAGACCATTAATATTGAGGAATTGTGACATTTGGCAGAGCACCGCTTGACATTAGTAGGTTGTGACGGGAGGGGGAGGATGGGGATTTAGTTCAGTTGTGCTACAGGTGCGATTAATCAAGCCAGCTGCAGACGATCACTCGTGTCTAGAAAATCGTGTCTAATTGAATAGCGTTGACTTGCAAGTCTCTTGGATGATTCATTGTCCTCTTACTTCAGAGTAGACAAATGGGGACCCGAAATCACTCATCTTCTTTGTACTATAAAGTTTGATTACTGGCGTCAACTTAAGTTTGTTCTGAAAATCGGATTACATTGTAATAAGCTTACAATTTTATTCCTGTTTGGCGAATTCAAGTCAGTACACTAATGAAAAAGTCCATTCACCTTAATTACGGTCTCTTAAAATTCTTTGGTTCGAGCTCCCCTCAAAATTCAAACGATAAACATTTTTCAAATAATGTAGCAATGGAGTTGAGATAACTAACATATCGCTTATATTTTTAAAAGAACTGGGAATACATGTAAATTAAGCTTTACAATGTACTGCCCAAAAACGTGAGGACTATGGAAATTTATTATTTTGTAAAATTTGTGAAGGACATGCTGATCAAAAGGTGCCTCTATAATATTGATGCATTTTTTAAGTAGGCCTACTTTGATGTACCTTATTTTAATATTTTTTATATAACTTTCATTGCTAAATAACTAATTGCTAATTGTTGTATAACTGCTATAACTAATCATTGCTGTAACCTTGCCGTTGTTATGACACTGTGTGTGTGTTTATTGACAATGAATTATTTGATTTTATTTGAATCACTTGGGGCGAAGTTCTACAGACAGTTTTTATAAATATTGGATTGATATGTTATCAAAATACAATTGCACACTTTGACTGCAGGCCACCGAGCAATACAAGGGAAAGGGTCCTTTTGTTTCTGTACCTATGCCGAGATCATTCTATTGTTGTGTTATGGATCCTATGTGGTGCGGTAGCATCCTCCAACAAATAAAGCAAAAACTGTGCACGCACTTGATAAAGCCACTTGCGTCACTTCGCAGACTTTTTTGCTTTTTTTTGTTTTCCCCCTTCTGATATTCATGGACGAGAGCATAAAGTTTAGAATTTTTTTAAAGCAGTTCAGCTCGAAATTATACACTTACTATTTTACTTCTCATTGTTCATTGAGAATACTTCTCATTGGGAATTTCGGCCAATATTCCAATAGGAATTCTCAAGAATGCAAAAACACATATCGAAATAAATTATTTCAAATTAACACAAAAAGTTTACCCTAGAGGATCTCTCCGCCAATAAAAGCCATAAGCTAATAATAATTTTATTACACAAAGTATACATTCTCAAACACAAAATACTCCTGTATACATACTCGTAAAATACTTTCAACTTTTCAGCGAACTTTTCAACTCCTTCCCAAAAACGTCAAGATCTTCACAATTTTTCATGTAAATAGGAAGCTTTCTAATAAATTTAAGGCCCTTATACGTCGGCTTCCTTTCAAAAATGGTTTATGTGGCTTTTGAACTTCAAGGTGATTGATTTCAAATTCCACTCATCTTCACCTTCATGCGTGAGCGAGGTCTATCAAGAGGGTCTAGCATCTTATTCTTGATCTCTACTCCAGCTCAATTTATTCTTCATCTTTACTTCTCATCGTCAGTCTCGTTTGTAGCCTATATTGAGCAATCTCAGGAGCCAGTTGTCTCCGAATAATAGATTCAATCATTCATTCCATATTTATTCATTAATTGAGCCATTTAGAGCATTTACGCATGTATTGGGGATTTTCTAATTGGAAATTATCAAGATATCCAGATCTTGTTTTCAGCTGTAAGAGGAAAACACCTTTTTTGAAATATGGGTAGACCCTTCGACCATGTTTAGAAATATTTCTATACATGGTCGAAGGGTAGACCTAATCAAAGCCTACTCGGGGGGTTTTTAATATCGTGAAATAGGCTAGACATTTCTGTTTTTCATGGAATTGGTTTCGAAATCTGTAAAAACATTATTTGATATCCGAAAAATGGTTGATTCTGTTCTAAAATTATTGGCGTTTGGTAGGTAGTAAGAAGAAGCATAATCTTTACCAACTTATAATAAGTTTGCAAAAATTAAAATAATATTCATTCATCCATTCTATCTGCTGTTTTTTAAACCTAGGATGAAGCAATCTTTGATTTTATCAGAAAGTGATGGATCACAAATACGAAGAGGCTGTGTGGTAAGGGGAAGGATCCACTTTGCAATGTCTTACTGCTAAGAAAAACCATTGCTGGTGAGACTCCTCAGTCTCTTCGGTTTCCCAACCCCCTTGGAAAATTCCACCCTCGTTGCTCTCATCCCTCTCCCCCCTAGCACTCGACGTGTTCTGTATTTTTAATTCGACTTTCGGTCAGCACGCGACTCGCGGGGAAACCCCTTGGACCCCCCGTCCAGAATTCGCCCCCTGGCCATTTCTTAGCCTAAATCCTTGTACTACCCCACACCATACACCTTATGGGCTAGGATCGATACACAAGTCGAGCCGTTTCAGTCGAGAACTTAATCTTTTTTCCATTTGAGTTATTGCCATTCCAGTTTGCAGGTCGCATTCTTGTAAGCGTAACGCGTTTTCTTCCTTACTTTCACCTTCATCAGGCGTTCCTCCTACCCCCAACCCCCCCTGAGTTACATTCTGGACAGGTGTGCTAGAGTAGCCGCAACTCACCCTGGCCACCACGACCAATCACTTACAAACAAATGCCTTTAGAGGGTTCGCTGACCCCCTCGAGATCATTCTAAAACATATTATTGAAAATTGTTTTTTCCTTCATTCAATTTAAAATGAATTTTTCACAAAAATTTGGAAACAGGTTCTGATATCAATGAGAGTGGGTTCTCAATGAAAATTAAAACGGGTTCAGGACCTATTAGTGAGAGTGGATTGTCAATGTTTTTCGTAAAATCAGAACGGGTTAATACTATTTCACATTCAATTTTAAACTGATTGACAGAAAATAATTTTTTAAGGTTTTGTGGAACTTCAATATGATTGATAATGGCATGGTAACATTGGTGGTGTTTATAATTTCACTTTCCCAATGTGCGATATACTTCGATACCCTTTGTCTCATTTGCTCCCTTGTCATCATTAACATCGAAAAAAATCATATTCAAATTTTTAAGAAAACATTTACAAAATTAAAATGAATTGATACTTTTTGAAAAATTGTATCGTTCATATTATATTACAATCTTAATACTGCAGTATCTTTCAATGAATGTATAATACCAAAATACATCAGTGATAAATTTTTCTAACAATTAATTGATTTTTCAAGTTATTTACTGTATTAATGCCAAGTTACAAAATACCAACTATTATGTACATGTAGTCTCCAATTCCTTATATTTTATTGATTTTATCAATTTTTCAAAATAAGATGAATAGATAGATATATATGTCTTTATTTTTCACTTTCACATTACAAAAGTATTGTAGGCGGAGTTGAGGCATACAAGCCCCCTCTTCCACTTAAAACCCACCATGGAGGATGGGGATGAACGCATAGACATTTTAGCCTTATGATAACAGTTAGAAGGTTTTTAACTTCAGAAATTGTTGGCCTGGAAAGTGTTAGAAGTATTAACAATCTCGTGGCCTTCAAATATTATCTGGATAATCAGATTTCCGAGTAGATCCAACTGATAGAGATTTCGAACCGATACGACATTCGTGTTTGGGCCCACATTGGCATAATAACATGGCACGCAATCCACGTTGCGCACTGTATGTTTTTGCGTGATACCCGTTCTTCACTACTGAATCGTTTCTTCCGGCTTAATATGACCAGCTACAAAAAGCATACGCCATTATTTATATCGCATAATAAGCTCTTATTGCCGGAATATTATTCATTATTCACTTAATTTCAGTCACGTTATCGAATAGGAGTGCTTTCTTTTGTGACCCAACGCTCGGGCTTTGCGGGAGGCTAGTTGCACCACATACTCCCAACCGGAAAATAACTATAATCTGTAGCCTGCAATACGCACTAGTACGCACTGTGCCATCATTAACTAAAAATGAACCATCGTTGCATCGCTTTATATAAGAAAACGTAAGAGAAATGGAGTTATCATGGAGTAATCAAAGAGAAAATTTAAGACAGCCCTACAAAAAGTATTAATTGGATAGGCTCACTTGATTCAAGGAAACGATAAGCTTATAATTGTATTTTAGAATTTGGAATCTCTTTACATAACTCTAAAGGATGTTCAACTTAAAAGAGGTTACTAAACTGTTTAAATTCGACGGGTCCTCAATTTGAACACAATATCATCCAAATAAATTATTTAATCAAAATTATCTTGGATACACTATTACAGAGAACATGAATAATGGATATCACTTATTCAAAATTCCTATGTATTGATTTTCCGGCCAATATTGAAATACAAAGACTTGAATGGGTGTCATGGCTGACAATTAGGCATTGTATTGTATTTTTATTCTACGTTCCCATCCAACGAAAGTTTTTGAAACAATTGGACTATGTAATAGTATAATATTTTGTATTATCATCGAATAATTACTTCTACTAATCCTCGATTTGTCATATTATAGTCATATCGCGCGAAAAAATATAGGGCCGTAGATGGTCAGTGGCAAGTAGGGAAAAATGGTTCCTACGCATGCGCAAATCTGAAACCCTACAGTTTCATTGAAAAACATATAAGTTTGGTGCGTCTACATACAGCTACTCTGCGTCATTTGCACTAAATTTGATTATTCCAAAATGTTTTCTTTTTATAGGTTAGGCTAGTTTTCATTTTTTTGCCAAGTTCACGTAAGTGACATTCTTTACAGTTATGTTTTGTCAGTTTACTTCTCGTTCTACTATTCGTAGTTACATTTTTATATAGCTAGGGAGTAACCCCATTATTGCTTACATTGTTGGCAGCATTGTAGCAGCCACCACCTCAAATCTTTCGGCAGAAGATGTTCTCTTCTCACGTTAACTATAACCACTCACATGTTTGGTGTTTTTTTCAATAACTCTCCAAGCAATATTACGTTAAGTGATCCATGAACTTTGAACTTAAACTTGTTAGGGCTGATGGACAGAAACTTGAACCACCAAGAGCTACGTGAAAAGCTAGCATTCAGGTGCCAGGAGTGGCAATTATTGCAAGCATGCAACCGCCTACTCCGAACAGATAAATTTGGGCGCTCAGGCCGCAGCGTCCCTTTAAAGTTTAATCGACTCCGCTATGCATCGCATCGGTTTCTCAACGGCGAGCATCAAAAATTGAGACGCAACACCACCAGCTCGAATTTATTTCTTCTTCCTCTTCTTCTGCTTTTTCGCCGTCTGCGATAAACTTTACAGCCGCCTTCCGCTTCATTCGGCAAGAGTGCTGTTTTGGTCTTGAGTCTTTTTTTTATTTTAACGGCTTTTTTCGCAAGCTTCGAGTGGCAGCGTTCTACCACTGAAGCGTTCTCTACGATGAAACTGTTTTACGGCAGCAAATTTTGGCCAAGTAAAAGATGCAGTCACATCAACTTATGCATAGTGCTCAGGAATGAGTGTTTCATAATTCGCCTATCTTTATAATACTAGGACTTTCCTGGCTCGCACAAAAGTGCGACTTTATTGAAATAAGGAGAATAGTTCCCAATTTCTTTTAAAATCGGTTGAGAAACCACGGAGGAGTTCTACTTGCAAAAAACATGTTTGCGTATCAAGATTCCCTATACGTGTATATGTATATATTATATTCTTATAGAATCTCATATATCAAAAAGAACCTTTTTCAAAATTAGTGAACATTTTGCAAAGTGAAATGCAACTTCAACCTAATGGAATTAGGTTATAAACGGCGAGGTGGAACTACCTTCGGGTTTCCCCACCAACCAAAGCCATACGCTAGATATATAGATATTATGAAAAGCTCTTATTGACTTTTGAGAATGACTTGATATGCCTTCAAACTCTTGTGTTTCTCGAGATCTTTTAATAGATATGAGTCAATTTTTTTGCAGAATCACTTTGTCTAACTGCTGGATTGGATACCTAAATAAACAAAATACTCAATTCCAAGATGAGTGGGTTTTTTTTCACTCAGATAACTTATGTTTAGTATGCTTATCATTTCTCCCTATAGAAATTAATCAAATCAATTACGTATATACAGTATGATGTGTTCGATACATGATTATTATAGGCTATTATGAATTTCACATATTCTATGATTTGGGTTTTGATACGAATATACCTCGATGATCTTATTATTATGATTTATGATTAATGATTATTATGGTAATAAAACATATTTTGAACGATGATCGAAGTGTCATGGTCCAATAGTAGTTTTCACTTTATGTTCGAAAGTTCTCGAATTAACTACAGTCAATAAATTCCAGTCTTTGGATGAACGGCAAGTAATAGATTTGAAAAGTCATTTTGAATAGTATTGATTTAGTCATAATAATCATCAATTTACTTATAGCTATTGATTGGAAAGGTTGTTCATATCATAAACATCAGTAATGAATAATGTATTACGATTGTCCATCATGAAAGAAAACCAATTACAACGATGAGAAGTGAATTGAAACGAACAGACAGGACATGAGTTGAATTCAATCAAGCGAGTGCAAAAGTTGCTTCAAACGCAGCAAGAAAATTTAGTGGGCAGTGGATCCAATTAAACCGATAAGATATTAATCGATAACTCTTTCATTCGATTTTTGCAATTCGAATGCAGAGGAGAAAAATGTGAAGTCGTGCAAAAACGACCGGAAAATATTTTCGGGAAGGGTGAATTCTGTTTTCCAGAACGTCAAATGATTAGTCGCCATAATTTTCAATGAATGTCAAGTGGAAACATGAAAACGAGGGAGCTTTTCCTCCCTGCGGATAGTGACAGTAGCGTGGGAGTTATTGAACGTAGAGGGAAAGACGAGCATCTCCTCTCTCCTAACTCACTCCCTCTCTATCTCTCTCTTTCCCTCTCTCTCATATCCCCTCACACTCTCTCTCAACTCCCTGAATACAGAGAGAAGAATCGTTTCTATTTGTGAATCCTTTTTTCTCATAACAATGACATCTCTCGCATTCAACTTCTAAATGAAACAATAAATCGATACTTTAACACGTGTAATGAAGCTATAAAAAATTGACAAAGGTTGTTTCCATTTATACTCCGATTGTCACACTCTTGATTTTATTATTAATCAGATTCGAATCAACTCATTCTCTTCCACAATATGATGCGAATAGATGAAAAGTGTTTGCTTTCTTTAAAAAGGTTTGAATAACTGGAAAAGACATAACTGAATACACCAATGTTAATTCACCATTTTGTGTACAATATGATAACCAATGTCATCATCATCAATTAGAAATTAATATTTGAAAGTATTCAGATCTATTTTTTTAGATCTCTATGAGTAATGATATGTTTAATCAATAGTTTCTCTTGTTTTCTTCATACTGGAACAGTAGCGTTGGAGTCCACTTTCTTGAAACTACTATCCGTGTTTTCAATCAGTAAATGATCGATTTGAATTTTATGTTTGTGATCGACTGGTTTCTATTATTTTTCTAAATGCGCTACAAAGATATTCTTCACCTTATAGAGAGACAAAGACCCATATTTTTTTAAATAAAATAAAGAAAATTCAATTTTCTCAGCATGAAAATAAAATTGATGGAGAAAACATTTCATTTTTATTATTATTCCACAAAATTTAAACTTTCTCCCTGTACCAATATGTGAATAATGATCGATTTTCAAGTTCTAATAGCTGTATCATTTTCGAGTTCAATAATATTGATTTTCATCATTAATTTATCCTACTTACTTTCTTGAGATTTCTTGAAAACTACCTTTGATGAAAAGCTTTGATAATGTAATTTTCCGATGAAAAAGTCGTTTTCACTTATCAATCTCACCTTACCATGACTACTCTTTCTCTATCTTATCAGAGTAAAAAATGAAGTTGGTCTTTAACTGCTCTTTAATTGCTCTTTAACTAAGTTCCAATCACTTGAAAAACCACGAGATCAATCAAATTGGTGATCCAGAAATTCGTAGTTGCTCTTGGTACACCGCTGGATCATTATCGACTTGAATTAAGCAAAACTTTTCTTTGAATAAACAAACGGATGAATTTGAATGAAAAACTGTTAAATTTAGAAACCAAACTATTTTTCTCTGATTATTTGAGTTTCAATATCACCGCTTGAGGGAAATCTTGATTGGTTTGTATAGATTGTTCATTTCTATTGTGCTATTAAATTCCATCACTAGAGAAGAGATTATGTGATATTGAGTAGAAAAAGTGGAAGGTTATAATATACTATCATTGACTTTAAACCTATATACAAAAAAATATCATTGAGCTAACATATACAATTTTACTTTTACAATGTTATTTTACACTTAGAATATAACTGCTTAATCTACCAGTACTTCAAAACTTTCGATACTTGAAAAATAATCCCAAAGGTTACAAAACCTGTTCGGGAAAAAAGAAAAGCTTGCTTTAATTAAACAAAGAAGACTAATTCAAACAACAGAAGGAAAGAAAATGTGAAAGACTAAAATTAACAAAGAAAGAAAAATTAATAATAAAAATAAAAACTCCAGTTGCACATAATTGACATAATACTAAAAATATGAACTCGAGAGAATGTCTCGCTCACCAGCCTTTCAAAGAAACACAATTTTTAAAAGGTCTAAATAATCTAATATTGCTGACTAAATTCTGACTTAGTTCACGTTATTGTATTGTAGTACCTGGACACAACTTGCCGATGTATCAAGTGACTCTTCAATAGTTTGCAAAACTGTGCTTTCTGTCTACATTTCTCTACATCATCAGGAAGTCTATTAAAAAAAATTTGAGCTAAATATGTAAAGAATTACAATATTATATCTTTATCTATCAGAAGACAATCTCACACATATGAAACGAAATATGAATGAGAATTAATTTGTTGGGAATTTTGGTAGCAAATTTTGATTTGAGAATATTAGAGCAGCACTAAAGTGAGTACTTTTATTGTTTTTATCAAGTTAATGGAAGCAATGAAATCATCCTGAAGGCTGACGAACGTCATCAACTTATCCGGCTGGTATGAAATCGAGGTTCCTAGATAAGGATCATGCAATTATGACAAAAGCTTTCAAATATTTATAAATAGCGCATGCTATCAAATCTAAAAAGCTCGCAGCCTTTTCTGGAAAACAGAAAGGTTATTTCCATGAATATTTGTGAAATCAATAGCCTCCTCGAAAAATTCCGCAATACATTTTTGACATACTAGAATAATTCAAACGTATAGTGGGTCATTTTCAAAGCATTTGCTGGTTTCCTCTACCCGTCTAATTTTTGAATCGCGTGATCATTGCACGATTCAATATTTATGAGAAATAACAAAATTATCCATCCGGTTCGCGATAAAAAATCGCTTGACTATAAAAATAGTTCCATAATGCGACAACGAATTCTGTTGATGAAAAATACAAATTCTATTTTCCACATAGAATATTATTATTGTGAGAAAGCCTGCACTGCTCAGCTTTCTGATAGATGCATGAATTCATAGCGGTTGAATATAATATATCAATATTAATCCGATGAAAATAATGACTCTTCTGATATTCATTCATAAAGAATGTGAAACGGGTTTAAGAGCATGACTCATAGTGGGTATGAGTCATGAATAATGTTGTTGTTGATTTGGAAGCTTATGTGTTGGCTGTTTTATTATTAGGGACTCGTGAATGGATTTGTATAAATTAGTTCACATGAGGAATTTTATCGTGAATATATTATTCCCCCTGAATTCTTGTTTTATATTTCTTTTTTATGATGCCTGATTCCACTCTTCTATAATGTCTATATTAGAGTAATCCATGAATCGACTAAGGCCCGTATGCACAATCTTCATTTAAACGAAGTCTAACAAATGTGCTTCTAACTTGGTTTAATAAGCAGTAATTACACAGTTTAACTTGGACTCAACTGAAAATTCACAGTTTATACCAGTGGCGTAACTTACACCCCCGCAAACCCCATGGCAGCCTTGAGGGGCCCAGAGCCATAGGGGGGCCCAGGCTGGGAAAACCCTATGAAATAATATCATGTTTTTTTAAAAATAAAATTAAAGTAATGATTGAACAAGAAAAGCAAAGTTTTATTTGCGCAATTAACCATGCACACAAATTTCAATAATTCATAATTGTCATTGTAAAAAATTATGCATCAACAATTAGAATGTCAGTTAATTAGAAATTGCCAGAGAGTTGTTATGACGGAAGAACGTAAAATAGTTGCACAATTAACAAAAGGTCTGCTGGTTTAAAGTAGCTTATCGGAAAATAATGAATTTACCTTGTTTTACAAATCATTGAATGAGACAGACATCCGGTCCCCAGACACAGACTGTTTACACAAATATATAGTTTCGCCCATCAATTCCTGATCGTGATCATAATGAAATAGACTTTTGCAAAGGTTGTCCGAGAAGGAATAGCCTATAGCTTACTCAGTCAATCTCAATTCATTGTTCATTTTCAAAATTTTCTAAAAATTTCATTTTTATAAATTTGTGAAATGAGCTGTCAGCAGTGAGTTTGTGAAAGTAGGTTTTAATTCTTTATTACGGTAAAAAAAAAATTATTCATATTGAATTCCTACACGTATTTTCAGTATTATGATGTTCGATTTTCAATTATTTCCGTCTTTGCTATCTTTCTTTCCTTCAAGTGAACAAAATATTTTTTGCTAGCTTTCAAATGAGTGTTGCCTGTGTCTGTTTGTAATATGTTAGTAAAGCCTGTATTCACACCAGGCTAGCCACCTACTTTAATCTAGTAACCAGTTTTTTATGAATTATTATAAATCACTAATAATTAATTACAATTATTGTAGAATTGAATCAAAGAGCATGTTTTATTTTATTACATGTATATTGTATATGTTATTCACTCACAGGTATGCTCTAATTAATGAGTTTAATGGTTGCACAGGTTCAGGAATAGGGTCTAAAGCCTGCCAGAGTTTTTCTTCAGTAGAGTTAGTGGTAGAGTAACCTAGCAGCTAACTCTACCGTACTAACTCTACTATACTTACTTGGTCCGAGTAGCTGTTTCCACTACAATTGAGAATAGTAGGTAAAGTGTGTTTGTCTGATGAACAGATCTAACATCTAATCTTGAGCAAGAGCTATTTCTCTACCAGCTCCTCTACTAGCAGACTCTACTCTACTAGCTCGAGACTGTTTCTTTAGGATAGTGGTGGTAGAGGTATATATAGGTGATAAGCGGTGGTGGGGGGAAGGCAAGTGGTAGAGTACTATCCCCACGCAGTGCTATCCCTCTACTCTACCAAAACAAGTACTCTACCATCTCCTCTCTACTCTACTATGAACGTTTTCATTGGGAGAGTTCACAAGATAGTTAGTACTCGCCCAGGGAACTCTACCACTAACTCTACTAATGAAAACCAGGCTTATGAGAGGGGCGTGAGATTTTAGAAGGAGGGGCCCAGAATTATTTTTTGCGGGGGGGCCCAGTTGGCAAACGTTACGCCACTGGTTTATACCAAGTTACAAAATCGATTTGTAAAACATTGTTTAAACGAAAATACAGGCCAAAGATTCTCATGAAATTTGTCGATTCTGGACTCTTAAGAGTTTATCATTTTCAAAATATATCTTTTTTTTATCGTATGGCTTTTTATCGGTGGGGAGACCCTTACGGGTAGGTTCCACCTCGCCTTATTATTTGTGTCGGTCACCCATCCAAGAGCAGTCTTGAATGTGTTACTTAACCACATGATTACTTAGCAACCGCTTTCACCGAGTGACCACCGATGTGACTGAATATGAAATAAAATATATCTTGATATAGTAGGACAATGTTCTTTAATGAGATTATTCTTGAACTTTATAATGTGACTGCATTTCTCATGGAACTCAACAATAAACGATAAACCCTACAAAGTTTTCAAAGAGATCATTGTTCATCAAGGTCTGTTTTTGAACCCACGACTTTCTCATTATTAGGACATCTATCATGCAGAGCCCATCGGAAACCTCTCTCCAATTATTAATTCACGATCTTCGCCGTTTGATAGTGGAATACAACACGCGACGTGAATAGGAGACATGTCGAACGTTTCCAAACTAGAAGTCTGTTCTATTGTGAATATTCAATTTCATAATTTAAAGTGGAAGTCTTTTGTGGTCGTACTTTAGAATTCTTCGTATTAGCGGCGCTGGCTCGTCTTCTAGTGATTGCGTGCTGGACTCTCGTGACTGACTAATGCAGATGAATATTGTATGACAAGTCGGTCAGTCCGCCGAAGCTATTGTTTATATCCAATATGCCAACACGCTATTCATGTTGCCATGTGATCTTCAGCATAAAAGGAATCAAACGCTTCTACTTATTTCAGTATTCTTGGGAATATTCTCATCATTTTGGGATATTGTGAGGTTCTGCTGAAATTGAGCAATTATTGGTATCACTGGTTTCATGACAGTTGTCATCAATTTGATCAGTGTAATCACTCTCAAAATGAAATATGTGAATATAATGAACTAAAACTCATAAAATATTATTAAACTGACAGATATGTCTGATCCACAGTCATCAATTAACATTTAACAAAAGAAGGAGAAAATTGATTATAAAAATATAACTGGCCCGAAATGGAGAAATTTGTCCATGATATGATGGGCAGTTTCAGAAATCGCCCATTCAAGAATGACTCAATCGGAAATGACAATTCGAATGTTGTTCCTTAAATGCCTTTTAATGTAGATTAAGATAATAACAATACAATTTTGAAATATTAATCCGTTAATTTTGTACAGTCATTTAAAAAATTCAGGTTTGACTGGTACATCCGTTATTTCACATGAATGTCAAACTACATGTTTTTAAAGCTAATTATGTTCTGAACTACTAGCAATCTCTAATAATTCAACTCAAAGATATCTCATAAAGATACTTGGTAAATCGATAGAATCCAATATTAATAATAGTTAGCACAAGTCATATAAAACAAGATACGGTAGATGTAAAATTTTTAGCTTTCAGCTATCAATATCACGAGATGCCTCTCGGAAGCGCAAAAATTCATTTGAACGTATTGCAAGTTATTGTACCAGGATTATAAAATCGAAGAATGTTAAATAGTCAACGTGAGTTAATAAGTCAATACTTAAAATAGTCAATATTCAATCAGTCTATTATTATTTTAATCTAGCGCTCCACTGTATATTGAACACCTTCCATAGCACGATACTTTGAAACCTTAACAATAACAAATATATTTTCATATATATTTGTTATTGTTAATAACAAATATAATATAATATAGTTGGTTGAGTATTCGAAAGGGATCATTAATGTAAAAATTTTCATCAATGTTTTACTTTCCAATAGAATTGATAGAAGTAAGGCTAATCAAGTTCGTGATGAGTTCTGGGCTTTACACAATACATGCTGATCCTTCAAAGGAAAATAGCTAGGAAGTGACTTTAATCGTAGATAAAGCATACCCCAAGTATGTTTGGCGTATCATTTCTCTATGCTTTACTAGACTAGTAAATTTCAAGTAATTTTAGACATAATAATTTATTGATCGAAATTGCTAATTAATGATGCCATAAAATACTCTGAAGACTTCCGCTACTGCGAATATTGGTAACAGAATAATAGCTAGTAAGGAGATTCGATGAATGCTGCTAATTTTAGTCAATTCGATTATAATAATTGATGAATTCATGAGTTGTATATAATCATAATTATTAGACATTTACAAGAGAAAAATTGTTAAACTTCCTAGAGTGAAGTCATCTAACAGACCTTAACACAGGGGGTATCATAGTAGCAACCAAATGACACGGCGGTTGAATTCAATTGGTTATAAAGTGACCGGCCGTATGTAAATGAAAGGCCTTTCAGCACACATCTTATTTATTAGTTTCATTAATTGACAATACACACCATGCTTGGGAAGAAACAACAGGCATTCACCCAAAACTGTTTCAATCCCCAATTTCAACTAAATTTTCCAGAGATTATGTCCATGTACTTTTTCATTAATAATTTGAGCCTAGAAAAACTATTAACTTACAATTTTGAATTTTGAAAGATTACGATAGATGTTAAACACAAAACCAAAAACCATACTTGCATTTCATCTAGTGCATTTCAGCCACATCTTGAAGTATTGTCACTCTACAATAACGTAACCGAGCAACTGAGTAATTCTCTCTCAGGACTGAGAAGGATGATAAAGTGGAAAGTGAGAGCAAGAAACAAGAGCCACGGAAGGCGATGAGCCGGAATGAAGATGGATGCCGTATCGGAATTAAAAGGGACCGAAAGTTGTAGTCCCCCTTCTTGAGGGACATGGATGAGAGGAACGAATGGATGCTCTGCTCAACAAGATGGACGAGCCTTCAACATGTTGACCAGCTCACACTTCTTCAGCAGTTTGGCAGCAGTACAAGAAACCACCCCCACCCCTAACCACAGCTGATGTCGATACGCTGTCTTTGTCAGAAGGAACAAGCGCCGCTGAGTCGCTTTCCATCAATTTGCCAGTGAGAAGTAATATTGGTCAAGATTCATCCCCGTATCAGGCAACAGCATGCGTCATTTTGTTATGCTGGTTGAATAACGGGTAAGTTATTTTCAATACTGAAATTGATTCTGCATAATGAGTAGGATGCTGACTGAAAGGATTCCTTTACAAACGCAATATTATACACCTACTGGGAAAGGGGGTTTGGGAAGACTGAGGAAAAGATTGGTACACTGGAACAAGATATTCAATAGACCTAATCTTTGAAGTTAAGAAGAAGAAGAAGAAGAAGAAAGAAGAAAGAAGAAGAAGAAGAAGAAGAAGAAGAAGAAGAAGAAGAAGAAGAAGAAGAAGAAGAAGAAGAAGAAGAAGAAAGAAAGAAGAAGAAGAAGAAGAAAGAAGAAGAAGAAGAAGAGAAAGAAGAAGAAGAAGAAGAAAAGAAGAAGAAGATGATGAAGAAAGAGATTATAAATAGGATAGAATTCTGTATTATTTATTTCTTTGATGAGAAGGATATTGTTGGAAACATCTGAAAATGCTAATAAGTTTTAACTTAAAATTTAAATATGGTAGTTTCAAGTCTTTCACTTGTGACACCTGAATAAAATAATTCTTTTAAGAAATGCTAATGATTGTGAAAATCCAGTTTCTCATTTTTTTCGCCTTGTTGGATTTTCTCTAGTCTCAAAATTATCCAACCTATCTCACTCTATGAAATTATTATGCTAACTATTGATTTTTTTATTCCGATTATGAAAATTTTAGTTAGATGAGATTAATTAATCCTAGTAAAGAGATACGTTAATATAATATCTCAGTATAATCCTGAGGTGATTATTGTAGATATTCTTGAATAAAAATTATCTGAATCTTTGTCTATTTGTCTGTTCGATTTTTCCCATAGTGAAGGGTGGTTGGTTTAGGAGAGGATATTTGTTGGGGATTTAAGATTCTCAACTAAATCCTAGATTTTATACGTTTAGTGATTCTCATCTGCTCAATTCCTCCCAAAGTTCTCATCATTCTATCCAACTGACTTCCTTATCAATTATCACTATTAGGCTACTGATGATGTGGAAAACACCACCACAGATTCATTGGTATTTTGAAAGAAAACATAGGCCCTACTGTATGCATGAGCTGGTGAAACATGTGGTAGCTGGTCCGTAGACTAACACTGTTTGGATTCAGAGAGGTACAAGTTGGAGTAAGGCCAGGTAAACGTTGATTAATTGGTTTGGAAGGGGTTAGAGGGGGTTGAAATAGAAAGTGAGCCAGGTAGGACGCAACCAAGGGAGGGGGATGAGAGGTGTGCATTCATGTTGGTGAATGCAAAATGCATAAGCACGAGTTGCAGTGGACGCGTTAGGGCCTCGTCTCACGTTCGCATATTTCCCGTGTGGTTTTCCCACTGCAGACGAAGAGGCTGCACGTAGATACGCTTTTCTCTTCTTCTCACTCGATGTGGCCCTCGATGTTTTTCCTCCTTCTTCATCTTCTTTCACCCTGGGAATCTTCAATGCGATTTCCACGAATTTTCAATGTCAGGCGTCAATAAGTCTCGTGCGTCATCAACATGCAGCATGCAAATAACTTTCGCTAGACACAAGTTTTCCCTATGTGAACCGAATATAGCTTTCTACTTTTAGGGAAGTGAGTTGTGAAATTGAATTGGAAAGTGGTGCATATCTGTAATAGGTGAGTGCTTCTCTAGATGCGTTGAACAGTAAAAGGATTACACTTTTTATTTCGGCTTTTTATTTTTATCTATATATGGATCCCATGAAAAATCTTTGTTTTTATCTGCCTCATTTTCTATAGTGCTGTAATCGCACTCACCCTAACAAACCAAGAAATCCCTTCTCTCCAACTAATCATTATGAAGTTAAAAATAGAATTCACATAATATTATATTTTTTGTAAAGAATTGAAAATTTTCATGCTGGAGCACAGACAACCTGTATAGTTAGTCTATGGCTGGAGGTAGTAGAGCCGTTTGATTAAAAGTATGAAGACTGAGAAGTGTTCAATTTTCCACGATGATTTTGAATTTTGGTTTTTATTTGTCTCATTTGTCTACAGTGCTTATTGTTTATATTGTTCAAACGTGATTGTTTTCATTAGTACTAGTAGAGTTTTGAATTCAAATTATCCTTTACTTTGTCATTATTAAATGGACAAAAAACTCATACATTCATGGTTCTCAATTCCAATGGTTCAGGTACTTTATTGTCTACTGTAGGCCAATGCAAAAGGAACAATATAATAATTTCACATCAAAATCCATTAACTAGCTCAGAAAACATAATCTGGGGCAATCCCGGTTATTATTATTAGAGCCCGGATGTTCAGGCATTTATAATACTTGAAATAGGCAGGCAAAAAGGCACTAAAAAACACAAAAATAGGCACTAAAAACACAAAAATAGGCACTTTAAAATCGGAAAAAGGCATAGTGTATTTTATATATTTATGTGAAAAAATAATACAAGAAAATTGAAAAACTCATATTCTACTGGTTGAACATGACTAATAAGTTTTTTTGACTCTAAATTTGGTTTTATTTCTGAAAGAATATTTTCCAGTATGAAGACCTTTCTACATCAACTTTTGTTACTGTTGCATAATTATTATATTTGAAGCACACTATTGTTGTATTTGAACTGAAGCTAGATTCAATAAAAGGGTTACCTCCAAATGATAAAATATTGAATATTAAGCTTTATTCTTGCAAAACTTACGTTAGACAAAATCAATTATGCTAATTCATGGATTGAAATAAACATTATTTATTCATTTTAAAGGTTCAAGTAGCCTATAGCACACTCATGCATACCTTTCTCTGTTTATAAATAGACGAATACCTGACTACAAAAAGCTCCATTTTATGGGCTCAAGGATATTTGTAGCCTGCATTAGGGAATTCACAAATGTAATATTACATCTTCTCTAGAAATCATAGACTTTTTCTCATGTTCAAATTCTTATATGTACGCAGGATTTTCTTCTTCCAGATTTTGAATATTAAAAATTGAAAAAATGCTAATCATATAGGCAAAACATATAAAATAGGATGAAATAAGCTATTTATATTGAAATAGGCACTAACACCCAAAAAAGGCAGAATAGGCAAAATTAAGGCATTTTGCCTAACATCCGGGCTCTAATTATTATTATACTTTTAAATCATTTTGCTTTGCTCCAATTCAATAATTTTACTTTTCCTGTAGAGAAATAAATTATTCATTCATACAAGATCATTGCATCAAATCAAAATAATAGGGGAAGAGTTGCAGATTGAAAAGAGTAGCCTAATAAACATGAAAGACATATGATGATGATGATGATGATGTTTGATGTTTGTGATGAGAGTCTGTTAGGACATTCTAGGAACTGCGATGCAATGTTAACTGAGCAAAGGCAGGAAAGGGACTCGAACAATAAGTCAAGCAATGCGAGATTCCAGGAAGAATACAGTCAAATATGAGAGGAATTCACGAAGTATGTACCTCCTGTTTTTGGTGATGAAGGGTTTATGATGAGGGGGGTTGGTTTAGGTTATTGTCGCCTACGAAGTGGGCGCCCTGGATATTTGTGAGCGCGTGATGCAAATGGCGGCCGATGTGGGGGGGAGGGGGATTGGGTGCTCCAGTTAATAAGGGCTACGACCCTTACAAGTGGCGAGCAACCCTTCCTTTCTTTTTCTAAAGAGTGAGCTGGCGAGTGACTCCAAGCTGGTCACGTTTCGGAATGTGAATTGCACATTAAATATTAAGGCCGAATAGTTCAGTTCTGGTAGCAGTTGCGGCAGTAGGCCCGTAAAACTTCATGCTTTACACTACGTACAAAAAGAGAAGAAAAACATGAAAATGGCCACTCATTAAAGAGTTCCACCCTGCGACTGAATATAAGCCACTTTTCATGGCATTTGGAATTTCCCATTTGAAAAATATCTCTGGAGTTGGTGGTTTTCACAAAATTTCCAACAATTAATTGGACGTGCTTTGTTATAGTATAGGTACGCTGGATTCCTTAGAATTTGTAGTCAATAATCTGTATAAAAAGGGGAAAAATTAATATTTTATATTGAAGTACCCTTACGGGTACTTCCACCTCGTCGTTGTAATATGTTATGGGTTGCAACTTCTAGTTGGTCTTCCAGTTATCGAATGAGTAATGATGAATGAAACTTATAATGATAATATCGTTCTGATGAATGTATTTCATCGATTGGCGTGAACGGTTTGTCAATAGATTTGCGAACTTATTTATTCCTATTTGGAAAACATGTAACATGCATTTTGCAAGACAGAATGAGAGTATTATTTCCGGATTAATTTTGGATAATACTATTTATGATTATACTATAATTGTATGATGGACTTAGGTTCGTATTATAAAGAATATAGATATTCCTAATTAGTATAATTCGTCATTGAGGGTTTCTGTTAAAAGCTTCTCCGTTCAAACTAACATCAAGGAAACGAATGTTATAGCATATTCGTTTGCGTTTCATTGATATTAGTTTGAACGAAGAAGCTTAACAAAAACCCTTTTAATGTGTTCTATCACGGATATTTAATAACTCTCTCTGAAAATTGCTTACGTAGGCTATTTAAGAAACAAATGAAATTTGAATTGCCAACTATGTATCGGCAAGATGCTTAATCTCTTCATACTTCCTCGATTTTGAAGGGATAGAAAAGTGGAAGTGATAGAAAGTTATAATTGTTAGTAAAACTGATAGAAAACTTTGTAGAAAGTAAAATTGATAGAAAACTTGGTAGAAAATAAAAGTGATAGGCTAGTAATTTATTTCGAGGATGCCTACGTGAGCTCTAGGCTTGTGCGTGTGTAATTGAAGAAGTGAAGGAATCAGATGCCGTCTCCTCCGGAAAACGGGGAAGATTTTTAATTTAATAGTAATTCTCATTCCACAAAATGATTTTTACAATTCAATAATTATTTATTTCATCTCTTAAAAGTTTGAAATATCTGTTGAAAATTGATTCTCTCATCAATAAACAAAATACTATTAAATAAATAATAAATTAGTACAATCAGCGGAGATAGAATAGAACTGTTAACAACAGTAAGAATAGAATGTTCGTGTGCAGCAATGGCTGTGATAATCCTATTACAGAGTTCCAATTTTGCTGTTGTTGAGGGAAGTGAGAGTCAATCAGTGGATGGATACACTTACATTGGAATCGAGGCAGGCAGAGCTAGAAAGTAGGGGTACGAGTTCATGAGAATCGCGTGCTCAATCTGCCCTTTACTGGAAGAACACCTTCTGACACAGATTGGACATGGTTCCATGGCCGTTCATCTAATTATGGGAATCGAACTTGTTCCCTGTGGAGATAGAATTTGTAATTTGGGAGTGGGTTAACAATGAGATAGGGGGTTGGCGAACTCCAACTAGCTGCAGATCAACCAGCAAGAGGCATTGCTGCTCTCCGATGTGCAACCAAACTAAAGTTCAACATTCACTTCAATCTGTCGTGCAGTAAATCCGCCAAGTTGTAGACAAGTGCACGCACTTCTGTTTTATTTCTGTCATGTGACCTCTTAACAGTCTACGCAAAACTACTAGATGGGAGACGAATTCTAAGCCATTGTTTAGTAAACTTTGTTACAGGCTCATCTTCTAATTTAATTATTGTTCGATGTGAGCAATTCCAGTTGGATTCGACTGGGTTAGGATGAGCAATCCCTCAACATGTTTCATCGATAGAGAGCGATAAAACTTTTATTTTTTGTATTCGAATCGAACAAAACAAGTTGTAAAGCAAAAATAAAATAAAATCACAATATCTATTGAAATCTCCTCTTAGCCTCATCGTTCACTGGAACATAGTTTGTCTGAAAACGTCCAATCGTTCGAAATGATAACATTGAATCAAATGGCCAGCTGTTCGGACGTTTTAGGACAAAAACTATGGATCTATTGATACTTTTAGGTAATCAGTGGATGACGAGGCTTAATCATACAAAAGATTTTTAAAAATTTTGTATAGGCTTTTGTTTCTAGTTAAGAACAACAATATCGCCCACACCTTCATGATTATTTTACAGCGTCCTTGTAATTACAAAAAGGGTGTAGTCACTGGTTCAGCAACAAATTCAAGCAGCGAAAGTAGAAATCTGATTGAAGTGTGACGCAAAAAGTGTAGTGTCAGTTAGCCAGTGAGGCAGAGTCTCTTCCGGTGCATTGAAAAGGTGTCGCTCCGTTTGAATGGGACGGAAGCACGGCCATCAATTGAAGCAGCCGGGAAGGTATCACGCTTAAATTTATGTCAATAACGTCACTGCAATTCCATTAGCTGGTGAAATCTCGACTTCCAGTTGGAAAGTGGTAGTCCCTCGAATATAATACAAACACTAGTTCTCTTGTTTATCGCAAATTGTTTACCAAGTGAATGATGCTGTTTAATAGAAAGCAAAGTGAGTACCTTGTGAACTGAGTATGACAAAAAAATTGTTTAATGGAAATTTGATCGCTTTCAAATAGTGTACAGTGAAGTTGTTGGTTTGGTTTGTATTGAACCTTCAATTGAACTTCATTTATTTTATTGTGATGCAAGACATAATTGCTCTATTGGTAGTCAAGTGAAACAGTCCAGTTTCTTGATCTGAAAGCAGGACAAAATTTCGATTCGATAAATTTAGAAGAGCATGTAATTAATATAAAGCGAAACATTATTTTCTTGCACTACTGATGTGAAGCGTCATTTTGCACGAAGAACAAAATTCATTCTAATCAATACCAATAGTATCAGTAGTTAAAAAATTCTGACCTATAGTGGACAGGAGTCTCCTACGCTGGGTGATGCCAAGAGTTTTTTATTCATTCTTGTGGAATTTTGTCATAATTTTATGTTTGTATTATTTTTCTAGTGTTGCACCGATTTCTTTTGTATTGTATTATTTCTGACAATGAAGATTAAATTGAATTGAATTGTTCATAGTCCCTATGGAGACTAATTTATACTATATAGAACATAAGACCCATATAGGAGACTGGAATTCTTGAGAAAGGCGAATGAATCAAGACAGTAAGGTTCTACTCACACTTACGATACTCAAATCGCGTCGATGGGCGACTGGAATAACAAACGTATGTTTTCAAATGATGACGTTCAGGCAATACCGTTGGAGGATCGTCTGAGCGTCATCATTAGAAAACACATGTTTTTTATTGGAGTCGCCGAGACTCCAGTCGCTTCGCGATTAGAGTATCGCAAGTGGGAGTAGAACCTGAAAAGAACAAAATTCTTGTTGGTTATGCGCACAGACGCACCTACACGCTCTCAAAGACTGTCTTGACAAAGCTGGCTTAACATCACTCTTTACCAAGTCAACGTTAAATAACAGACAGTAATTCGCCATCCGCCTTCCTAAATAATTCTACAATATAAATAAAGTACAACTATGAATAAACAATAATCATACATTTTTAATAATCTTCAAAATGGGGTAGTAGCTTAGAAGATTTTTTTTGAGGTTGATGCCAACATCAGCTCTAGACTTATGCGTGAGTAATAGGAGGGCTAATGATGAGAGACCCTCATAAATCAAGGCAAAAGTTCTCTACGCCACATTGAATATACACAAAATCATTAGGCATGATAATGGAATAACAATTCTTCAACTAGCACTAGCTAGTAAAAATTCAAATTCAAATTCAAATAATCTTTATTCCTTCTCATATTTTTACAATAAATCAGAATTCAAATCAAATATTAAATTACACGGAATTCCTCCACAAAGACTAGTCTGCGTGTGGAGGAGAGTTCCATGCAATCACAAAGTAAAGTAGAACAATAATAATAATAAATCTAATTTAAGTTAAGATCAAAGAAATCAATAATTTATATTATTCTAATTTAAGATGTGAGAACTTTATTAATATTTATAGCATTAGATGAATTTTTTATAATTTTGTCTTCTATAGCTCACGAAAACGAGGATAATATAGTCATTGTCATTATAGTCTATACTCGTATAATTAGAGTATGGGCACAGATAGACGATCGTATGGTTTGATTTCAATTTCAATTGGTTATGTATTTATTTTAGTTGTTCTTTGCGTATGGTATTTCCATACCGTGAACTGTGAACCTTGTATACTGGTCAATTTCCAGTCATACAAGAAAACTATCGGTTGATCGAAAAATCTCTCCGTAGCAGCGATATCCATTTTTATTGCTTCAGATAACAGGAAATGTTCAGTTAACAGGAAATGATACATCGTGTGTTTGCAAACGTGATTAGACGAATTGAATTGTGTATTCAACAACAAAGAAGGCACATGCAACATTTAAATGAGTAATGAGTAGTGTGTTTTAACTCCAATGTTCAGGTATAATTTAGTTGAATAAATAACTTTCTTTTGGGTGATTCAATCTTGTGTTTCCATTGTATACGGTATTTTACTCCGGGGGACTTTTTGATCACTCTGTATATAATAATATAGAATACAAGAAGTACAAAATAAGAATTAACTGTTCATTAATGCAGACAAATTCAATAAAGTTAATGAATCCACAAAAAATATAATATATATTTATCGGAATAGTTGTTATTTAATGAATTGCTTGAACATTAAAATGCAGATGCGTTGGCAGAGTGTATTTAGTCTCCTTGCGTAACGAGCCGCGCACCGATCCAGTAGTAAAGAAGTACATATTATACTAATTATTATTCCTTTAACGAGTATTTTGATAAGATAGAAGTTGCACACCACAAGACATGCTAATTGCTTTTTCAAGGTTACACGTAAGTCAAACTTCCACATCGCTTCAATTACACACAATTTGCATAAAAAATTCATTGCATTATTCTCTGCCCTCACACTCTGATAAGATTTGTAGCGTGTACATCCTACGTTTACTACGATTATCTAGAACAATTACTTCATAATATAACAACAGTAGAACAGTTGTTTCCAAGTCTAATTTACAGAATTGGAAGTCAATGCAAATGCATCAGTCGCCCGCCTTTCTGCTACAAACCTACAAATTAAGGTGCTACCTACTGACCTTTACTAGACTTACAGTATAAAATCTAGGAACAGTTCTGCGAACCGAAAACTGTTAGAATTTAGAATCCACCAATATTTACGTCTAGTAATGAAAAAGTGCACTTTCGGATTATTTTTTCTTCTAAAATTATCATCCTCTGATGAAGATTTAGCGCAAAATTATGATAGCTTAATATGATTCCAAAGCTTTTATGATTTTCTAAAAATTTGTTCACAATAAAATGGAGTTATTGTGATCATTGAAATTCCCATAGTCATAGCATAGATAATTCAAATCATTTAATCATTCATTTGGTTAGTCTATCTTCATAGTCTTCATGAAGATTTGTAGGTCTAGACCTAGACCCTTGCCATTGAAGCTCTAATCGCCCCTCTCCAAGATCTTCTGTAACAGAAGATCATTTTATTAAGAATAAAGGACCAATTTTCACCAAGTATTTGTTTTAATTAAAACTGATTACAATTTTCATATTTTTGGCCGAGAAAATATTCAGTCTTTGCCACAATAAACGCCTGTTTTCTGATCCTTTGATATTGTATTATTGATCAAATAGATCGTAAGTGAATGCTGAATATCACAGGAGACAAGAGACCATCTTCCAGTAACTCACAATGAACTCGGTCACTTTCTCACCTTATATTATATCCACACGAACATTATTTGTACTCTCTTGAATGTCATAATAAATCAATAAAATTTTACAAGTGCGTGTAACATAAAAATTCATGTTTTTACCGCACCAACTTCTTGTTATCATTGCATCTCCTCATAATGTTTCGTGGAAACCCCATCAACGGGGATAGAAATGCATTAAAGACCAGTTGAACGTTTTTATTTCCGTTTCAATTGACTGTCACTAGATGCATTGAATAGATAATATTGGAGAATAAAATCGGATGACGTCCAAATCGTTTAGCTCCATTGAAAACGTCTAGAAAAGGGTATTTGGACGAGTGATGCATTTTATCAGATGAGTCCGACAGTGTAGCGCGAACGCACCGACCAATCGGAATCGCGTTTCACGGCAGAACGGCGCGTTTCAATCTATCATGATCTATCGGCTGTAAAAATGTGACGTCGCTGTGTCGTTGCGTGTCGTTTGGTGGCGCACTCGTGCGGCGGTCGCGGGAAGCTCGCCCGGTTATAGATTACCAGGTGCGAAAGGGCAGAAAGGGCGCATGCCGGGTTAGCAGCCCCCCTCAATCGCTTGAAGGGCACCCTTGTTTCAAGGCAGCACGCTTGCCGCGATACGCTAGCATGCAAACCACCCCGCCTTGTTCCACTTGGTGATACGCGACGTGTCGTCCGTCGACAATGATACAAGGGAAGGTTATGATACAATCAAATGGAAGGGATGATACGATAATAGGGAAAGTTGGCCAAGAGGACGTCACGCTAGAGAATTAAGGATATTAGATAACATAGATAATTAAATCAAATCAAGTTTATTTAATTCTCTTCAAATATTCATGAATAATGTAGATTGTAAATAAAATCGAAAGATAATAATAAATACAAGAAAATTGAAACAAAATATCATCAACAAATGAAATGGAAAACCTACAATTTATAGGCGCAAAGTTAGAAAAATAAGTTTCACAATCAGATAATTAAATAAATCATCACATCAAAGAATAAATTGAAATTTCTCGTGTACTTCAATTTTTTTGTAAATTTGCTTTAATTAATTTTTTATATTTTTCTTGAAGTGCTCTAATCAATTCCATATAATTATCTGCGACCCAAGTTGCCTATAAATGGACTTGGAATGACCATTGAATGAATGAATGTATTATTCCATTAAAACAGTAATAAGAATTAGTAAGCAATTATGAGATGTAATACGTAATCAAGAAATGAAATACAAAATACTTGAATATTGTCTTGGAATAATTGAATCGGCTACGAACTGATGAAGAATCATCAATTCTTAGAAAATTCAAGATGAAATTCGGATTTAGAAAATGTATTAGAGGATTTTTGCATGGAGTATTATTTAGGAAAAATCATTTAGGATTTGGCTGGACGATTGATAGCCAATAAGTGAAAGATTTTTTTGTAAATTTTTATTAGAGAACTACGTATAATAGCGAAAAAAGGCATTGTATTGGGTAGGCTAGCCGCTAGATAAATGGAAATGTTTAAGGAAGGATATGAGAATAAATATTTGGAAATAATTTATGATTTTTCTGAATGGAAAAAAACTAATTTGCTTGTGCGTAGTAAAACATAAATATTGATAGGGATTGAGAATATGATGAAAATATTTGATATGAAGATGGACATAATGAAGAATTGAGATAATCATACGAAATAAAACGCGTTTCAATGGAAAGTTCCAAATGGAAACAATAAAAAATCAATTCGTTTCTCATTAGAAGATAAATAGAAGTCTAGCAATAACGTGTTATATTTAGGGAGTATAGAAAAAGATCTTTGGAACTTTTGCATCTTTTCACTCTGGTTATACTGGGAGATCAGTTAAATTTCTCATACATCAGTAAATTAGGATTTTGCCTCGACCGAGAAGTAATGTCATGAGTCAATTCAAAAAATCTGGAATATAGTATAGTAGATGTTGCCTTATCTCTCAACATTGATTCTCGCTTTCAATACACATGGGTGAGTTTGAAGTTAGGTAACCCAATAATTCTAATTCTGAGGTTTCTGGATTTGATCCTTCAAAAAGTTCATGGCTGTATTGCAAAACTGAAATAACAGACTTAATACTGAAACTATATTCTGCAATTAACTTTAAAGAAGTTATTGTCCAAAATTCATATTATTCAAGCGTCCTTATCAAGAACCTTCACAACTCTTGTAAACATTAATAGTCTTGTTGCAAAGAACAACCGTAATGTCATATAAAAAACTTTTCAGGATAGAGAGAATTGTTAAAATAAATTTAATATTAATAAAAATTCAGAATTTGATGAAAATAATTGAGAACATTAATATAATGGAAAATTAAGGTCCTTTAGGTAATTAAAAATTAAGGTGATTGAGGTGATTTTATCCCTTATTTTCTATTTAATATATTATTAATATGAATTGGAGCTAAACCATACAAAAGTAAGTGAGAAAAAAATATAGATGAGAACATTAATGCAGTATAATGGCAAATTAAGATACTCATATAAAAGAAAGTGAGTTATCATTGAAGCATTTGGAAAAAATTATAATAGGAACGTTTATGAAAAGCTCCAAATAGGAAGACAAGAAAATTTATTTGTTCCAATAAATTTTATTGAATTATTGTAAAATCCTACACAGTTGCACTTTTTAAAAGTGCCATATTCAGCTTGTGTAAAGACTAGAAATGTGAGGGAAATATGTTTCAAATAAAACACGATATTCTTTCAGCAACAATAAACTACAAACATCGCGGTTTCAGTATAAAAAATCCTGTTTTGAATCAAAACGGAATGACATGTGGAAAAACCTTGTTTTTGAAACACGTCATTTCCAGTTTTTGAACTGTGGTGATGCATGAGTGATGACATTTAACTCCGCATGGGTTCCCATTTTGTACCCTATAGGCTGATGTGGATTTGAAAGAATTGTGTTTTTGTTTCCGACATTATTTCTTTGAAAAAAGGCAAATACAGGCATATACACCCTGTAAATAAACACGATACCACTATAAAATTGCGTCCAAAAAGCTACTACAATAGATGAAAATTACTTTTCCATTTGAGTTAATGTTATTTCTACGCAACTCAATTTCATCGAATAGAAGAGTGTGGAACGCTTCAAATGCCTTGAGCTATCCTCTACTAACATCAATTGAAGTTCAAGAATCAGGTATTGAATAGAATGTGCTCTATAATAAGTTCAAATTTCATATTTGAACAGGATAGGACCAAAAATCCCCAATTGCACTTATCAAACACATTTTCTCCGACCTTCTATCATAGAATGACTACTAAAAAAAACTGCTCGATGCTAAGCTCCTTGTCCCTGACGGCTGTAGCGGAGAGACGAAAATAGCACTCTTATAAAATGCAGAAACCGGTTCTTTATGACGTATTGCATTCTTACCAGGGACACGGAGCTCAGCATCGGGCAGTATGTGACTACTCCTAGGATCTTAGTCATGAGGATTAGTGGCTAGCTTTATTCAAATCCAATATAAATTTATTCCCAAGAAATAAATTCTTCAACAATATAACTAAAGATATAAAAACGTATATAACATTTCGACTTGAATATTAGATTCTCTTTTTAATAATAACTGGCACAAGAATTCTTAGATAGTCTCACATTTCGTTGTTGTTTTGCTCTATAGATAAGATCTACAAGATGGTAGATCTTGTAGACATATGCTAGGATTGTGTATGTGTACTCTATGGTTTGTTCACTTTTATATAACAGATCATTAATTTCAGTGAATTTCCTCTTAATCTTTTCACAATATCCCAAATCACAGTAGCTCGGATCTTGGATCCTGATGATCCTTGGATCTTGCATGGTCTGATCAATCGTCTATATTTTTTCTTCGATCATTTCTACTGCAGGAACCTCATTGGACTATTATTTTCAATTCCTTTATTAATGAGATTGTATGTGCTTATTTTAGTTAAAACCCTTGATTCTACTGTATACCTCTTTTATACATAAAATAAAATGAATTGGATAAAAGGATTACTTTTAAAATCAATAACGCGTCAATCAAATATTAAAAATTGGGTGCTCCGTGAGGGTGCTGCGTCAGGTGATGTGCCTTCAAACACAAATATGCCGCCACCGGTAGTAGATCGATAGACGAAACACGTATCCGAGGAGCATCCTGTTTTTAGGGGTGAGTGTCCAATGTCGCCAGTTAAAGTTGTACCACTGTCCCCATCACACACCACTACACACTCGGTTATGAGACACCGCGAGCACAACCCCACAATTTTTTAAAATATCCACACATCAAACAACACCACAGCTCGACACAGTCACCCCCAGTCCCCCTCCTGCCCAGCCACCCCCGCGAAACCCACACAGAGCACGCTGCTAAGTCACTTAGCAACCAGAGCTTGGTCGATCAACCCTGCTTGCTGTTTAGGCAACTAACCGGTCAGTCTCGCGCTAACCACCCAAGTATTTCTTCACTAGTTTCGACTACCTACTCAAAAGAAAACTCATGTCGGAATAGGAAGAGCACATTGGAAGTTACCCTCCCCCTCCACACCACTCCGCCAGTGATAGTGATAAGCGAGTCGGCCAGTTACTCACACCGACAAGTACTATCAAGTGAGTATTTCTTCTTTGGAAAATCCAAACTTTTGTCAATTTGACATAAAAGTGCATTAGTACAGTAAGTGATAATTCTACTTGGGAGTTCAGTACTCATAACTTGTACTTGACCTGTTAGTGTTGATGATTTTATAATAACCTAAAGTGGGGATTTACAATAATTCTGTCTGAATGTTATGATATTAGTGTTGTGAGTAAAAATGTTGGGGCCTTCACAACATTCTCTTTGAATATTCAATTATTATTGCTGTAATTTGAACTGAAATGTGATTTTTCTGATAATCTTGACTTATTAGTGTTGATGAAACCTAGTGGGTGTAACAATTTTGTATGAATTTCTTGATATTATTGTTGCAAGTAATTAGATGTTGGAGCTTTCACATCAGTATTCTTGAATTTCCAATTACTATTGCTTAATAAAAATTTTTTTGATTCCTTGTAAGGTGTATCAATTGTTACTCTGAAATATATATTTGAATGGATAATTCAAATTGAATTGGATACTTCAAACAGATTCTACAAAACCTTGGACGATAATTAGTGAATCATAGATATGTTGGTTTGTCACAATCTTTATAGGTATGACCTATTAGCTTTGATGATATCTAAAAACTATTTAATTGTACGACTAATGGCTGATTAAATTTGATTTTCAGTCAGTGATATATAACTCTAGCACGCACGTGAATATTGAATTGGGTTCAATCATGATATTGAATAATCTTCGCTGAGATTAACTCAATAGAAGTGAAATTTGTCCTCTGCATCCCCATTCTATGGAAAGGAAAATTGAGAAAGTACTACTTACATGATACTGATAATTTTACTTTTGGCTTCTCATATCTGTTGTGGAGCAATCCATTGAGTAAAACATGATCTTCACTTATTTTAATTTTTCATTTCAGGGAAGTAACTTTGATGTTTATGTTATTCAAAGTTATTGCAATTATTTTCTCAATTTACAGCTTTTGTAATCCACGTGTCTTCTTGACTGAAGTTCAATTGATTTGAAATAATTTGTAATCCAGGTTGATTTTGAATTGAAGATGATTCTGCAATTGACATTTATCTGATTGGATGACCTTTGTTCATTGAACTGAGGTCTCAACATTGTGTTAAATAAATTTAAACAAGCGAATTACATCATTCCATTAATTTTCTTGACACAAGGTTTTATTAAAGAATACAGTGAGGCCTTCTTCTATTACAAGGGCTTTTAAATTCAAATATAATCAATTTTCTAACAAAAGAGGTTTTTAATTTCACTTTTGCAATTTAATTTTCATTTGCATTTGAAATTTCATAATGAAGTCAAGAAAACAGACGTGAAGAGTTAAGTCCTTATACCTATTTCGATGTAATACAATAATATTATTATTTGAAAATGATATTCAGTGAGTTCATTTGTTGAAAATAATCAATAATGCCAGTAAAATGAGAGCTAATGCATGAGTAATGATATCCACATTCTCGAGTATACTTTTAATATAAAATTTGATCCAACGAAAGAATATCTTATTCTATTTTTTATTGAATACAGTAGCGGAATTTCAAATGACATGATCTTGGTTCCGAATTCAAACTAATAAATTGAAGTGGAGTCTTAGGTTTCTTGAAATTTGGATGCAATTATTTTTCCAATCCAACAACTATATTGAACACTCTTTAGAGGGATAAATTAGCCAATTTGTTAACGTTGAATTCATGAGACTCATTTATACAATTTTTTATAATCATTCTAGACAACTTAAGTTCCTGTGGTGAAATTTGAAATCAAACATTAAATTAGAGGTAGAAATCTACATTTCAGATGAAATGGAATGTGACCTGATTCAAATTGAATGGATAGAAAAACGTTGTGACATGTTTCTAATTATTTTCCTTCCTCCTACTTGCTTTACCGCCCATTTTCCAATAGAAATTAATTTTGATAATCTATTTCGTGTCTAGATTTTCTCTGAATCATGATTATTTTGTGTATCGTCTTCTTTATAATATCTCTTCTAAACTATAAATATGTTGGTTTTATCAATGGAGCTAAAGTCAGATGGTGCAATCGATTCTATTAATACATCATTCTCCATTGAGAAATCTTCACTGATAAGAGTTGTATCAAGTTTCCTATGACAGTACACAGTACTGCACAGAAGCAGGCGTAGAGACGCAACCCAGCATACATATCTGTAAAGAAGGGTCGTGCGTGCGGGTGTGTATGTGTGAGGTGTGGTGTTGGTGTAGGTGGTAAGGCTAGAAGACTGTCACAACCGCGCTCCACCTGTCCACCCGTCGCACGCTCTGTTTCCCACCCCCACCACAACTCTCACCCGCCGCCGTGGTGGGGGAAGGCGATTGGGCGCGCGGTCTCAGCGACGGGGACGGGGCCGGGCCAGTCTCACGCCTGAGCTTGTTGCGACTTGTTGTACTGTCAGCTGCAGAGGCGGACGCGCGTTAGTACCCACGTTGGTTGTTGTTGCTCTTGTCTGGCTGATAGCAGTAGTTGACATTGTGTGCTCTGTTTCTGGCCAGGTTGCTTGCCCAGTGTGGCATGGTGTGACTGTTGACACGGCGAGGTGTGCTGGGCACAGCAGTAGCAGCAGGTGTGGTGTGATAGCTCTACCGTGGATACCTTGGGCGCTAAGAGAGCCCGGAGCCTGTGGACGCCGCCGCCCCCAAACCCGGGCTCACCTGTCTCCAAGCGTCGCCGCGACTCGCCGCCCCCAATGAACGCCGCCCCGCCGCCTCCGGCCCCCGGACCCAAGGTGCCTGGTCCGCAGATTGCCGTCCCCGATCAGCAAGTGGCGCTCTATCAGAGCATGGACTCCGTCAGCACTGCGCCTGGCGAGGAAGAGGTTAGTAAACATTTTCATCCCCATTCAGTAAACTAATTAGAATAGTTCAATTGAACCACCGCCAACGTCATTATTTCATGGAGTCTGTCTATACAAATTATTTGTAGAATTTTTGTTGATGTGTGACTCCATATCATATAGTTAAAAAAACACTAAAAGATATTGTCTATAACTCTATTTTATTATTTACAGCACTGGATCGCAGTTTCGTGGCTAGACCAGAAATCAGAAATTTTATTGAAAAAATTACACAGTACAAAAATTTTTGATAGAATAAATTTGGTGTCACATATAAAAAACCTGTGCTTGACACAAGGTTCATTACTGACATCAGACCAGTCACTGTGCTGTAAATAATAAAATAGTGGAATTGACAATATCTTTTAGTGTTTTATTTCATCATGGAGTTCCACATTATCAAGCAGGTTCAGATTGCAGAAGGGGTTGAAATATTCAGGATAAATTTCCATTGTACGGAAATTTCCATTCACTGATAAGAATGATAGTAGCTACTTGGTACACCAATTGAACTGTAGAGACATCAAGTACAAACTTGATGTGATATAATGAGAATTTCCATAGTATATGTTTGTATCAGGCGTCGGTGGACAGATTGAAATAGTCAATCATAAAATCAAATTGATGTATTAGGCTAGGCGTACACCGGTTAGTCAAGACAAGACAAGACGAGATTAGTCACGTTTAGTCACAGTACTTCACATAGTTGCTTATGAAGCAACACACACTGATTAGTCATTGCATCGGTGTGCGCTGCTTCATAAGCAACTATGTGAATTATTGTGACTAAACGTGACTAATCTCGTCTTGTCTTGTCTTGACTAACCGGTGTACGCCTAGCCTTAAGTTTTAATGTAGAAACATCAAAACTTGGACGTAGAGGTTGGAGGTAGGAATTAGAAACATTGATTTGTTATTGGAAACTCTTTGTATTTCTGGCGTTAATTCTGACATCGAAATCTCAAATATTTCGTAGGGCATTCAATTTAATTGAATAGGAGTTTCAGATCTAAAAAAACATTATTCAGATAATAAATTCAGTTCAATATATTGTAACACCCATAATAATATTTTTTGATTCCCGTACATTTCTCCGAATCCGATTCTCCTAAATAATATTTCTCCGAATGACTAATTCTCTTTAGATAATGGAGAAAAGATTTTCGGAGAAATATTATTTCGGAGAATCGGATTCGGAGAAATGGACGGATACCATATTTTTTATATTATACGTGACATTGGATTGTATTCGGGCGTTTTTTTTATCAATGTTCATGTCAATTTTATCGAATGTATAGTACCTAATTAAACAATTTTTGATTGGATATCAATTATAAGTCTGATATTCCATGTCCAGTCATTAATAATTGAGTCGCACTCGTTAATTGGGGATACACAGTAGGCTCTTTCATTCTGGAAAGTGAAAATTGGAAAATGTTCCACTTCAGTTCCAATTCAATAGAAGCTCGTTAGCTGGCGAAGAGATTCGAAAAAATCTAAAGTGAAATGCCAGTCAAGCTTTCAGTTCTCAATGACGTTTGCCTATCAGAAAGTGCAATAAGTGAGTAGTGGCCCATACTTAGCTGTCGGTGGTTGGAGGTAAAGAATAGCTCGTTGCTTTTTCACGACGTTTCTTATCATTTTTATGGTTTCACTTATCGACGCTTTGTCACACATTCGGTTTGCAACGTTCGAAATGCTGCAATTGATTGCAGCAGACCGCAAATCAACTTGCGTACCTCGGCTTCTCTACTTTTAAGGAATTTTTTCACCACTAATTGCGGGACCTTCGGCGGTTTCCAGCCAGAATTAACGATTATCACGCATTACACAGTTTGATTGATTGTTATGTTTTGTGATTGAGTTATCGATTTCGAAGTTTTGCATTGAGAATTTGATAAGGAAAATCGTATAAAAATTATTGAATTGAATTTTATTCTCAATACCAGATATACAAATACAAATATATATATATATACACAAACATGTCAGAAAAAACAACCATACACTATTGTACAAAATAATAAACAAAACAAAATTAATCTGAATGAGAATATACAATCCAGCACGTAAGATTAACTTACGGACCGCTGGAGGGAGTCTTACAAATGGAAAAAAAGACCAAAAGCGATAGAAAGTTGAGAAAATTTAAAGGGAAGAAAAACATTATTATGAAAATTAATTCCTAAATATTTGATATTTAAATCAATGTACGGTTTTAAAAGAGTTCACTCCATTTGCCACAATAATTGGGAATTGTTTTGTAAAATTAGTCAATTATTCGTGAATATTATACATTTCACTTTCATCATGAAAATCAGTATCAATATTAATTACGATATTATTTTGCCAAAATACAGAACAATATTCGTACTTTAAATTACCAGATTTATGATTTTAGCACAGACAGCAAAATAAAACTTATGTGACAGCACTTTAACTACTAATTGCTGGATTAGCAACTTCAATTGCTAACTAATTGTAATGATGAAAGTGATATTGGAATAAATAATTTGTTAATAATGAACCAACATTGCTGAAAAAATCCCACCAGATTTCAACTACCCAGAAGCAATTTATAGGATAATTTTCTTTGGTCTATAATCTCTATAATTTTTCCATAGTCAATCATGAATAATTTTCTATCCAATAAAACATTTTTTCTTAATATTTAGCCAATTGGAGTACATTGAAAAATATTTTTTTCCCAAATGGCCGGAAAAGCTCATTACAAACAAGCCAAACATTGATAGGAATATTCAATAGTAGAATTGCAAATCCCCACTCTACCAATATACCAATAATATTTTCATACAATATAGGCCTAGTATTCATATAGAAAAGTTGAATTAATTATAAATGAAATCACACCCAAAGCTCATAAAAAATATGAAGATTTTTAGTGAAAGGATTCAACCCGAACAAAAAGAATTTTTAAATACATATTCAATACATTGAAATCCAGAAGTAGATAGATATATTGAGAGTGGGTATTGAACGTAAAGATTTCTTATCTCTCAGTATTGACAATGTGTTATTGTTTTCAAACCTTTAACTCAGTCCTATTCTATACTCAAATATCTACTTGTATGTCACTGTTATCTCGGTCAACTTTGTTTTTTACTTCATGCTGATGTATCTTGTACGCGTCCACTGTAATTGCCGAAAAGATTAGGCTATTACCTTGAGACCTTGTAAGTATCCTGTTACAACAGAACAGCCATTCTACAGACAGATACTTTCGGCATAAAACAGAATTTCCAATTATTCCACCCGCTATTCCAGTTGATTGCTTAAATCAATAAATATACTGTTAGGTATAGCAGTATATTCGGCCAAAAATTCGTTTTATCGATTCCTATTCGCCTCAATCTATCCGCTATTGCCATAATTTTATTGATATCAAATCAAATTCAAAGTGAAAGCGATTGGATGTTACAACATGTAGCGAAAGTCCTACGTGGTCTAATGGCTAATGACTTACGAGGCAATGTTGTTACTACATTTCAGACAAGCTATAATTGTAACACTGATGATAGCACCTAAGGTGCTGAAACATGTCTGTTTATTATTATTAAAAAAATCGTGATATTGACAATACCTTGCTGTTTTTTCATTATGAGTAAGTATCACTACATCTCACCAGACACTGTGTCAGAAGTTAAATATCTCTTTTCCTAATAATTATTTATAAATTACAATAACTGTATTATAATAACTTATTATTATTAAAAATTATAATAATTATAATAACTGTATTGGCGCGTTCCACTCACAATTCAATGAGTTCAATTTGATTGATCGGTGCAAGCACCAATGTTGTGCAAGAAGCAAGTACGAAATTTGCAAAACTTCACTTCAATATTAGTGAAACTAAGGGAAATCAATTGAAGAGAGAGTAGGACGTGGTTAAGTGGTAGAGTGGACATTACTGTCCAAACTTCGCCACGTCAGATAAATAAAGAAGTCATTCTATTCTATATTATTTCACTTTGTTCTTCAGTCTACTTATCTATCAACTTTAAGAGAGTCTTCTTATAACTGCCAGAGGTTTCTTGTTCAAAATATTCCAAAGTGGTATTTAACAACTCTTTATAAGTTTGTTTTATTTCGCCCAATGTAATTTTCACTTCGACCAACTATGATTCTGATGAGGGTAGGATCGTTTGTGCCAAATTTTTTAAAAATTCATGATTGAACGTTGTGTTGATAATCATACAAAACAATCTATTCATCGAAATAAAGGAATGTACTGCAAACAATTGCAGGTTTCAAACGCTTTGGAACCTATCTATCAAAAGAGAAATCCGGTAAATGGTTTGCGAGCAAGCGACGTCGAAAATCGCGGTTTTTAGCAGCATACGTTGTAAAGGTGGTGTTGTTGGTGGGGGTGGTGCTGTGATAAAGGTGGGTGCCAAACATTTATCGAACAAAGCATTAGGCGCGTTATTTGCGAGCGCGGCAAAGCGTGCAAGAACTGATTAATTGTTGGCCAGACTGTACCTCGGTCGGGGTGAAAAAAGGCGCGGCGCCCGCGCATTTATCTGGTACGTCGCAGCGCGTATTATGCGCCGTGTAATTCGGTTAGGCTCATTAGGGTCGATTATCGCGTGCGCCATCGCGACTCGACGCGGCGTTGCCGACTTGTTTTGCGGCTGATAACTGTGAATTATTGTCGTGGTGGGCCTCCGATCCGAACTTTGTAGGCGCTCTCTGCAGCAGGTGGCTTTACCCGCTACTACACGCACCATACCATATAGCCGAAGTGCATTCACGCAATCCACTGCTCGCTCATTGTTTCTCATTGCTGTTCAAAGTTTTGAGAGCCTAGCGTTTCAGGGGAGATTTTCCGTCTTAATAATGTTAATAGGTTTGTAAATAAATTTTTGAACTCTCATTATACAACTGAACTGAAGATTTGGTTGGATGAGTGTACTCCAAAGAGCAATAAAGTCCTTGATTTTCGAATACAGAATATCAAAACAAGCTTTTTTTATAATATTTGTATAATTATGTCTTCGAAGAAGTTGAAGTGAGAGCATTAATAATTCTCAAATTTTTCAATTTTTAAAGAAATTTCACCTTTTCCTAGTTTTCCCACTTCTCAAGAATGTATATTGTGAATAAAAATTCCCTATTCCAGGGGATGTAGTTTTTCATTATTTAACTATTTCGAATTATGTGAATCAACAATAAATGGACAAAGGAATCCCGTTGTTGGAAACATTTTTTTACATGAAACTCCAGACGATTCTTGACTCGTTTTACTGCTCGTTCATAGTGTTAATTCCAACCAAAATCTCGTATGTGGAATTTAACACTAGAGAGTGTTGGACCCACAAGTTCACTAAACTTATGAATGAACAAAGCTTTCGATGGATTCAAAGGCGAGCGTGCAAGACAGTCAGTCATAGCAGAGGAGTGACTGTACCAGCGTGGAGTGTCGGTCAACTGGAGCTGGAGACTGTACCTCTGTCCATCTGTTTGTGTGTTCCGGCGAGGCGAGCACGCTAATCTATTATCGCATCAAACGATCGCACGCTCCTGACTGCTATCGTCTCTCGACTGGAAGAAAGCTCTGCAATGCTCCGAGACGAGCAAAACTCAGCTGTCTTGTCAGAACTGTGACAGGGCGCTTCCTGGTGGGATTTTCATGAAGCGATTTCATGCAATTTATCTTCAGGAAGGCGTGTGATGCTAGGCGGTTTAATGCAGCTTTTTGTCGCAATATTCTGGTAGGCTGTGATTTTCGCAGTTCTCAATTGTCGGAGCACTGGGATTCACATCATGTTCTAGTACTGTAGAATTTTCATGTTTTCATGGATAATGGAATTATCATTGAAAAGTAGTAGACAATCAATACCTTCGTTAAACATCATCTTATTTGTCGTTATGATTGTTTCACCTCTAAAACGAAACAAGATAATATCTGAAAAAGCTATTAAAAAAATTAATCAGCTTGAAGAATGCATGTTACAGGGTTGGGAAAGATGGAAGGAATCTAATTGAATTATACAGCATTCATTTGTGCTTGACATGAAAAATATGTATCCTTATTCAAGGTGCCATATACAAGCTGAGATTCATTCATTTTTTTGGATATATTTTTTACGAGAACTGTATCAGGCTGGTGATATTTTCAGCTTGAAAAGGATTGAGAATATTGGTAGGCCTATGTGGCTCATATTCATAAAATAATCTGCAAATAACTTTTAGTGTATATGAAGCATGTACTTCATTAAATCATAATATTTTGTGGTCTCCCAGTGAAGTCCAGTGTAGCCCACAGTACTCTCCTCAACAAATTTCATTGCTGCTATTCCAAATCTAGAGGTTATGAACTTTGGTTCATAACCAAAGATTGTTTTGCACTGTACGAAGTGCAAAGGTAAATCTCCAGGATATTTCCAATCGAAATAGCGTGAACTTTTCCTCGCTTCTCGTTCAAAGGTGTAGAGAACTCAATAGAAAATTGATGCGGTAAATAAACGCTACAAGAAATTCCATTGCTTTTCTGTGATCTTATAAGCACTTCGCTTTTGATAAATTGCTTCGGAAAACACTTCGAAAGGAAAAATCTCTGAACTTTCCCGGAGTAAGAAAACATTTCATTCTCAAAATACGTTTCTCATTCTAAACTACATTTTCATGTAATCAATATTTTATTCCCAACAAAAAACTTTCATTTGATACTGTTAACTGCATGATCTATCCAATAAAGGTTTATCATTTCTATTTATTAACTCATTGTCACCAAGATCCCACACTAAATCTTTGTATAATATAATTCCATTGACAAAATTAGAATTTCATTCATATTTTTCAAAACCAGTGTCAAAAGTAGTAGCATAATCCCATTCGACATATATGACTCATGGGCAGATATTGGCTTGGCTTAACTTTTTACTGTTGTTTTGAACTCATGATTGTGAACACTATGTTGTGTCATTCGCCTCTGAAGAGCTCGTCATGATTCACTTGCTACGTTCCCAGATGGAACCACGTGCTTGGAATTTGTAAAGACTTGATTTGTATACAACATTCGTCCGTACAAGTTATGGATTGCTACTGTTGCGAGCTGATCTGTGCAGTGAGATTTATTCTTCTTCCGGTGGCTCAAGAAACTTCAACCTGCTTGCTTTTTGGGTGCTTAATTGTTCCAACTATAATTGTATCATTCGATTCTTTTCTTTTACTTGTAGGGAATGAAGAGTATACTAGGAGACAATAATTTTACTAACGTTTAAATAGTGTGACTTTTAAATAGTGTGAATTAGATTTTTCCATGAGAAATTTCTTATAATATCTAACTGGTTAAACTTACTGTTATAAATTATTCATAAAATGGAAGAGTGACTCAAATAGAGTTGATATTCTAGTGGGATGTTAGAATATATTCATTATAATTCAGCTTCATTAAAAATGAAAGCTTCATTCATGAAATACAATACATGAAAAATTTAACTTAACACAAAATACAGAAGTGTTTCAGAAACATTGTTGGTTTCATGTACGAAAGAAACCTCTCACCTATTTTAAAGGTTTAAACATCCTTGCCTTCTATCCTTAGTAAGCAACCCAGGAGGCTAGTTGAATGTAACCAGCGGGAAACATTACATCACGTCATTATTGTTCTCCTAATGTCATTTCAAGAGGATTTACGTCGTGTCTGTCTGACGTTGCCACTGAATAATGAACGTTTATGAGATTGCCACCTGCGATGAGACTGAGCCTATAACTGCCTGCAGGTCACGGTCTGATACTGGACAGATTTATTCGCTCTTGCAGGCCTTTGCTATCCACCCCGATCTGCGCTTCAAAATCGTTATTGTTCAATCGCTCAATCACCGATAAATAATGTCTCATCGTAATCCGAATGCAGGAGTAGCATGTTCAGTAGCAGTTTACTCACAGCAAAGGTATGGTATCAAATCATTTATTTGAACAAAAGACCATTAATTCGTCTTAAGGACACATCACTTGATTAAAAGATAGGTATATTCACTCAATTTGTCGGATGGCAAATATCTTTCATTCAACATTTCTATGGTAACGAGTAATGTTCTGATGAATTTTTTCACATAAATACTGTGTATTTAAAAATAAATACTGTATATTTAAGAAATATTTAAAAAATAAATCAAAAGAACATTTACCGTTACCATAGAAATGTTAAAAGGATTCGTCATGTTCAAAAGGAAATGTAAATGTTATTCGTCATCCGCCAAATTAAATGACTATACCTATAATTTGTTACTAGGAATTACTAGGAAGAGCATTTCTTGAATTGAAGAACACCAATAAGAAATATATTCAATTGGGATAGCCTAAGGATCGTTTGATCCATCTATTCCAGTTATTGCAACGAAGGAGTGGTATTGCAGTGTATACTGGTTACTTGGTCATTTGCCTATTAAACTAAGTAGTGACAAGAGCTAATTAATAACAAAGGATTGTGGTTCAGGTTGTTGATAAACAAAAATATAAACACAGATGATACATAAAGACATACTTGGACAGTCTTTCTATGCTATAAACATAGATAGATGAAGGATTTTGTTTCACTTTTAACTATAACACTACCCTATCAGTGTTAGACACTTCGCCATGGTTACAGATTACTTCGTATCAAATGTTTGTCCTCAAACAATACATTTTATGGTATTGTATATTTTATTCTTGTGAATACTATTGCTACCTACCTAGTCTAGTCAAAATGAGAATTTTTCCCTTGCCTAACTTACTAGAATATCCGTACTAATGAAATTGAACCGTTAGATTCTCATTAGAATCTCTAATGGTTGTTTATGATGATATTACTGTTAATGATGATTATGTACACCTATTGACTGCACTAATAGCTAGATAATTTCACTCAATCATTGCTCTTGAAGTTTTCACTGGACGCCACTTGAGCAAGAAAAACACCAATTAAAACGGCTTCTTCCTCATAAACATGCACACCAATCATCCACTGTCCAGCAAACAATACATATAAGAACTATTTATGAATCTATTATATTAAAAAACTTCTGGTGCATTCCTGTCTATTGTGCTTCCACCACTAAGATTTAATGTTAAATCTAGAGGAAACTCACACTGATACAAGTCCGTTGCAATGATACTGTATTCCCTAACGATACAGTACTGAGCAAGCAAACGGCGCTTTGCGCTGCACGGGGAAAACTCGTAATGTTATATTAGAATTATTTGAAAAGATAGAAAGGTTCAGGCTAATTTTATACGTCGGGCTGACTTGATGTACCCTTAAAATATTCCTCGACCTCGATATGAAATTCAATCTTCATTCCAATCATGTATGAACACACTCAAAATTGGAGAGCACTGGCATTGTTCGCTGGAAATTGGCCCTATCTGAAGTCACGCACATTTGCAATTGTGGGAATCTGTCCGGCTCTCGCCGTAATCCAAACCTTAGTTTGGCCAAGGGAGCAATGATAAGAAAACTGAAGGAGTTGTGCAAGGACAGAAAGGAACGAAAGATGGTGTACGATAATAATAGAGGGGTTGGAGGCGGAATTCTTGAAGGCTATGCAACTTTGAGGCATCCTTCCAAAGCACCGTGAAAGTTTAGCTTGCCCTTTCCCAGACATTGTGCTCCCCCCTCACCACCACTCCGCCATTTTCTGCAAGCGTGGAATATTGTATGGATATTGTGCTAGCGTGTTCTCTGTTCTCTGGTGTTGTCTCTCTCTCGTCGTTTGCCGCAACTACATCTCTCTGTCACAGGGCTTAATGGTCGCATCTTATGGCCCATTAGGCCCCTTTCATAATCGCCAACCCGTAGACGAGCTATTGCGCATCGAATTTTCCGCTGTAGACCTGAAATATCGCGGTTTTATTGGGGGGGATCGGGGGGCTGTGGCGCGCCGACGTCTGTCCTATCAGCCCTTGAAAACGATTCAGATAACGCCCTATACGACTTCCTATGATGGCATCGCACAACGGTACAATGCCAGTGCCGCCTCACTTGTACTCGAAACTGATAAGGTTCCGACTGGTGAACTACTATTACTGCTACACAGCTCATACCTAAGGCAACAGGCAGTGGATTATTATTCGATGGTACTCAAGCGTTCTTGATTCAGCTAATATACTGATGTCAGGAAACTTTTTGTTACCGGAATTTTTGGAGTTTTTTTATTTCACGTTCACCTCCCTCTAGTCTTCTCTAGGGAAGAAAAATTTATTATATTTATTTTATTAATAGGGATGTGATGAGTTAGAAGATTATAGTTTATTGAATAGAAATGCGAAAGTAATAGAAACTGAATATTTATCTACTATAGCCTACACACCATATTCAGTACTGTCTTAGTAATCTCAGTTAGTTTCTCTAACCTGCAAGATGAGCTTGTTGGATACTTGGATGTGGAATTTTCAATGGGAATGCAATGAATGGAGAGAAATTTCCTTCAGACTATATATAAGATACTGTAGAAGAGTATTCCACGAGCGTGTCCAGTCATCCGTGAAGGTGGCTCAAGAAAAAGGTAACAGACAGCTCACTAGACTACGTTTCTTGGCATGTTGCAGGTTGGAAATGTACTGAATCTATCAATCTCGTTTATTGCCTTTTATATCGTGTATATAGACAAGTACGAATACATGTCATTTTACTCGTATAACAGTGGTTTAGTGGAAAATTTTTCAGTGTGGGAAAATTAGTCAAATTATATAGTAATTCGTATTCATATGCTTTCATAGAATTACCGCAACCTACATCCTCTGATATTTTGTGAGCAAATGATTTCGGAAATCCTCTCCTAGCCGCAGTTTCAGACAAGAAATGTTGAACACTATAGCCCCCTACAGAGAGTGTATAGTAACTATATACTCTCTGTATAGCCCCCTAAATAGAGAATTAAATCATTGTTTTCTGCTTGATCGAGCAAATTTTACTAACGAATTAATGTACAGGTATAAAGGCTTTTGCAATTAGTGTGTTAATAGGAAATCAAACTAAGAAAATTCAGTTTTGTTTTATTGAAATTGATAATGATTATGAATTCTTTCTTATTTCAAAAAGTGAAATTGAGATCTGAATAAGCTATTGGGTAAAGGTATGGCCTAGATAAGATATGACTGTTGATCTCTTTAGACAAGCATGGAAAATGCTCATTTTCCCATCAGCGTCGGCGGATCTCAGTTCTGAACAGTTGTGTAACCTTGACAGCGCCCAGCCTTGATAGTCAGTCTGTACTAATAATAAAAATCACAATAATTCATGCACTTGTCAAACTATTTATTCCTGAATTAATTACCTGGCATGAATGCGATGACCTTCTGCAACGCAGCTACTACACTCCCTCAATTTGACTGACTACTAGATTGCTTGCATATTACCATTCATTTTCCCTATTCTTTTTGCTGGAATTCCCACGGTTAATAAAGCCACTTCTACAGATTCTACTATATTACATTCTATATTTGATGTTTTTACACGTCATTCTCCATACATTTGACATTAGTATCATGTATTTATATGTATTCCATAAATATTCATACTTCTATTATCAGCAAAACTTTTCTCTTTATGATCTCTCATTTTTCCATAAAACATGAAAAAACTCATATTTTCTCATGAATCCTTCTTTTGAATGCTTGTATTGAATCTGGAATCTTTATCCACAATGTTCATGAATATGAGTCATGTGAATTTGTCTAAGTGACTTCAGCTTACAATTCTAAACTTTAACTTAATCATTTAAGGACAATAAATGCGATGAACTGACTACTGCATGCTAGTTGCACAAGCATAAGGATTTTTATTGTGGAAGTAAAGAATTGAATTTGAATAATATTATGACAATTCCATACCTCTACCTCTTCATTCAAGGTTTTGAATTTAGTGACGTAATTCGTGAATGTTATTGTTTTTCCAGCAAAATGAACAAGGAATTCTGAACCCACCTTCTAAATTTAAACTCTCCATTAAAAACCGTTCGTAAATCGTGATTCAGTGAATTATATTGTACTGTTAAATGTCAAATATACAGTTCATGACATAATCAATCACTGTACATGCTGGTACAGTATAAGATGAGATCAATGATAACCTAAGACGCCAGTTATTAAAAGAAAATAAGGGTTAAAAGTATCTATGAGAATTTGACATTTCAAACCAGCATTTTCCTAGTGTTAGATCAGCTCTATGTAAAGAAATATAGGAAAGTTTTGAAAATAAATCGATAAAGCATAAGGAAAACTAAAGCTATAAATGGGAAACTGAAACATAAAACATTCATTGTAATTCGAGTGCAAGTGAGAGATAGTTGCCCAAAATTGCATAGGCTATCGATTAATACACCTTAATAACTGTTATTGATGCCACGTTTGTCACAGGTCCCAAATACAATTGAATACTAAATGAACCGCTTGAACCGAAATAGAAATAATGACCGCTTGCCACTTTTGTGAGAGACAATGAATCCACGTTTGTCAGCAAAAAGATGAAAAACAATTTCGTGTGCAATATGAGCAGTGTGAATCGCCCTTTGATGGCTATTGATTTAATCGAACGCTAATATCAACCGCGTTTGTTTTCGTGCTCGCTTGTGTAAAATGGAACAGATTTTTCCACTTGTGTCGCTTCAAATTGAGTGTTGTGGGAGAAGGGACCGATTTCACACAAACTCACTTCTTTATTATTCCCCTAAGACCATCAAATTTATGTTTGTTCACCCAATGAGAAAAGGACAACATGCGAGAGTAGCGGGGAGGGGATAGATACGAATGGGTATCTGCAAGAGTACGCTCGTTTCTCTGTTTCAATAAAAATGTAAATAAAAACGAAGCGATCCTAATAACATACACCATTGTTTATTGGACAACCCATCTGCTCTGTATGTAACACATACACATACGCAGTCTTCTTCCTGTCTCCATACATGGTAATGCAGAAGTTATCCGCCTACATGATCGCACTATTAAAATTAACCGATCAAGAAGAGTACAACCAGAATATTATTAAAATATGCTCGTATCTGACACACCTACGTAAGTTATATTGCGTATTGGAAGCTTGATTTTCTAGTAGATTATTCAGTATCTTTAGTGGTCATCGTATTTTTTTCTACAATAGTCACTACTAAACTACTTTGAACTTTAAGATTATTCATAAATATTACCAGTCGTCTTTTAGTTTCCTAATAACAAGGTTCCCTTCATATTAATGACTCCACTCCTCTATTCCTCCACGAATAGGTCAATGGTGATAGATATGAGTTTCAGTATTATTAAAACAACCCACTTTCTTCCACTACCAAATCCCCAATCTGCTTTGAATATGCATTGATTGATATAGTTGTTTAATAAGCTCAAAATTTTATTCTGGAGATAAAATGTATTTGAAAATTTCTTTTAACTCTTTAAGAACATAATTTTTCCCCAGAATATGATTGTAGCTTTTCAGCTTTCAATCCATATTTTATGAGGATGTATGTCTGCATGCTGTTGATAGACTATTTCAACCTAATGGTCTCTTATTCTCACAGTGGTCCAGAATTCTCTCACTTAACAAAGCATTCCGAGAATTGTTAACAAACTATAATTAAATTGGTATTGAATAGAAGTTTTATTCTAATTTATTATCTTTCCATAGTTTTCTAATTTATTATCTTTTATCTAATTTATCTTTTCATAGTTTTCAAATTTCTAAACTTATTCCAGCCCTCTGTATATCATGTCAATGGTCAGAATGAAGGAAAGTATTGGAGGTTTCTCTTGAAAATCATAGTGAAAATCAAATTCGACTTACCGAATTCGAACATTTGTCAATTTTTTATTGAATCAATCTCCTCAGACTGACTTCCTATATCACGTTTGTGTTTAACATTTTTGTTTTCTTTCAATTCAACTGTTCTTGTCCTCCTTCCCAATTTAACATTGAAGTTTGCACTATCCATATTATTCCTGTACATTTACTAGCAACTTACTTACCCAGCAAACCTTTGTATAACCTTTGGTGACCTCATCACTTATCAAACTACACCACGCATTAGTCTGCAAGGTCTCTCTGTCTACCTCACTGCAACCGGCACTTTAGCTGTTCGAGAGACTTCTCTGCCACACGTTTTCTTGCGGTTAAATCCACGTTACACGACCACAGACGTATTCCTCTAGACAACGAAATTCCCTTCACAGAGTTCTCCATTTTAACATCAAGTTCTCATCCAGCCAAATTACTGCTCACTCAAACTTGAAGATCGCTTTCATTCTCACAGAAAAAACTTGGATAACTGACTGTTTTGGAGCCGAAATAGTGGTAGATGAGTTATGTAAAACTCAAATTGTGAGTAGTCGATCTCTTTTCAAACTATCATTGGATGGGATATATAAATACCGTTATGAATCCCCAAATGGGTTCAAAATTTCATAGATTCGATCTGAGAATAAGAATTTATTATGAATGTGCAATAATATTATTCAAATATGTAGGGAGTAATAGGGCTACATGAAAAGATATTATAAAACTTACGTTTTTTGTTCACAGGTGAGTCTCATTCTCAGTAAATAACAGTACTGCTGTCTCAATTCTTGTTGGTATGTTGTATTTCATTTATTTTATTGTTGTGAATTCTTTAATTTAGATGATTGTTTAGTGAGTTTTCCGCATGTAACCTACTAATGAAATTCACTATTCTATCAATGTTTGGTATCTAGGGATGATAGTTTAAGGGGTCAAGTTATCATGATGTAATCATTATCTAATTGGAAGGGGTGTACTTGTTAATCAAGCCAATTTGCCTGAAGGGTGATCCCCACCATAATTAGGAAGAGCCTTATAGGGGATTATCAATCCCTGTATATGTGTCTCTTTAATAATTAATTGAATTATAGACTTTAGGTTGGGATTAATTTTAATCGATACTACTGTCACAAACATGAGCGATAAATTACATAGTCTGAGTTAATGCTTATTGATCATTCACGAAAAAAAGGAATGTATATGTACAAGTACAAATGTACAAGAATTTCTCTGACAGTAATACCATAGAGAAGCGATACTCTCTAGTATCTGATTTTTATAAAGAAACTCCAGTTTTTGGACTGATAATTCTCAACTTGGATTACTATCAGTTTTGAATAGTTACCAGTTGCAACTTCCTACTTTTTAACGTGTTTTTTCAATTAATGAATAGATCGATTTTTAACTTTTTTCGAAAGTTATTAATCTTTGTCAAGGATTCCATGAACGACTGCATGTAGAAGTGTTGGAATGTTGGAAACATTTCATTTCAATGTCGGTGTACTCTAACACCAATCACATACAATTCTACAATCAATTGAAATAGTTTCTGGCAAGGAGGACAGTACTTAGAGCAAACGCTACAGGCGTTCCTCACAAACGAAGATAGCTTTTTTGTCTCAAGATAAAGTTCCTCCCATCCAATTATCCAGCATTACATGTAGTGCCTGTTTCCTCTGATCTTGAACTTTATTGCCTCATTCTGGTGTGTTCCACATCTTACTCATTGGCTTCTCGTTTACTGTATGTTCGTGGCATTAAACTTGTTACGTTCTAATAATAAATTACTGTTACTCGAATGTTCACTAGAAACTCTTTGAAGATAGTTGTAAAATCAGTTGATGAAGTTCAATTGGGGATTTTAAAAATTGAAATTCAACTCATCACTTCTATATTCGAGATGTAAACTTACATTTGAAGACATTAGAGATTTTCTGATTTTGAATTTCTTCATTATCCTCGAATACATAATAATAGGTTCCAAATTAAAAATCAAGAATAATTATACTAGATTTCTTGATACTGTATATATTGGGATTGATTAGGAGAATTCACGTGAAATAAAAAAACGCAGTTGAGGACCTAGTTCATAACTTCTGTTATTTGTTCAAGAAGTTCCTATCTTGAGGAACTATAAGCTCGATGCAGGTAGCAAATTTTACTTTAGTAAACTCTTATTTGAGTTTTTTAAATCCTTTGTATAATATCTTCATGATGAATATAGCCCGTGTTTGTATTTATAGAAGAGGGGAAATTTTGAAGCTTTTCAAAAAATGATCGATGTTCTAAATTAAATCCAAAAGAGATTGGATATGAATGTTGATACGATGATACCCAATACTCGTATATTGTGATTTGTTTATTTTGGATTGGTTAGAATGAAATTAAAGTGATACATTTGAATACAAATCCTGCAATATATTACTAGGGTGGATGTGAAAAAAGCGCTTAATGGACGTTGAGTTTGAAGCACCGCTAACTAAACATAATAGACTGATCAATTTGAACGAGTTATCCAATAAGAATAAAATTGAATTGATACATTGTAATACGATACCTGTCATATATTACTGGAGTGGATGTGAAAAGAACGGTTAATGAATGTAGAGTTTGAAGCACCGCTAACTAAACATAATGGACTGATCAATTTGAACGAGTTTTCCAATAGCTGGAAAACGTTTTCCACTAGCAAGTGCCATTCTGTCTCTGCCTGAGGGTGAGCAAGAGAAATGTGTATTTCATCTGTGTGTTTGACCCGAATCGATTAAACAACATTCCTCATTGACCGTGTGATATGTGGCACCTGAACCAACAGCAGGCATTACCATCCAATTATTGCAGCAAATGAAGCGGATAAAACAGAAATATCCTAACTGCTTGGCCAAATATGAATGCGTTAACATATACTGTTTACCCTAAAAGCTCATAAATATGTGACAACAAACTCTCATGACTATAAACCTATTTTCCCTATCCTGCTAATGACGGAAAAGGGTTAATAAGAGAGGATAAAAGTTGTAAACCAGTTCAGACAATCACCCCAATGAAGCACTGCTATACTTGAATGAGAGTACTCTCATAGAATGACCAACAGTACAATAATTCGTACTGTATTTCAGTTCTGGTTTTATTTCTGGATCGTATATTTTGCTGCTTCATTTCATCGGCGTTGGTCTGCCCCACAAATTGTTCTCTCAACAGCTCAATCATTTCTCCACTCGTACTTCACTCTCAAATACCAGTCCATTGTTCCACTTGATCTGCTTTTATTGCCTTCTCACTCATTAATTTCTTTTTTATTTGTCGCTGTATCCTTTTGCTTCCTTCCTATCTTTGTCTTCATCTTACTCTTCTACAATCACTCCATCTATACTTCCGAGTATTTTCTCAACCTTTGATGATTATATATTTGGGAAGTTTTGATACTCGAATATTTGAACTGAACCAAGTTGATACAAGGATGACCAAGCCAATCCAGCTCTTCTACCTTGAGAATTTCAGTCCTGTTATAGTTAGATAGGAAATTAAATGTTACAGTAGGCTATTTCTGGTAGAAAATGAAATCATTTACAATTCAGTAGTAATGTTGAAATTGATTCTGTAGTAGTTCCGAAGGGAACAGTTGAATTGACTTGATCAATAATATATTTTGTTAATGAGTAAAATAACTATAAAGTGTTTTAGAAAAAATCACTCAAATGATGGTTTGACAATCTTAAAAAATTATCTTTTTGTCACTACAGTATTTCAATTTGTTCCATTTGATTATTTCAACTTATTTATTCAATTCAGGAATCACTTTATATTGAGGTGCTTCCATGGAAAAGCATGCTTTATTATTTATTTATTGTCAGTTAGAAAATAAATAGAACGTCAACGCCAATCTCAAAGCCTCATGGAAGATATCAAATTATGATCTAAGTCTCAATCTAAGGAAAGCGTTTTGGAGAATTTTATGTATGAATTACACGACATTGATAAGTAACAATTTGAAATTCCCTAGTTTATCATATTGATAGGTTTTGTTCGAAGTGAAATCAGAGATAATAGCAGAAGCTGGTTCATGATTTTATCTATTCAAGCAATCTGAAAATGATATAAAATGTTGAAGGTGAGCCGAGATTTGTTGTAGAGCGTGATAGGATTATAACCAAGAAGACGTAAGGTGATCGCTTATTATTTCCAACAATCGTATTATTCCAGTCACCTGAACACAAAGGAAAGATTCGAGTTACAGTACTTTGAATGGCGAAATAGCAGCGATAAAGCGGGTAGGATATTCAAATGGATAATGCGGCTTTACTCAATACGGCATGTGGGAGTGCCTTGAAGACGTGGTTTCGAATAGCTTACAATAATAATTGCTATTGAAATCAACCGGAAATTGTGGGTTTGCACTTGTTACGTAAACCGTTCTTTTTAAGAATACGCAAAACTCAAAACGCTTGGCACCAATATAGGCAATTTCCATTTTGTATGTCAAAGAATTAACCCCTGTTAACTATTGAAGTATGCAGATTGCCCTAATCTTTTTATGATTATTTTTTTAACGCCACCCTACCATTGTCAACATTCATTTGACATCTAGAGGCTTTTTAGTTTGATAATAATTTTTTCTGAGTTTAATAAAAATACTGAAACTTATTTATTCAATCATTGAAGTTCAATTCCATTGAATTTCTTTTCGTTCCTTCTCACATACTGTCCACACATCTAACTCAATATCACTTGACTGGAATACTTTCAATTATTTCAATTCAACAGACCCTCCCAAACCCCAACTAACCAATTCACCCATCACACAAATCTTTTCTTTTGAATATTACTTAATTAATTCAATAATTAAAATTCTTTGTAAGTTATCGATTGTTAGACTTAATCGAACGGAAATGAACTCTTAAAGTATGAGGAAGGAATGGAGTTCGAAAAATTGAAAGTAATGGGAAATTTGAAGAAAGTAATGGAGGAATAATTAAAGCCTCTTAGGAACTTGAGTATATTATTACTTGTAACTTATGGTATAGAATTTACACGGTTACCATTTTAGACTTATAGTAGTCGTTCTAAGTAGTTGATATCTCAAAGTAGGATTAGTTTTGTGAAATAATATGAATACTGTATAGCAGGATTAATTTAACTTGTCAGAAAACAGCTGTTTTTCGACAATAAGTAAACAGTGATTCTACGCAGCTTTGACACAATAATCCAAAGGCTTAAAAAAGTCTTAAGGACCTTTAAAGTCTTCAAAAGACCTTTTTAAAGAAGACCTTTCAAAGAACACCTTTTTAAAATGCCGTTTCAATAATCTGCGAGATTCAGTATTTGTAGGTTAAGTATTGTGAATCACAATACAAATACAAATACTTAACCTACAATCAATATCACAATTTTGTTATATTGATTGTCGAAACATCTTTTTTCTGACAAGTTGAATTAATCCTGCTATACATCGCTTACTACATGGATTTTATTGTTATGTCTCTAAGCTCTTTCTTCAATTTTCTATTTTGTTTTTAATTCATTATCGAAACCCGGCTTGAAGTAATTATTTGAGTTGGTTGAGCTGAAAAAATGAAAATCCAGCTCAGAATTTACAACTTTTCAAAAGTTCGTTGGACTTAACTTGTCATTAGCTGTGTTCTACAAGACCCGCATATTAATAACTTTTTCTGACATTTTCAAGCTTTCGTAATCGTCCGTGGGTAGAAATACAATACATCAGAATATTATTTCCAAAACGTATGAGTCATTCCATTTATTTATTCTTGCTGTATCAAGGCTGGAGGGCATCCCATTCAATTAGAGGTCTGGCTCCATTATTCATTTGTCTGTTATGACAGCTTAATTCCGTTTTAATAATCAAGTTCATATCGGATCGGCTCTTTGTTTTGGACTTGGTCGTATCACGGCGACAAAATAACCCTGGACTGACTTTAAGATTCATATACCCACTCTAACGGGAAACAATTTGTATTTGAATACTGATTGTTATTCCTTACGCCTACACTTCAAAAGTGCTGGTCAATCATGATTATTTCTTCAGCACCTGAACAGTCAATAGAAGGTGAGATTCAGTTTTCCAATCACCAATTCTCATGTTGCTCAACAGTATCACGTAAATAAGACGAGGTGGAACCTACCCGTAAGGGCTTCCCCACCGATAAAAAGGCATACGATAAAAAAAATTACGTAAATGATTCTAGGGGTTAATTTGTCACAACTGAGATTGAAATCGTCGTGAATTAGAATCGAAGATTGAATTTGATTCATGCATAAATTGAAAAATTTAGGTCTGAAAATTCTCAATTATCAACAGTTGAAATAAACATCTTTTAATATTATAATAAATAATCACGTTCACTTTGCTAAGACCCCAGCCTAACAATAAATCACCTCATTCAATCTGTTCTCGGCATTTCTAGCAACATGTGTCTCTTGAAGGAGTATTACATCAATTTTGAGGTCCCTCATCATCTCTCCACATATTTCAGCCTTTGATCTAGAAATTCCTTCAATGTTGAGCTGAGCAACTCTAAGTCTAGGCGTACACCGGTTAGTCAAGACAAGACAAGACGAGATTAGTCACCTTTATTCACAATAATTCACACAGCTGCTTATGAATCAGCACACACCGATGCAATGACTAATCTGTGTGAGTTGCTTCATAAGCAACTATGTGAAGTACTGTGACTAAAGCTCTAGCCTAAGATTCTTATGCCTGATTTCAAGCAGAGTATTGTCATTATCATTTTGAGATAGCTGTGTTGAGCCCTGACAAGGTCTCTTGCCTTATGGGGCTTTACATCCAATCTATATGGATAATCTATAATCTGAATGGATTTATTGAAAAATACTAGGAACGTCTATTCTCGAATTCACTACTTTCAAATTTTTAAAGTCGAGGTATTTCTTCGGCTCTTTTTGAAATGAACGGAAGCGTCTATAATTGAATTAATACTCTCAACGCCAACAGTGAGCTCTGTCAGGACGCTCACACATGCTCTTCTGTCTCTCTCGAATACTTTCTGCATTGAGTTCATCACTCGAAAAGACCAGTAGAGCTGAGCATTGACAAATTTGTCACAGCGAGTAGGAAGCTGGCAGCGTTGACAACGATAATTACAAGTAGTTAAGTGACGATGCGTGGATGTATGTTGGATCTGTGACCACCGTCCGACAAATGATGACGTTATCAGCCCATTGACCTTGCATCAGCTGGGGTCGAAGGTCACCCAACCGTTGGCTCTCCATCTTATGACCCATTGACTTATGATCCTCTCTCATTCAAAGATCACACTCCTTTTCAGCTGTCTCTATCTCCTTTCACATCTGAGTCACCTTTCTTCTACTTAGCACTGAAGCCACAACAAATTTGATTTTCATTAAAGAACTGTGGATGTTTTTTGAGATGATGTCCTAACTTGAGCCTTAGAATAGTGCGTTGTTGATGATAGTGATAATAAGAGATGTATTGAATAATCTCCTTTCACATCTGAGTCACCTTTCTTTTATTAAAGATTAAAGCCACAACAAATGTGATTTCCATTAAAGAACTGTGGATGTTTTTTGAGATGATGTCCTAACTTGAGCCTTAGAATAGTGCGTTGTTGATAATAGTGATAATAAGAGATGTATTGAATTAAGGAGAGATTTGTTTATAAAAAATAGGAAGTGACTTTAGGAATGTACAATATTCATTTAGTAGTAATTTATTTTGTTTGTCAACAATTTGCATTCAAAATTCTGCTAAATTTGCATACAAGGCCCAGTTCTGCCTGGGTCTAGTTCGACGTTGCTATCATTTAAAGTGGACAAAAAATACAAATACCAAGATCAACGCTGCGTCATTACAGTAGGAGATGGATAATTACATGATGAATAAGTAAAACCCTAGAGTTTGAATAATGGAGTTTTCCTCTTTTTTCTTCTCATTATTTCAATATAATTATGATCTTCCAATATATGATTTTTTATTAGTTTTTCTATCAAATCTCATGTTTTGGTAACTCCGCCAACATAACAAAACAGGTACAGTACAGAATAATATAATGATTTTTGATCATTTTCTTTTAGTTCTCACCTTTGTATCCTAGTATAGCTGGCCCATTCAAGACAATGTCAATTTGTACGAAGTGAATGAAATAATGTCCGGGCTCTCTCCTAAGAGTGTGTACTACAAAGAACTAAACCGTTGTTCGCAATTTAGAATCTTCGTGAAGAAGAAGCCGTACGTTATAAAAGAATGATTAAGAATCACAAGTAATGAAGGGAAAATCGCCGGAACAAAAGGAACAGAATCTTTTTATTCCTTTGTCTTTCTGTGGATATCTAGCCGGGGTCTGATTCGACGTTGGTATCATTTAAAGAAGACGAAGAATACAATTTGCCTTTGTATTGTTCAACCGAGCAGCCACCCACCTACAACCCTTGGAGCCTGTTTCCTTCTTCTTACATCGCCTTCAAGGTTTTCCAGTGTTACTTCATTTTCCCAGAACAACGTCTGCTGCCGCATTCGAGAAATCCGGAACAATTAAAAACGAGCTTAATAAATGATGGAAGGGATGAAGAAGGTGTGCAGGGTGGGAGGGAGAAGGGAGGCGGACGAGAACTTCCTTTGTGCCAGTTAAAATACGTCGTTTAGCGAGCAAAAAAATGACAGAACGCTGAGAGAAAAAGCCGCCTTTCTTTTTGCTGCGCGCGGTCGTTAAGGTGAGAGAAGGAAGTGGAAGAAAGAAATATAGCAAAACAGAATGAAAGAGACTACAGTTTTGTGTTTCTCTTCCTTTCTCCTTTGCTTCATATACAAAGTACATAACAAACCACAGCTAGTCGGCACAGCGAAGAAAAGAAGGTCATCGACCATCCATGATTCGTAGCTGCAGATCTGCCATGGGCCGTTGAACCTCAGAATAGAAAGGATGCGCTGATGGATGCTAGAGGTGGAGGAAGAGGAAGCGCGAACGTAACTGAAAAGAAGAGATAAAGATGGATGAGCACAGAGCGGCAGTTGAGGAATCGCGCTAGGACGAATTTTTCTCGGCTGATATAATTATTAGGATGCGGCCATCACTCAGGCGTGCTGCTTTAGCCCACTAATGCACCAGCAGTGCGCTTCTTAGTTGCCGAATCTGTTGGCGATATATTTCTTTTGTCCGTGTTTGTCGTCGGGGCGCACTCTGTCGAATGCCGTGGGAGACGCTGGACCTCCCTCCTCCCCCCATCCATCCGTCTAACGGTTTGATCTCTCTCACTATCCACATCCTCTTTGCACCCACTTCCTCTCCTTCCTTTCACGGTGTGATGACTTCCCGGGATCCTTACCACCTAGCCACGCTCAACATTGTGTCACCGGACGACATCACGTCTATGACTTAATGGGCGAATTGTGACACTGACTGTACACGAGAAAAGCGGCTCTCTGTATTCAACTTCCAAAATGTTTCTTTTGTGATTTTGTGATACTAGACTGCGTTTCATCCAGTGTTTGTCGCTTGTTGTATTAGTTAATCTTTTATTCATTTTTCTTCTCATTTCTACTCTATATCTTTTTATAACTTCCTCTATTTTCTATCGAGGAATTATAGTTGTGAATGGCTACAATTGCAAACTATTCATAAGTAGGTGATAGTGTAGAGTAACTATAAACTTGAACATTTCTCTCCATTCCTATCCTGTGGTGAGAGCTACTGGTTTTGTATTATGATTATATAGGATTGATATTATCAAACTCCTTCATGAAGTTTGATTCCAGAATAAATACTAATGCTATGGCTAAAAATCTCAAAATGGATATTATTTGAGAAACAGTCAAAAAGGCTACCCTGATGTCAATTTTTTGATTCCCACACACACCAGTTCTGAAGAGTTAAGAACTTGCTGATTCTTGCATATTTTTATTTTTGAGAGTTAACATTGCTGATAGTTAAGACTTGCATATTTTTGTTCATCAACATTATTTTGTATTCTATCAATACAAATAAGCCTCAAAAACAACTCATGAGGATTAAATATTTGTCTTCTTCCATAGAAGTTTGTTACTGATGTAGAGTGCAAACTTCTGCAATGAACTGTAGACTGAAGAGGCAGTGTTTTCTCTTGACCTGTATTAGATACGTGCTATCAGCGTACTGCAAAGTTGATGGTAGAGTTCTGTTCGATGCCATATCAGAGAACTCGAAATATCGATTAATGTGAAGTTGGACTTTCAGTTATGTTATGCTACGTGAATACACAGATCAGAAAGCGAAGTATTTCACTCAATCAATATTACTTCGGAGTTCTTGTATTCATATTTCATTTCCAGGTCACCTACTCCAGCTACCTGGGTGTGTAGTGGGAGTTTGACGTGTAAAAATGAATGTGATTGAATATAAGTTTGAAAGAAATTAATATGAGTTTGAATATGATTGGAAACGTTCCTGAAAGAAGAAATATTAATAGATCATGGACTGACTTGATGAAATCGAACTCTAGCTCTTCTAAAATTAAAATAGGCCTACACACCAACTCTCTGCTCAAATACATTTTACTTACGTTTCGATTGATTTCCCTTATGCGGCATTGGTGTGGATTTGTTCAAATATTGGATGACTGCATTTGAATGGGGGTGAAATTCACAGTTTTATAACTTTCAACATACACGTTTCGTTTGATGATTACTGGAAGCCAACTTTGTGTTTGGTTTCTCACTTATTCAAATCTGCAAATTTTCAATCACTATTTCAGATTTTCAATTGCTGCGCTATTCCTCTGAAGATTACAAAGTTAACGAGTTCTATTTTACCACGCTTTATTACCCATTAAAAAACTAGTTAGGAAGCTGCAGCCATATTTTTCCAACATAATATGAACAGGAATGATTCAGTTATTGAAAAAATTATTGCACTGCAGTGAAAGTTCGCCTTTCATCAAATCAAACTGTAAAACCAATAATTTTCTAATGATTTATGTATTAAGTGCTGTTCTGTTTCATCAAAATAGGATTTATATTTTTTTTAGCTAAAATTATCACTTGAACAACCAGGAAAGTGAACTCATGAGTTTCACTTCAAACTATTCCTTTCAAACAAATAAAACAATCTTTCAGTTTCAGAAGTAAATTTTAATGCTAATACTAATAATTTGAACTTTCACAAACCTTTCTCATCTATAATCAGTAAACGAGAAACATTTATTCATTAATCTCCTAAATAGCTTCATAGTAATAATGGCCCTTGTTTTTCAATGCAATAGCCAATAGGAGTATTTTATGGTATTATAAATTGTGATCTAATGGAGCACAATCTAAATGGACCTTGAATGAAATGATTTTTGATGGAGTTATTCAGGTTTTTCAAAACTCCAGCATCGGAAATTTTGTTTAAAACCAGAGAGATGAAAATGTTCCTCATCGCTGGCTCAGCGTATGCTCCGTGATGTGATGGGCATTTCCAGAAATCGCCTATACAATGTCTTAATCGGGAATGACAATTTAAGTGTTGTTTCTTAAATACTTTTTAATGTAGATTAAAATAGTAAAAATATAATTTTGAAATATTCATCCGTTTATTTTTCAAAATTATAAATTGATTTTTGTTGATGAGAATGTTATTTTTTGTCAACTCCTTGGTAAACTGAAATAATTCACTATAATCCAGTTAGAGTAAATTCGGCCAATATCAAAAATTATCTTTATGAAATTCATTTTCTCTTAACCAGAATCCTTTTTTGTCAATTTTTACTTATAAATTAAAGGAATTCTATTATAATCATGGTAGACATAATTATTAATTCGCTCAAAGCTCACAAATCACTAAGTGAAATTCATTCTAGTGGAAAAGCTGAGGTCATGTTAAAAAGGTGGATGTGAGAAAAAGGAGAAGATGATTTATTGTGAAATAGGTCGTGAGTGCTAATTCAGATTGAGAGAGTACTTCCCAATAGGATGTAAAGAGGGAACCGAAGATGGATTGAAAGAACGAAGAAAGGAAGTCCTTGAACGAGTGACTTTCTGTCTTCTTCTTGTTCCTTGTTGCAAGGAAGCCACCGTCTCTCTCCCTACTTTCACCTATCATCCTATTAATCCCTTCTGGCAGCTCCACCCTCAATCAAACTATTAAATTAATGGGCTGTCTAATTACACATTTCCTTGAAACAAGGGTCGACGACAACCCCCCGCCTCCCGGGTCCTTGTTCTCGGAGAGAGAAAATGAAAATAAATTTCGAGTCTTAGCTGGCTGAGGCCCATTCGTCATTGAAGAGCTCACAAAAAGAGCGCCTGAAAGCCGCTCGTCCTTTCCTTGCTGCTGCCTTTTGGAGTCGACTTATCGCAAAATTTATGACGTGAAGAGGAAAGGTTTGTGTCAAGTGTTGGGCAAATTGTGAGGGAGGGGGGGGGGCGATATCGTTCGTCTGCTTTTATTCCTCAATTCGATGTCTTGTTGGATTTACTCATTTTGAATTCATATTGCATGCTGGTACACCAGAGTTTTTTCAAGAAGCTGTATGGAAAAAGGCTCTGCAATTTATCGTCCTACTAACAGATCCAGCTCTACAGGATAGCGTATTATTGACCCAATTATAGTATTTACGATGATCTACCCCAGATTTTCCATATCGTACTATTTGGTTCCTTCTCTTGTTTTCTTCCTGTCCGGGAAGTCAAACATTTTCTCTTTTATTACTTCGATTTATTCCTCTCTTATCCTTATTATTTGAATGCTCTTGTGATTGTTGTTGAAAATACTATTATTACTGCACATACTTAGGCCTGCACCACACTACAAGTCCTTTCTATTACGTACTTCTTGCTTTAAATATTTTAATTCTACTTTTGTGTACTTCAATACTAATATAATATTCTTCAAGGAATGGATCTTCTTCTTATTAATTTAATAAAAAAATCATCAAGGTCTACTCACTTCTTCAATAAATAGGCTACCATCATCTTAATCTCTCGAATGGTTAAAAATATATCTCTTCCTTCAGTTTCTTACTCATAGAGGGGAGAAACCTCCTTACCCACAGACCTGTAAGTGTACCCACAAACCCTCACCCATGTGAGGAGCCTTCTTCAAATATTAAATTTATGTATTTTTGTTGTACTATGTATGTTATACGAAGAAGAATAAATATCATATCAATTTCAAAACTGTTGAATCACTGTTAAGAAAGAGTATTCCCCTGGCTTTTCTTCAGTTTCCACATTGTAATCCGCATCGGAAACCCATTCATTCTTAGCCGATGTAGCTATGAGTTAGTAGTGGGCCACTGACATGTAACCAACTCACACAGTAGTGCGGTCATTAATTCAGAGGCATTCGCGGCCGTATAATGGTATATTTGTGCAAATAGCAAGTGTTTCCCTGATCCCAAACAAAGCATCTGCAGTCCTCCACAGATCCATTGTGTCTGGAGATCGGACCTAGCATGCGTTGTCTATCCATTCAGTTCGCAATTTAATTGTTGTCCACATCCAGAGAACTGCATCCCGCTTTTGTGAGTGTGTTTTGTCCTCTGTGTAGACATTCAACCTACAATCCATTTCTCCCATATGCTCTTGCATTATTAACTAGCTTCGACTGCCATTGCTTATCAAAGCGACTGCGTAAATTTTAATGGGTCAATACAATTGGTATGTGAATAGGTACACTGGAAAACGTCCATTAAATCACGAACTTACACGGTAAATGTAGACTAGTAGAAAATAATGGAGTATTGTTTGGAATGTATTATTAACTTTTTTATGTTTTCACTTGGGGATTGATTGTGGTGGAAAAGATTTTGTCTTCTCTCAATGAAGATTGTGTCAGCCGGGAATGTTACTTGAGTATAACTCAATTACAGAGTAAATAAAGAATATCCAGTGATTGAAAAAGTTGAATAAATGGACGATCATCAATGCCATTGTCAATGATCATGATCATTGATGGTCATCTTAATAGTTTTACTGTGCAATGTGCTTGGATTAAAGCCATGTTGAAATCTTTCAAATCACCATCTGATGTAAGGAGATGATGTTTGAATGAATTTATGTGGATAATTTTTTAAATAAGTTGAAAATGTGTAATGAATAACTTGAAAATAATATTGATTAGTTTGTGAGATGAACAAGATGATTATTTACTTAGAATGCACATAATTCTGGTAGAATTATTTGAAACTATTGACTGTTCTACTTGTCAATTCACATCATGAGGGATAAAAGAATAATTTAGAATTCTCAATCAATCTAGTAATAACTAAGCTTAGGTAATCGAAGACTTCGCTCTGATTTTGAGCAATACTATGGAAACAACAACTGACAAGTGACCGATGAAACAGCCATTCAAAACGTTTTTAGTTAGCAAAACGTTATACCTTCAGGTATTTTAAATACCTGGTCAGGTAGTCAGGTAGTTATACCTGATGAAGAGAGAACTAGATTTAATGAGAACTTTCTTTTGAAGCTCAGTGTGCATAAGAATTGATGTTCCAGGACCAGCTGAATAATTTCAAACCATCTTGAATGGTGGGATGGTACATGGTATTCAAAGCAAATGAAAGGGTAGTAAGCTACAACTCTATTTCTGTGTGAAGTGAAGGCAGTAAAAACATTGAACCCTGCATGATTAGAATGGTGATTGACGGGCATCGTTCAACCCGGTGTCTTGTCAGAGTTTTGTTTCAACAGTGAACTCTTCAGTTTGGTGGAACGAACTGCTGTGCAGCCTGTGTTCGAGCTTGTGCAGCTCAATTTAATGCAACGCTCTATTTCTGCTCGGAGTCTTCTTGTTCGCTGGTTTCGGCGAGTTGCCTAGCTCGACGAGTAACTAGGCAGTTGCCGTCAGCTCTAAGATGGTTCAACTTTTAATGAGATTTCATTTTCGTTTTTGTATCTCACTTTGTTTTTCCACACCTCTCTTCCTCGCGCCTCTTCCTTAGTTTATGCTCCCACCCGTTCCACATTTCCGTCCGTGTGTCACTAATAAAATTCGCTGTTCAAACTTTCGTTCAGCGCTCTAATTGAATCACGCTACGTTGGATATTCCGGGCGCTTTTAATTTCTGACAGCGAACCGGAAACAACGATAGAACTCGTCCTAATTCATCCCCTCTCTCGCTTTGTTCCTCGTTTCAAATTCATCGATTCTCTTTCTCTCGCAGTCATTCTTTGCCTTTTCCGATAGCCGAAAACGGGAAACTGGACCGGCTACTGAATCAGCGAATCTTAATTTGGTTATCAGATTAGCATGTCTTATTTTTCTATGTAAATCGAAATTTTCACGCAGAACTTTGAACAATCGATAATAACCTTCCAGTTTCAGAAGGATCAAGAATTCCAGATTAGGCATTCATTCACTGATTAACTCTAGGTGTGGAGCTCTTTTTTCCTTAACAGTATTGATCGTTATGATGGAGAATTATTGGTTATAAATCAATTTATTTTTTAATTCACGGTTAAAAATATTTAATACCTGTAAAAACTTCACAGTTTATAACCTAAACCTAACCCCTCAAGTGAGGAGGAAAAAGAAGAAGAAGACTATTTATGGTGGAATCATTGGCTGTTTCTTAATGTGGTTTAGTTTTTTCAGCTTCAAAGCCATATAGTTCAGATAAATATAGACGGATCAATTCATATGAATAGTATCTGATAAAGTAAACTGTATATTATACATAAATATGAATGTACAGTAGATCTATGTATAATAGAGATAGAAAAATTAATAATATATATGTTGATGGTAACACAATGAAATTAAATGTTCAATCAGATATATTGTACAGCTATAGCTAGTCAGTTGGGGAATATTTCGATTCTCAAAGTCAAACCCATCACAACACATCTTGATATAATCGAACTACATCAGTCCCGTACATAATACGTATATTATGTACATTATGATTATAATTTAATTATAATTTGACATGAGATTTCTAGACAGATAGATATCATAAACATTTGCGTCATTTCATAACGCGAAATGATCCAAGAGAAATTTGCCTCCTGCAATCTCTGATTGCCATCTTAGACAAGAGCATCTTCCAAGTCAGATGTATTCCAATTACAATCAAGAAGACACCAGTGAAGACATCAAATGCATCATCCAGTCAAGAGCAAGACGTCAATTTGTAAATGGAGCTGCTTTGAATCATTGATTACCGCTGCTAGGAATCTTCGTGAATGGAGCAGTCGGAGGATCCTTGAGTGGGGCGTGAATTATAATACCCACTTGACAGAAACAATGGGGGTATCGTCATTGATGTCAGGCGAGAAATTCGATTAGTATTTTAGCGAACAGTATATTGTGTGGTGGCAAAACCTTGTCACGTATATTATTCGAGTCTGACCCTCTTCTCTTACTGCTGCAATCCAATTGTGCAAATAACGTCTCGACTGTGCGCAGGCTCAAGCAATTAACACCGATTACATTCTCAATGACGGTGTCAGAAACAGAAGGAGACAAGCGCCCAGGTCGACCAATACGTCACGGAAAACATTAGCACAATAATTACAATTACTAGTACTCTACCTGGCAGGTGAGTCTGCAAATCTCTGTGATTGGATATTGATAGTGGGAACACCTGAAGATGCGAGTCATAATTTATGAAGTATTATAATAATTATTATCAAGATTGGAAATAATCTTATTCTATGATAGGATGTCATAAGTTGCACCTTGTCTTAATTGATGAGTTACTGTAATAATTATCCAGATAATAAATATCAATATCCTACGATAAAATCAGACGTGATAAGGTTTAATTGCAACACACGAGAAGTTATGGATTTAAATAATGTATGGATTCGTTTAGTATAATGTATTGTACAATAGCTGTACAATATACGTATATATCTGATAGAACATTTAATTTAATTGTGTTACCATCAACATTAAAATGTTTAATGTTTATATCTTTATTATACATAGATTTACTGTACATTCATATTTATGTATAATATAAAGTTTACTATAGTAGATACTATTCATATGATTTGATCCGTCTGAACTATATGGTTTTGGAAGTTTTAAACTGAACCAAATTAACTAATAGCTAATGAATTTACTGTAAATTGTCCGTAACTGTGAAGTTTTTACAGGTATTAGACATTATTAACCGTGAATTAAAAAATGAGTCGGAAAACAGTTCAATAATTTTACTTTTCTCTGAAAAAGCTTATCGAGCAGCGGACGGTTCCGATAACATTCATTAAAACCTCATTCATTTTTATCAGTAAAACTTTTATAATGATATCCCTCGCAACTGTTATCAGGAAAAATTACTGTTAATTTCAGCTTATCGTGGAAAATTGACAGGCATTGATGCCCCTCTAGCTTTCAACATGTGCAGCGTTATACATTGCGAAATTATAAAACAAGCTCTAAAAATTGAATGTTTGATCGCAAAACGCTACACGCTCATTTTCTTGTCAGCAAAATTATCTGACTCTTCTTCGATAAGCAAAAAATTGACATGAATATTATAATGTTTAGATCTAATTATAATGGAAAAATACATTGTGAGAGTACGATAGTATTACAAGAGAGAATAATCTATTTGATAAAATAATGATGGGAAAAAGCTGTTTTTTCCACTCGAGAAAGTAAGGTTTCAATAGTACCAACCAGCTTCAAGTAATTGAATAATTTATTAGCCTACAGTGTATTCAAAAATATTGGATAGGGACTTGAAATGTAGTACAGCGACTTGCAGGAAATACCTGTTAAGAAGGTATTAGGCTCTTATAAAGGCACTTTATGAAGGCTGGCTCAAGCTCAAGTAATAAGGCTTTAATTTTCAACTTTGAAGGTAAATAGGTAAATAGTTCATTCATCTCGAATTCCTAATAGGGGGTGTGTCGGTTACTCTTAAATACTTCAGAGTGAGTTGGCTCGTCTTTTAATTTTGGACCTACGTAGTTTCGATTTCAAAACAATATTTTCTACTAGAGACATTCAATTGTTACTCTCCTTCCAAAACCTGATTGGATCACTCTGAAAAGTATGCCGTTTTCTGGAATCCAAGCCTCAAAGGAGTCTCTCGTGCAACCCAACATTTTCTGATAGATCCTGAACTTGCTCTCGCTACATTATTCTCAACCAAATCACATTCGAGTGCAATAACATACAGAGTTGAATGAATTTGTGATGGATCTTGGCCAGCGATGAATTGTTAAAAATTCCGAACACAAAGCTCGCTTATTCTGACGGCTGAGTGCACGACGTACTCTTTGTTGCGTGCTGGTGGCTCCGCGGTAGGGGAAAGAGAAGGAGACTGACTGCGTGAGGATCGAGTGGGTGTTCGATGGGGGGTGAGGGGGGTTCACGCCGCTGTAGGGGAACAGAGGAAATGGGGAACATCCTGCCTGTTCTGTACCCTGTAGTGTGGAGCTGCCTGCGTTTGTACCATGCCATGCTCTGCGCTGTGACGACTAGAGGAACTACGCTCGACAGGGCAGCGCGGCCTATCACGTGTTCGATCTGCGCAAACCTCCGCTGGCTGCTCTCTCATGCTCACCGAGAGGCCTTTTCCAGCCGGGGGGCACTACATTTCAACAAGGAAAATTACAATCAAGTCGAGACTCCAATGTTACAAGTTATGGTGTGAAGTCCAACTATCCATTTCTTGAAGCAAGTTATTCATTTCAAGGAAAAGTGATATTTGAAACGTGCCTGTCAATCTTTAATAATAGTATTTCAATTTCAATTTATTGAGTTCATTTGGTACAATACGATTTGTGATGTCCCTCTAGTTAAAAGCTATTTGAGGGACATATTAAATTCAAATTGAATATGACATAGCAACAGTATTAAATGCCGACAATAAATAAGAATAAATAATAAATAAATAAACAATAAAATGAACGTACACTGAAATTCAAAAAATTATTATTAAAAATGGTTTTACCATGAATGTTGTGCCTTGTTGAACTACAATGGAAACTGAATGAAGAATAGGGGAAATATCACAAATTTCTATGTACAGAGTTAAAGGAGCTGTGTACAATTTTGATTACCATTACCAAGTAACCAAGCTGAGGTACCTATTACAGGCCAACACTAACACAATAGTTAAGATCCGCAACAACTAGAGAGTAATATGATTCTTAATTTTTTCTGGTAACAACCATAAAAGCTCACTTGACCTGTGGTAAAACAGTACTATGACTGAGGATTCTAGAGTCCGACAATTTTCAACCACTGAACGATGAAACTGAAGTTCTTTCGGCGCCAATCCTTTGAGAGTCTCAGTGGTAAGGCACGTGCTTGAGATGCAAAGTAGGAAGTCAGTGACCCTTTGAAGCACTTGGACTGTCAACACTATGTACTATGTAGATAGGTACTACATATCGGTAGGTGGTCTTTGGTATAATATAACCTGAGACGATGTTTTCAAGTGATTGTTTGAAAGGGATAATTAAAAATCCTTTTGAACCCCTCCAGCACAATACAGAAAGCCGATTGAGAAAGCATGAATGATTGATTTTAGAATGAACGCTCTCCAACAATAAAAACTTCTTAATGACTGACCAGTGATCAACAGCTATCTAGAAGTGAAATTTATGATCACTCATCTCGAAATTGAAGCTAGTTTAAGGTTTTACCATCTATAAGCTTAATTTTATCTATGTTCTTCAGCACAATTCCTGTGTAAACTGTCACTAATAACTACTTTTACTTCTCCTGTACTTTACAGGGAAATAGTTATTACATTTAACAAGTGAATGTTCAAATCTAATTTTTAATTTTCTAATATTTTTTCCCCTTTTTTGCAGGTAAGGAAATTTTGATCCTTTGTACACGTAAATGTTCTTGCTGAATCAATAACTCCAAACATAATCCATGTAAGTACCTTCATAAAATTATAATCTCTTCATTTCATAAATTTATTCCCAATTTGTACATTACATCCCATTGAACTGGAAACTAGGACTTCATTACTCAATACAGCCCATTCCAGTTTATCAAGGGGTGTCAATTCTTATTTTATGAGTTTCAGGAATCCATATTAATAAGAGTTTACAATATTGCTCTTGCTCCCTCTAATTTAAACTATAAATTCCAGGTTCAATGTTAAAAATTGAGGAAATTTATTTCGTCTATGATTATTCTATTATTCAGTGATACAACTTTTTCCTATTGATACTATTCCAAGTAATTTAGAATCTCATTGCATGCAACATATTTAAAATGCAACTATAATGCTCTTAATGTAACATGACGATTAGGAAAAGTTACATTATAATAGAATTCATTCAATTCGGCGGATGGCATTAGATAGATATATTTTTTTTGCCGTCGGACTACGGTCATCAGCAACGTCGAAAAATAATATATCTCTCTCTATCTATCTATCTAATGCCATCCGCAAAATGAAATGAATCTGACAATAATAATATTGTACTGCAATGAAATGTCGAGGTTGATTGAATATCACGAGTCAATTGGCTGAGGGAGTTCGATTTGATAATAGGAATGCTCACTGATTGATAACATAATATTGATATCAGAAAAAGAGAATACAGTAGGAATAAAGGTTGTTTTTCGTATTACGGTTTTACTGTTCTCATCCTCATTACTCAACCCAGTTAAAAAAAACTATTTGAAACAAATTGTACGTGTACTTTGTTTTGAAGTTGATACAATTTCGTTACAAATTAAAAAATATTGCTCATCTACAGCTGTGTACGAGAACATGCTTACTGAGCACAGCGCAAACAGTTCTCTCAGTACTCTGTGCTCACAGCTCTGCCCGTGAAGCTATGGCCTTGGCCTTGAACCTGTCACTCCTACTCTTTTCTCTCTCTTTCTCCATTTTCTTCTCTTTCTTTTCACGGTCGTCACACACTCTTTGCTTTGCTCTTCCTTCCTGCTCACCAGCTCTTGCTGTTTCCTCTTCTTTTTCTCTTCTAGAATTTTTGACTTCTTCACCAACATTCCACTCCCTTCCTACTGCTCTAACCGATTACATCATCTCTCTCTTCGTCTCTTTTGATCGCAACTCTCTCATTCACTTTCTCGTTTCTCTCTTCCTTCCTCTTACTAACTCTTTCTCTAAAACTCTAAGCCCTCTCTCTCAAGTTAAATTCTCACCAACTTCATCCGCCTACAACAATGCTTTGTTTCCACCTATCCGAATCCTAGCTTCATGTCTTCTTTTTCTATTGAGGCAAGCAATCGACGTCGATAAATGACCACAACACAAATCAAGAATCGAATCGAACCATTCACTTTTTGGGCGGACAGATAACTGCAACTGAACAGCTAAATCTAATCTTGGTGAGAGAAAAACTCATCTTCCACTTCTCTGGCCTTTTCATTCCCTCTTCTTCTCAATTCTGTCTCTCTCCTACTTATTCTCTGTCTTTTTCCTTCTCCTTCTCTCCCTCCGCAACCTGCCATCCTCACCGGTTAGGAAGCCGATCAGTAGCTCAATAATTGTCCGTCCATTACGAAAACAAATAATATATCACGTGGCTACCGCCCAGTAATCGTATGTTCTTTTCTGTCTCCGAAAGCCTGTAATTATCTGCATGTCCATTACGTGAGCATATTTAGTCAGCTACAACAACTAGCTGTTAAGTTAAATATTGTTCTACCTGTAAGGCAATGGATAGGTCCTAACAGCTCACTCAAAATAATTATATCATCGTGCTCTAAAGCTATATTAGGAAAGTCTTTAGAAATCTTGAATGGGTGGAATTATCTTTAGGGAGCAAACTATCTTAATTTATTCTCTCAGTGTATCTGAAGTAAGGAGCTTCTCAAATAATTACCAGTAGAGTAGGCCTATTGTTTTTTCGTGACGAAATTGTTTCCGAAATAGAAGTATCAATATGACTTTCACTTGAAATTGCTCATTGGAGAAAAGTATGGAAGATAGCTGAATAGGTAGGTAATTTTGGGAAGTATAAAAGGCACTGTTGCTAAATTTATAAGCAGCCGATGAGATTGGAAACTTGAGACTTTGAAAGAAAACCCACTATAGCGATACAGCCTCGCTGAGAGGTAATTGATTTGTATTTGGTGACTTTGAGCCCCTGTTTCAGTAGCACGAACCGCATTCAAATTGAGTTGTTGTTCATCGGAGAGCCTGTCGAATTTGATTAAGCAATACATTTTGTGGCAGCAACTTTCCTGGTCAGATACGATAATTAAATTGGGGTTTCAGTTTGATACCGCAACAGCCTATGTAGACAAGAGGCTTGTCGATAAATTTTTGGCATGAAATCCGGTTGTTCATTGTGATTGGCACAATGGATAATACCAACAATATTACTCTGTTTCATTGTCTGGCACTGGCAGGTCACTAGATATTCTTTTTATTCTCAATTGATTTCTGTCATTATTGTTCTGTATTATGTAGAAACTAATCATCAGTAATCAGTACAGATGTAGATCGATGTAATTCCAACTCCAGAGTCAAAATATGCTATGTGAATGCTATCTTGAATTAGAAATTTGTAGTACGGTACGGTATATTTTTGAAGCCTAGTCTTCACTATTTGTGAATAATAATTTCAAAGTATAGATCAGTTTCAAGTTTTAAATTACAGACTTGACTTCGGATTCAAACTCAATGCAGTGATATTCGTTTAATTTGACGCTTGGCAGTAGATAAATATTTGATATTTATTTTACAAATCTTACGTTGCCAGAAAGACAGATAAAGAGATATTACTTCTTTGCCATCGTACTCTATGGTCATCAGCAACGTCAAGAAATGATATCTCTCTATCTATTTACCTAATGCCAAGCGTCAAATTAAATGAATGTCACTGTACTAATCCATGCTAGCTCACTTCAAAGTTATGAGTAGACGTTCTTGTTTTCAACAAAAACAGAGTTCAAATAATTATCCAAATGCACACCTATTACAAACAGCCTTTCACCTGTAGAGTGATAATTGTCAAGTGATTACCATACTATTTGGATCTGTAATTTAGTCAAGCGAGAGGAATACATCCGTTAAAAGTGTCTGGTAAATGACTGCCCCTATCACTTACCATGAACACTTTTAATGACTCACTGAACTCATTGTTAGTCATTCCGAAATAATTTGTAACTCTATTCAAACTTTTCCAATTAACTGCAGTCAAGTAAATAACAACTCGAAATCCACCTCCATTTACCACTGGAATAAACGTTGCTGGGGCTTTTAATTATTTAATTGTATTTTCTCTCTGACTAAAATGTTGTTTGTCTGACCTCTATATTTTTTTGGAATGCTAATTATGAAGATGATTAATACGGTTACATCCTTCTTTGAACTTACAGTTTGTTTCTCTGAGTATTATTTCTTTATTCTCTTCTCTAGTCTCCTTATTATATGAAAGTGAAGATAAAAATCTTATAATAATAATAATGTTTGGTAATAGGCTCAACTCAACACCCAATGAAACACATAAAAAACATGCAATTTCCTGTTACACATACTTTAGATTGAGACTAGAAAGAATGATTCATGTTGAATTGATGATTTAGTGCTAGGTCGAATACGACAGCCAGAGAGAATAGAAGTAAATTCTTAGTAATAGAAGTAAATAAGAATTCTCTGACGACAGCTCCTTATACGAAATATCAATAATAATATTGATATTTGTTTGGTCTGTCTATCAATGGCATTTCTAAGATTTTAAAGATGATAAAGACTATAATATAAATCGTGGATTCCCAATTACCAAATTCAATACAATATTATTAAATACAGTATGGAACTGTATTGTCTTTGCTGAAACTAAACTGTAAATTTTACCATCAGCAACGTCACTGGTTGCATCCAATTTGTGAAATTCATTAATTATTTCATATTAATATTTGTATTCAGTCAGCTATACTCTTATTGTTACTGCTTTAGGATTGATACCCGCTTGGCCTTAATGGTGGACCGCTCTAGGCCGGTCCTAAAGCAGTTTAAATCAAAGTATAGTATGCAATACTATTACAGACCTACACTTTCAAATTAATCGTTTATTAACTTCCTAGTTGAATTTCCAAGTTCTGGCACAGAACGATTGAATGATTGTATTTCTTTATTTATAGTTTTGGGTATAGAATACAGTCAATTCTTCAGCAGGTTCTCGACACTGCCACAACTACCAGCCCTTGTAATAATTGTTTTATTGTATACATTAGTGATTTTCTCCGTGTATATTGTAGCGGGAGTAGCGCATTTATTACTACAGTAGTATGTAATTGTGTATTACAACACATTATTTTATATTGTGGCGGCCTTGTATATTGTAGTGGGCTGTACCAGTATTGGCCATTTATCTGCACCAACTATCTTCAAACACATGCTCACCCACACCCAGTCACGTCATCAGACATATGAATGAGGATGGATGCTTGCTCTTCTATCTATGCCAGTAATCAGATATTGCATTCCCTTGCTGATAGATGAACGTGTACACTCGATGCGTCATTATAGTTGGCGCTGCTTGCCTGCTCTTCATTAGACAATCGCCGTTCAAATCGATTGATGAATTTCATCATGATGCAATCGAGGTCAAAAATGCATGCTTCAAATTTCCTACTAACGACTCTAGTCGCATGCTGTTCTATTGAAACATTTGTTTAAATTTTTGGACATAGACATAGGTCTATTAGGAATCAGTCAAATGTCTTTGTCCTAATGCCAGTCATAGGCTACGCGTACACCGGTTAGTCAAGACAAGTGACAAGACAAGACGAGATTAGTCACAGTACTTCACATAGTTGCTTATGAAGCAACACACACCGATTTGTCATTGCATCAGTGTGTGCTGCTTCATAAGCAACTATGTGAATTACTGTGACTAAACGTGACTAATCTCGTCTTGTCTTGACTAACCGGTGTACGCCTAGCTATAGTCATTAGCAAAGACTAATAACCAAATATTTCTGGTTATTCAGTATCTAGATTAGTTGAAAACGCTTGAAACAACCTAGTAGAATTCTTTTTGAATTGAAAATAATTCTTTTCTGCTTAAATTAAAAGTAATTAATAATACTTGTGATCAAGTATTTTTTGAACCAAATAACCCCATTGAAAATTCATCAAAAGGGCATAAAAGTTAATATAAACAAACATGACACACAATCGATAAATATAGGCACTTGAGTTTGAAATCCAGATGTTGTTACAACTATCACTATCGATTAACACTGTTGCTTAGTGTTATGTTTTGTCACAGAAAAGGAGAGAAATACTCTGAATTATCTCTGGTTTTGTTCACAGATTTGTATTTTCTAGACGCAAAGAGTTTTTGTGTAGTGTTTGGAAAGCGTTCTCATGCATAGCAGTGTATGTTGTTTGGGCACAATGTTTATGAAAAGCGGGCGACGACGACGGAATTCCCCCTTCCCCCCTGATACCCCCCTCCTATCACCCTCAAAATCAGGCAACTGCAATGTGCGACCTGGCGCAGAGGTGCGTGTGTGCGCGCGTGGCTGAGTCTCGACTACGTGGCCTGTCGCAAAGCGCGTTTGTTCTATTCAACATGAGCTAGGCCAATGGCAGTGCACTGTGTGTAGATTCAAGAGGCCCTGGCTGAGAACCGAACCGATAGTTCACCAGTAATTAGACTGCAGTCTTGGTCGGAATTCGTTTATCAGTCAGTTCCCAGCATTGAAACCGATATCTTTTCACATTTCGGCTTTCTATTGAGTACGGTATTCGGTTAGCAGTGCTTTGACTATGAAATAGTTAACTATTTGTGAGTGCTTCAAACGGATTAATCTCATTGATTTATTCACGTTGATTCGCGTACCCTTTTCACATCGTATCTCCTAGGATATCCGTATAGTTTTCTTGGTAAATTCAATTCGTGAACTCTTTTCACATAGCCTTCCCTCAGATATATCTATATTTCCCCTTACTCATTTAATCGTGTTCACTTCCCACATAGTAATCATTTGGATAGTTTACATATCGTAGTAAATTAGATAGTTTCATATGATGGATAGTAATTACAATAGATAGTTTTCCTATTCACTCGTATATAGATAAACCTACCTATAAATACCTATAAAACGTACCTGATAAATTCGATTCATGTAGGTACCCTTTCTACACAGTGAACCGGTATAGTTCTCGGTTATTCGCTTAATTCTATTCATTATTACGAATATTATTAATAATGTTATTATTATTGGTTATTATCAGATTTTCTACTTGTATTCGTGCTTCCTAACACTTCTTTGGATATTCGCACAGCTTTCCTATAAATCCAACGTGGACTCATAAAAATGTTGTCAAACTCAACGGATTGTTTGGTGCCGATTGCTGCGAAACGGCGATGTCTCGATAGTAACATGCTAGAAAATGCCACGCCGTCAAGGGATATGGGATTACTTGATAACAATAAAATGGTGAGTGATATGAACCGAATTACAATAGAAAGTTAAATATCAATCCCCCAAATAAGTCGTAGACTACATTGGACTAATTTTATTCCAATTAATAACATGATATAATAACATTATCAAGATTGTTGATGTATTCATAGTATTGTGAATAGTATTATGAATCATAAGCCTTATTTCTTCCATTTAATATTGTTGAATTATAGAAATCGAATCACGATAAGTAGTTTAAAATGAATATTAAACCGTGGATGAAATCGAAATATTGTGATGTGGAATTGATAAGATGTGATAAATCTCTAAGATTCTTGAAAGTTTTCAAGTTCAAAAGATAAATCACCGATATAGCAATACTCTACCTCTTTCTTTAAGCTATATATCAGTGAGATATTACTGGCAACCTCTAGTTTTGCATTAAAAAGGAATTGCCTCAATTTATAAAATAATAACTGGATTTGAAGAGATGAGTCACCGGTTACTGGTAGATTTCCTACTCATTATTAGTTAGGTAGGTAATCAACATTGAATGTATCAAGATGCAAGTATTACAGATGATAAATAATCATTTTAATCTATGATTATGAGGTTTAAAGTATTGTATATCGATAAATATTTCAGAAACCAATCAGGAATTTATTGTCACAATTGAGCTCAGGTACGCTAATACCAAACGTAAACCACAAAGGTACGCGATTGAGCTAAGTACGTAAACCACAATGGCCATTCTTATTAGCATAATTATCGATAATCATGTATTTAAGGATCTATTGAAATGATGCAGGAATAGTCTGAAAATGACGTAAATTTGTATTTTCTTGTAAAATAATCAAATTATTTCTTTATCAGAATTACAATAAACTTCAGAGCTCTTGCTTTCATACAATTTTTGAGATTTTTATTTTGGTCATGACCAAATAAGTATACCACGCTTCGCCACGGGTTATTAAGGCTATGAAGTACAATTCAAAGAATAGAATAAACTATTGTCGTATTGAAAATCTCAAAAATTGTATGAGAGCAAGAGCTCTGAAGTTTATTGTAATTCTGAAGAAGAAATAATTTGATTAGTTTACAAGAAAATACAAATTTAAGCCATTTTCAGACTATTCCTGCATCATTTCAATAGACCAAATAAGTATACCACGCTTCGCCACCATTAATAACACATTCTAATGGTAGGCCCATTCAATATCAATATTGACAACAAAGTGAACTGTTGTTAGGCCTGTATTCTGTATACGATAATCATTATGCCTTCATTCAAGTTTTCGAAAACAGGAACTTGAAAAAGCAGTATAAATCATACAAGTTTACATACAAGCCTGAATCCATAAATTGAGTTTTTTTGGCTTGACACATTTTTCAGCCAATAATTTGGCTTCCAGTTTCAATAATTTTATTTTGGCTGTGTCACCTCGTAAATAGGTCAGAATGTGATCTTATCAACATCATTTGTTTCAATAATGCTGCTTCGATTGATATGTTGCTTTTAATATTGTTGCTTCTTTTTCAACTCTCGTGATAACAGAAATTAAATTGCATTTAATATTTTCTAGTGATTTTCACCAGTTATGAATGATAGTTGGAATTATGATGGGTTTGATGAATTAATGGGTTGGAAATTATGATGGGTTTCATTATTGAATAATGTACCAAAAAAGACATTGTTCTTTCAAAATTTATCAGACTATGAACTAGACTTTCTACTTTTCGAACTGAACTATTTTGGAGCGATTTTTTATCATCCCATAACAAGAGCACGTGTGAGTGCAAGTCAATTATTCCAGAAGCGTTTTATTTTTCACTAGGTACTCTAGTTGATAACCTACAATATTATCTTTGAATAACATTTTTTAAATGTGGTACTCTACTTGGCATAAATAGTATATGTATGACATAAATAGTAAATAGTATTAGTATACACGTTTACTTGCGAAGAAGTATGATGAAGATTATTATAGATGAATCATTGTTTTCTCAAAATAACTTCCGAAGTCAATGAAAACTCTGTTACACTGTAAGTTAACATGTGGAGTCCTTGTCATTGTATTTGATCCAATTTATTTTGCTCAATGTTATTAATCTACGTAGTGGAAAAAGATATTTATTCAGAAGATCCTGATCCGCATTCTCAATCTGTTGAACTATAACTGAATCAATCCCTTTGTAGAAGTTGTTGAAAGATTTTCAACAAAAAAAGCTGATGAAACAAAAATGTTGTAGTTCGCTCATTTTTTGTTTGAAATTGCTTTGTCAGTTCAAATATTGCTCCATTCGATTCTACATGCGGAGTTCATTGTCATTGTGATTCAATAGATCTCATTCAACGTTCAAAATTGTTTTATTACTGAGACCATTGTGAAAATCCGTAAAACTCTTTTGTGAATATCGAAATTTATCGATAGGACTTCATATATTCAGGATTACAACAATTTTGCATGATTCGATTTTATATGCTTCATGAATTCATACACTTATTCAGCGGTCAGAGTTTGAACCAGGATTATTTGCTAAATTACCTTTAAGTTGTTATGAAGAAATAGAACTTGATCATAATCCATTTTCTACGATAACTGTTACTTACTAACTGTTAGTTATTCCTCATTCCATCGATGTTTCTTCAATCAATTCCATAATAAGTGACCCACATCTAGACTGTGACTTGATGAATAGATGTTAGATTAACCTGGAAGTATCTCAGATAATAAAATAGGAGACCTGATATAGTAGTATGCCTATTCATTGTTCCAACACACACTGGAAAGATATGAGCACTTGACTATTTTACCTCCACTTTACTCGAGCTAATACATTCTCCAGGCGATGCATCAACTTATACAGCATGCGTGATCATTTAGGGCCACTCATTCATTTTACGATTTTTGAATAATACCGCGCCCATTGCGGCAGCACGGAGCCGAAACCGCTCTAATGAAATTTTAAAGCCAATAAAGCCACAGATAACCCACACGTTCTGAAGTTTATAACTCTTTTTCTCCCATATGCTCTTCTAGTTAATTTGATTGTACATGAAAACATGGCTCTCAGAAAGAAAGTTACTACTCGAAAAGGTTATATCCCTAATTGGAAAGCATGCTTCCGTTGATTGCCACCTCCGCCCCCCACTTGCAGGTTGATTCATTATCAACTACAGCACAAAAACATTATCATCATAATCATCGTTTTCATTAATCGATGAATTACAAATTCACATAATCCTCGAGTCATGTGTTATTGGGGATCATGTTATTTTATACAACAATAATGATGACTTCTGTAAAATTATCAGAACGTATAATCTGTTTTCATGTTAGTTGCTTCTGTTCTAATCTGTTGTCTGCTTCATGTTAGTTTGTTTATTTCAATGGTGGGTTGCACCAAGCTAGAAAAATCAGTTGGATCTGTACAATGCTCTATCCCCCAAAGTTCATGCTCATTTTAGTCCACAAATTTCGTTCTCTTTTGAACTTTTTTTTGTTTGTCAATGGCTCAACAGCCCTATGTGGGCTTAGGCCTACCAGCTGGTTGCCAGTTTCACATCCACTTGACTGAATCAGCAGAGGTGAATGATCATTAACGACATCTCAACCATAAGCTAGTCTTCGCAACCCAGTGATGGGAACAAAGCACTGCTGGATAACATTGTGTTAAGCAGCTATATAGTGCAATGCAACAATTTAATATTCCTCCAAAATATAGGGAGTGACTGGCTAGCATTACTAACGATTAGCCAGGGTCCCAATAGAGGGTCTCTTTTGAACTACAGTACTGAATTTTGTACTTACTCTTCTGCGTTCTTGCCCAGGAATTTCCTACTGCTGAACAATAATATTCCATTGTGCTTCTCCCCAATCTTATTATCGAGAAGTTCTTTACAGTAGGTACTGTATTCTCCTCGAGAAGCTCGAGAAGCTTTCTCCGCTGTATCACATTAGGCTCCACAACAGTTTCATTGCCAGAGGTGGATCCATTTTTTTTTTATTATGGTTTGATAGAACTTTTCATCGTGAATTATTTCCAATTCATGACACAACAAAGTATAAAATGAAATATTTTTAATTCTTATTTTAAGAATGTATTGGAACCATTCAAATGGAAGGATGCATTCTTATTTTGCCAAAACTCAAATATGTTTGTTTTCTCTGAACTCAGCACAATTTATGATTGTACAAACCATTGAAATATTTCTCCAATTGAGTATTTTGCTAATTTATATTTTAAGTTAATTAACTTCTTACTCTGTAGTTAAGATACTGGAATAGGGAATGGAGAACTATGTTGAATCCATGATCATGTTTATTGGTGAACAATCTTACATAATCTTTATGATATGTTGAGTTTTCTACAGTTGAGGTTTTTTAATTGAATGCTTTTTTTCTATTTTCAGGTGAGTTTCAAAAAATATTCATTGCTGCATTTCTTCATTCAGGTAATCTCAATTTACAGATACTCATATCAATAAATAAATTACTGCATTCTTCTCAATTGCGAGTATAATGAATAAAAATAACTATTGAACAAGTAATTCCACTGCACAGGTTATAGTAATAGTCGTATGGACAATGTGAACTTATAAATAATTAAGAAATATACTAATCACTTTGAGAGCACAATATCAGTTGAATGTATGCAATTCAATCAAACCAGAATCAGCTCATTATTGTTGGGTTTTCAGTCTTGAATTTCTAATGTGACAAATTGCGCCTTTAAGAAGCTCAGACATGTTTGCAAAGCGTCCTAATTTATTTTCTGTGCCTCATTGGTGTGAGATTGAATGCATACTGGGTACTCTATATGGTACAATACTGCTTCTCTATCACAGAACCAGCGTACATATTACAATGTACGCTTTTCTAGTCTTTTGCTTAGTATCATAATTATAATTTCATAGCTTCTGATTGACCGATTTACTTAGTTTTTGGTTCAAGTTACTACTTGATAGTACTTCTTGGCAAGCTACTAGTTTTTCCTTGTTTTTCAAGTTCTAAAACTCTCATGTTGGGTTGCACCAACCGGGATCAACTGTTATGAATCATCTGATCCCATTTGATGAGCGTGATCTTGAATCAAAATATTGATCTTGCTTCCCGAGGTGTGCAACCCAACATGAGAGTGTTGAGTAAAACTCGAAAAACAAGTAAAAACCAGTAATTTGCCAAGTTAAGAAGTTTGAATACTTGGCACTACTTGAGAAGTAGTTACAAAAATGATAAATCGATAGCCTATCATTTTTTCCTGTTAGAATGAGCTCCATCCTCCATGAGCATCCAAGGATTTTTCTTTCAGAATCCTCTGATTTTGATAGAAAAATATTGAATCTGACGTGAATCTCATAATTTTGTGACACCAGAGTTCAATCACAAATCGGCTTTCAGCATTATAAATGGAGCTGTGTTATAAGGTTACCCAAGAGAATGGCATTAAAATTATTTGACTTGGTCTCAGTTGAATGCTTCACGCCGTTACGGATTACAGGGTCAATACTTGTGAAACAGTAATTTCTAGAAAGACGAAATTAGAAAAGTGCTCTAGCAAGTCAACAACAACGGGGGAAAGTGCTCCAGTGACGGCTGGTATTAACATTTCAAATGACGGATGGTTGGGGACACTGTGAAACGGTTGACGGGCAACGGAAAGCAATTATTCCGGGAAAATTCAAAAGAGGCACCGCTCTTTATCGCTTTCCAAACTGCATTCTCCGAGTCATTAACGACGCTTCTTTTCTCAACAAAGTTGTTGGTGCAAAGGGGAACTAACATCCCCCTCCCCCCCAACAAACCGAGAACAGGCCTCGTTTGAATGATTAAGACATCGTTTTGTTTCACAACTAAATTCTCCTCGCTCCCTCCCCCTTCAGCCCGAAGCGGTGCAGTCGAACGCGTGATTGGTTTGTTCCTCTTGAATTGTTTTTCTCTTAAACTGTTTCAACAACTCTGTGTTTCACATTCTGCCCGAAGTCGGCTCTCAAGTTTTGAAATATTGTAACAGTTCGATAACATTGTGGGCTTCACATTCTCTTCCAGTCATTATTTCTGTATTTGTAGTCTCTAATGCTTGTAATGTTGATGTCTACTGGCCTTTCAAAGTTACGTCTCGTAACGTATAGAGGGTATATTTTCTGTGTTTAGGTAACAGTCACTGTAATTTAGGTTTACCTTTAGCTGATTGGGATATCAACCCAGAAAAAAAAAATGATTGATAGAATGATATGAAGCTATTTATGAAATAATTGAATGTTTCTGTTAGTATATTTTTTTCTATTTAGCAGTAAGCATTTGATTACAAGACCGTTGATTGTTGAAGACAGTTGATTGAAAAGATCAATCTTGTTGATGACAACTAAACATTGTCTGCGTTATGAATTGTCTATTAGCATGCGTCAAGTAAACTCAGTTCTGAGTTGGATTAGAGAACATTCCTTGAAGTGTGATATCAAATTTTGTCATTATAGAATACAGAATTCCTTCATCAGTTGTGTTGTTAGCTTTGTGAGTGAGTCTTTGTCAATTTAAACATATTTGAATGGTATTGTATAGGCTCCAACTCTGAAAATCATTGAAGAACACTTTCTAAACAAAATGCCTGTTGTCTATCACGGCTCTGATTCTCAACCACTTGAACGATTCAAGTGGGAATCAAGGAGGGTATCCAATGTCTTACCAAAATGAAGTGCTTGATCAACTCTTGTTCCGCAACTCTTATTACTTATTCCTCCATTTCAAGAAGGAGTTACTGTACTCGACACTTGGTGAATTTCTGAAATGAGCATGAGACTTGTCGTCTACTGGAACCGTTTTCGCCCGAACGTCCGAACTGATTAAAAATTAATCAAATGACCGATAATTCGGCCGAACGGATAATTCGGAGGAAACGGTTCCAGTGGATCAACAGCCTGTAAAAATTGAAGTCGTTAATAGAAGATGGTAGAATTGTATACACTTTGAATAACTTGGAAAATTAAAAAGTATTGACATTCAGTAAGTGAAGAAGACGATCCACAACAAGAAAAATTGTTAGTAGAAACGGTAATAAGGTATCAATCCTTATCTTGGATTGGAGACCTTATCCAATCCATTGGAATATCTTGAGATATGTATCCCTGAATATGCTGAGAAATACTCAGTAGGCTTATATTCTTTTTTACTGTATTAGAATAATCTATATAATATAATCATCTCCTATTTCCATTATATTCTGCAGTATTCAGTATACACAGTACAAAGATGTTCGTATTTGTAAATTTTCTGTTTACCAAGTATGAGAACATTTCAATAACTACTGAGAATACTAGTACTATATTCTTTTCGTATTAGAATTTGCATAGTTTCACATTTATTACATTCAGTATTCAGATTTTATCAAGATATGGACTTTTGGACCTCTGCAAAATCGAAGAAGCAATAGAATAGTGCCAATATCGTCGGAGAAATAGATAAAAATATGAATTCTTGGGATCTGCAGAGTAGAATATTTGATCAAGATTCTCTCCTTCTGTTTTTTCGATTTCTTGTGGCAATTATTTTGAGCCGCTACTAGTGGGCTAAGTTTCCACTGGACAGTTTTCTCTCGTTCTTCCCGAATAAAATATTCATGTCCTTATCATGTTAACCTAAATATCTTTTTGTGATTGATGATTGAGTTAATCTATGTTTATTGTTATTTTTATCCTTTTCAAAGTCCGTATCTACTTTCTATGCCGTTCTAATTATGTAATTTATAGGCTACTACTAATAATAATAATAATTCCGTGTAACCTGGTTGGAGCAGGTCTGTTGTATTAAAACCGATCAGTTCAGGGTCTCTGACGTGACTTAAATTTGTTTTTTTATTCCTCGAAACACGGGGAGTGGGTCGAGCTAAAATCTCACTACTTAATATTCATCATAAACAGGGAAAATTCATTTCACATTCATCGAATATTTTCCATTATTTTCTGAATATATAATATCTAATATTGGTGATTTTAGGCATTAGCTGGAATAGTGCCTCGGGGCGGCAAAGTAGGTTGAGGAATCGGCACCTGTGTGACTTCGTTCTCGCTCCCTCCCAAGTTATCTCCTATTTCCAATAGATTCTGCAGTATTCATACACAGTACAAAGATGTATGTACTCTTTTTCTGTACTTAATCTTCTGTACCATATCTTGAGATATGTACCTCTGAATAACTTGAGAAATACTCAGTAGATCTATATTCTTTTTCACTGTATTAGAATAATCTATATTTTGCATCTCCAACATTTATTGCATTCAGTATTCAGAATATCCAGTATCAAGATATCTGTACTTTTTTAGCTAACATTGACGCTAGAAGAATGAAAGTGCTAGATCGTCAGAGAAATAGATCAGAGGAGAATCCCTGGCTCATGAATTGGTCGGATACTGCAGAGTAGTCGTTTGGCCAGGGGGCCACTCCATGTTCTCTCCTTCTGTTTCGGCAATTTACTCGAAGCAAAGCGATTTTTGCCGGGCAATAAATTGCGGACTGAGCCGCTGACCACTGCACTATCGATCTAGGCTGCTATCCTCCACTGGACAGTGCTCAGTTCTCCTCGTATCTTCCCGAATAAAATATTCATGTCCTTATCATGTTAACTGGTGAGAACGTTTTATTGGTGTGGATGAGATTAGGCAAGTTAATCTATCCAATTTTATTGTTATTGTCTGTGTCCTTTTCAAAGTCTGTATCTACTTTCTATTCTTTTTTTTTTCTGAGGATGATGCCCACATGAGCTCTAGGCTTGTGCGTGGGTAATGAGTGGGGTGATGATGAGATATAACGACTACTTTTTAGGCAGTCTGGACCGACGGCTTAACGTCTCCTCCGAAAGACGGGAGTGGCCGTATTTGTCAAAATTCCTTCCGTCAACCAGGCTCGAACCCTGGCCCAATGGATTTTATCTGACTGCTGATTCCGTTCTAATTATGTAATTTATAGGCTACTTAATATTCATCATAAAGAGGGAAAATTCATTTTACATTCATAGAATATTTTCCATTATTTTCTGAATATATTCTTCTATATTTTTCTATATTGGTGATTTTAGACTGAGGCTTTTCCATATTTTTCATATCAAATCATTCTTAAAATGTAATAACGTGTTCAAAATTTCTGGTTCTAAATTTCTCGTTTAAACTTTTCGTATAATTCATTATTTTATTTGAAATGTGCTTTCGTGAATATCGTATTAGTGCTGTTCATCTATAATTTGAAAGATTTTGATTTTGAAGATTTTTTGGGACTTTGGGAAAGTTGAAAATCCAGTGTTGGACTTAACCTATAATGTTTTCCATATTTCACATTAGGGAAAACTGGATTCGGCGAGGCGGAACACCCGAAAGGGTCTCTCCGCCAAAAACGCCATAAGCATAAATAAAAAATAAATTCTTGAAATGTCCATGTACTATAACACTTTCACGTCCTCTGCATAACAATTAATATTATAGAAAAATTAATTTCTTATTGTGAATTGCAGAGTTGATTAAAACATTTCTTACAATATTGAGCCGATTCCATGCATGTATCTCATTTAGAGTTTTGTGAAACGTAGAGTTTCTGGGATCTAAAATAGTTGATACCTCAATTTTGTCTCTGCAATCAATTTTGTCTCTCCTACTTGTATCTCCTACTTTCCTCATACTTCACCACAATGTGTCGTAGACTCACGTTGTGCTTTGGAGTACCACAGTCACAGATTCAACTTGTTTTCATGCGATTAAACAATTGTTTCTTCGATCCTGATCATGAAACGTTGACCATCCTTTAAAATACTGTGATTAAAAGTAATTTTTGGATAATCTAATATCGTGTAAAAAAATTTAATTCCAATAAAAGTCTTCATTTCGAAGTTGACTTGGGATGATTTCACTAGGCAGGGCAAGATCGTTTATTTTGTTTAATAGTGTCGTTGATCCCCTATAATTGAATCGGCTTACTAGTTATTGCTCTCAAGCAGTAATATGACGGTAGTAGTAGAAGCTGTAGAATACTGCATAGAGTATTTGTTAATTGCCGTGAACAATTCATTTGAAGAAGCCCACAGTACAGAGACCTCGGTACTTGTTTGTTCGTTCAATCTAGCTATCTAGCAAGGTTAAGAGGGAAAGAGAGACAGTGGGTAAGAGAGACACACGAAGAGAGAGATAGAGAGGATGAAAGAGAGATAGAAAGAGAGATCGAGTTTTTGGGTAAGTGATGTGGAGATTTTAATAAAACTCCAATGAGAGCAATACAGTCATAAGAGAAAGGATTGAATAATATCATGAGGGTGTACTCATACAGAGTGAGACTTTCTGAATTTGGTAATGGTAAAATACAATTCGGCAGAATATGAGAGAGGTGATGGGAAACAAGCAACAATAAGGCAAATACGCCTGGCAGAATAGACTTAGCTCATTAGCCTGTTTTGTCACACGCTAAAAACACTCGTGTGTGCTTCGTTAGTGCTGTTTACTAGCAGAGCTATCAGCTCAAAGAACGTTTATGCTTTGAAATTTATTTTAAATCTCAATTGGCATTCTCAATCAAATAATGATGAAATGATTCAAGTACGTGAAACAAAATAGCAATGAAAGATCAGTTGCTCAGTCCCCTCTTTAATTCTTAAGATGGTTTACGATTACATGTAAGGAACCCTAATCAAAATACAGTAATAAGTTAACGTCTTTCCATTCTTCTGAATACACTCAACATGTTTTCTTTATTATTCATCACTTGGATTAGAATACCAGCGTATCAGGTTATAGATTGATTACAGCGTATCAGGATAGAGTTTTCTCTTCGATAAAAGCTGCACTCTAATTAAGCTTCTTTCAATAAATTTATTAAATTTTGCATTATTATTCGGTATAAGAATAACTGTTATAAATGATATCTCAATAATAAAATTTTGTAATATCAATCAATCATGATAATATATTGTTTAAGATAATGATGATGATATAAATAAAATTTCATAATTTTCCAAATTCCCAGAGTTCAATTCCATATCAAAAGTTTGGTTGATCATAGCTTGGAGATGATATTTGTCTTCTACATTAGCCTCAATTTTCAAGTTGTATTGTCCGTTGAAGATTTAAAAACTATGATGATAATGACTCCTCCACTTTTCATGTTTTCTATGTTTTTTCATGGAGGTAGGCTACTTCTCGCTGTTCACAACCTGTTCCACTAAGCATTAACCAATGAGTTTCTTTCCTGCATGCGGGTGACAGTTATTCATATATACTCAGTTGCAGAAAGATGTTATAAATCATCAGTGTTTATAACACTGTAATTTCATACTCGTTGAAACATTAGAAGCAGCTTCATATTTACCAAATTCTGACTATCGCAGTCCTGTGAGGAGGAAAGCTGTGTTGAATTGAAGATAACATACTTTTGTATTTGAGAAAAAAAAAACGTTGTGGTCATCAAACCGGTGAGCAAAACCGTGAATTTTTGACTAAAACTTACTTACAGGTATTAAATTTTGGCATTGACGTCGTGTAACCATTTTTGGTGTAACTCCTACAGATCCCTCCAGTCATTCAAAGTCGTCATTCAAAATCAGAGGTAATTCAAATCTCTTGTTTGCCGGATAAAATGCTCATTTGTACATTAGCTAGTACAGAATATTTTCTGTAACCCAGCCCACCCCAAATGACGCCCCTGAGACTAGCTATTTATAGTCTATGGTCACATTACCGCTTAAATCTTGAATCATAACTGATAAGGAGAATAATCTGTTCTCACATTATCATTGAATTGAATTGAGCTCTCCGGTTACAATGACAACAAAATCTCGATTTTGTGGATTCATTGTGACCTCCATTTCCACCATAACCTATTTCGATCCATAAGGGGAGCCTTGGACAACAAATTAGAACTCCATTAGGTGATTTAACAACGGGTTTCTTGTGCGAGAGGGCTACAATGTTAACATGAACTTTTCATGGCTAATTTCGCTGGTGTCGTGAATGACGCATGTTATTGCAGTGTTTGTTGCTACTACAGCGAGCACCACCGGATCCGGATGGTTGTAATTGTAATGGGTTAGGGACTGTCGGGGGGGGGGGGTACCACGTTGTTATGGGCGTGGTCCGCCGACCAGGGGGATTTGCGGTGTGATAGTGCGGCCGACGCCACATCATACACCTGATGGGATGGCATCAGGTGATCATCATTGGCACGCAACTGCAGTGGCCGCACGGGTGACTGAGTGAGAGGGCGCTAACGATCGGCGGGAGTGTGAGTGAGAACGCTCAAACTATACAATGGTAGTATTATGCCGATATTTGCTTCGGTGATAAGGATCGTAACTGGTCACTGATAATCTTCATAGTAGTGATGATGATGATGATGATGATGATGATGATGATGATGATGATGATGATGATGATGATGATGATGATGATGATGTGGATGATGATGATGATGATGATGATGTGATGATGATGATGGTGGTGATGATGATGATGATGATGATGATGATGATGATGTGGATGATTTTGGTCATCATGATGCTGATCATGATTGTAACTGATTACTGATAATCTTCATGATGATAATGAGTCTTCATGGTGGTCATGATTGAATGGTTCTTTCTCTTCGTGGTAGTCATTATCTTGAAAGACAATAATTAGAACTACAGCAGTATTAATATTCCAATTACCATTTTCAAAAGAACCTTTTAATGACTGATTCTCTAGCTTAATTTTTCCAATAGTTCAAGCAGAATGAAGATCTTGATGAGGCTCTGAAAAATGGAAATGTACAATGAAATATGGAAATGTTGAAAGTGGTAAAGAATAGTTCAAGCCCTAGACTTCTTTTTAGCTTGAAAATCTAATTTTTCAAGATAACAAATAGTTTTTGAAAAGTGAATAGGCCTACATGAGGTAGCACATAGAAGGACACTCCATCATCTAAGCTACGCCTTTCAAGGTATTCTATGGCCTTTTTTATTGTATTATTTCTTCTCAATTTACTGCAACTTGATTGATAATATTACATTATTGGCTACTATATCTCTATTATCATGAATTCCTCCTTCCATGGATGTAAGATAGCTGTGCTGTTTAGTCGGGACTAAATGCTTGACCCTGATGGTGAGAAAGGTTCAACCTAGTTCTGATCGCAATATTCAGATAGAATAGCATGCAACAAGATAATGGTATAAAATTCACTGCAATCTGAAATTTGGTTGACAAATTTCTGCTCTAATTAAGTGGAAGCTTCATAGTATTAGTATTATATGTTCTACAAATTTTATCAAAATCCACTTCCAAATTTTTAGTAAATCATTGATAGAAGTTTAGTGAATCTGTTATGTTAATTTTTTGAAATCCAATGCTTATATCATTATATTCTTTGCACCTGAGCCGCCTCTTCCATGTGTGGGCTGTCCTTCTTCCACTAGCAGAACAGAACAGCTGACGAGCGACGTATTGCTATTATGCAGCTCTTAAAAAACAGGTCTGATACGAGTTGCTTCCTGCTCGACTCTGGTCAAAAGCAGCTGCTGTTTCCATGCATCTTGCTCTTCCATCAGCTCTCTGCATCTTGCTCCTGGCTCTGGCTACTTGTCCACTCTTGCCGATTAGCCTTGATCAGTGATAGGTGTGTGTGGCCTTGAAAACTGCACTCTCTAGGGCAAGGTCGACTGGTACAGAGATGGGAACTGCAACAACTGCTTTCTCTGCACTCTTCCCCTCCCCACCTGATTACAAGAGTCTGATGAAAAGTGGATGACTAATCCACATCGTGGCTATTGCATAATGTTGTATTGTAATCAAAACATCTAGTAATCAAGTTTATCATGCACTTCCCCTGAATATGTTATGCTGTTATTTAATTTTTTTTCAAATCCAAATATGATTAATGTATTCTTTTTTGTATTTAATTTATTTATTTCTTGTATCATTCAAAATAAACTTGATGGGACAGAGAAATAGACATTTACGTAGCTGGTTGGATAGAAGTATCATTTTAAAAAAGTTATGCAAATGGAAGTTATGTCTCACTTTTCACTTATTCTATTATTTCCACTTGAAAACAAGAATATATTACATATATAGTTTCACAATAACTATTACAAATTTTTCCTTTTACTAGTTTTTCAAGTTCAGGACACTCTAGCAACATTTCGCATTTATATTTCACGCTGACGCTATCACTTATCAGTTGGTTTGGAATTCACATAAAGAACCGAAACATGTAATTTTAAAAACAATACATTTTTCGAAGAGGAGCATTATTACAGAGTATTTTTCTTTATTTCATCATTTTTCCAACGACATGGCTGCTAACTTGATGTGGAAGTTGTACAGAAGGGTCCTTTGAACTAATAAAACTCAGAAGAATCTCATTATTTCTATGATTCCTCCCTAAAAGCATTACGTACTGTGATGAAGCCTACAAAAAGAAGCATTGTTACATTATTCTTTCGAAAATTATCTATTCTCTTGGAAATATTTTTGGATTTCCACTTGGATTTCTCCTTGAATACCATTAACCCATTACTTCTTCATGTTTTAGCAGCATGGAATCTATCTTTGAAGTTATTCTTCACTCTCCTTAAAAATAAACTAATTGAGATAGGCCTTGTTGGATACAAAAAATTAAGTTCATGAACCTTCCCTCAATCATTTTCCCTCATTGAGCTTTTCCAAATTCCTCTTTTCACTTTGTCTTGCCCTTCTCGTTGATTTTTCGTCCCTCTTTTCCCTTGTTTGAAATTTACGAGCTGTACAACCCGAAAAAGATAAGATGAAACTCCCCGGGGGATCACTCATGTAGCATGTTCTGCAGTATTGTGGTTTCTGTTCCCTGAAAGCTATTTGCAATCCATTAATCTCCATTAGCCTAGTAATAGAGAATTCCTTGTGAAGCATTGCTTCTCTCACTGTTTTCTGAAACTCAGAGAAACTACTCATCCCCCCCCCTTCCGCAATCATCCCCATCCAGGATACAAGCTGCTTAAACATCATTCGCAAGACTTAGCCCTGATTAGTACGTTCTTATTTACTACCTTTCTTCTTTAATCTGGAAATGAGATACTCTCCTTATCACATCGTCATCATTCTCATCCTTGTAATATAAATACTATAATACCATGTACTTTGACTCTAATAAATAGCTTTATTAATGATTTTAGTAGTGAAAAACAATTTGAATAACTATTATAGTGGCAGTCAGTATTTTTTCAGAGTAGCCTCACAGTGCTTACTGAAGAAGTACTAAACATCGTTATACAGTTTTTTATTACCTTACGTACTCTATCTACTTCATCCTCTAACTTGAAGATTATTCATAAAGTTGGAGAGTACCTACCGGGTGACTTTTACTAAAGAAATGTTAATTATCCTTTTTTCCGTTATAAATATTCAGCATCACGTGGGTTAGGCTGATAAATAATCATTAGATTATCTGCTCATGCAACTACTTACAAAGTTAACTTCAATAACATTTTTCATCGTGAAGAGAGAAGATTTTCAAAATAATTGGATGGGCTACCATAGTTCAACAACCTCCATGGAATAATGTATTTGAATAAGAGTCCAAATTTATTGTCTGAGATTTTCATCTGTGAAATTTCATTCGAGGGAAAAACTATATTTATATTCTTCTATTCAAATCAGTTTTCACTGACTATAGTGATATTACGCGTATATAAATATTGTATATGTGTATTTAATTACTGTAATCACTGAATATAATGATATCAGGGCCAGTTCATCCATCTACAAACCTTTTTATTTCATAGTCAGTTTCTGATAGTGAATTCTCAACGCTCCTAATGGTAGAATACCCTCATTTTGCTCATTAGCCATGGTAAATAGATTTAGACTACACTATTTCAGATGGGTTGCGTACCACCGAGTTATTGTGTTGATAACACAAATCCATTTTCAAACTGTGATGATTAAGATCTGAATCATTTCGCAGGTTATCGAAATTCGACAAGCTATGTTACTAGTTAGCCCCGTGGGCTGGAGAACTCGCTTGCGAAATTCCAGTTTGCTGCGGTGCAGTTTCGGTGCCGCAGCGATGCCGCCCAATGCAGTCGGTTGCAGCTGATTTTTTATCTAGTCTAGTTGGCCCTAGGAGTTGTCAGACAAAAAGAGCTTCTAATATGCAAGCTTACACATCAAAAGAGGAGGAAGTCACATGGTTAAGATATATAGATTCCATATTATGATTTTCACATTATATTCCCCAAACTGACTGCTCGTATACTAGTGATATTAAGAAGCTATCCTTCTTCGCCTCAAAAAGTTTTAATGTTATTGGCCAACGAACCTGATCTGTGTAAAGGTCCCAAGAATATGTGTTTCAAATTTGAAGTTGATTGATAAAGGCGTTAGAAAGTTATCGTCGAACATACAAACAAACACACAACGCCACGAGCCTCAAGTCAAAAGGAAGAACTCTCTACGCTCGTTCAATTATATTTTCTATTTTCATTTGTTTATTTCTTCATTTTCTATTAATATTGTAGAAATGAACGCTATTAACAAACAGCTAATACGCTACTGTTTACTATTACTTTCTATACATTACAATCAGTGGATCAGTATAATCAATATAATAATATAATCAAGGACATAACATATAAATTTCCAAACAAAACTTTTGGCATTGCTAAATTTTTAATGAAATGATTTCCCAATATAATACTATGTGTCGGGGTTATCATCGATGTACAATTATTACATTCAAAATCATTCATTATAACTACACGTTAAATAGATATTCTACAGTATACGTTACTGATACATTACTATTCATTCAATGAGACAAAATTCAGCTTTCTCGTCCTGAGTTTTCGTGTTCAGTGAACACAGTCGTTGCCCAACCCTTTACGTTTAATAGTCGAGTTATTCTTGCCGAAAATCGGTCGTTCGGTTCCAGCAAGTAGCTATTTCCCGCTCGATACTTCCCGCCTTCGAGCGTCACGATCTCAGTCGGCCATGTTTGACAACAGCAGCAACAGCAGCAGCAGTGACAATTACCAAAGTTAACGATCCACACGACGACAACAGGGTTCGCTTTCGCTCTCTTTTGTCAAACGGTGAAAGTGCGTACGCCACCGGGTCGGACGTCGTCGGTTTTTTGTTTTCTATTTACATCACGCCGACGACAACCGGGAAGACAGGCGGCCAATTGTCAACAGCGGATACACACTACGTGCACAAAAGACTGCAGATGACATCATACGATCCGTGTCGGTGTGGTTGACCACAAGACACATCTGAGTACACCACAAGAGATATTGCTAGTTTGCTACACTCTGTGGCAAACGTTGATTGAAAAAAACTGAGGAATAAAAACGAGCATGGTTATATGGATTGAAACAAACTGAGAAGGCTGACTAACAGGAGTACCTATTTTTTTTTCATATCGTATGGCTTTTATTGGTGGGGAGACCCTTATGAGTAGGTTCCACCTCGCCTCATTGCACAATTAGGAGTACCTATTATAATTATTATGTTTGGATGAACTTGAAGACTATATTGAATAACTATTAGTGAAGATTTGTTGAAATTTAATGAGGCCTTCATTGAAAAACGAGTATGGTTATGTTATGTGGATTGAAACAAACTGAATAACAAACAGAAGAATTGATCACGTTTGGATGAGAATGTTTCAAGTGGTGATTGATTGAGTAAATATTATGAACGTTGAGGCGATATTGAACAACGGTTCAAATGTAACGATATGTTCAAATGTAAAGAAGCTTTTCGTTGGTCGTTTCCTAACATTCAACTATGCAATGTAACAGTAATTTCTTTTTCATTGTGAAAATTGCCTACTTTAGAAGAATTAGACTAGAATTTCTTACAAAGTGATCATTGATCAATCAAATCTCGAACAAGAAAATTACGAAATGAAATTATAATTCTCTTGCATACTAATTTCCGTGGTAAATAGAATGTACTGTAATTTATTCTAATAGAATATGGAATATAATAGAGTAATATAATAGAATAATGATAGAATAGAATATAATAGAATTATGAGTAATACAAAATTGGGAGTTGGTTTTATACGAAGTTTGACAAAAATACTTGAGCACATAAAAGGGTTGGTAAATTGAAAAACTTCATACAAGAGGTTTTCTGATCAGTAATCTATGGTAATTCCTGAAACACTGCACAAAACTCAACCTCTTCTATCTGAGGTCTCATTCCTACCTTCTCGTGCTTTCATATTGGTAACAAGAATCCAGATATTAATCTCAGGCACTTTCACGGGTAGAGGAACTTCCGATTCAAGAGCTTATCCCGGGATGAATGTTCAGCCTTGCTGTGATCACAATATCTCGGGAGGAGATTGATCTATGATCATTTCTGCAAACATTGTTTCCACTCGATAACAAAGTTGTATCATACTGCTAAACTATACCTATGCATTTCCAATATACCAATACTCTGAACTTAAATGCAGTTACCATGAAAATACCATTTGGAAAACGGTACTTCATGCCCTCAAGACAAAATTTTCATGATTTAGATTAGACTATGGTCAGCTTTTAGGTTTACCATAGGTTAGGTTAGGTAAACCATAGGTTTAGTGCAACTGCAACTCTAACTTTTAGAATTTCATATATCAAAAAGATCCTTTTTCAAAATTAGTGAACATTTTGCAAAGTGAAAAAGAACTTCAACCTAATGGAATTAGGTTATGAACGGCGAGGTGGAACTATCTTCGGGTCTCCCCACCAACCAAAGCCATACTCTAGATAGATAGTGCAACTCTATGAAAGCAGTGATAAATTATGTTTCATTCATTTGTAAGCATTCATTTCTCATACAATATGATCAATAATTCTATTAAATTATTATTTCATTATGAAATCAAATACTCTTACTTGAAGCCATAAGGCTACATCAAAAAGCAATGGAAACAACAATCTGATATTTAAAATTATTTCAAATTGAATTATGAAAGAAATAAATAGATGAATATGCTATGAAAAACAATACCACAAAAATTATTTATTACTTTGTACTCAATATCTAATTAATATAGCCTAATACTCTAATACCAACTTGAATAAGTACTAATAGGTACTAATCTCCGTTGCGAAGCGTGGTATACTTATTTGGAAATATATATATTATATATTTCCTATAGGAAATATACCCGGCGATGAATAAATAAGTATACCACGCTTCGCCACTAACTAATCTAATAAATGAATGAATCTTAAATTTGATATTATCGATAATTATTATTCATCGTTATCGACTATTGTAACAATTCCCATAATATTCGAAATTGAAAACATAGGAGAATAGATTCAAACAATACAATTCTTTGTAGCCTAATTTTATAATGTAATTGTTGGGAAAATATTTTATACTTTCTTTTATTTTGATTATTATCGAAAGAAAATTCTTGAATTTGAAATTAAATTATGAAAGAAATAAAGTATGATAGATGAATATGCTATGAAAAACAATACCACAAAAATTATTTATTTGTACTCAAAATCTAATTAATATAGCCTAATACTCTAATACCAACTTAAATAAGTACTAATTATCATCGATAATAGGATAATATATAAGAACCAATACTGATTACTATCAATAGGATCCTGACAAAATTGTGGAAGATGCTCAGTTTCTCGTAGTTTCTTCCTGAACAATGAACCTTCACTTGAATTGCATTATATAGGTTGCCGGCCAGTCTGGCAGGTGCTAGCTTCACTTCACCAATTCAGAAGTTGTCTGGGTTCCGGGGGAAGCCCTCTTCCTCTTCCTCACCAATCGATGAGGTTCCCGCCATCCTGTCTCGCACTGGCAACTGGCTCCCCCCCCCCTGACAGCCAGACCGGATCTACCTGCCAGCTGTTTGTCGCACCTGGATAAGCATTATAATATGACAGATAGTCACCGGCTATCATGTTGTCCCCACTTCCTCCCCTATAACCACTTGAACCGCTCTCATAATTACGCCAACCTTCAACGGAAGTAGCTGGAAATCGTGTCACTCTAATATCATAGTGAATTGTATCATATTTATAATTGTATAATGATTGGTCAATTATTATAATATATGACCATAATTGTAACATATTGGTCAATTGTACCATGGTTGATTGTACCATAGACTAACTAAAGATTGGTAGGCTAAACAAATTGATGAATTATCTTTGGTAGTACTATGGTGGATTTCTCTGTTGAGATTAATAGCCCTTTATGTGTGATTAATAAAAATTATATAAAATGAATCTTTATTTACGGAATTAAATAAATACGATACCATACAGCAGCAGAGATGAATATATAAAGTGAATATAATTTCCCACATAGACAATAGTTTGGGTGTGGGGATTGAGTTTAATAATTTGCACGTTTGAAATATTTTGGAAATATTATTTTAATAAATAAACTTGTAGTTGGTTTCTTATTTGAAGTATTCTATTGTCTATTCTCATTTGCATGGGTGTGATCAGCGACCACATATTAACAAAATTACAACAAACATTGAAAACTTTATTCTCCAAAATAAACATGACAAGAAATAAAATTAATTAGAGCTCCTCTTATGGGCGTACACCATAAACATAACAAGGAAATACAATTGAAAATGTATTGGAGGCTCCTCCTATCGGCACATGCCACATATAGTTTGTATGTTGGGATTTCACCCTCAAAGCATATTTCTCCTTTATCTGTGGTAATAAAAATAATCATGTACTTGATTTATATAATTATTATATTATATTTATATTTATTAATGTACAAATAATACTGAATGGAAGGCTCAACACTCAACAGGCTTACACCCGAAACTGTACCTTTTCCTTGTACTTATTCTTATTTCTTATTTATACTGTTCTATTCTAGCTTGTGGTTGAATCAGCAACCACCTCATATTAACAAAGTTACTAAAAACATAGTTTGTTACTATGTGGTTGTTGTGTGGGATCCAATAAATTTTCATAGTGGATTTCTCGATAGTGGCTTGAATAGGCTGTGTGTGTGATGATGTTTTCAAGCCAGTCTAAATTCAACAAAGCTCGACTGAGGTATTTCATGTAGAACACAGAGGTGAATACTGAACATAGCAGAGATTTCGAAACAGGGTTGCATGAAAGATTAATCTAGCGCTTGTTTTTTCCAGTACACGCCATCAATAATGCAAAAAGATTCAAAGTGTTATTGAACCAGCTACACTGCCGCCGTTCAAACACAACTAGTGCGTGGGAGTATAAAGTAAAAACGTGGAAAATGTAGAACATCACTTGAATCTCCTCTTGAAAGCATCATAGTTGTCGATGAATCGTTTGCTCTTCATTTGAATATGAAGGGAGTATGCAAATCTCGTTCCACATTTGTTGAAACGGCAGCCCATATAGTCTCTCCCTATTAGTGGTGGAAGGCTGTAGTCGTTACGTCACCATGTCATGACAAGAAAAAAGCTCTTGTCATTGTCGCAAAAAAGGTTACGTTCGCCAGCAGCTAGCACGTAGAGCCCAGTGTAAATGATCCGCTTCTGATATTTCCATAATTTAGCGTTCTTTGTGGTGCTGATTAGAAACGGGCGATAGTTTCACTTCTCAAAAGACAACACTGGCTTGTCATGATGTAACGCTGCTTATGCAATTCAACTATTGAAACACTATTTTTCTACACAGAGCAAACTAAAAAACTGTATTTGAATATTGAATGTAAAACGTAAAATTCCTACATAATAATAATGAACAGTCTGTTTGATCTGCTGAATTGATTTTAAAAATATTAGTTTGAAAAATTTTAGTGTTAAAAATTTAAATATTCAATCATCGACAATAGCTGATCTTTTCCAAAGACAATCAATTATTTCAATCGAACTTTCTTTTTCAATACTGTGCTGGTAATAACTTTGTTTGGTAACCTTGGAACATAGGCCTTAGAATCTTTCAACCTTTATCCTTAAAACAGAACGTGTATTCTGAGCAATTGAGTTGCAAATGAAGAAACACTCTATTCTTCTAAGAGTGATTTACGAGCAATTTATGAATGAAACATTGAAGCCATCAAAATCGATAATAGTTTATGGTGATCTGATCATCAATGTGAAACCTTAGTTAGATTATGAGTAATCAATGTCTATTATATATGTAATTCTGACGGCCTGAGACTCATCCTATTGGCATAAGAATGACATTGTCATGAGTCACACAATTGCATAGAAATATTCAACTCAATTTAAAGAGTGATAACGTTAATTAGTGTTACTCAATACTACGAGTAGTATTGTCAATTTTTAGTTTAGTAGGATTATTAATTTATAAGTAATTCTCCAAGACTCAATCCACATAAAAATCTAAAGAATTCGTGGTGCAATTATTTTTGGTTGCAACTTTTTCAATCCGCGAATTACTTTGGTTGGTACGATCGTGAGAATTCAAGTTGATGAAGATGAGTTTAATTTTGGATACATCGAGTTGCAAACTTGTAAGTGAAGAACTGTTTAAGCTGACAGCCGTCACGTGGTTATCGATATGGCGTGACCTATCAGAGCGAGGCGGCGTCGGCTCCGGGTATTAAAAGTTGTGATTAATTTAGACCTCAGGGCTTTCTAATTTTCAAACTACCACGGGTGGAGTGGCTTCCATCGGCAAGCTTACTTTTCATTCTTCTCACCCTTCTCATTGCAACGTTCCTCTTCATCGCGTCCATCACTTTACTCCATCAAACACAGTCGATTTCCCCCGAACATCAATCATCTGCCTTCTCCATGTTGATATTGTTTTTCTTGGGTTTCTTTCCTTCCCCCCTTCCCCCGCCTGACTCTTGCGGCGGTGAATTTCGGGCTGACGGCTTTAGCCACGTCTCAACTTTGTCCCAACTTTCCCGAAGCAGTCAAAGCATTCGATAGACGCCGTCAAATTTCCGTCCAGTGACGTGGAAACTAGATTTTGCAGTCGTCTTACTTTGCTAAGTCCGCCTAATTGAATCGGTGACGCTCAATTGACTTTCATATTGAGCTGATCTTTGTGGACTCACTCCGTTTGTCAAGTAACATCACTAGACCGGACTGAAATACATTGGAAGAGAACTCAACATTTTCCTATTCTATGGGCCAACGACACTGCTGTAACATGATAACGGATTGTAGCATTCAACCACAACCGATTTTTTTCACAAATTTCTTGTTCTGTACGATACATATTATATGAAATGGAATAATTACAGTATTCAAATTAGCCTATTATGATCGATATTGTAAGGTTTCTATCAAGGTACTTTGATAAGCACTTGTGTCCATTTTGTGAATGAAACGTTTGAAATAGAAAGAAAGAAAGGAAGAAAGAAAAACATGTTTAATTCTCAAATCGACAAAATATAAAAGGAATATTTGATTGAACTATTACATTCAGTCTTTTTACATTAAAACAATTCTTCTTTAGAAGGAATGATTCTGAAATTTTATTTCCCTTGTAAAGTAAATATTTTTGGATTTCCTCTCTTGTATTTAAAAAATATTTGGTACTGTATTTGGTATTCGGTATTGGTTCTCTATATTTGTAATATGGTATTGTAAAATGATTATACAACTAGGACCGAAGGAGACAAACTTCTAACTCTAATCAGCTAGTATCTGGATTTAACATAAGTTGGTTAATTATTTGAGAAAATATTTTGAAAATGACCCTTCAATGTTCTCTTTAACTTTAATTCCATTGTACTCAGTTGAAAATGCTTCGAAATTCAATCTAGTGTAAAATAATATGTCCAAGGAAGGGTTACTTTGTAATTTATATAAATTTCAACAAGTTTTTGATGTGTTTTGATATACTGTATTAATTCATTTATTTATCTTTTTATTTTCCAGGTATGTACACGATTGTTCCTACTGTACTTCACATCTAATAGTAAGTGTCTTCAGTTTTTTTTTTTTTTTTATCACATGAAACTCAAAGTATGAAAATTTTTCCAGAAAACTTTAAGGCCTAATAGGCAAAAACGTTTTACGAGTGGTGTGAGTTGTGGTTAGACAATTCAGAAACGCGTAGCAGAAATATTGATATGAGCTTGGCTCGTTTCCTTGCATTGCCTCCGGCTGGACGAAATATTAATATCAGCATAGCATCTCAGTTACGAGTTGAAATTCAATAACAATAACAGCAGCGAAGAAGGTAGTGCGCGTGGAGATTGCGAGCGACAGATGGGATGCAGACTCAGGCACCCATGCCCAGCCCTCATTGTTTCCAAATTGGTTTCTGCGCAGGACCAACCTTAGCTAGCATGCAAAACCACGCAGATCGTGTAGAAGCACTGTATTATATCCATTAGCAATTCAGTCATTCGCCATTGTTTGTTGTACAGATGGAACAAAAATATCGGGACAGCCTAGTATTATGGCCCTGTTGAAGAATAAACTTAATATCCTTATTTTATAATACTTAAAGAGCTTCCAGGAATAATGGCAGAAAATAATGGTTCGTAATGAAAACAATACAAGCAGTTGATACTGAGAAGTAATTGAAGGTATATTATGGTTCGTACTCGGAATAAAATTCAAGCAGTTGATTATCAGAAGAAATTGTAAGGTATAAGTGGAAGAATTCAAAGTATTTTTCAAAAATGAAAATTTCAAAATTGGATCAACATGATTTTATACATATTGCCATAGACCCAAATGGATTATCAACTATAAATAAATTATAACCAATGGCCTACACAGCATTATAATAACTAAATCGGAGTGGAATGTTCTTTCAATAAATAACCTCTTATTTGTGTTAATTGTTTGAAGAGAACTTGTACGTCATGAACAAGTGCTTCTGTTGGCCCTGATGAGAAATTTTAGGGAAAATAGGCCTATGGAGTTATTTTTCTCTAATTCTTTCTTTAGTTTCTGTTATAATATTCTTCTTGTAGGGCCTTTGAAAAGCAAGGCTGATTGTTTATCACAAATCTTTATTCTAGGAGGAAATTTGTTTTTTCTTGACTCAACAAGTGAATAAAAAAATTAGAAAAAACAGTATAATAGGATTCATATAATTTGGCGGATGTTCACTGTTCAAACAGCTGATGTTAAGCAGCTTTGACAGAATATAGCAGTATCCAATTCACTTGTCATAAATCAGCTGATCCAGTAATAATCAAACAGTGATTTCTACACAATAATTAAAAGGCTTGAAAGTCTTAAAGACCTTTAAAGTCTTTAAAAGACCTTTTTAAAGAAGACCTTTCAAAGAATAACTTTTTAAAAGACCTTTTCAATAATCTGCGAGATTCAGCATTTGTAGGTTAAGTATTGTGATCATATGCTCGTCGATCAGCTGATTTATGACAAGTTAATTGCATCCTGCTATACTTAACCTACAAATGCTGAATCTCGCATGTTATTGAAGAGGTCTTTTAAAAAGGTATTCTTTAAAAGGTCATTTTTAAAAAGGTATTTTTGAGACTTTTAAGCCTTTGGATTATTGTGTCCAAATCACTGTTTACTTATTGCCGAAACAGCTGTTTTCTGACAATTTGAATCAATCCTGCTATATGTGAATAGGCTTGGGCTGCACAAACCAGGATCAACCAATCAGATGATCCAATTCAATCAATACTGTACAATACTGTGCCCCATTCAATCAAAATATTGATCTTGCTTGGTGCAACCCAACAAAAGAAAATCAAATTTTAAGCAATAATTTACATTGCTAGTAAGCTGGTGGAGGCCGTCGTGGTTAAGTGAGCCAAGTCATCGACCCGCTATCAGCTGCGTTCACTCAGAAAGCGTAACTGCCAGCTGAAGGGGCGAGGGCGGCTATCTGTAATTATCGCCAATTTGCTTTGTCGCACTTGACAGGACAACTAGGCTCACCCACACCTCTCCCCATGCTACTCCTATCTAAATAGCTTGCTGCCATAAAATCATTAATGACGCTATCAATCACATTATGCGATATTTGGAGAAAGCTCATTTAGAAAAAAAAGTAAGCATGAAACTTATTTCCGTGAACTGATAATAAGCTTGGTTCAACCGTTCTTATTAGAATAGAGGATAAGATTTCTATATTATTTTCGAATTCCAGTCATACACAATCCTCATGATTTATTCATATTCTATTTGTATAACAATAATTTCCATTTGAACATTTGGCAACTGTATTAGAATTGACTTGAAAGTGAGAGAGCCTAAACTTTGAATTTGATGTGATGTATGTATCGACTTTCTGTGTTGAGGAATAATTTGATTCTCAAAAAGTGGAATTGCGGATGTTTATGTTGTTTAACTCTGAAATTGACTGTAGACTGTTTGAGAAAACTAAATTATAACTTTCAGAAATAAATTCAGAACAGAACACGGAATTTGGGTTCGTGGCGTACGGTACATATTGAACAAACTATTTCTTCTTCTTCTTTTTCTTCTTCTTGTTCTTATTCTTCTTCTCCTTCTTCTACTTCTTCGTCTTCTTCTTGGTTTTCTTCTTCTTCTTCTTCTTCTTCTTTCTTCTTCTTCTTCTTCTTCTTCTTCTTCTTCTTCTTCTTCTTCTTCTTCTTCTTCTTCTTCTTCTTCTTCTTCTTCTTCTTCTTTTTGTCCTTCTTTTTCTTCTTTGTTTCCAATATTGAAAGAATATGTGAATTTGATAATAGGCGGTAATCTGCGAGGAGGAAATAATGAAAACCAACCCTGGAAAAAACATGGATAAACACCAGTAAATGGTGCATTAGAGGGGGGATGGTGGCACATATTACAAATAAGCAGCAGCATAATAATACAAATAAAAGAGGAACGTTGTGGAAGATAACTGACAACAGGTGTTGCAGCAGTGCACAGCCTGAAGAACAGAGAACAGCTGATAAGAACACAGTCCAGGAGCAGCTGGATACGGGCGCAGGTGTTTCTACTGCTGTCTTTCGCCTCTCTCTTTTCCTCTCATCGCTTTTCCGTTGTTTTCATCTCTGTATTAAGCTTATTCCAGATTCTCGTAACTCTGTTTTCTACCTGCTCTCTTCCGTCTTATTAGTGGCACGCGCCAAATGCCGTCTTCGATTAGTCGACTTCCAATCATCGACTTGTTGTTTATCGACTTCTGGTGGCACGCGTCCCCTTCACACGCCGTCAAGCTGCTCTCAATGAGTCTGGCTCATCTGGACCGGTTTATTGGGAGGGAACACAATTTTAGGATAAACCATTTCAGGAGAATAAGATTATGTGAGGAGAAGATGAAGAACGATAAGGTGGTGATGGAGAAGAAGAGGAAGAAGAAGAAGAAGAAGAAGAAGAAGAAGAAGAAGAAGAAGAAGAAGAAGAAGAAGAAGAAGAAGAAGAAGAAGAAGAAGAAGAAGAAGAAGGAGGAAAATAAGAAGCCCAAGGAGAAAAGGAATAGTGTTTGGGAAGTGATTTTCGTAATTGCTCCTCCACGCAGATTAAATAGAAGTTATTTACCGCCTATCACCAAATAATGCTCTTAATTTTAGTTTCAGATTTCCTTAACTTGGATGATTGGATACTTGCACTAATAACATGATTAGATTTCTAGATTATTTTTATTCAATAGATTAGAATATTGTGATTTAGTGCTTGAAAAAAGGATTCAAATCAAATGAGAAGAAATTATGTGATGTAGACTTGAAGACTCTCTTGTCAAATCGACAATAGCTCAGTCCTGAGAGGTGTATTCTAATTTTTTTATAAGAATCCGATTGATGGCATCATGTTTTGAAATACAATGATACAATATAATATGTATAAATACATGATACAATAGAGGAATAAGTAGGGCAAGCAGAAATTGAAACCTACATCTTGACAATCAAAATGTACTACTTCATCCATATCTGATTGGCTTTCCAGTCCCAGACTTCCTACTCCTCCCCTCATTAAATGTGAATTTTTGACATAGAGTCCAGCTGTGGACATCTGGACAATACTGATTCAGAAATGTATCAGAATGAAGAAAACAGAACAGGGCAACAAAGGATTAGAAATTGTATTCGTGTTTGCCGGTGAGAAATGTAACCGATCTGTGAGGATCATTTGTCAAACTTTCATTTCTGCTTTTCTTGAAGCGGCGATGGCTGTCTTTCGGGGGTGAGGGCTTGCAGCTGGAGGGCTGTGCTTGCTTGTACATGATAAACCGCCTAACCCTTCCTCAGCCAGTAACAAAATACAGTTGTAATAAATCATTCTGGCATCACTTTTTTAAGGCGTGGAAAAAGCGAACCCCTACCTGGTGAACGGTACCAGTTTCTAAGTGATTAAAGGATTTTTTCCGCCTCTTCACTTACCGGCAAAGTAATTTCGCAGATGAAAAGCAGAGACGAACCCAAAGAAGGCTAATGTAGTACTCTCATCACCGCTCAAAAAATAATCGCGTTTCATATTTGCCTTCGGAAGTCACGCAATCCACTACCTCTGCAGTTGATTGTATTGGAGCATTTAATATTGCATGGAAAACAATCAAGAATAGGCCTACACCTGGGCCTGCTTTTAAACGATAATTTCGTTCCAGTTACGAAACAGTTAACCTGAATTGGAAGAATTTGAAATTAAAACTGCTAATTTAGAGTCGTTACTCAGTTAATGTGAATACTACCCAGAGCTTTCAATTTCTTATGTAATTCTGTGATTCTATGGTTAGTGATTAATAACAGTGACTCTGTTATTAATAAATGAGTGATATAAATGATCAATGTTGTTCATTGATGCCTTTGACGATGGGTCTCCTCCCCCAAGCTCGAGCTTGCTCTTTTGGAGGAGTAGTTCCTTGATCTCTATTTTTTATAATTTTCTGTTAGTGATAATATGATAGCAAAATTATTACAAAACTACGAAACATGAATGCACCTTTTTAACAGGAAATACCAATAAGAATCTTTGAATAATTATAATTATTATAGCGTGAATGCAAACATAAATGTACCTTTTTAACAGGAAATACCAATAAGAATCTTTAAATAATTATTATTATTATAGCGTTGCCATACATTGAGAATGTATCATTCACAATCAAGAAAGTAATCGTTATCAATAGACTCCAATACTTAATCGATTGTTCACATGTAAACTTCCATTTCCAAGTAACGTGTACTGCATGTGCAGTGTATGAAATTATCTTAAAAATGGTTTTGAAAATCAATCACCGTTTACAGCCCTGAGATTTGAAAATAATAAATTGGATTATGATTATATCCTTTGAAATTTTCAACAGAATTTGATATGAATGAATATACTGTTCTGACTTCACCTTCATAAACTGATTTTTTTCTAAATCAAGTAATCTGGTCGTACGCGTGCTTGTTGCAGAGCATATTTTTTCCTCATCTGTCTCGTTGCACTGCCTTTGTTCTCACAGTCTCTCAATACAATGGTTTTTAAGCAAATTGGACCAGCCCGCTTCACACGCAGTCATGCTCCGCTCCGCTCTGCTCTGGCTCTGGTCCGCTGATTTTTGTTTGTTTTCCGTTATTCGTCCTGCACACGAATTGCACTGCCACAAACAAAAGAGATAACTGCTGCCTGGATAAATAAGGAGTGACTGAGAAAAAGTGGAGAGGGAGAGCGTGATGAAGTGAGTCTGAGAGGAAACAAGTGAGATGAACTGAGAGTTCGGGCTTGGAGAGCTTCCCGACTACAATAGCTGTGTGCTGGTGAATAGAAAGAGAGTTTTGTTTTTTAATTGGCTTCCTCCGATAGCTTGTCTCTAATTGCAGTTCTATGGCCTGCTGTGCCCTTGCTCCGGTCTACTGTAGGACCCAGTCTGCAAGCTGCAGCCCTGTCCAATGTCGTTTATACCCCAAAAAACCAATTCACATCAAATCTAGGTCTACTTTTTGGGGATCGCGCTTGTCGTTTCCACTCACCCATTCACGGAAATTTTTTGCAACTCTTCTCGTAATTCTTTACGATACATTGAGTTCATTTGTCTCTTGAGTAGAATGTCTCGTTCGTCGTTAACTTGGAGCTGGATTCCAAACGTTATTAACTCATAATGAAGAAGGGAACAAATTGAAAGGTTGATGTTGGAATAATTGATTAGAAGTAAGACACTACTGGACATATTCAGGCATTTCCTCAATGATTATGCCTCTGGTATTCCAACAAAATAACTTTCAAGAATAGCACATGTTTGAAAATAGCACTTTATTACGTTGATGATTCGTTATTGCCATGAGAAATCTACAAAATTAAGATATCTTGATATTCAATAATACAGTAAAATAGATTATATATAGATGGATTGAAGGAACATAATAATAATTTTTATCCTCAATAGCCCAAATAAATTATGTATTTCATTTGTCAAATTCAAGAATTCTCCATAATACGGTTTCGAGCACAGTTTACAGACGTAGTAAACTGAACTTCAGCAATCGATGTTTCTGATGAAAATTTCCCAGCCTGTGGTAGAGAGCGAGCACCGTTTTCCATTTTTGGAACCGATCCCAAAAAGAGTCCAGCTGCATGAGTAATTTGCGGAAGATTCGCATCAGATGTGACTGAATCATTCGATCTGTTTCGTGCTCTTTTCTGTTCTATTTCTAAACTTACCCATCGATTGAGCGAGCAGGAGACAGAGTGGAACAATTTGAAATCGGAAGGAGCTGTGCTGAGGGTGGCGGGGGGGGGGGGGGGAGAAAGAAGGTCAGAGGCGGCCTTCCGGAAACTTCTCAATTTATCTCGTCAATGGAGCAATGGAGCGCAGCCCTGTAACGGTTCTAGTTTTACGTTCTCCGCCACTGCGATCGTTGGCTAATTGTCGCCGCAACAATGGAGACAGAAATTGAGCTGCAGGAGCATTGAGAGGTCGATGATTCGTTGTTTGGGATGCGTCCTTGGTCATTGGTTTTGATCGGTCATAGTGACTCGGTCGATTGATTGCTGTAACCAATACTCGGTTCAGATCTCATAGCCACAAGCGCTCATCGAGATCTGTAACCAAAAAAGTAGCTGTATTACATTAATGAATTAAATAATAAAAATTAAATAAATAACCAATATAAGTATAGCATTACCATTATACCATTACCTGTTATATACCATTACCAGTACCATATACATTACCTTTATACCGTTAATCACTGACAACCCCATAAAATATCTCTTGTTTCATAAAGCAAGATAGCTAATTTTACTCAGCAGGAACTAAAAAAGTAACTGGCCTTAATAGAAGTGGTTATGTAACTGGTAACTTATATTATACTCCCACCTTTCTACTATTTTCATATCACTTTATGATTGTAATTTATATTTTCAATAAATGATTGTATACAACAATACTGGGGAACGCAGTAAATCATGCTTTTATCTCTTCAACTGCAATCCTCTTCACAACCTTTCTTCTCTTGAATTATGCTGGAAAATTCTTTTTATAATATGAAAAATATTCCATTTTTCAAATTAGCTCCTGGATTGGAGGGCAGTGGATGTTATTCAATTTTTCTCTCCATAATTATTTTCATCTATTAATATATCCATCCAGCCATCTCTGAGAATCATATAACTTCTTATCATATTCTCATAATTATAAATTGAGATTTTTATTTAGAATCACAAAATATAAGTGATGCTTCTCGATTCTCATATGTTCTGCAATTTCTTACATTCATACCCAACCTATACAGTATTCATATTCACAAGTGCATAGTTACCAAAAAGCTTTGCACTGACAGAGGTTTCTATCATCCTAATAAATTATTCATAGTGGGCCGTTTGCTTTTGCGATTTAGCGCAACTCGTGTATGCGAAGATTTACTATGTGTGTCCTCTGCCATCCCACCACCACTACATCATGCCAATGTCCAGAACCGGAACAACTGTCCGCCATTCAGCTTTTCGATGCAACTTGCTATTCCGATGCCACTTGTATTTTGCAATTTCGCGCAATGTTTATGAAGCGGTCGAGGTGTTGGTTAGTGTACGCCGAAAAATAACGTCTCAGTACAGTCGAAGAAAACGATTCTTTCCGGTGCTCCAAGGTGACCGACCGTCCTACCCCTTCATCATTCAACATTCATCATTTCACTCTCCGGTAAGGGACCCTGATATTTTCATTTCTTCTTCGCCCACCACCATCTTCTTCCTCACCATCCACCCTTTGGGTCGTTTCCTGAATATCCCCCAAGCACCGCAGGGCCGTTACTTCTTGCGCTCTGGGTGGAATTCATTTCCTTTTCCCGAGAAAATAAAACTCTCTCCTCTCTCTCCGCCAATATCAAGCTCCGGGCTCATCCGTTCCCCATCTCTACAATATGCAGTCTTGAATTTCAGTTCTGTGTGATCGTCTTCAAAATGTATTCATTCCTTCGCACACTGTCCCACAGATTTATTTCACTGCTCATTCGGATTCCTCAGTCACTTCTTGATACATTGACCAAGAAACTTGAAGTTACCATTATACAGGAAATATATGGTATTGCATAACAATATGATTTGGGTCCGCTTTTAATCATTGTTTGAAAGGTGAGAATGTTGTCAATAACTATAAATTACCTATTATACAATCATGTACCATGGAACATTGCTTATTTTTTTCGAGAACAAAGAAGTCAACTCTTTGAATTTTTGGAGTTCAAACTGGGTACAGGGATCAGGTGTATTATGGCCTAACTTATTCATATGGCTTCATATTAGCTAATTTTATCATTTTTATTGTTCTATACATAAGAATTAGAATTTTAATTTGATTTCCTATGATAATATAGTTTAAGTTGTTAAGAAAATGATTGTTTGAAGTTCATAGATGAAATTTCGATTACAGGCATCAAATAAGCACACTCTCAACTTGGTTTGTACAATACATTCAATCATTCCATCCGATATAACGAAGAATGTGTATTTATCTCCAATTGAATTCTCAAAGAGTTCCATATTCGAATTTCCTATCAATCTGCAATATTCGGCTGTCATTCTTTCCGACTGGAATTCATTTTTTTTTGTCGGACAATCACAAATCTTTCAAACAGAATGAAAACATGATTTGCTTTCGCGGTAATTTGTTCGCATGAATGAATGAGTGGGTAGCTGGCGGCCGTCGTCTGGAGGGTGAGGGAGGGGGGTGGCCATTCTGACTTTTCATCTTTTTTCATGTTCATCATCAGATGAAGGATGGTGTGCGTGCGTGTGACTGTGTTGTCGCTTGTCGTTGTCGTATAACGACACGAGGAGAGACGGGAGCGAGGAGCCACCACTCGTGGTCGGGTTGAGAGATCATGTCATTAAAAAGGAGAGCGCACTGCTCTCTGATTCTCTGATTATATTCACAGCAGGCGCCAAGCACACTTTTCGCCCTGTAAGAGTGGGGGGTATGAAATTTTCATTCTCTCCATCTCGCTCATAGGTCAAAATCATTCTTTTTCATACTCTCTCACTCACTCCCTCTCTTTCACCCATCCACCCTCAATCTTCCCTTGCCACTCCTTCTCACACTTTCTACTACCCTTACACAATCACTCTCTTTCTCTCAAGTTCAACGTTTTCTTCTCCCATAATTTCTCTCTCTGTCTCGCCACCAACTTGTCAACTCACAACGAGAAGCCAAATGAAACCCGAATCTCATCTTGCTCATTCTGTAGAGAACGTATTCGTTGGTGCTTTATCATTATTGCAAGCTATTTCTGGAGAATAAAATGTTGTAGCTGTTTGTATAAAAAACTTGCATCACTTGATGTGTTAGAGTTTTTTATCATCAGTGATAAAGAATTATTGTTCATTTACTGAGTATTGAACATAATTATTTATAAGAATTATAATTTCTAAGTACAGAATTATTGTTATTTTTAATTATGATATTTGTTCAATTCTTTATTGGACTATACACGAACAACTCAATTGTATAAAACAAATTGAACCGTCCAAGGTGCATTTTTAGAAAATTCTGTAAATGATATGTAACAATTTCAAATTCACAAACGAAGGTAATTAATACTGCTAATGAAGAGCAATTGAATGGCGGAATGAGGTTTGTGTTCTCACTCTCACTGTTCGCAGTGTACAAAATTTGTAAATGTAAACTGAGACACCTATTTCAATGAACTAGCAATTTCTCCAATATTCTTGAACTTGGAATCAAAAAATTGGTAACGATCAAAATAAGTATGTGTGAATGATATTTAAGATTGTTGGAAATGTGAGAAAATGAAGAGAAAAGCAAAGTTAAGAAGAGAAGTGACAAGTGCAAAAGAATAGTTGAAAAGTTGAAGAGAAAGAAAAGAAAAGTTGAAGAGAAGAAATCGAAGTGATGTTGTCTTCCAAGATCCCTCTCCTTTCGAGATTCTTCTACTGATGCTGTGTTAGAAGAGGAGGAAAAATCAATTAGCAGTTCGTACCTTTCTCAGTAGGTCCAATCTTCTCTCCTAGCCGACAATGTAATATTTATCTATTTGTTAGTTGAATGTATGAGTGAATCCATAAACCTGAAGGGGAACAAGCTACACCTGAAGGGTAAAGATATGCTGTGGAGCTCATACTCGTATGTTGGTTGTTCGTGACAATGAGTGAAGCACATAATGTGTTGAGCAAACATTGGTCTTGCACATAACATGGGGAAGGAAGCAAACAGCGCTGAGGCGTTCTCTCCACCTGATCAACAGCTCAAGGCGTTTACTCTGCTCCTCAGCTCGGCTGCCTTGTGCCATGGATTATCACGTCGAAGATTATGATGATTGGGGTGACATTGCTGGTGCCCTTCCGTATTCCGTTTGGAATGTGTGGATAATTTTGGGTACAGAGAGTGTATAGTCACAGTGTGGCCCTTTGTGTGAAGCTCTCCATAACAGTATGTGGAGATGATTTTTTTCCCGCGGCCGCCATAGTTTTGCCAATTATTGGATTTTGATATAGGATTACAGGCAAACATTAACCCATTCACTCATTTTTCAAACTTATTTCAAGAGAAACAACATCGAAAATAACTTTCTAACATTAAAAATTGTCTCTCTACTCTTGGTATTGTGTTAAAAGCTTAAAATGATGAAAATTAACACTTTATTAACAAAATTAATCACAAAGGCAAATTGTAAGCTGGGAATGTATCACTCAACATAACATATGATTCGAATGTGTTTTCAATGTGAATCTTATGGGTTCTGGCAGAAGTATGGCTGAATTCGACTAGATAACCAATCAAAAGTGTGACATACAATGTTATTTACTCTCTTACTTTATACTGTCTGTAATTTTGGGTAAATATTTGAGTAAACGTGCTCATGATTCTTCATATTCCACAACACTCAATATTTGGCGCAATAAGATAAAAATGATTTCAAATTTCGAGAACAAAGCTAAAAGCACCACTCTCCTTCTTACATTCAATCAATATTTAGAAATCATCATTTGATTTTATTACAATAAAGTAATTTGAACACCAATCAAAGATGGAGCACACAAATACTTGGATACTTGTCTATGATTAATAAGATGCTGACCTCACGAGATGTTACTGTTATTACAATATTTATAGTTTTGATGGCTGCTTCATGAAAATTCCAATCCCAAATCCTTTGTTTCTGTAGTTTGAATATAGTATTGAAACTATTGATCAACAATCCTTTGTCGATAATAATGCAAATTTTGTTGCTTATCGTAGATCCTATCCTGACACTCACGTTTGAATTACAGTATTTTGAATGGCTTACAAGGCTTTATTCAACTAAATACAGTCATGTAGACTACGAAATGTAGTCAGCTATCTGCAGCGTATCAATTTGAGAATGAAATATTGTTTATTGTTCAAGTCGTGAAGCACACCTCTAAAACAAATGTAAATACAATATGATTTGAACAACCAATAAATGCTTTTGAATAGATGAATCGTCCATTGTTCTGGTAAGTTATTACACGCGTTCTAGGATTACTTTGCGTTCAGTCACTTATTCCACGTTCGACTTATCGAATTCTAGCATCGTTACTAGTAAATTCATCTATTCTCATGAGAATAGAATTATAATACTGAAATTGTAAATTATTAGTTTAGAAGTAGAAAAGGGTAGTCCATCAGACCTGCAAGCAATAAGATGCAAACTTAGTCTTGGTCTTTCGCATTAATCCTCAATCTTGATGAGAAAAATTCAAACATTTGAAGTTTCTGAATCTTGAATAATCTAGATCTAGATATATAATTGTGAGCAAATTCAATTATTCATTTTTTATTATTGCATGGCAAGACAGTAATATTTTCCATCCGTCAATAGCCTCAATTTAAAAACTTTCAATACCTAAATAGAATAGACAATAATCATTAATATTTCCTCAAGCATTCTCTTCGATTTTTTCCAACATAAAATGCATTTGCTCATTTCCATATTTATCTACAACTGATTTTCATTCCAATATCTTCCTCATTTTCATCTGATTTCCTGTTCCTCAGCTTATATTGTTTTTAAAAAGTTTATGAGTAAGTCTCGTTTCAAGTTTATATCTCTTGAAATGTGTAATTTTTGTTCAAGAGGTAATATTTGGGCTTTATACCTGTTTGCTTCCAAATATTTGTAACTAAATGAAGAGATCTACTGAATTTGCATAAAAAATAATTTTGTGAAGTGTTTTTTATAAAATTTTTCTATGTGAATTGGCATCCCACATGCAACATCATAGATAGGTGATTATGAAACTTCATAAATTCAAATTTAGAAAAAGTGCGAATGTATTATGAATAATTATCATCATAAGTGATTGTGGTATCAGTTCTCAGTTATTACCGGACTAATATGTCTCAACTAACGCAGGTTAGAATTCACTTGATATGGATACATCCGGTCTCCACTACTCTCTCACGACTTTCAAATGTCTGATTGTCCGCCCGTATAATTCCAACGTTTTTTTTATCAACTGCGACTCCCGCACCTATTACGTTATCCGTAATTTACATTCTGGGAACCAAAGGGTTCATGCATTTGCCTGAATACGGATAGGAAACGATAATAAGCCGTATTGTTGACTTCATGTTTTTCAACAGGCATAGTAGGTCGTTAACCTGTGTTAGTATCTTAATATCCCAACTATGTTGAACTACTATCCGACTGCAAAAGATACCAGAAATATTGAAATATGAAATAGTAAAAAAACCATAAAACTAATGAATTTTTAAGGAAATAAAATATTGTACTCTATATCTATCTACCTCTTCATAGGACCACCAATTCATTACCATTCATTAATCAATGAAACATGATATCAAAAGATGAATATAATCTTATATTTTAATTTGTATTAAATGAATAGAAATTATATTGAATATTCTCCTATATTTCTTATAATTTCGAGATAGCACTATTATCTGATAAAATAACTGATAAAGAACTGAAGAACTAAATATATGATAAAGAACATTCTAGTCTACGGTCTTCTATATCGAATTGTACGTGTAACTCTCTCCTATTTGTGATAGGGGATATATCACAAAAGTTGAGTTCTGGGAACCTCATCCAGAAGAAAACATGAAAACTGAAATTTTGATCATCTTGTTCATCCATTATCGTGGATCACCTATAGGTTACAATATAGGAAAAGACATTCATTTCTTTAAAAGCTAAATAATTTATGTATGCTGTCTCTGTGGCAGCTTCTTAGCTGAAGGATAGTTTACTAGCCTTCTTAGTAAACGAGACTTTTGACTCACAGGCTCTCAGGGCAATCTCGTTGAGCTTCACAGTTGTTCACCTCAATTCATCCCTTTGAAACTCTCCTAAGAACATTCCAAAGACCAGTTTGTAGTGAAACCATTCATCCACTAGAACTGTTGCAAAAGTTGTCAACTGAAACGACCTCTGATAACACAAGAGACCACGAACTGATAACATTTGACTTTTATTTTAGTGAATCCTGTATAATTTTCCATCTTGACGCAATAATTATCATATCGAATAATCTGCCAAATTTACTAGAGAAAGCAAAGAAGAGATAACCGACTTTATTTTTTACACTTTGTAAGTTAAATAAGTGCTGTGGGCGAAGTTGAGGTATACAAGCCCTCTCTCCCACTTGAACTACCCTCTCAGAGACTGAGAGGGAGAGAAAGAGAAGAAGAGTTCTGTTAGAGAGTGAATAAGAGAAAGAGAGAGAGATTGAAGGGAAATATGTAGCCTTTCAACTAAAAAATCAATTGAATTATTATTTTTAATGTGCAATTATTCACTTATTATTATTCACCAGTGGAATCAATAAATTTATATTCAAATTAAGTCAGTGAATTTTGTCAAAAACCAATATTCTATTTGAAATCTTCTTATGAAATTTATGCAAATAGTGGACTCAAACATTGGAAAAAATTATAGTTATCCCAAATTCCATGGGAAATTAGCAACTTGACAAAATATTTACCTTATTCTCCAAACTGTTTCATGATGCTCCAAGAAGATACCAGACATACAAGCGTAATAAACACGAATTTTCAAGTGGACATAAATGAAAGAAACACAATTTTCCAGTGTTTTTCAACATTATAGACGGAAAGTCAATAATCAAATGAAATGGTGGTGCCGCTTATTCGTTATCAGTGACAATTTTCTCGCCGTATTTCTGACATGCTATTACGCACAGTGTAGTTTAATGAGCGGTTGTCAGTTGTGAAAGGGTTGGGGCGAACATCATTTTTCGTGTTTTCTCTTCTGTCCTGTATTTTTACCTGGATTGCTTGCGAGTATACCCTCAGCCATGGCGTGTCTGTAATTGTTATCGACGTTTGATTACGTCACTGCACGCCGAGCCAATAGCAAGGCGGCAAAGTGTATCCACCATCTTCGAAATTATCTGGATCGAAAACAATATTCAATTTCTGCTAAAAAACACGGCCTCGCCTGGATCAAGTTGAACAACAACTCTTTTTTCATCCATCGATAAAGTACATCCTAACAACAACTCTTTTTCATCCATTTCCGTACATCCTTTCGTTTTGCCTGATACTGCGCAGCACATCTTTTCACGTCATGATGATTGATGCCTTATCCGACACTAACAGCGCTAGAAATTTGTAAAAAAGCCAGCTTGTAAGTGGAGTTTCCTGTTCATTGTTTCACACAGAATGTTTTTTCACATTGCCTGTAAAAGAACAAGATAAGGCTGGAAAATGTCAACATAATTCTACACTGATAAGAAAACAAGGTGAAGGTGGGGTAACTTTACAACAGTAATTGTGTTGCAAATTGTTATGGAAATTTCGTACTTTCCATTATGCAATATTGAGGTACAGTATGCTCAATTTATGTCAGTGATCATAGTCGTCTAGTAACTATGATAGTTAGCATGAAGTTCGTTTCTTGACTTGTTTCAGTTTGGTATTAATATACTTGACAAACACTAGTAATGGCTTGGAGAGATGAGAATGGTCTTAATGTAATCATCCACCAATTCAATTAATGAATCACAAATGTATTACCAATGTATGATATGTAATTGAAGTCATAACAATCAACATCAATGGTAATGCATTACTATTGATCTGAACAGTGAATTTTGCAGGTCAGTACTGTAACAATCATAGATTCATAGTATAATATAATCACAGTATAATACATAGTGTAGTACATACAATCATAGTGTAAGTGTCTAGTATCTGATTACTGGTTACTGTATGAGCTGTTCCCAGTTTCAATTCACCTGTAACGGATACTTTACATTTGAAATTCAATTAGTTATAAACTGTATTGTAAATTGATACCAAAACATGAAACTAATACCTATGATATTTTCACACTAAATGAGGAGCGATACGTAATTCAGTTTGTAATTTTGAGAATCCTCATACAAAATTATTGAACCATGAAGTTTTAACATCCCATCAACCATTCACAAACTGTGCCACTGAAAAATAATGTGACTAGAAAATAAAAGGTTATCACTAGGAAAATATTAAAATCGAACGAGCAATAAACTTAACGCGTTATTCATAAACGGACCAAGAGAGAATGAAGTTTGAGTCGATTACTAGGAGTTAGGCTGTGTTTGGGCAGTTTTGTTGGCCACTATATTTTCCACTTGGCAGCAGTAACTGTCATCCGATTCCCTTCCTTTGCCGTTCCAAAAGTAGTTTATACTTCCCTTTTTATGACTGGCCCTTTTCTAAAGAAGTAAGAATACGAGCAATAGATTTTCTGTTTTGTTTGGACGGTTTATATTGCATCGGGGGCGGAATTTCGTCATCCGAGGTGCAAGTTAATTGGAAGCTGTTGAGATTGTGCGAGTGCGAATGGAAAGGAACGCTGGCTGGCTTCAATTTCCTGTTGAAAATAAATCGGCCTTTCTCCGGCCGGACCAAGTCTCTGCTCTTTTCCATTGCGGCCCTTTAACTTTCATATTTCCGTTCTGTTGTTATCCGTCGTAAGGAGTAATGACACTTCCGGGGCGCAGTCGTTTTGACAGTTCACTTGTGGCCACTTTTATAACTCCAGGTTTAGTTGGAACCGATATTTCGACTCGCCTCTATTGTGTAGCTAAGCATTCGTTTTGCTGGTCACTTTATCCGTGTGAAAATTCCCTCTTTAGACGAAACTCTTTCAATGGTGATATCTACTATATTTTCCATTTAAAGTTTCGATTAGTCTGTAAATATCAAGGAGGATAGAAATATCTTTCAATAAACAAATGCGATTTCTTATTCTGATAGTGATACAGTTTTGATAAAACATTGATGAATTATCAATGAACAATAGATTCTTGTATTTAGCAGTATTGAATGAATTGAACGAACAGAGCATTGAGCTTTGAAGATGGCCATTGAGCTGCGCATAGCCTCCTCAATGTATGAGAGGGGGCTATGGATGCGTAAAAAAACTTAACAGAGATTGAGCTATTAACATTACAGCACACATTATTATCAAACAACATATCTACCTACTCATAAATTTATATAATGCAGTACAGTACAATACATTTTATAGTTTTACTTTACATTAAAATAGCGAGCATAGAATGGATTTTATGTTGTGAATACAACTATCCTGATCATAAACATGATAATATTGATTACAAAAATAAGATGCATAGTATTATCAAAATTAAACCAAGCATCATTATAAAACGGATTGAAATCGAAATATGAATATTTTATGCGAAGTATGGAATATGAAATATTGAATGATAGATGAAAATATTTCCGAAAGCATAACAAAAAGAATCTTGCAATTGAATATTCCTATTACCCTCTCATACCTGTAGTCTATTGAATGTTGTTCATGACATTGGTAAGTGAGGGTTATCTTGTTTCAATCCTAATATGAGGAGATTCAATATTTTTTATGAGTTAATTTCAATAGTAGCTGAGATCTTTGATCATGAAAGCGCAGTATTCGAGATAGGAATCAAGGATGTAAGTTAAAAGTAACGTATGAATAAATAGTTTTTTTTAGTCTATTTATATTTGGATGACTCAACAGAAAGTTGAAATCAGGAATGCCAATTTGTTTCGTAGTATGTCGTCTATTGACCCAGGGGGTGATATCCATATTCTCCTAACAACTCAACAAAGTGATCAATTTTCCATCATGGAATAGCTTTTAATTGACGGCGTTTTATTCATTTATTCGCTCAAATAAAATGATAACGTTTTCAAGTTGAAGTTTGTAAAGGAATTTACGAATTTGTCAAGAGGAATGTATGTCAACATGTGGCAGTACAGTAATTAGGAATGTCAAAACCATCCCAGCATTGTAAGGGCAGTGGAGGAAAACAGTGGACTCAGCATGGAAACACATAATTGTAATGTGAATTACTTCTCTCAGTTGTACTTGTGGGGAGTGCTGAATCTGAATAGTGGTTGACTGACCGTCGTTTACAAGCAGCTTATCTATTGTACTGGACCGTGTATCCATCCATCCGGTGTGCAAGGCCAGGTGTTGTCAGAGACAGATTAGGAAGCTGGGTCACGTGATCCGGATTAGCGCGCAGGCCGGATTAGCGCACTGTTCGTCTCGTCCGGATCGCCACTTACCGGAAACAGCCTCTTGTTTTTCGGCGTACTCCGCACGGTTTCAAACTGCTGCAAAACCTTGTCGGGTGCGCTGGTACATTACACTACACTGGCCTGGTGAAAAACGTGATACATAAATCACTTCCGTTGCTTAATGTTGCTTCCATCTGAAAAACGTGCCTGAAAATTAGTTGTTTTCATGAATAAAAAACGTTTCAGTGAAAAATAAAAAATCAATTGCAGTGATTTTCAAGCCACGAGAACTCTTTCTATCTGAGATTCTATTGTTAAACTGTAGATTAATTTGGTTATCACGATAAAAATTTGTCTTCCAAATTAGATATCAATGATAGATTTTCATCTATTCCAGTGAATTTAAAATGTGTGGATACTTTTACTGCATATGCTGTCCAATATTCAATAGAATAGTGAGTTAATGAGTAATGAATGGTTCACTATGAGAAATTCAATCCCTGTATCATCTTCGCAAGTCAATTAATTTTTTTCGAGAATAAATTTTGTTGAGAAATCTTTGACTTTCGATTTTTAAGAAATTAAATGGGCTACTTAAATTTCGAAAAAATACAATAGTATATACTCGTAAATGGTACAAATGATATGAATTACAACAGTAATGGATATTATATAAAAAGATACAACTACCTTCCTATTAGTTATTAAAAGATTGAATACAACATTTATGGTGATTTTAATGCAAAATCTCATACTGTACTTCATGAAATGCCTTCATCAATAAGTGTTCTGTGCTGTGTTTTAGTGTTATATATTTTTCGGACTTTATAAAATCCGGACTTTATAAGACTGAAAATATAGAGAAAATTGTTTTGGAAAAGAAAAGGTTATATAACAACTGGCTAGTGACAAAGAATGAAATAGACAGAAAATTGTATCAACAAAAACGTCGGGAAGTTAAAGTAAAAGTACAGCAAGTCAAAAATGAAGAATGGGATGGAAAATGTTTAAAAATTGATCAGTACATTGGTGGAACAAGAACTAAAGAAGCTTGGAATGTTGTTGAGAACCTGCGAAAGGAAAGGAAGGGTATAGCAGTTGATATGATAGGCATTGACAGATGGAGGTCTTACTTCTCTAAGGTTTTGAAAGAAGATAGAGATAAGTATTTAAAAACATGGGTAGTATCTGAACCTATCGACCAAATAGCAGAGGTAACAGGAAGAGAGGTACAAGAGAGTGTAAGTGAGATGAAGAATGGTAGATCATCAGGTCCTGGAGGTATCCCTGTTGAGCTCTTGAAAAACGCAACTTCCAGAACTTTTGAAATTCTTGCATACATTTTTAATCGATGCCTTTTCATGCACGATAAAATTCCCCAAGATTGGAAGCTTGGTTTTTTGACACCAATCCACAAAAAGGGACCACGTGATGACTGTGCAAATTATCGAGGTATCACAGTATTAGCTACAATAGGGAGACTGTATGGACGCATAATAAGGAAGAGAATTGAAAAAGAAATAATCATAGGAGAAGAACAGAGTGGATTCACTGCGGGACGATCATGTACTGACAATATGTTTGCTTTAAAACAACTCATTGAAAAAAGGAAGCTGATGAATTTGGAGACCCATTTAATATTTATCGATCTTGAGAAAGCTTTCGATACTGTACCAATACAGAGACTTTTTGAAATCCTAGATAATTCAGCCATTAATAAACATTACTTATGCGCTGTCAAAGAAATTTACAAGGACCAGATGAATGTTATTAAAATTGCAAATAGAGTGTCACAGCCATTTGGCACTGATAAGGGCGTGCGTCAAGGCTGTTGTCTCTCTCCGACCCTGTTCAAAATCTACTTAGAGCATATACTAATCGATTGGAAAAAGAAGTGTGAATATATGGGTATCCCGATAAATAATGAATGTATTTACTCGCTGTTGTTTGCGGATGATCAGGTGATAATGGCTGGTGAGGAGCATGATATTCATTACATGATCAGGAAGCTTGCTGATACCTATGAAGAAAACGGGATGAAAATCAATTTCAAAAAAACCAAATATTTAGTTTCAGGAGGGACAGCAAGAGACCTACAAGTAGGAAGTCAGACAGTAGTGAAATGTGATGAACATAAATACCTAGGCAGCATTATAACATCAGAAAGCAATTCCAAAAGAGAAATAATAAGTAGAATTGGACAGGCTAGGCAGGCAACCCAAACACTGAACTCGATACTCTGGTCCAAAAATATAAAAAACGAGACCAAAATTCGCATTTACCATTCCATTGTTGAAAGTATATTGCTCTACGGCTCCGAAACATGGGAATTGACAAAAAGAGACAGACAAAAAATAAATTCTGTTGAAATGGATTTCATGCGCAGGAGTTGTCGTGTTTCAAGGATGGATCGAGTGAGAAATTTGGAAATAAGAAATAGAATAGGAAAACTGGATACAACTGTGGAGCAAATTGAGAAAAAGCGCCTTATATGGTTGGGACATACACAAAGGATGACAGAAGAGAGGTGGCCCAAGAGGATATTGAATTGGAATCCACCAGGAAGAAGGAAAAGAGGTAGACCGCCCGAACTATGGAATAAGCAAGTGTATGGTGATATGGTAGACAGAAATCTGGTTTATGGGGATTGGATGAACCGAAAAAAGTGGCAGATGGGATGCGAGAAACGGCTGGAGCTGTAAAATTAACTCGCTTATATATATGTATATATAAAATCAAAAAATACTTTTTTTAATGCTGATGTCTGTTTTCTAAGTGAAAACAAACTTTCACCATGTTCCCTATCAAGGGATAATTGGTTATGTTGGTGAAGTGGAACAACCCTACTCGGGTCTCCCCACTATTAAAAGCCATATGCTAAATAAATAAAATATTAAGATAATCTGTGAACTTAATTAACTACTCCAATTTTGAAAGTATACAATAGTAGATTATACAATAGTACAAAGATTAGTAATGTATAAAATTGATGCAACTTTAAATACATCCGATTACTTATTAAAGATTATTATATTAAAAGACTGTATATTTAATATGGTGATTAATGCAAAGTCTCAAACTTGATAAGAGATTTAAATCATCTAAGGTGGGGTATCCTGTACACTATCTATTCATCATATATAAAACATTTTGTATTTCTGTCATGGGAAATAAAATGGAATTTTATTTTGAAATCACATTATGGAGTAGAAAAAGTCAACTCAAGGTGTTTTCATCAATCTACCGTGTATCTTCATAAACTGATAATATTTCGTATTCCTGTCATGGGAAATAAAATGGAATTTTATTTTGAAATCACATTATGGAGTAGAATAAGTCAACTCACGGTATTTTCATCAATCTACCGTGTATCTTCATTAACTGATAATATATTTTGCAAGTTGTAGATAAAAACTAATGCTAGTTGCATTTCAATGTCTGTACTAGATCTCATGTTCAATGGAAAATACATTTAAAGTATTTATTTTGAAGAAAAACCTCAACTTGGTTCACCAAAGTCGATTAAGTCTCACCCAGGAATAATTCAGGACTGAATGAGCTTCATTCCTGCGGTCTGGAATCGGATTACTGTGGCAACATCGATCAGCCCTCTTCCCCCTCCCACCCTTCTCTCACTCACTCGCAACCCATCATCACTCTATTCACTCATCTTCTCTCACATATTTTCATTCTTCTCTCCTGCATATCACACCATCAGATTCACTTCATTCCACCAAACACTTTGGGTTTTTCCACAACTCGTATTATTGTTCTCTATGTTGATTCCATTATTTTTTGTAGTTCCACCTCGTATTTGTGGGGATTAAATGGAATAATAATAATTTAAAAAAATCGTTTTATTCCGTTTCAAGTGATTAATTCTCTATATTAATCTGGTGATAAGGTTGCAGCATTGTTGCCTATTAAATCTGTATTCATTATTATACTAATTAAATCCAATATTAATTATTGAGGTACACGACAAGCTCATTTGCAATGATGAGATTCATTAAATTATTTGGTATTTTTGTCATTATCAATCTCGTGTAACGTTATCTCTTGTTATTACATGAATCATCCTCTTGTATTTTGCAGTATTAATTTATCAAGCTTTCCATATCGGATATCCAATTCTTTTATTCTTTGTTCCAGGTGAGATATTTACCTGTTACTAGAATCGAGTTTATTCAGGTAAAATGAACTGCTATAAGCAGAATTAGAATAATTATAAAAATAAGCTATACGATAAATAACACTATATCTGAGACAATGTATTTGTTAATGGTTTGAATCTATGGGAGTCACAGTCATGAAGTACAATAATGACTTTGCAATTATGAAAAAGAATTAGAAGTAAAAATTACAATTGACTTGTAAACCTAATCATTATTATTTAAATCAGAAATAACTCTTCAAAGTAGTCATTATTTTTCTCGTCAATTGCATTGATAGATTATCGTTTATTAAGTATTTGTTTCACATAATCATTGATTTGATAACCTTCAAACCATTTCATTGTACTTTTAATTACTCTTCACCTTCTGTAATTTCTTAATTACACCTACTTCAATTATAATCACACCCTTAAGAATAATAACTTTCTCATGAATAATTTTCAACAATCTGTGGTACTTGGATAGAAGCAAAGCTTCCTAAAACCTATTCAAATTCTTTCCTCTATCAATTTGTTTTCTGTAACGTACGTTATCGGTATCATGAGATACAATTCCAAAACTTCTGTTTCCACAATAATTATTGAAGTTCCCAGTGTTGAATTAACAGAAACACAAACTGAAACAGAAATACCCTAAGGCTAAGCGTACACCGGTTGGTCAAGACAAGACAAGACGAGATTAGTCACACTTAGTCACAGTAATTCACATAGTTGCGTATGAAGCGCACACACACCGATTACTCATTGCATTGGTGTGTGCTGCTTCATAAGCAAATATGTGAATTACTGTGACTAAACATGACTAATCTAGTCTTGTCTTGTCTTGACTAACCGGTGTACGCCTGGCCTAACAGTAACATGAAACAGTTGAACAGAAGACTCCCATAGAAGAAACAACAGTTCTTGGAAACATAGAACTGAAATAGAAGTACGCCAACAGTAATCATGATTCTAGGAAACAGAAGTAGGCTACTGAAACCAATACTGGCGGGTTCCTGTCATTTTCAACATGATAATCCAACAATCTTTGATGAATTGATTGTTCCCCTCCACTTGGTAACATGCGGTCGCAAGAGTTTCTGTTGTCAGAGACTCGCTCGCTCGATGCTCGTGAATCCATCCGGCCCTCCCACACAGATTCTCGACATGTTTGAGAAGCGCGTTTGCTGTAAGTTAGTGTGGCGCGCCTGCTTGAGTCGTGTGGCGCCACTGCCAGAGGCGGCTTCTGCTGTTTCCCTTCCAGCCGCGAGTCAACAAGAAACCGCCGCTTGTGTCAATTCCATCCCTTTTGCGTCACCACGAATCCCGTTCCTTGTAGCTTTGTCTGCGCTACTCGATAATCTCGAGAAAATTGTGGCATATCTTGTCTGTATTCCCAATCCTTTGTCGACAATTTGTGTGTGCATATGATTATGCTCGTTTCAACTCACTTTACTATTCCTACAAACAACAAATAGCTACAAGGTGGATGGGTGTATCATGTGGATCAGTGGAAATTCACCGACGCAGCTTCTACAATCATCCCTGTGAGATAGACACAATATTATTTCGAGTCAAAGAAGCGCGAAAGGAAGAAATAGTTTAACGAACAAGTAAGCTAGTACTGTCCTAGTAATTCTGATAGTATTTTGATAAATCCTAGAAGTAGGCAAATGAATTCAATAATTATTTCGAGTTTTTAAATAATGGCATTGAACATGATTGTTATAAGATGAATTTCGAAAATTGTTGAATACTTGAATAATGATGAAAAATAATCAATAAATGAATGGATCAATGTTATGAGGTATGGTGCAAATAATATATTTTGAATTACCTTTTTGTAATATCCAACACAGAGGAAAGTGACTGAATAGTTTATCCTTTATCCTTGGATTACATTAAATTTTGTGGACGATCCAGTATTTCCACTCGCACGTTTTGAAGGAATAGGAATACAAAAAACTTAATATATTCCATAATGAACTTAAAGTGAAAATTTAAAACTTTTCGAATGTTTCGTGTTTCTGTGTTTAGTGTTGGTTTGAAACATTTCTAGAATTTCTTTTATCAAAAAAACTTATCCAAAATTGATGAATATTCTAAAAAGTGATATCGAACTTTAACCTGAATGCAAAATAGGTTATACACGGCGAGATGTAACTACCTTCGGGTCTCTCCACCGTTCAAAGCCGATATAATAAGCTAATAATAGTCTAATGATTAGACTGCTTTCTATACATTAAAGCAATGAGATAGATTCATTTTAATAAATGTTAGTGAATTGAATTAGAGAGAGTTTTGATCAGAAGAATAACTGAATAATAGGAAATTTAAGCTGATAAGATTCAACTCCATCAATAATTAATCTGTGCGTTTTATTTTATTCTGAATTGTGATTGTCTATTCGGAATATAGACATAAATAAGCTTGTTGAACCTTCCATCAAGAATCATTTATTTATACATTAGTTAGTGAATAAATAGATAAATATAATTGAATCTGATGAAGCTTCGCCAGCATAACCATATCAAGTTTAAAGTTGTTATACTGTGGAGTTCCTCTTGAAGCGAAACTAGAGTTGAATTAAATGTAGAGTTGAAGAGCCATGCACAAATTTCAAGTGTGGGAGGTGTTGTACACTGGAGCGTTGTAGCACTTGTCAGAAGAATGGTGCTAGCAGTTGAACGTCGTTGATTGCTGCGATATGTGTGACGGCAATGGCGATGATAAAATTCGTTGTTGAGTCGTCGTTGTGTAGCGATGAGCGAAGCAAAGTTGATTTTAATTAACCTTTGCCCGCCTCCAGCCGACTTGCAGGCTACGCATTACAGCTTGTTGCCCAAGTCTGTCTTTACTTCTGCAAGCTCCTTCAAAAGCGTTCACTTACTGTCACAAACATGTGCGCGAATCAGAACAAGGATGCTCAGCATTCTGACATTATCCCCACCCAGCAACAGAATATTGCTTTGGCCGGGTGAATACCAGATTGCTCCTCTAATGTGAGTGATCATTCGAGTGCTTTCTTGAGTGCTTTTGTCATCCTTTTGCTCTCAACGCCGGCTGTGAGTGTTCTCGCTTCAGAAAAGGCGGCAATGATAAAATACTGGATTTAATTCTGAGACTTGAGACTTCAAAGTTGGGACTTATCGGACACGATTCTGGAAAATAATAGGAAATTGTCTTTTGTGAGGACTTGAATATTTATCCCAGCTCAGGAATTCCAAGAAAATATTATTAACAATATTAAAATATTTAACTTCTCGGTGAGAATTCTTCAAATTTATTCTGATTCTTTCCTCTTCTTGTTTTTTCCTGAAGAATTATTCATTTCTAAGGATGAAATCTAGGGTGGGCGGGAAAAAGAGTATAAGTAAAATTTGGCAAAAATAGGATTAGTCGGTCTTTCATATGAATGGTGCATTATTTACAACAGAATAAGTAAATATTATATGTTTCTATGCCCAGTTAAAGTGGATGGGTACTAAAAGAATAAGTCTCTGCCTTTTCGAATAGATGGTACAAAAAAAGTCCATTTATTCTATCAGAGCCATTGAAGAATGAGTCTGTCTTAACACTTTCGGGTATCAGAAAGAGACTTATTCTATTTTTACCAACAGACGAGAAATCTTGAAATCTTTGAATGCATTTTCCCACAAAACACATTTTTCGACTTATAATCTTTTTCCCGCCCACCCTAGAAATATTCCAAGTATTTTAAGATTGAACCAAAAATGTACTTTTTCAAATGATTTGTGTATTTTAAAATGTTCTCAGTTGTGGAACAAGAAATCGTTTATCAAAAGAGTATTATTAATGATTTCTTCCACCAATAATAATTGTTCTACTTACTCTGAAGCCAGTGGACGGTAAGCAGTGACCACTTAATTGTAACTTCTGTAGCTTCTCTGGTCAATGGGTTTGGTTCTCATTTCATTTGGAATTCTTCGCATAAAGTGCTAACTAATAAATTGGTCTTTAAATCATTCCATCTTAAATCCTCCATATAGAATTTGATCCTATACATAGCACACTTCTATAACTTCTCCAACCTCCTAGAGTATTCCACCGTGATTTTTCTCCTCCTTACATAGACTAAACAAATAATGAATGAATTGGAAAAAATATTGTTAAAAAATGAATGGATTAACTCTACTCTTACCTAGATCTTCACAGGTCACTATTTTCCATCTTTATCATTTCCTGCATCATCTTCAGCATTGCTCAAAGTTTCAGCTTCATTAGGGGCTTCGCTATTTTCAATAACTTTGCCTGGCCTATAAAACAGTTTCTGCAATCTGGAATAAATCTTAATGCCTCTTTAGGTGTCAACGTTTCATGAATATCAATTTTGGCGGTAATTCTTGAATTAAAATGTAAACATCTTTAAACATTTTTTAGATAACTGCATTTGTCTACCGTTTAAGGGGAAATTATAATTAAAATGGAGCATATGGATAAAGATCGTTGGGGACTTTGTCTGACCTTAAAAACTATTTCTGCAGTCTGAAATAATTCACTATGATACGTCTTGACGTTTTATGAATGTATTTTGGCGTTAATTCTTGAATGAAAATGTAAATATTTTTAAACATATTTTTAATAGCTGGATGTAAAATCCAGTAAAATTTAAATTAAACTCGTGAATGTGGACAAAGATCATTTGGGACTTCTATAGTGAGCACAGTCATTTCAGACTGTGAGCTAGGTGGGTGAAGCGTTGTGTGTTGACGAGTAGAAGGAGCATATAACAGGGGTTGACCCCTTCTATCGATCGTCCAGTGTAAACAGTGTCACAGTTTGCTGTCGCCGTATCAAGTATTCGGCTCCGGGTTCCTCTTCTATTCCGTGAATGACCACCTCTCTGTGCCTACATCGACATCATTCCACTCCAGGCTTTCTTGGTTGTTTCCCAACCTACTAACGTTCGTTTGTTTCCTGGTCTGATGCTTCCTGATCAATTTAGGCCTACTCTTTCGAGGAATCAAATTATGAATCGAGGAGTCAAGTGGATTAATTATGGGGATTTATATGTCTCATTCCATCAAACTATTGCAGTTTTTTTTTGTAGTAGAGGATTCTACACTTCTTTGTGTTTACCTTCATTTACCCTGGATGGACACTGTTCTTTGTTTTGTTGTTAATTTTACTTTACATCAATCACAGTTCTAAATGTTAGTCTATAAACCAAAAACACTGATTAAACACTACAGATATACAAGTACTAGATAAAGAAGTAAGTTAGTTGATGAATTTTCCGATTACTAGAATTTATTAACCATTAAAATACACACTTATAAATAATCCCAAATAACTCTCCTATAAATATATCAAACAAACCAGGTATTCCTTGTACTTATTAACTTAGAGAAGCAACATAATTATTATATCTGGAACTAAATTACTGTAAATCTATTCGTACTAAATTAAGTACCAATAAGGATTAGTTCTTTTCAACGTTTACAGAAGTGACTACTATTCTAGGACATCATCTGAATTGCAATAAAACCTGATATGATGAAATTAATAAATCAGAGGGAGTGAGTGTGAGGGGACGGGTGACAATTGAAGGGAGTATTTGCCAGTATTACAACTTAGCAAAATAGTTGATTCAATAAAATTAATACTGTATGATAACGAACCGATTTTCACAATAATAATGACAAAATACTGCTTCATATTAAAATTATGTGCAGTTATAAACAGTCTTCTTCAAGATTCGCCTCGCATTTAATCGCGTTGAACTCAACCCGTTTCAATTCATACCGTGAAAATTAGGCTGTGTATTTTTCATCGCCCTTGCATAGAAAATGAGCGTACCGCGAACAATTATTTACAGTTCTCTTTGCGATTTAGAGTGAGACGTGAACGTGGCGTGGCGTTCAATGAACGCTGGCTGCAAACGTAAAGACGCGGTGATCAGAAGATCAGCGTTTTAATTAAAGGTACGCCTGAAATGGAGTTGCCACGCTAATCGTTGACAGGCGTTCTACGCGCCAAGTCAATTAACCCAAGTAACATGAGAGAGAGGAAAGGAAAGGAGTGTGAGAGTGTGAGTGAGGAAAGGAGAGGAGAGAGAGAGAGACAGCTCAGAGCAACGGTACAAAGGCGTCGGTATCTTTGACTGGATGCTTGTTTCGGTAAGCAATCTCCAACCGACTTATCACACTGCATCGCTTCTCGGTCTACGAGCATATTCCGCCGTATTGGAGTGTGAAGAGGAACATTCGTGCTGTCGCCCCTATTAGTAGTGAGGTTAACCTTAGTTCGTGATTTCTGATTGGTTGAGTTCATCACAATCAAGCAATGTTCTCCAGTCTACATTTTGTCTGCGAATTGTCTGAATTCGAATATCCAGATGACTTGATTTTAAATCGAACATAGAAATTTTGAATTGTAGGAATAGAATTCTTTCACTTGTAATTTGTCTGGTATGTTGGTATCAATTTACTATGCTTAATGAAAGGTAAAGGAAATGAAGAGGAAAGCAGAAAGGAGAGAAGAATGGCGCACTGCTGCAAATCAACCTCAGGGTTGAATACCAAAAGAGAGAGAGAGAATGAAAGAGAATGAAAATGAGAAAATTAATTTGAACATTTCTATGTCTCCATCTTTTCAAACAAAATCTTCTTTTCAAGTACCAGTAGTTTCTTTCGTTCTCGTATTTCAAAAATTTAGGGGTTTGGATAGAGTCCTGATTCTAATCGTCCTAGCAAGTTAACGAATAAATTTCCCAATACTTTTAGGTGGAGGAATCAAAACAATGAAGGACTATTCTCCCTACTATGGAGAAATTCTATAATATCTCTGATACAATATTGAAAATTTTATACCAGCACTTTTGTTTCAGTCCTTGACCTGAAATGATTGAAAATAGTGCAAATTTTAATCGTTTTAATCTATAATGGAATGAATTTTTCAATTCAATTCCTATCTCACCCAAGCAATTCATTTCTGAAGCGAAACTTATCAAATCCAACATAATTGCAAGTTCAAATGGTTTTTTGTTTGCTGATAGTGATCCCCACATGGCTCTAGGCTTGTGCATGGGTTATGATGAGAGATGACGGCTACTTTTCAGGCAGTCGTCAAGGCCATAAAAATTTATGAGAATCTCTTTTAGAGAATAATCTATTCTATTCGTGACAAACTGTATCCAATCTTGGGTTTTTTCAAAAATATTCAATCTCCAAGAATAGAAGTCTAAGCACAACTGTGACATGCCTCAGCCACATCCAGACAATCTTCACATTAGCTTTCGTTCGTGAATCGAATAGTTTGTCATAAAGTGATGGTAGCAATAAATAATGTTGATACTTCTTGCATTGGGTGTGTGCATAGGGCACATCCCGGTATTGTAATGACAGTTTTGAAAGCAGGAAAGTGCGACAGATTAACGGTGTGGGATCGTTTTGCTCACGGACGGACGTTGCGACTGTTTGCTGTCAATTTCGAAATTGCAGTCTGACGCCATTAGTGTAAGCGTTGGGAAAACGACAATTTCACGTGATTGATGCCCATAAATAATGCATCACGCTCCTATATTAACGTTGCGCGTTTATGGAAACGCGAGCCCTTGCATACAACCATCATTATTGTTATCATTCTTATACAGTAACTATTGTGGATACAGTGCAGTGTAACCTTCAAAGGTTGACGTTTTCCCGATGTGTCGCCTGCAGCTGTCATGAGAACGATCGGAAAACTGTGGAAAGTGGTTCATGAGAGCAAACTCATATGATGTTTTCGAGAGTTGGTTATGATTAATATTTTAAATACATCATTTGGTGAAGCCTAATATGATGTATTGATTTGATGTTTATCTGAAAAGCTTATTATGGACTGCTACAATTATCGCGCAAGAAGAATAGCTCTGGATTGTCAGTAGCATGAAAGGGCGAAGTGGTTACTGCTCATGCGTGACTCTGATAATGCTAGTGTAATAGCAGTGTCGCTAACTCTGAGTCGTTTGCACTAATGATAGTTTCATTCATGGGATGTTTTGCTCCTATTTCAGAAGAGTTGTGATGAATTTCATGTTGACATGTTCACTATGGACCTGAAAATGTGTTATTTTACCGCTATTCAAGTATTTAAGATTAAACAAGTATTACCGTAATACAAGTATTCGAGACTCATTTACGGTATTATATCGATATGTCTTGGGAGTATTATTGTACGCATCGTTGGCAGTCCTGCAGTACATTTTCCTACCCACTTCACTGCAAAAGCTGTCCTCTTGATGCACCAACATAATATAATGAAGAATCTGGTGAGCTACAAATTAGTATGTGCAAGAATCTATGTCGCAAGAAGATGCAATTTTCCGCTCCTGATAGTTTTTAACTGTCACAATTTATTAAGAGGTACGCAAGTTTCTTTATTGCAAACTTTTGTGTGATGGTGCGACACGTGTCTGTAGCAATGGAGCTGAATATTAGACAAGTGAAACATGTCCTCCGTATTTTCCTGGAAGTCTCTTCTAATATTTATGCGGGGGTGTGGTGGAGGCTACTGTTGTGGAAAAATGAACAGAGTGCTTGATAGAAGAGAACAGAATAAAGAAACAGGAGAAAGGTACAATGGGGAGAGGTAGGGAGGAATGGACAAAAGAAGAATGGCAAGATGAAAGGAAGCTGCGTTGAAATTGTGCGGTGCGTTGCGGTGGTCCGACTATAATCAGCGGGATATGAAATGGCAAAACCTGAAAGAGAAAAGTGTCAGCCGTGTCCCGTCGTCATCCACAGGTGGAAAAACTTTTTGAAAAGTTATCAAAAGTTTCAGATTTGAAAGGCTCTTCCTTCTCTCCTCCATGGCATGGCAATGAGGTAGAAAAATGATTTGCTAAACTTTTGGAAGTTCCGTCCTATAAATTATTTTCCCCTTGGATTTCTTGTTTGTGGAGGGATAACTTCACCACAAAAGAACGAAATCTCGGTTACTTTTGTAATGCTATGATTATGTTTGCTGCTATTTGTGTGTGATAATATTGAAAATATAAACTGCTCTCTACTTCGAACTTTTCTTTCTCCATGATTTTTGAAATCACAAACATGGTTTGGTTCTGAAAATCAAAAGTTTGATAATAAGATATTTAGCGATTTTTAGGTTGGAGGATTTTCCCCTGTACAATATTGGGAGATGATGCATACATTTTATTCTATTATAGCTAAAATCAATTGGTACTTTATTTTTATGATCATCATTCCAGCATATACTGTTCTTCCAAATTTATCTCAGAGAGGGAATTTCCTGTGATTTAATATATCTTCATTCAATTATTTCCAAGCATATTCTGTGTTAAGATTCCATGTCTTCTGAAATTGAATGGGTTCCACATTGACATTCTCTCTTTCCTCAATAATACTACGTTTACTTTTCCTGTATTTTTCTTATAAGAAAATCTGTAGCCCTTCTTGCCTTCATTACTCCAATACGACCCTTGCCGATAGTCGTCTCACAGTATATTGCACCCGCAACTTCAGTCGAGAAACTCGTCCATCCTCACAGCAAGGTCCTAACCATAAATAAATGAGATTTATATGAGCCGAAGTAGAGTCTTGGGATCTTGCGGTATTGGGGGATCTAGAGGCTCGTTCAGTAGGGAGAAGGTTACAACTCCAATAGGTCCTTTCATGGATGTAGTACTCAGTTCAGGGTTGGAGGAGGTATTTATATGTTGGGTACAGATTTATGGTGTAACTTTGGTGGCCTGCGTCATATGAGAACTCCTATCTTATGCTCCTCATTCATACCTGTTACGTGAAGTATTATGGTTGTTTGCTACGTGTACTTATTACTGAACAACAGGGAAAGTTGTCCTTTAAGAGCAGGGTTTGATTGTGGTTGAGTAATTATTTCATAAATAATAGTATACACACGTTATTTATTTATTTGACAATGTGACAATGGTTTTCTGGCTATTTAATCGAATAGTATGCATAACTCTCATTAAATCGTATGACATCTCATGTGTTTTATAACTAGAAGAAACTAAAGTATAAAGAATCGTTACTAAAAATAAATAACTTAATAAAGAATTGAGAATAAAGAAAGAATTTTTACAACTAATAATGAAGAAATTGTAGAGAATTTCACTATTATGATCAATTTCATTGGCACATACTCCTTCCTAGTAGGACTGAAACCGAGGAAAACATTCAGGTACTATATTCTATGTAGTAGTTTCACTATTCAATTATGTATAGTATGTACTTTATAATTATGAAGGTAGTATGGTACTACAATACTAACACTAGATATCAACATAATTATCAGAGTACCTAAGAAGAGGAACACATGGTAATATGTATAAGCCACATGAATTAGTTCGCAAGTGAAGCCTAAAAGTGAACTTGCAAAACAGAGATTTTATGTATGAATATGACGTGCAATATAACATTTAGGGCCGGTTCATGAGCTCGGGATTTAGCTAAGTCCTAGACTAAAACGGGTGGCCACCGTAGCATCGACAAACGTTAGCCTCGAATCTATGTACTAAGGGCTCTCTATGCTGCTAACCCACTAACCTAAGTTAAGCAAAAATCTAAGTTAAGGTCAAGCAAAATCATTATGTTTTATTAACTTTGAAACCAATCTCAAATATAATTCATTGAATATTAAGAATAGAAACTACTAAACATAGCCTGTGTATAAAATAACCCCTTCATAATATGTTCATCAATGGGTAGTGGAATGAAATTCTAGGAATCTTTTTTCGATTAAATCATTGGTGTCTCGTTGCTGTAATATTAGTCAGTAATTGAGCATCCGGCCCTCATCGCACAAATTGGTCGTGAAAAATCTCTTGTCCTTGTGTAAGTGAAGAGCTTCTTGCCCTATTAGGGCTCGAGATTCAGTTCCACTTAGAACATTAAATCCACTTCCACTGGATTTAACGTTCTAATGACAAGTCTGGAAATAATTGAAATCACGACCCTAGTACGGTTTAGTGGTGCTTCACTCTGGAGAAAGATCAATGTTTTATGGTGGAGTTTCCTCTAGTCGGATTAAGGAATAAGGAATTCACCTTTTACTTTACAGAAAATAATTTTTAAAACGATAAAATGTGAAGAAATGAATTTTGATACTCAAAATACAGCATCAATCTACATAATGGTTTTTCTGTTGAAGTTATGAGAATGAATCCTGGAAAGCTAATCCTTTTATTCTTGAAATTAATAATGAAAGGAAATCCTAGATAATTCAGAATGAAGAGTTCTTGGAAAATACGGAATACAAAACCGAAGGCAGAAATAGAAATAGTAATAATACTGATTTGAATTCCATTCATCTCTGATATTTGTTCTTTAATTTTGAAACACATTTCTAAAATGCTTTCTATTATTAAAAATAGAATATCAATTATTTTTCAATTGATAGTAGGCTAATCTTTGTAAATTCAAAAGTTGATGATTTGTGAAAATTAACAATGAATATTGATGGATCGTGGGTACGTTTGCTCTTGATCATCACATCAACTTTCTGTATAATAGTGGAGGTGACATTGTTGTAGATATCCATTAATTTTGACTAGAATTTTTTCATCGTTTGATCGCTGTTATATATGTATTTTGTTATGGATTATTCCTGTATTTCTAAAAGTATGTCTCTTCTTTTTTGTTTCAGGTAAGAGAAAACAGCTCAGCTTACAGTAGCTTACATTGCCAGTATACGTTTTGAATTATGTGAGTAACGACTTTTCCGCAGTCTTTTTCAATTCATTCATACTCCAATACCTTTAGAATTTGATCTCCAAAATTATGGTCTCAACCAAATTTGCAAAATTTTTATCAAGCATTTTTTTTAAACATGAAATTGCATGTGTTGCATTGACTTAATTGCCATAAAATCAATGAACCGAGTTGTATTTATAAAATACCAATCAAGTTATGTTAATAATATTGGAATAACACTCATACTCAATCGAACACGTCACACTTATCAGAAATTTCAAGCTATCATCCTATTCTCAAGCTGAAATCCTATCTGATCTTATTCCTAGAATATTTTCCCCCACTTCTCAAGTTCACCCAGATATAGGCCAAAGCTTTTATAAGATCTTCATCCCGTGAAGCTAGTTTGTGATAGCTCGATACAATAACTCTTCATTCATTCAAGCGAGAGCTTTGATCAAGTTATTGCTGAAGATGTTTTCATTACATATCAAAGTCCCCGTAGAATGCGTGTTTGGCTTTGGGCAATGTAGCTTCGCTGGAGATGCCTTCGGGACATTAAAGCCTTAGCTTGATTTCCGTCATGTGCAAAACATGCTGTGCCTTGCAACCCTTTCCTCGCTGCTCACTGCACTCCACCACAGCATGTGGCTTACCCATACCTCCTGCCCTTTTCCGTCATCTTTAAATTTATAGTTCCCAATAAAGCTTTTCGCCCGAACGCTGCTGTTGTAGAGCCCTTCAAGTAATTCCTTGCCATCCAATAACATCCTTATGAGCCAAGAACTGATATTTTCATCGAGTTTCTGAACATCTTTGTCATGTTTTGACAAGCAAAACTGTTGTAAACGAAACGATTTTAATTGATAGCACATGATCTTATCATTATGAAAATCATAATTCTAATATTATTGAGCTTGTACCAGCATTTCAATTACATAAAGATTGAAATAAATGAGTTTTTCATAAATTATTCTACTAAAGAAGATCAAGATATCATGATAAAACCCATACCGGTACATCTTTGGCTTGTTATTGCAATTAAATCCTAGAATTCAATTGAAAAGTGCCGCAGCATCTACAAATCTCGGAGTTGGTCCCCACCATCATGCCAATTCTTATCACACTAACATAACGTAGGAAGTATGAATATTTGTTTACTCAGGCAATTAAAAAAATTGATTTTTACAATTCCTTTATAGTTTCAATCCCACACACATTAGTGCCCTCAAGGTCGATTGCTGGAAGATGTGAATACCACTATTACATTGAAGAATAATAATTGTCGGAATAATTTATGTCGGGCACCAAGTTTACTATACGTTTACTGCTGGCCGGTAGATAATGAAATTAGCTGAACTCATAACTTACATAATCCTGTAAGATGACTGTTAACCTATAACAATTTGCCTATTTAGAGAATACTTGAAATGTGTGAGAACTAGCAATTTTCATCCATTTCAATAACATTTTTTCTATTTGTGATTGAAATAAGAGTTTTATTCCATGACTATCAGTGGATGAAGTATTCACTTCTGTAACTGTATCACTGTCACAAATACCAAGCAGCTTCAATCATTCTGCACATTTATAATTGAAGCAATGTAGAGTTATAACTCTGTATAATTCATGTGAAAAGCTATAAGACCAAAATACTTGTTACAGTATTAGCATCACATATGAGCCTGCATTACAATAGAGAACCAGGTGTTTTCAACTGACAGATCACAGTAATGCCAATAGGAATGCCGATAGTTAGCACAGTGGAAGTTACAGCGACTGCAATCAAATCCCAAATTATTCCCGATCCTGCAGATAACGATGCATGGCTAAGTTATGCGGTTGAGCCGTCCAATTACTCAGGCAACCATAGATTTGCTATTCAGTTAGTGTGTCGCTTGTCATTTCTTGGTAACACAGTCGTTTAAACGTTTCCGTAGCGTTGGGTTATTAGCGGCGAGGGTTGGCTGTTGCAGTGGTGTGTGGAGGGTGGGGACTGTGCAGTTGCTTTGAACATTGTAGATTTCTAATTTCCTGCGAATTGAATGAGGCCCTTCTCGACGGCGCTGTGTTAGTGGGTGTTAAGGGGGTGCGGAGGCCTCTTTGTGTTCTCTGTTAACAGATTCCAACTCCGCAATTGCCAACCATAAACAATTCAACAGCAGACTGGTCTGCTCTATCCAGTCATCCCTTGTAATGTGACAGGCTGATTCCACTCCTTGTCCTATTCCACTACTGACAACTCTTGCTATTTTATCCAGCTAATCTACTGTTGACTGTAATTCTGTTTCAGTTCCTCTAATTGGATACATCATTGGTGCATGATGAATGATGTATATAATAAATTCGTTATCAATTGCAAGATAAATACAAAATGATTCTAGGTTCTTTACATTTGGTTATACATTTTATCATTGGACTTTGACTACAATAGTAATCTGAATCATTGGAACACACTGGCGGCTCGTGAGGTGAAGTGCCCGTATCTTATACTGTACAAACACTTCACCTACTTCGTCGGCACGAGCCAATGGAACATAATGTAGGTTAGGAAGCAGATTTTATGCAAAGAATGAAAATTTTAATGGTGGATTAAAAGTGAGCATCTGAAAAGGGTTTGTTATAGTTAGATGTAAAATGGGAAAAAGAAGAAATTTAATGGGATTTTCACTTTCAACATAAATACATTAAAGTGGTAGAAACTCCAGATTTTGTAATTGAAAATTGTATGACGGTTATCAATTATTATTTATCTGGATTACTAATATATAAGCGAAAAAGTACAAATAATTAAGATTAATTGAAGTCAGCATCGGGACGGGTTGGACATGGGTAGTTATGAAATTAATAGCAGATTAAAAATCTGGTTTTTATGTGATGAACAACTGGAGGTAGATTGCAAGATATGCTCTACTTTTCGTTGTAGTAAAATTAAACGGTACACTGATATACAATAATTGATCGATAAATAATAAACGACTAATTGGAAATAACAAGATGAATTTTTGAGTTGATTGAAACCAGTAGTATGTAAATTTAAACTAGTATTTGCTATAACACGACTTCATTGAAGATTGCTTAAACTTGTAAAGCAATTGATCTGCAATTCATGAGTCAAAAGTTGTTTCTAGTGCTGGGGTGGGACAACCATTGTAACTTTTCCGATCCTAGAAGAATAACCAAATACGGCCAAACGTCATGCGATGACGAAGTCAGCAGTTGTTCAATTTCGTGGCCATCTTTGCTCTTTGCTCTTCTTTGGTGTATAGGCCAACTGGATGGAAGCCACTTCTTTGCAAAGTAGCGCCGCACTACTCGGAGAAAAGCACTGTTGCCAACTTTTTCCAGCGTCTTTCTGTTGTCTTTCGCCGATTTCTGCTTAGCCTTTCCACTGAATCCACCAAACCCTCTCTTTTCCTGAACCAACTACGGTTGCAATCAGTTTTGAGTCCCATTTCCGGCCGGGTAAACTTTGCTGTTCCTCTCAATCAGATTTATTTGTTTGTTCGCGACTTTGCCTCCGACAAATCCCCTCTCACCCGTCCACCCAACAACACCCACTCTGAACGCACTTGACGGTTGCGTCTAGAAGACTTTCGCTGTGTTGCCGCTCTAGAATTTTTACCTCTTATTTCTTCTCTTTCCCCAACGTATTCAAGGGTATATCCATAAAGCTCGCCCTTTCCTGGCGAATGACGGTTTCCCAAATTTTAATTTATTATAAGACTATTGATAGCTTTATTGCATCTATTGTATGTTATTCCCATTAGTTTCTGTGGATATTGTTGACAAATACAGTATAAGTGAAATAGGGGAAGAATTTTGAAAGCTTGTGCTGTAACTTCATAGATTATTGTTTCTTAGCACGGTATATAGGAGAATAGAAAGAACTTCTTCTATATACCGTGCGTTTTTAGTGATCTAAATTTATGATTCTAGTTCGAAGTGTCAACGTACTGGAAAAATTGAAAATTTCAGAAAGTAGGTATTAAATATATATTAAGTCGAACTAAACCTTTCCAGTAGATGTTCTTAATATCTGTTTTATCTGTTCAGCTTTATTTAATACTGCAGATACTGTATAATCACAGTGTTTTCATTGTATTCCACAGTTTTGATTTGTTAGCTCTGACAAATCCACCATACTTTTGCCAATTCACATAAAATTTGCATTTTAATGATACGCAAATCATAGATTGCCTACAATTCGATTCTACCAGTGTTAGTTTTCATCATTCTAAGTTTTCAACCCAATACAAAAAAATTGAGAGACTATTGGGAAAGTTACTTTTGATGTTGTTTCTCTTGAAATATGTTTGACAAATTAGTGAATAGGTTCATGTTTACCTGTAATTCCATATCAAAATTGAAAAATTTCTCAAAAAAGTGGCGGTTACGGGAATAAAAAGCTCTAACACACTGTTGTGAACGTTTTTACACCAATGACCACACTGTGATTATACAGTTTCGTTATTTAATACATTTCAAACCCTATTTGAAGGTCTAGTTCACACCCTTTTTTTACTACAATTAATTTCCTAATTTAGTTATCCATGTATATTATGTATCATTCAGCCTGTGAAGTTGTTCACAAATAAATAATAATTTGATGATAAAATTCTCATTTTTGTTAAACATATTCAGTTATCACACTATCACTGAATATGAAAAGTTGCTGGTCCACAAATTTGTTACAATTTGTCCCTCCCGATAAAATATTCATCATGTGATCAGGAAATACTCATTAATACTTGACAAACAGTAGTACGATTTCAGGTACTGGTTATTATTATTGACGAGATGGAGAGGCAGTACAGAGTACACTATACAGCCAATGATATAGGCCATATGCGCCGGTGGGAGTGATATGAATTGCCTCGGGGGGCACTAACAGTCCATTACTGCTGGTATACCGTTATTAGGTAGTGTACTGACTCCAATCAATTCTTCCGCATTATATTTGCATGTGCTCGATTGCACCGCGCATTGGAACCAAATAGCACGGTACGCAGAATTATCAATTGATTTTCGTGTGCTGTTCTTGTTGATTGGATCGATAAAACTGTTTCGTCACAAATGTCTGGTTAAAATTTAATGTGTCAGAAATTTTATGAATAATTGTTATAAAAAAATAGAAAAGTAAGTCATTTGTTAGTTTATACAGTCTATACAAATCGTAACAACATGATTTTTGGGATAAAAACAACAGGCACAGCTGAAAAATGTTTCTCTACCGAATTTTCGCGAAAAGAGTAGAATACTGTATCGAGGAATATGGGTGATTCATTCGTTCCCATGGAAATAAAAAATCAATTGTACTTCATAAGAATCAGTTACTAACTGACAAACAACTCACACCGATTAGAATTTATTCATTAAGAAAAAATACAACTCACAAAGTAGTGAAGTCTGCTAATAAAGATAATTTGATATAGTAAACTAATGTTTCATAATACATTTCGGTAAAGTGTATCATTCAATGTATGATTTTTCTTGATTCTGAATTACTTATTTGACTTTCCGTTGCTAATTTTTCAGTTCCATAATTTACACGAGCATCAAATGACTGAATTAATATGGAATATCTCAATATAAGCCCTATATGTCACTTCGACGCTTTCACTCTTGAAATCCGACTGCAGCCTCAAATCCACTTCATTTGTCAGAGAAGCCATTCACTAATTAAAACAATCAACAACACGCCAATCTGTATCAAGAATGAGGACAAGAAAGAATTGAATTGAGCTAAGACCCATTTCGTTGACAGCTTGAAGCAGGGGCGGTGGCGGCATTCGAACTGCTAGGGGAAATCGTTAACCGTCGAAAAGGCGGCCGTAAGGTAAGGGCGTTGTCTCAGTTGATGGGGGAAGTGCCCTGGAGGGGTACGGGGTGGCTCAGGTACTTACGGATAGCAGAGGGAAACTAACTTATAGCTTGTTATCAATAAGATCAGTCTACTACGGTTGCCTTGCTCTGAGGTAGTAATATGAGGTGGGGAGATGGGGGGGCGCATGCAGCGCTGAGCGTGACACAACGACCACACTAATAAGTTGATGGAATAAGGCATTGGCCAAGTGTGAATGAGTACACTTAGAAATTATGTTGGATTCAATTATGTAAAATGGTTTGGAAGAGGCGCCCTGCAAGATTTTGAATGAGAAATAGGGAATGTATCCTTGGGATGATGGAAAAATTTAGAAGACTCAACGTCTCTGAATTCAGTAGAATCTAGATTAATAATAATTACGATCCTCCCAAGAATAGCTTCAGCTATTGATACTTTTAGTATTAACTTGAAGAGTTCTACTCTACTCACTTGTAATTTTTGTAGAGAGTGACAAGACACTGAATCTTGAGTGAGCATAGTTATTTATAAGGTTTGAGATTGTTCTGTGTATTCGATATTTCCAAAGGAAATATGAACTGAACCATAGGATCCATTACTTTCGAAGACTAGATAGAACTGGGAAACCCTCACCTGTGGCAAAATTATCACGATTACCTTTGAAGCATAGTATCAGTTTTGTTTTACAATACGTTGAGTAATTTTGATAATATGGGCGAAAAATCGAGATGGAGCCTGTATAAGTTGAAAAACGTACATTCGGTTCATTTTGCTATGACAACTAATTACAACTCGAGTTACAATGAGGAATACGATACAACTTTCCTAAATGTTCATGGAGTACAATAATTAATATTATTCATGCACCTAGCCCATAATTAATCCACCAACAATATCAAATCATTAACTCAAAATTAATTGAACCACTAGGCAATCAATATTGACGAGGTTCTCTTATAAAGAGAATTTAACAAGGAGGAGATGGGCGAATTTCAATATAATTTGGACATTTATGAATGATGAGATAAGGTACAGTAGCCTAATTCATTGTCAATCCAGGGTCCCCTAGTATAGTAAATCAGTAACATCTCAATCTGGCTATTATGCAAGATGTATAAAGCATTGGTATAAAGACATTGTAACTATTATACAAGAGCATTACACCGTACATCACGAGGATTAGTCGAATTTTTTTTATAAGTTGGTATATGTATGTAAATTTCTCGATCCTCATTACACTGAATATTATCTGAGTAATGCGGAATCCACGTATAAGATTTGACTTCATAAAAGAGAGAATTTAGAGAAGGTAGACTGTAATACGCGACGGACCGAATTTAACAGTCATTGTAGTCGTTTAATTAGCGGATGCCGAGACAAGCAGAGGCAGACTGTCATCGTTTTGTGTGCGAGGCGCTGTAAATTATTTCCTGGGTGGAAGAGCAAGAGAGGGTTAAAGTTGAAATATGTGGAGAACAGAGAGGGAAGGTCCTTAATTTGAGGGAGAAGCAAGTTATGGAGTTTGTAGGAGAAAGACAAAGGGAAAATTCGACGCAAAGCAGCTAAACTTTAGCGCCTTCATCCCTTCATGGAGTGTTCTATGTTGGCGGCTGCTGCTACGATAGCTTGCTCGTGTGAGCCCAGATTCAATCTTTATTTCAGCTTTATGATGAGGAAAATTCTAATATCATCACGGGAATATAAATTGTGCATGTCTAGAGCCTTGAAAGCCGATTCAAATATTATAGACCTTGTTGAGGAAACCATAATGATCTAACATTTATTCGACTTTGAAATTAGAGTTTTCATTTTAGCCCCAACCAAAGTCTATTAAAATCTCTTTCTAGAATAAGTGCTTGAATACACATTGTACTGGGAACTCATTCATTCTCACATTTCAATTACAATCCACTTTATTACAAGTTGAATAGAACACTTTATGTCCAGCCATATCTCGTTGAGAGGATAAAGAACTGTCACAGAGGTGTCAGTAGTGGCGAAGCGTGGTATACTTAACCGGTCATCGCCGGGTATATTTCCTATAGAACATATTACACCCGGCAATCTCTGATCTCCCGTTTCATTGGTGGAAACTGTATAACACTGTTTTTATATCACAACTTTATATCACCTCTTCTATTTCAGCCTGCATAGAATTTCCTGTTATTCCTTTCTCAACTGTGTAATAATTGATCGATTACCTATGTTAGTTTCCCAGGGGGTCAGATATTGAATAAAAAAGGCATGAACTCACATACAAGATACTCTCTGAAATTTATTTCATTGACTCCCATCGAGGATAACCTGTCTTTGGGAGTACGAAAAACGTTGATCTTTGAAACCCGATGTACTTGTAGATAGAGGAGTGAAAGAAAATAATTTCGTTAGTGGCACACTGTATACGGTAGAACTTTGTACATATATGCTGACTTTGAGACGAATTTATATTGACATGATGACTCCCAGGGTACTTCCCGTAAAAATTCCATACCATAAAGTCTCACTGCAACGTAAAAATAGTGTACAGCCGTAAATTTCCATCTGCGTTAATAAAAATCCTCTTACTTCCAATGAGACATAACAACACGTTGTTCTAAGATAGTTCGTCAAAAATACTCTCTATATTTCGGCTCAAATATGAGTTCATGAATAACAAGAGTAACGTGTTTGAGATAATCGACTAGTATGGAGCAGAGCGTAGGCTGGAAAAAAGGCGTACATTATTGATGACAAATTTATATTCATACATACATGGATTGTAAAATGCATGTTGGTATTGTCGAATAAAATGCTTATAAAGATTTCCCAAAGAATGAAAGCCAGAAACTTGGAAAACTAATTCTTCTTGATAAAATTCTTGGTAATTCTTGATAAAATTTCATTCTGCAAGTTGATGCATCTGAATGACTATCACATATAGGCTACAGAGACAATGAAGCAATGCTAGGAAATAAGTCAAGAAAACTCGATCACAGAAAATCCAAGATCTACCGTTCTTTCCATCTCCAATGTCATTGGGAATTTATCCTTTTTATGGAACCTTTCACCCTTGCCACTATACCGAATGTAAAACGTGGCCTTCTGTATGGAGCAGCCTTTACAGCCACTCGTGCGTGTAACAGCTGTTATGAATAAGTTCTATGCTCGAACCCAAAAGTCGGAGAGTTACAACCACCTAGTCCAGATTTATCCTTGTGAGACGAACTTATTGCCGAGATTCAGTCCTGGGTTACATTTATCCTCTTTCCTGTCTCTCTATTCAATGTATTTTCCAATCAGTGCAAACCATCAGTATTTTGTTTTAATATTATGTATCATTTACGCTAACAATTTTTGCAATGAATAAGTGTGTTTTCAAGTAATGTATGTATGTATGTAATGTATTAGATTTTCTCAATAGACTCTTCTGCCACTTCTTCATCATTCAGAGAATTCGTGATTTGTTAATAAGTCTAGAAAGCTTTTAAGAAACTCATCATCGATCATCTCGTCATTTAAGTTGAGAGATAAGTGCACATTTTCTTCAAATTTTCTTCTTCACGGACATTTTATTGATGATAAAAAATTCGAATCTTGTTCAAATTAACAAATTATTCCCATACAATAAGAACAGTCTGTCAATACAAGAACAGTATTGCACTATAATTATAATGTACTGCAATTTTGATAATATTTGACGTTTTCATTCAACTGTCATCTCTAACCGATCCTATGGACAAAAACCCTTAAATAAGTAAGAAATAAACAATTAAAATGAAGTAGCTCACCAAAAATAATGATGATTATATAATTATTGTTATTTAACAAACTCATAGTTTAGAAAATCTATACTCATTATTATGTGAGTAATTATTGAATAATTCCTACACAAAACACTAATCGTGGTTTAGCCTATTGAATAAATAATAACATAGGAAATCAGTACTGACACTTAAATTTACCCTTACTCACACCTATACTACTACAGAGAAGGTCATATCGTCCAAGAATGAGTCTAAGAATACTACCGTTCTACATAGTACTCGAGCAACAAAGCACATTATAGAATAACTGATACACATTACAGTGTGGAGTGTGGAGAGAGACAAATGATTCGGCTGACTTCTATTACAACTGCGGCAAAACCGGATAGATCTCGGGTGTTGAGGAAAAAGATTTGGTGACATCCGGTCGTTTGTTACTTGAACTTGCGAATGAGTGCGCTGAAAGGTGTTGCAGAGAGCCTTGTTAGTGCGCTGCTTGGATGATGTCGCTCTTCTAGGGTTACGCTGATGCTGCCAAGGTGGGGCGGCGTAATCCATCGGAACGTCACAAACCGTGAAACTCCCTTGTTACAACGACGCGAGGAGAGCCGAGCGATAAAGAAACTGTATTCGGTTGCAATTGCGGTTAGCAAGTAAACCTACACCCACACAGGACACCACTCCAGCATCCACTGACAAACTGTTTGCTGGTTATAATCCTGTTTAATCTCTCGTTGGGTGTGGGTGAGTAGCGTTGTCATCATTCTGTTGAATATCGAGTGGGTGTTGAAATGCGGCATCATTCTGAGAGCAATACTGAGTTTTTATACTCGATATTCAGTTACTGAGTGTCTCAGATATAGCTGATCGCAATTTATGAAAGAGACGAGAAAAAGCATGTGCGGAGGCAACCCTAGTTCTAGTAAAAGGCTCTTTTAAATTAGTTATGTTTTAATTAAAACATATTATAGGCGATAAGCGCCTGTTTGATAATCCAAAGGTTCCAAGATCGAATATTGTAATGACACTTCTTTAGTCATTTCTTCTTCTTGTTAGAAACAAGAACTAATTTATCATAGACTCTACTAGAGGCTAATCTGGGATCCATTGTAGGATACAATCATCCAATACATCCTTTCCATGACTCTTCATTAATTTTAGTTCCAAAAAGGGAAACATTTCATCTTGCTATATTTGTAGAGGCCAAATGGCATTTCATGTCATAAATTGAACTTTGTCAATAATTTATAAAGAAGTCAAGTGCTTCACAGAAATCAAATAGATGTTATATTATAGATATGTTGTGTATTCTCAACCTACGTTGAATTTGATATTCTCTGAAACCCCTTAGAAACAATATGCTATTCCCTCCCTTGAACTGGTAATTTCACTCATCTCTTAATTTTGTTACCTTATTCCATTGGAACCAACAATCATGTCCGTTGTATTTGTATAAACTGTAATTGAAAAACATCGAACATAATCCAGTTTTCTTTACAAACAACTTTAAATGGAATAGCAAAGAGTAAGTATAGATTTATGACTAGCGTTTTGACATATCTTGAACATCCTTTGGAATACTGTCACGGTATTGTTGGAAAATTTGACAAGTCGATTCATAGTCGGCAGCGCTTCTTTGGCATGCAAACGTCCCCTCATTTTATTATTCACCAAGAGAACAGAGGTTGATCGATCGAGCGTCCGTCCGCTGCCGCTTTCGAGCGCTGCTATGGATTTTTGGGTTATTGTTGATGATGTTTGGTAGCGAGCGGCGATGAATGGTCGGTTCTGTTCTTGTAGAACGAACATTCTACAATTCATCAACTATCTGTAGCCTGTGTGTTGGTATTGCGTGTGTTGTTGCTATGGGTGTTCGTCGTTCTTGAAGTAAAGTAAACATCTAGAGACGAGCAAACGAAAATGCGGCAAATAAGAAAGTGTTTGATTGCCCGGCCAACATAGAAAGTTGAGGGTCGTAGGTGTAACTGGGTTGGTGGTGTAGAGGGAGGGGGGGAGGAATCCGATCAATCAGCCTCTACCCAAGGAAGGCTTGTAACGATTTTCGTCCAAGTGTGAGTTAGTTGAAGGTTGTCAGTTGTCATGGCAACGCACCACAACAACCCTTTGAGCGTGCCGTTCACTTGTGCTTGTTCAGGTAACGACACGAACGGCAAACATACAGCCACTGTTCACAAAACATAGTCCACTGTGAAAATGGACGGACAATGATGGAACAAAACCGTATTGAAGTGTGCTAACAATGCCGTGCAGTGCAATAACATTTCCACAATGGCCCAAAGAATTTTCATGGCAAACTAGACGTGATACAATAGCATACAGTATTTGTTTCAATATTCGACTATTGCTACGTTTGGCCTCTTTGAATATGATATGAATAAAGCAATTTGTATAATATTGTCATAGTTTTTCCGAATATATTCGTATATTATCTATTAAATATCCTTATGCCGAATGTATTCTTATGATATTGGCGTATAATAATCTAGCATTGTGATGGATATCCACTTTTCCAAGTCCCGCGTTTGTAATGGAATACTGTATTGTATTACAGCTTACTAGTTTACCTGAAATAAGTTTCTTGATGAAAAATTCTTAATTTTCCTAAAACTCAGGCATACAAGGGTAATTTTTGGAGGAACATAACCGACACTGTAATGAATGCTTCTTTAATTTTCCTATTGGATGAAAAAATAAAGGAATATTATTCTGATTTTCCGAACCTAGTATCTCTCTTACTAAACAGAAAAGTGTAAAATCTTCAATTTTTAAATTAATGAACTTAAAAGTTTCCACTAGATAACTTAACAGTATTACTAAATCATTAGTATTTGTTAGTATTTCTGACTTAGTATTAGTAGAGTCTGATTTACTGTGTTGCTTATCAAAGAGTAGCAAATTTTTAAATTAAATGTATAAAATTTATGAACTCGACATTTTCTACTTAACAAACCCTCATATGATCTTATCTTCAGTAATAATTTGTTAGTAGTAAAGCCTCGAAAGATTTTAATAGGAAAAAGTAGAATGGAAATAATGTTAGTAGAAGTAATTGTTTTGTGATTTTCAGAAGAAAACATTAAATAAGAATGGAATGATGAGGTAGAATAGCACAGAATACTTGGAACCTGTAACGTGTTGAAGTTAGTGAGGTGAGTTTAAGTTGACAGAGGGTCGATGAACGACTAAAAGGAGGATCGTTCGACGAAAACACTGACCCGGTCTCAATTTGTGGAAATGAGATTTTCCAGTGGGTGGAAAAAGAATGAGGAGGTCAACCGTTGTGTTACTTGAGAGGAGGAAGAGAAAGAGAAAATGAGGATGATGGAGAAGGGTGGAGAGGAGGGTAGGAGAGAAGAGCAGGGTACAGAATACAGGAATAAACAGACTGCGACAGTTGAAATTTACTGCACCCCGTTCGTGTGAAAACTTTAGCAACGTCTCACTTCAGTGTCAACTGCAAATACCGAACGAATTACTGTATTTTCTATCGCAAGTGGGAGCTGCAGCATTTACTGCAAACACTTTACATTTCCATGGTTTACGAGGCTTTGACGCATTCAATAAATTCGTTCTGATTTTGACAGTGCTTATGGGTACTACAAACAAAGATTACATCAACATGATTGATCTCTTCATACAGATATCTGGAAGTTGTGAAGTTTTTCGAATCTCAGTAATTTTAATTTATAGCGTTTCTAATAGTTTAGCATTGAAGAATAGTTGATGCATTGAAGGATACATGAAATTTCTCTAGTTTGTAGTGATGTTGTTAAAACTTAACAATTCAATTATTGTTATAAGTTCATTCGATTATTGAACTGGAAGCTAATTAATAAGTTGTTCCAACAAGCCTTAAATCATGCTTATTGATAATCTGAAATCTGAAATCTCATTGACATAATTACACTGTTCAAAAATCATAATGAAAGGAAATTTGCTGTAACATGGGCTTGGAAAATGAAGGGCTTGTGCGATAGTTATTATAATAAAGATAATGATATCACTAAATATTACGTGATTGAAGTATTTTGAAGTGTTCCCGAATTCAATATGTATAATTTATTACTCCTATTTGTATTCATTATAAATTAAAAATATGTGAAAAGGTTATTCAGACCAGTTAGGTCCAAATTTTCTCTCTCTTAATCATGCTTATCAGGTTTTTTGCGAATTCCATGATACTAGAGACTAATTATTCCATAATCAATTTTATGATTCCATAAATAATTTGATATTTATTATAGTAACATAATAATGGTAGTATGATCCTTTGCAGGTAAAATTGTAATTTCTACTAGAATTTCATTGACTACTAAGAGAGAAAATACTAATACTACTAAGAGAGAAAAATCTTGGACAATGAAGATTATGATAGTTATCACGATCTACATAATTCTCGTTTCATAGCTTTGTTGTTTGAAGGTCAAATCCCCTCAGCTTTTGCTTATTTGAAGAGATATTTTTGGAAAAAGATACAAACAATATATCTCGATTATTACGAGTAAAAATCGTGTGGTTTCTTTCATTGACTTCGCTCGCTAACGACATCTCTCTACTTCAATCGGAATACCACATAATTAGAGGCTTATAAAAAAGTTGGCCGCAACGCCATTCGAATCGATTAATTGATGGAGGCAAAGCTTGGAACAAAAGCAGAAGTCTTCTGTTCCTGGTGAGACAAGCAAGTCTTCAAAGATAAGAGGACCGGGTAGAATGAGTTGGAGCAGAAGGGTAATAAGAAGAGGAAAGAATTGGCAAAGACGCGAAGTTTCAGGACGTCTCAGTTGCTGGGGGCGCCTCTTGCTGTGTTTCTTCCTTTTTCTAGGGCTTTTCAACTTTTTCCCGCCCGAGAAGAGCTCTGTTGTTTGCGTTCCAGCCCTCGGCACAAGACTTCCCATTTCCCAATTTTTCCGTAATAGATTTTCTCTTGTGTTGGGTGTAGCTCGTTCATTCAACTGTGTTGTTCTTTCATCTCATTACAGCGGACGATTCGTACTGGCCATATCGTGATTGCCTCACCCTCAAAGTGCGTTCGGTGCACTTGGACGAGGAACTTTGGAGGAATTGATCGCAATTAAATAAGTTTATTTTCTTTTAATTATAAAATTGTTCCTATTTGAAAATATGGATATATACTTGCCGAGACTAAACTCCGTGTCCATGATTGCATTGCTTTTGAATTGCTCAGTCTCGGCCAATACTAATTCTATGAGATAAAATCTATAATAATTTCAGACAGCTATTTACGTGATTTTTATAACTACGGCAATCTTATTTGCCTTTTCCATTACATATACCAATACTATGAATCAATAAGTATAACAATGTATGACAGTATGCTTTGGAGATATTCCAATATTAACGCGATGCTGATAACCACGACAACCGCATTTGCCTTATGTTTTATTATTTGACGATGTTTATTATTATTCAACGATGTTTTCTTTTTGTTACAGGTAAGCATTGAACTCTTGATCCGAAGAATAGGATTTGTAAGTGCGTAATTATAATCTCAAAAATTCAAAAATGATTCACGATCTTGAGTGAATATCTCTCATTAACGCTCAAAGGTCAAACTTTGGCTGTTACTTTTTTTCGATGCTTTATTTTCTAAATCGTTTCTTAATTGTATTTTATGTGAATTTTTCAATAAATTCGAATACTATTGTATCTCCATCTCTACATAAAGAATTAACAGGAATAGATGCATATTTTCCATTAGTTTGAGGAGAGGAATTGAAATGATTTATGAATTTTTTAATAAGGTTTACAGAATTTTCAAGTTGAGTTGTCTTATAATCTCTAATGCAGTCAAAGTCGAACAATACTAGTAGATTCACTAATTATACCAAATTCACGATTGAAATTTTTCCAGAGACATTTATCTGACCAAAACCATTGAATATATATCCTTTAATATCCTCCAAAGGTTTAATATCCTCCAAATATTTAATATATCCTCCAAAGGATATATATTCAATGCCAAAATCCAAATGATCTGCATGGTTTTTCCGAAATGTTGAACCTGAAGACCTAAATCCGAAAACAAATGTTGAAATGTTGATAGTAGAATAGACCATCTGATCTCAAATTAACAAAATAGACATTTTGAATTCTGGTCTTCGACTTCACATCCCGCTTTTTATGGAAGATCGAATCATTCAAAAATGATCAGATCAATGATGGAAGAGAGATTTGGGGTAGGACATTAGCAGTCGAGTGTTTGTAACGTAGTTTCAATTTGGTAACTTCAATTTGGTGATGGATTGGTGGCAATGGGCGCGACACTCGGATCATCGGATGGGCGTTTGTCAATGCGACGTCGGGCGTCGCTGCAATTCAGTCGACGTTTGTTTCCGGTCGTACACCGGAAGTCTCCGCCCGCCCGTTCGGCAGCCATCATGCTCGCTTGAGCGTGTCTCCGTGCTAACCGGGGCTTGGCACTGGAAATTGCCGAATTCTAACTTATGACTCCATCACTCAACAGCCATATTCATAAGAACTTGTTACCTTCAGTTTCAGAAAAGTAGAAAGATTTTTGAAGGTTTGCTTGTTGCACGAAAGAGGATAGAAGTTGATCTTTGTCTACTCATGAGAATAACATTTAGGGCTGCTTTCCACAAATTACGCAACTTGAGTTACATGAGCTAGTTTTAAATTAAGCTTGACCTCAAGCCTACTGTACAGGTGGCTTACAATATTCTTCAGCTCAAGCCTCATCCGGAGAGTGGGGAAAGTCAATATTGAGCTTAAGCTGTTGCTTAAGCTATACATCCAGCTTAAGCAGTATTGGGAAAAGCGGGCCTAATAATTCAATTTAATGTGATTCATCTGTAGAAAAATTAAGCTCAACAGTCTTTGTTGTAATTGATAGAAATTAGTAATACTAGAATTAGGAACTGATAGAATTAGGAAGAGGATCTTGAGTTTCTAAAAAAATTCTTGCGAGGTGTGAGATCGTTTCTCTTTTCAAGCAGGACGATTTTATATTTTCATTTTTGGTTAAATATTTAATTTCAGGATTACCATATTGAATTTTTGACGAACGTATTCAAGCTGTTACTTTTGTGATACTCCCAGCCTCTTCTTATCTTGTTACCCGAGGTTTTAAAAAGGTAGAGAGATTAAGATATTTGAAAAATTCAATTTCAAATTCAAGGATCATTGAATTCTTGATTCCCTTCGCTCAGGTTAATTTAGTGGTATTTTCTACATAAAAATAGTTATTCCTATCATCTCTGATCGTCTGATGAACTTGTGAAGTTCGCCTGAAAATTGTTGTTGTGTTTTTACTAAAGTACCGCACGATAGGTTACACTTTTTATGTTTGCTCAGTGAATGGACTAAGATCATAAAACTCAATTTTCTTTGCTCCCCTTCACATTCTTCTATCTTCTTTCAACAATGATACAGGTGAACAAAGAGAGCTGATCATGCGCAGACCCACCCTTCTCCAAGGGTGAGAGTGTTGAAGAGAGTATGTAGGTTAGATGGTCCGCCTATAGGGCCGAAATATCTTGTTAATGGAATTTCAGACATTTTATATGTTTACCCGGCCGTTGGCTGTGTTTGTCGGGTTGCGGAGAAGGAAAGTGAAGGCGCACCAGTTTCTCTCTCGCGAAGGAAAGAGACAGGGCGCACGTAGGAAATTGCTGAGGGATGGACCCTCTTTCTTGAGTCATATTCTGCACCTATAGCGCCTGAACAAATATCACGTATCACGTCGTATCGCGCTGCTATACAGGACTGTGCAGTGCAGCAGTCGACTGCTTATTTATCTAGCTCGTGTTCTACCTGTCCGATGTCTATCATTTCAATTGAAAACGTCTCCAGTTGCTTTTCAAGCTTCCACCTGGTTTTATTGCTTCCATTCAAGTAATTAAAGTGCCACCAGTGTGTGCAGAGTGTTTATCATGTTTCCCCAACCCTTTATTGATATATTGGAACTTGTTGTGTACATTCACACAAGATTTAAATTACGATAGATTTCGAGAAATAATTAATTTGCAGAGAGGATCGATCATGTAGAATGCGTTACATTAAATGAAACATTACATTACATGAAACATATACATTACATGATATTTGCGTTTCATTTGAAAATGTTGGTGTTGTATACAGAAATGAATTCTATTAATGAATGGATACTGGTCCAAACTCACTTTGAACAAGACCCCAGTATTCATTCGTTGCTATCTTCATACCCATCATTCTTTCCAAGAATTTTGTTCTATTTTCAAAACTAAACATTTTCACCCAATTCTTGGAAGATTCTTTTCATCAACTAGAAATAATTTTATAGCATCAACTGTGAACTGTGATTGTTGAGAACTGTGATTGTGAATACAGTAGTTGAGAGGATTACTATTTGAAAATGAAGTTCTCTCTGTTTCATTACTGAGAGAAACTTTTCCATAAGTGCCATCATCAATTCATGAGAAGTTAAGTAATGAGAGAAGGATTTAGCTTTCCTAGAGTTGCACCATCACTTTTCCTCCATCATTTATTTCTGGCTTTCTTTTCGTTTGTATTTTCCAGCGAAGCGATTACAATTTAAGACTCAGATTTATTCTCGCGAGGAATATAACATTTTCCGTGAATCGCTCGACATGAGAAATGGTATGAGAGCTATGGTTGGCCTTTACTGACATCCTGACAAATATCGTGTGTTTTCTGGATTAAGAAAGTCATCCAAGATCATAATTGGCAGTAAGATAATACAACTAAAAGGTTAATTTTACTTTATATTTATGTGTAAGAAATTTGTAGTGAAATGTTTCATGAAGAATGTAAATGATTGAAGAGAGAAAAGAGAGTTCACTGTAGTTGTAATACCATTGTGATCATCTGAAAACTTGATATAAGAACAGTATTCATAATATGGAAATAATCTGGAAAATCCCATCAGTTCGGATATTGAATAACTACTGACTAATCTTACGTATTCGTTCACAAAAATTCAAACCTACTCTAGAACATGGCTTGCCATAGTGGAGTAGGTCAATTTTCCACACAGAAACTCTTGTAAAACACATTTTTTTATCTTTTACTAACACAATTCTGTATAAATAACTGTAGATGTTTGTAAATTTGTATATGTAGTAGTATTATTTTTTTTATAAATAATTTATTCATTTATCACTTGACTCACACTAGTCTTAAGGCGAGAGACACTTATTGCAGTTAGTGCCTCTTTTCGTAAATACACTACATTTACGAAAAGAGGCACTAACTCATTGTATAGAGAGGCATTGTATAGATTCCATAATCTCATTTTATACTCGTAATATTTTATTTATCCACATTTCTCTACACATTTTCTTCAAGATTTGTGATGTTTCTTTTAGATAAAAAAATTGTTCCAAGCTTCAAGTAGGATCCGCCAATAATTATAGCTTACACTATGTATCCATCTATCCATTGTTTCAATTATGAACTTGTTCTCTATGTGTTCAAAGAGGGCTCTTGTTGCCAATGAAACTGGATCTTAAAATCATACTCGAGTAGCAATGAAGAACACTCCATTCTATCCCATCAAGTGTGGAGAAACACATTCTAGATGCACTTTTCCACGAAGGTATTCATGGATCCATCCATCCCTGTTTCATCACAATCTCATTTCTGTCTTGTCCTGAATGTAATCTAAAAGGGTGCAAGATGTTGAGAAATGCGAGATCGAGTATTCGTGTTTACTCAGACTGGCTCCGTATGTAGGAAGCCAGGAAAGGATCAGCTATGCTCTCTTCAGTGCCGGAAGGGCACTTAGCATAAGTCGATGACTTTCCAATGTTCACAGATGCCCTGCCCCTGCCATAACGTCTCACCCCCTTGTAGGCCACGGAAAAGGCTCAGCGTGGCTCTACGTCCCCCGCCAAATTCAAATTCGACATCTGTTTACATGGACCCTGCGTAAAATTCGCATCTCTCTGCTGGAACGCGCCCTTCAAAACCATCATTAACCACAACCCTCCAAATTATTACATCATCTAAGCCATGGATGGGTCCTGTTGATGACCACTCACTCTTGTATCCCGTATGAATTTTTATTAGCTAGTAACTTCATTCTTATCGATTTTTCAATTGTAACAAATTTCAAATGTTGCCTTCATTTTACTGAATAGACTGTTCATAGTATACTGCTTATTGTTTATTGATTATTTAACAAATATTTTAAAACTTTGAATTTGATGATCCATTGACGAACTGCTAGTTAAATAACTAATCACAATATTTTACTGACATGTAATTCAAAGGTAAATAAATGAGAGATGAAACTTCTTACTTGAGGCAGAACATGTTTTCGAACAAATATTTTACTGTTTATGGATTAAGTAACTCTGTGATTATTTTCTCTCTGAACAGTTCCAATACAACGAACTATATTTATAAATCATAGATAACCGTGTGTTGAGAAAGTCTATAGTGTGATACGATTCTATTTCAGAATACAATTTGAAAGTCTATTGACTACTTCACTACCACCGTGTAGACTATCAAAATAACGACTGATAAATGGATTATAATTATATCTGATTTAACATGTTTTGGATTATATTATCGGATATTAACTTATGGATTGACAATAGATTAACTACCATCCAATAGATAGATGATAGATTCAATTGATATTAACAATAGATTCAAATATTTTCATTCAACGATAGATTCAATATTGATCTAATTAATATTAGCTTCAAATATTTTTATCTATTAGACTTGATTTTACAACATCTTTTGATAAAATATGGCGTGGTGAGTGTTGGTTTGTATTGTGCAATAGTATTCAGTAAGTTGACTTTTGAGTCACGTTTAGTTGTTTGCCAGTTATTTGCCCTTTTTGAGGGCAGTGGAAGGAGTGAGTTGAGGGATGAGGGGTGAGGGAATTTAACTGAGGGTTGTTTGTCGGCAACCGCGTGTTTTCGTTCCGGCGTCGCGTCGACTGGCGCCGTAATCCCCCAACCCCCCTATTCTAACCCCCCCTCACCACCTAAGCACCCCTTCAACTCCCGCCGCCATTTCCTTTACTGGAGCAAGACAATTCAAACTTGTTGCGACCCCTAAGCCTGGATTTTGCACCCGAATGTAAGTGAGCAGGGTAATAAAAAAATTATGATAAGTTCCAAGTACAATATTATACTGTACAGTACTTACTTTTTTATGTTTTATGACCGTCTTTTAGAATCTTATTCTGAAACGTAGAGTAGGACGGTTGGAAGAAAATATCGATCATTAAAAGAAAATATCATTGAATCTCATCCCGGGATTCCAAATATAATTAGCAAACCTCTTATTCCGATTAGAACTTATTACAAAGCAGGAGATTCTTCATAAAATAGCACAATATTGTAAAAATGTAATACCACGATTTTGATATGTTCCTTACAATGTAGAAAGGAATGGTATGGGTATCATATCACATAACTCAATATTGTAAAATCTCAATACTCAACTCAATATTCAGTAACTAATTCAACACTTGATTCAAATTCTTATGAAACTCAACGAAGCTTACATAAGGGCCATTCAGAATGATTTACTCACTATTCTATAGTAATATATTTGTGTTGCATTCAAAAGTTGTACAGTACCACAAACTCATTATGTATAGAATTTTTTTCAATATTTTTGTGCACATAGAACTTGATGTTCATCCTACAAGAGGAAAACTCCTGAATCACAAACATCCTGCATCATTTCACTGATCTATTTTTTCGAGTATTACTATTCAGGTACTCAGCTTTACTTCATTATGTGCGACATAACCGTGAGAATTACGAAAAGGAAGTCTATTGTACCCCTCCAATAACCAGAAGAGTTGCAATTAGCTAGATTCTAGGGCAATCCTCAATGTTTGAAGAGGGAGGGAACGAATCCTGTGTCATTGAAATAATTGTGGGAACTTATTCTCCATCCACCTCAATGTCATGGATCTTCCCAATGCCAGCTATCTCGATCCTCTCTCATGTCATTTTGATCCAATTATTCCAGTAGTTCCCACCAGTGATCTAGTTCATCATTCATATTCGTAGACGTTTCTCGATCTATTTTTGTCGGGCTCACTTTTGCTTGAACAGAAGAGAATACTACAATCTCATAAACTTGAAAGAGAATACTAAATTTTTTATTGTGGTTCTGTCCTCAAAACCGTTTTGTTTATAATGTAATAGACAACAGCAAAACAAAGTTAACAATAATGCAATGATACGAGTACCTTTTATTTTGAAATGTTCTTTCATTCAGTAAGCCATAAACACAAATATCTTAATTCGTTTAGTTAATTCTTAGTAGCCACTTAGTATGATGGGATGGGTTCACAGGAATCGTCCACTTGAATAATAATTGAATTTGGTGCTTTTCGCAAAAATTTCCTCCAGAAGAATTAAATTTGTGTAATGAACTTTGAAATGAAATGGATCTTCATTCTGTCCTCCATCTGTTTTCAAGCTATTGCTGCCACTAATTAACATTTTTGTTTTAGAGGCAATGCAAAATCCATTTGAGTTTGTGATTGTTCTGATTCTGGGGTAAAACCAGCGACACTACCTTATAGAACATTTTGTTCATACTATATGTACACTCATGTACAACGTATATGCATATGTACTATGTACAAGGGTACATATATATTCATACAACTGTACCATTTGTACTATGTGGTCATTGGTACATAATTTTAATGTGTACACTGATTTACAATGTGAATACATATGTACCATGTACTATGTATCATGTACAAGGGTATACCTAAATACAACTGGTGTATTTGTATTATGTGGTCGATTTCTGGTTCTAACTCTTTGCATCGGGAGAAAGGTGCGAAGGTTTCAATCTTTCTCATTGATCTCAGATCGCACTAGATTTATTACCATTTCTAGAATCTAATTGCTAGAATCATTATAAAACCTCTTCACCATGAAAATTGTTCACATTCGTGATTGTTCTCACATGATCTGTTCCATTAGTGCTATAGGATAGAACAGTACTGACTTTCTCATGTTAATCTCATTAATACAGATTAACAAAGTAACTCCTACCTGTGAAACTAGAGAATCCTCTTTCATTACACTCTGCTCTCACTCCTCTTCCGTCTCAGTTTAGCTGCGACATGTGTTTGCTTGTAACACACTGTCATCTCATTCCCACCTAGAAATCCACCAGTGGCACAGGTAATAAATGTGTACCGTTTCGCCCAATCTCCACCAACCCCATCCACTCTACAAACACAGAATACGTTTGCGCAAACAATTTTAACCTGCATTCCTCGCTCCGAGATGAACCTCATTGAGCTCTCTCCAAAAGCATACTTTCTTCTCTCTCTTCTCACCTCTTCTCTCACTTCCCTGCCCCGTTTCATTCCATCTTTCTTGCTCCAGCCAAAAGATTAGCTCTTTCCCCCAGGTAGAATCAAATATTTGCTCTAGAATCAGAAGCATTAGATAGCTTTATATCTCACTCGCCCCACCGTTCAGTTGCAGACTCTTCATTACGATATTAAACGGACTACTTAATAGCCATTTCCTCTTTCAGAGTTATTTTATTTCAGTGAGTGGCCAGGAAGAGAGCCCTTGAAGTTTTTGCGTTTCTCTCGCGATCAATGTGTCCACGAGGCTCAGAAATATGAAACTAATGAAATCCACTCATTCACTCCCGTTGTAAAATGTTGCATTTCACAATAGCCTGGATACGAGAAAGTTAATGGATTTTTCGTTGGGTAGTTTAACTTGGTAAAAAATCTCGAGTAAATTAATTCAATTTCAGCGCGTGTACCAGTTACTCGTGATCTTAAAGTAAATTTTATAGATATTTTTTTTGAAGAGCACTGTTCATTCGGATTTTCATTCCTGTTCCAAAAAAAGAAGATAAAATCTAATCATTCTTCTAGCTAATAATCGATTGAGCTTAGAAAAGATAACCAATGTAATTGTAACCAAGGACCAATGTAATTGTAGAATGATTGTATTGAATACTAAGGGGGAAACTATTTTACATTACTATTTTTTAAAGGTGATATTAATCAATTTTAGATTTATTTGAATTTCAATGAGTACATTAAATCTATTCGAGGCTCTTTTCCTTGTTTACGCCCTCTAAAGAATTATAAAATATTTTACAGTACTATTATCCAATGCATTATGTTCTTTATCAATTAATTCTTCAGCTCAAGTCCAGGATTCAGGATATGATCCCAACACTTGTAGAAATATAAACAGACTCTAATGAAAAGTTGCAGTTATCTATGCATTAAGATCCTCCAAACTTTCAAGTTCCAGACAGATAATATTGACCAATATAAGCAGATATTCACCAATTTCGAAAAGAAATTTGGAGTTGATAGGGCTCTAGCCAACATGTCGAGCTTTTTTGTTAAACTATTCGTATCTTCGGGAACGAAAGTTGAGATATCTATGAAAGGAATAATAATTTAGAAGTACAGTAAGTTATATCCAATAAGATTATCTCTGATTTAGAATGTCTCAATAACTGAATGAATATCCGATACTTCTGACATTAATTTTAAGTTATCTTAAATCTTTCGGTTTATAACTGTGTATTTCGCTGAGCTAGAATTTTCTAGAATTAAGAATGACTGATGAAAGGAAAAAGAGAAATCTTGATAGTGTTTGATGTTTCTTCAAAACAGAATACTGAACGACATAATTTCATGACGGTTTTCTTGTTAAGATGACTTAATGACATGACATTAATTACATATAAGTTGAATGAATTAATAATTTGAATGGATTCGAAACTTTTCCCTGTATACATGAGAGGGATTGGCCTCACGTTCTTGCTGGAAGTGTTTCTCTCACCCACAGAGCCCAACAATAGGTTAAATGAAATATTCATACAGCTTTTGCGGCAAAGGGCAGAGAGGAATAAGGAAGGGTTTAGGACTGAAATGTCAGACGTTCTTCATCACCACCCACCCCCCAGCACACCATTTCCATTCGCCGCAGTTATATCGAATTTCAAACGCAAGCTCCAAGAGTATCCGCATTCCATTTGGAAAAGCCGCCACATCGTTCAAAACAATAAAAGCCTGGTGACTGACACCCTTCATTTGAGAACTGAGCTGTCTCAAATCCCAAAAATAGGAGCCTTGTCTGTGATTGGATGAATTTCTGTATTCTTTGTTCGAGTCCTTACTTTGAGTTTGAAAATAAAAACAACAGTATCATTCCCAAGTTTATTTTTCAATGAAGCTATCAGAATTGTGTATGAATCAATATTGACGTAGATAAAGCATGTTGTTAATAGTGTATATCAATTTTCTTGATTGAGATATTTGTCATTTTAATTGTTTGGCTTCCTTTATTCTTACGTCTTCATACATATAGTAGACTCATGGATAAAAAATAATCATTTGAACTGCAGTAAAGTTTATTTAATTTTAAATTCAATATTCAGTGTAATCGAAAATAGGCTACTTAAAATGGATGATCGCTTATAAATTAGCCCACACTCTCTCCACTGTAGTTTCAATCCAACACTTTAATTCCACTCTGGATATTCCATTAATGTACAAACTTCAAGAACCAGCTACTTTGATTTATTATTCTTGTTTAGTGCTTATTGAACAAAATACTGTAGTTACTTGTACTGTACTGAAAGATATTTGCTATTTACACTGCATATTTTATTTGTTAAATATAAATTCAGTATTGTATTGGAGGGTTGAGTGTAAGAGAGGGCCGACTGCGCCCTAACTTCGCCCTCCCAGGTTAAAATAAAGGCAGTCATTCAATTCAATTCAATTCAATTCATATTTTCAATTCAAATTTGTATTGATGGAAGGAAATTTATTTCTGAGAGATTGTTGTTGATGAAATTATTGAATACTAGTCATTTGATATCTTTATCTAAAGATAAAGATATGTTTTTGACTTCTCAAAAACATAATCCGTAAAATTTCTCTGTGATTGATGTGTATTTACGAAGATGTCTGAGCATAAATTTCAAACTTGGATGTTGCACCAGTCGTAATTCAATTTTCTGATGAAATATTAATTCTTCTGGAGAATCTTGGCATACGGTTTAGGCTAGCAGTGGTTGCAATAACGGTCTCAGCTGCGGACGGCCCTTGAAAGTTAAGAATGCACAAGCTGAGCTCATGGCGCCGTCAAAGTTCTTAGCTTGGCTTGACTTTGGGGTTTTCGCCCTCGTTTTCGGAGGGGGGGGGGTGTTCGGACAAGGCAGCAAAGTTTGCAATTTTCATCGTAAATTTTAATTCGTATAACTTGTTGGTCGCCCTCTATGTCTAGTCGGCGCTTTTCAGACTGTGAATAACCGCCACCGCTATTAGCCATTCCGGCGCGTTTCCTGCGGTCGATCTCTATTTTCCAGCTCGCCTAATTTATTACTAGATTGGAGTTGCGCCGCGTGCGCCAAGTCTCCACACACTGCCACTGCAGATGGATGAATCTGTTGCTCTTTTCACACCAATGTTGAGCTCTTTCCAATTTCGAATTCAATTCAAAATTAATGTGCAAATGGTGTATTCTATTCGTATCATTCAATCGGTGTAGGAATACAGTATTATTTATAATTATTATTCTATTGATGAAAAAATGTAAGATTGAATTCTTACACCATGAATAATATAATTAGTATATTATAAAAATGATTATATTTTAACATTTTTGAACTCTCTTCCAGAGCTCAAGCATTAGCTTTTCTGGGAGAGCCCATTACTTCAATATTAAAACGTTCGTTGAATATGTTTTCAAATTAGTTTATAACATTATAATAATGTTTTCGTTCCACTTGTGTGTGAAAAAAGAATGGCAATAAATTGATTTTGATTTTCTGACATTTTCATAATTATTCCAATATCTTGATTTCTGAGTAATTCTCTATTGAAAAAGCTGAGTAATTTGTATAGTTTCTTATCGTAACATTATTTCTCATCTTTTTTTGTATATAACTGAATCTTGTGATTTGCTCAAGTAATCTGAGTAAATTGTATATATTTCCTCATTTTTAGTAATACAATATAGTTTCCAAAACATTGATAGTTCTAAAATTTTCAGCGAAAAAACGGAAGAGAATATGTTTTTTATGTCTTCTGGATTTTAAGTGGTGTTTGCATCAATACATTTATTATCACTTTTATACGCTTACACTACCCAGATAAGTTATCCGGTGAGAAACAACTCCTTCATAGAGTAGATCATCAAATCACCATTTGACTGAGTTCATTTCATCAGTTGTACAAGTTGCTTCGCTATTGACAATTTTCTCATCTCTTGTAACATGCAAATGAAACTCAATAATTTATTAGGAGGGAACTGAGTATAATGTAGTGAATTAACAATTCGTTCGAGTTTCAAATCAATGGAGAGACAATAAATAAATTGTTTTTGCCAATTCCCATGACTCAGCATGCGCATGGTGAATGAATATTAATATTGGATGGAACGTATTTCTCTTTTGAACAGCGCTTGTTGTGAATTTTGGTTGTTGAACTATGCATTATATAATGCAGCCTTCTATTTGGATGCTATAGGTGGTATAGGATGCATGGTATTGGAGAATGCATATTGCTATTCGATGTTATTACTTTCAAATGTAGCCTATCAGAGGTGAAAGCGATTCCATAGATATGTGGGGAGATAATGAACAAACTATTCCATGGCATGAGGATGATCATAATATTGGCTTAGAATGTAATCCTTTGATCAATACCACAACAGAATAAAAAGAACTTTGAATACTTCAATTGAATGTATAATAAACTACGGTGGTGTGGTGAAGAGAGCAATGACGTTCGAACATTCCTTCTTAGTTGGAACATTGATACTCATCTCTTATTAGGATAGGAAATGAGAATGAACCTTAATAATCACCAGGGACTGCCGTTTAAATTGTTACTTCACGAACAATTATAATGTTGAAACCTATATTCACAAGAATCTAGATTTGAGTTGAACTTAACCTCATTATTGATTGTTTATGGCCGAGATACTATTCGAGGTTGGAAACCGACATTCACTCACGTAAGTTTCTTACAGTAGGATACATGATAAATATACAGCAATTAGACTTCACTATAACCAATATCAATCCTCTTTCTGTTATCGAATATCGAACTATGTCCATCAGTACCTGTGTACTAGGGATGAATTGTTACATTTCAATGTGAATAGTTATCGATTTCAAATATTTGAAATCCCAATGAGAATATCACCAGTGAAAAAAGATGGAGAAAAGAGAATCCTCCTGAATTAGAAATATGAACATAAAAATCTACAAATAGTGGAATTTATACCAATGAGGTAAATTATCACGAATATAATCAATAATATTTCAAGGGAAATTCTCTATGATGGAGAATTGTATCAAGTTAAATATTTGATTGAATTTTCGATTGACGTTTGTTAATAATCAACATTCAGTACATAAAGAACCTCTCATTTGTTGTATCATAAATTGCAAAAGAAGTGAAATGTGTTGGAACTGAAACACTCAGCTGTACCAATGGAATAGGCCGTTTCACCAGGTTGTCATGGGCAGTATCATTGACACATTGTGCACATTATCAAACTTGGACAGGGTTGCTGTCAGTGGAGGGTGGTTATGGCGATGACATCCAGCAACCATAGTTGGAGCCGAGAGTGTTAGTGGAGGTTGGCAGTTGGCGCTACTGTGTGGTTGGTGACTGTACTCAGTAGCGCGGTTGTAGTCGATCTGGCGCACAGAATTAGCATAATACGAGAATCCGTTCGGGAGTGCAGAGAGAGCTCTTGTCACCGTGTGACGTGGATCGGGATGACAAGCAGTAGTGAGAGACATCGGTTAGAAGACGTTTGACGGACAGGTTACCTGAAATGGCTGTTGCCAACATTATTAGCATACGCTTCCAAGTTATCCCACCTCCCCCTCCGTCCCACAACATGAGAGCTGTCATTGGCCCCACCCCCCAACCCCATCCGACTCTACATAAATGTTTGAACGTTTCCACGAAATAAACTCTGTGCGACGGACGAAACCCAACAACCGAAAGCTTTTAGCCTGGATGCTGATGCCCCATATCATATTAATACCCTCGTGTGTGTGTGTGTGTGTGCCTATGCATCCTGCTCGTCTCCACACGATTTACTGGCATTTGAATCCTTTCACATCCCACTAAACATACACATACGCACACTCATACATATGTGAATATGCCGCCTGCCTGCTCTCTCTTTCAACGTCGCTAATGAAATAAAACGAAACGCTAATGAATATTGAAAGCATTAACTCGAATCAAATTATGACAATTTATCATCCGGATGTACATTGAATTTCAAATCAAGCCATCGACCCTTCGAAACAGAAATAATTCAATATTGAATCTGGCCAGTTCAATGACCAAAAGCTACATAACACCATATGGGTAAACCCATGTTGAATTGGAGAAAAGATTCATATTTAAAATACCAAATTCTATGGAAATTGAGTAAATTTCTTCATCACAAGTAATTGGAGTGGTGAATATTTTAGAGCTCTAAAACTAAATATCAAGAACTTGAAGCTTTCTTTCAAATGAACATATTGATGGAGGAAACATGGGAGTACAGAAATTCCTTAATCAGCTTCAGAAATAGAATTGAGTACAGTACTTCAAATTCTTGTTGCTTCTTGTCCTTTATCGGAAGCATCATGTTAATGCGAAACTGTTGCAGCTTTAGCGTATCACCCTCTAGTGAACGGGAAGAATTTCCTCTTTGCCAACGATGTGGAATATTTAGGATTAACGAAAGATTCGTGTTGAGTTGTTGAGCTCGACGGGTACTGAGGGTAGAGGCTAACTCGGGGCAAGTAAAGATAGATGCACGCTGGATCTTACACGAAGGCAGATCGACACAAAGAGACGTGTGCTTTAGCTACATCCATCCACTCGTCTTTCAAGGTTCAAGTCTCAAAGTAACGAAGAGGCTCGACCCCGGGTGAAAGGCTTCCCTCCGCCGAATATTTCGGGAGCTCCTTGCGTTCAAAGGGTGCTGCTTTTCGACCAGTCTAGTCTTGCCCCGCTTTTATTTCTTGAGCCCTCTTCATACTTGATACTTCCTGTTTCCAGAGTACAGGATAATTATTGATTTTATGCTGAATGGAACATTCTTGGACAAAATGCCAAACTCTCGTACAAAATGCTTCATCCTAAAACACGATTTATTCATTATACAAAAACATTATTTATTACTTCTAAGTATGATTTATTCATATTCGTCGGCGAATCCCAGGTTGTATTATTATTGGTGCTAGATTTTCCTTAGTATCTAATTTTCTATTGAGAAAATTGAATACCGTATGATGAATAAATTGAATGTGTACGTGGTATGCTGTTCTGTCTTTTGAACAGTATTTAACTCAAGAAGCTTCACACAACGCTTGAATCTCCAGAAAAGACAATGTCAAGGTTTTCATATTCACTACGAGTTTGTTAATAACCAAATGAATCAATTGAATTTACCACTCATATATTCAATTTATGTTTGAATATATTCAAATATACACATATAAATCAAACATAATCATGTAAAATCAAAATAATATATGGACAATGACAATTGACTTCCAAGTGTCTTGACTTGACAGAAATAATGATAAAAAACAGTTTGACACAGCCTGTATAAGATGTATTGTGAGTTAACGGTGATTTACAGCATCTAAACTGTGAATTTAATAACAATTGATTACTTTTCGGCTAATACTATAACAATAAACCTCATCAGTAGAAACCAGAGCGGTCGTTTGAATGATCAAGCAAAATCATTTCATCATCAATCCATAATAAGATTATGGATTATTATTTTTAATCGGGGTGGATGATCGGTTGTATTCGAGAGAAAGAGAGTCGTATGCAGCCGTTGATTGAGAGTGTGGATCAGATTGTGAACGTAAACAAACGAGCCGACCATACAGGAAACTGGACCATGAATATTGGTGCTCTCACATATGGGCTCACCCATGACCGCAAACTGTCAACTCGTCCCTTGGGACGGCTCTCCCTTACTTTGCAAACAACGTAGATCTACAACAGAGGCTGTTTCCCGTTGCAAACTGATAAGCGCTCAGCAGCTACGTGCTTGCTGCATGCCTGAAATTCACGCCTCAGCTAACTGTTATTTCTAGCAGTGGTAACAATTCGTTGCTGAAAAAACGCTGCCACCGAAAGTTGCTGGTATTTGGGCAAATTGTTGCTTCGTATCCGTGGAGTAAGCGCATTTCAACTAAACTGAGGCTTAGTTATGATTTTCTCATTCAGTTGGGTTATTTTTCCTTTCGCTTCATCCGTTCAATCTCTGAAAGGTCATTGGTTGAAAATTTCCCAAAATATATTTAGTGAAATCTATTTTTATTGATCAGATAATTCGAGGAAGATTGCTTACATCCATGAATAAATCATTACATTTTAATCACCATATATATTTTGCTGGATAAATGGATAATTATATGCAAAATAGTAAAACCAAGTGGTAGAGTATATAATTATATTGATTAGTGAACATATTAGAAAAGAATTGATCAATTCACAACGCATGACGACTTCTGAGAAATGAAATGATGTGAAACAGGAAATGCACTTTCATAGAGGAATGTCCCTTGTTTCAACATGTTGAATACTATTCTGGAATGACCATGATTATTTTGAATACTCCGCATGATAAGTTAGATAAACTGTGAATCTTCACTAAGGATGTCAATTATAAATTCGAAATAATTGTTTAACTCCTGTCTTCCCTTTGATGGAAGTTTGCTGGTTTCTTGTGTATAATAATAGACACTATTTTTATTTAAAACGTAGGCCTACAACATGTTCCATATGATATTATCAATAAGTGGATTATTCTCCAACGTGGGACACTTATCATTGGTATATTCGAGCTTCAATCTCAAGTATGCATCTTCTCAATATTGAGGCGTAGTAAGTCGAGCAAAATTATTTCACCAACTAAAGTATGTCAAAGACTTCATATTAGTGAGCGCTGAAGACTTTATCTAAGTTATTACATTGGTGGGTTGAGAAGCATCACTTACGTCATGGGAAAGGAGTTATTATAACAGGAATTCTATGATGAAGTTTCAAACCACCAAAATACTAGTGTGATTATCGTGTTTCATGATTACAGGATCACACAGGTTCGCTGTGCACGCTTTGATGGGGGTTTTGGGGGTTTGAGGTGGTTGTGGGGGGTGGGTCAGGTGAGGTGAATGTAATAATGCAGTCGGGATGAAACCCAATTAGGGGCCACCCCCAATGAGCCCCCATTACCACAGCACTGCATTTTCTCCTGATGAATCGATGCGCCACTTTTCTCTCCGCTGAGAAATGTGAGACAGTTCACATTTATTTCGAAAGCATCCAATATGCATTTCAGGTGTTGGAAGTATTCCAGTTGATCAACATTTCACTCTATAAATGCCATAGGAATAGATTTATTGTCTCATATCTATTATACTACAGATACCAAAGGAAGTTTTAATATTATTCTTGTTTAATTAATGTGACTTTGTCATGTAGTAATCTTAGAAATTCAAAATTATTGTTAGTTAATAGTTGTTTGGACTCACAATTTCAGTAAGATGAATCAACAACATAACCTCTGGACTATTTATCAAAATTTGGGAAAGAAGCAGTTTTGGACAAATGTCTGTTGATTCTTCCCACATTGTAATGTATCTTGCCAATAAATGAATGAATAAATAAATAAATAGTTTTTTGATGAATTAGTGTTTATGTGTCACCATATAACCATACTACCACCATATTGATATTTATTTATCTTCATATCACCAGAAAGAGTGCATGTTACCAAAAACGTTTTCCAATTATACTTCAATTGAAACTCAAGAATGGGGAATTTTCAGCAAATACTGCCATTAAATTTTTTTTGGAAACGAGATAGTTTAGATTGTATTGAAGATGATACTTTTGATTCTTTTGTGACATATCAAGTGTTAATGAGGCTAAACAGAAAAACTTTCTTTTGTCTTTACAAAAGCACAGTATATTCTAACAAGACAACCGCCTTTCATGAAGGATGACAAACCAACGATTATGATCATATGAATGTTGACATTCATTTTATAGATAAATGAGAGAATATTTTGGGTTTTGGCTTCATTAAATGAATAAAATGTGTTTGTTTACGATCAAATTTCTATCACAATCGATTCAATAAAATAACTTTGAATAAAACACCTGACTTCGTAAGCTACTAATACACTAGACATGCATATCATAGTTTGCTGCGTGATAGCAATGTATAATATCTAGTATGTGTGGCTGGGAACCTTACTAAGTTAAGTGGCTGGGAAACTTACAGCTTACTAAGTTAGCTGTTCATTAATTAAAATTATATTTTATTGGATGGTATTTGATAAAAATCTTGATCTTGCACTGAAGCCTTGTTAATTTAATTGTTTTTTGGTCCCTGATAAATGGCGATACAGTTTTAAATAAAATATGTATAAGTGAGAGGTCACTTACAGAACATTTTCAATGAATAGAAATTAAAAGTTGGCTTGATTCCGAGTTTACCGTGTATTTTGATGAATGCGTCGAAAATCAGCCAGCCTAATAAATTTATTTTTCAATGTTCGTTTGAGTTAATCAATTTATTATATCGGCTGTGGAACCTTTCTTAGCTAATTCCTCATGACTTGCTTCATATTCTACCAGTACAAGATACAAACCTCGTCGGTTAGTTGGGAATGTTGGGGTAAACCCAGTTCATGCGGAAAAGAGCTGTGTCGAAGTCAAGAGAGTGTGGTAGAGAGTGAGTGAGAGAGAGAAGGAGAGAGAGTATTGGAATTGGCTGCTTAGTGAAGGCAGTGCAACTAGAGTATTACGGGCAAATGCAATCGACTGGCTGAAACTGTGAGGGTGCTTGCTGCTTCCCATGTAGGCTCGGCAGCAATTAACATTTCATCCGGTGTCTGAACTCTCACCCCTGCACCGCCCCTCCCCTCTCAACAACCCCCTTCTTCATCGAAAGGTGGATAGAACGTATTCGAATTAACATCGCCCTCTATCTAGTTAATATATTGCGAAACACGCTCGCAAGAAATTGAACAGTGTCTTAACGATGTGTGAGTTACTCTGTTACGAGAATATATTACACATTTATTAGTATATTTGGCTGATAAAGATTCGGGTCTGGATTTGTGTCATGAATACTATTTCATCGTCCTTCTATCCTCTAAAACATTATAAAAAAAACATTAAAGAAACTTTATTATTAATGTGTGATTTCCAGTGGCTGTTAAAACGTGTCCTCCTCAATGAATAGTTGTACACTCAAAACTGTTGAAATTTACTCATATTTCACTACCCTAAATAGGACTGCTATTTTAGAGAAAACTAAACCGTGTCCCTTTAAAAACACGTGATCGATTCCTTCCCAAATATAATTTTCTGTGTTCCAAATAATACTAAAAATCTCTCCTTAATAATGCGTTGAAGCGTGAATGAGAGAAATCTATGTGGACGAGTCATAATCTTTTTTTGACATTCATTTTGAGAATAATCTCGTACCCTTCATAGAACTCGTCTCTTTTCTCGAGTTTCGTCTACTTTCGATTCCATCGAAGTACACATATTAAAATGAGAGACGAGGCGAATCTAGTTTCCAGCACGCTTCTGGCGATCAATAAACTGAGGATAAACTGAATTCATCCGGTTAGAAAAGCCGTTCAGCCAATGCCAAGCGATTGTGGCAGGCGTTTATTTATTCATCAACTAGTTGTCATGGCGATGGGTGACGGTCGCATTCAAAATACAAATAGTTTTATTACTTTTATTTATGGAGTCCACCATGTCAACTCGTCCAGTCTTGTACTTCTTTATTCTGAGTCACAACTCCTTTTTTCCCCTCAAATCCCCCATCGTCGTTCCCTATGATTCGCTTCACATTCCCACTAACCTTACTCTCTTGCCTGTTCATTTGCAATGAACAATTCCTTCCGTATTTCTTTTAGTTCTTTCTTTTTATCACTTCTCTGTTCTCTCTCCGCCAGAATTTCTTATTTTCCCATTTCTTATTTCTTCTTATCATTTCTTTCCCTTTTCTTTATTCTTCATTTTACCTTTAAATAACTTTATTTTCTCTCTCATTTTCCCCCTTAACCTCTCTCCCACGTTTCTCCTTTCATTTGTTTCGGCTTTTCTATATATTTTTTATCTCTTCCTTTTCTCAAATTTTTCCTCATTTTTAATTGACTCAACTTCCCCTGACACTTTGTTCCCTTATCGTAGTTCTCATTCTAGTCCTCCACTTGGTTCTTTCTCTCCACTCCTTCTAGTTTTCCAATCTCCAGTCTCCTCTCAAATTCTCTTGTTCTTTTCTTCTCTATTGTTTACTCATTGGATCTTTTTCCCTCTCCATTTATTCTAATCCGTCACTTTTTATGTTCATTTACCATTCATCTTTCCTACCAGAGTTGTTGTTGGGAGTTTTTCATCCTCCTGTTCTTCTCCTCTCAAATTCAGTCAATTTTTCTCTTTTCATTTTTACTCTTTATCCGGCTCTCTTACTCTAGTTTTTTTTTTCAATCAGTGTCTCTTTTTCAATCCTATGCTTTTTTCATCATTTCTACTAGATGTCATTTGTTTTGTTTTTATTCGCATTCCCAACATCCGTTCCTCATTTTCACACATAAAACCAACATAACCCCTCACATTATCGTTCGATTCAACTACCAAACATCATTTATCTGTTTTTTTTAGCCCAGTATCCATCCCCATCCCATGTTATTCGCTTGTTTTTGACTATGGATCGACGAATTCAATTATGTGCATCGCTAGGCCCTGAGCTCGCTGGCTCCCACTGTATAACGCGGTCTTTTTTCGCGGTCGCTGGACAGGTCTGAAAACAGATTCCCAATAACTCAATCAACAATAATTATAGAAGACGGTTCAATGCGGAATTGACACTGATTGTAACGGTATGAATTCCAAATTATTGATTTTAGTTCTGAAAAAAATTATGATACACCAATAATAAACAGTAAAATGGTTTATAACTCACATTAGTGGGTAGAGTTCCTACATGGTACAAATAGTTCAATAACAGAACATAATAATATAAATATGTTGTTTGGACTTTATATTCTCTTGATGTACTAATTTTTTCCTCGATTGAAAATATTTACTTTTTAATATTCAAAGGTAATTTTCATCTATTTTTTCATTCTATCTCCAGTTCAATAGATTATCTCCTTAAAAATCATCTATGTCTATATAGTCATTTCTCTATGATTTATATGTTCTACTCACAACTTCAGCTAACAATTCCTTGTCTTGTAGAAGGGTAGAATCGAATATTCGTATTACCATTCACCATATTATATTAATGTCTTCATAATTTTATTTTCTCTACATTGTAGACTCAGTACACCTCTGATTGGCTATTATTTTTCAGAAATTCTCAAAGCATTCTCCTGGTCACAAATTCTATTGCGATTGATCAACTATGATTTAGCAAGTTGTAGAATACAGCTAGTACCAGAACCAATCAATCTCCAACAACGATTAAATTCACCATGAAAAATATAGCTTAAAAATTCATCATTTCAGGATGAATTTGGTCAAAAAATACTCGTGGATCACTATCCTATGCATCTTTCCATTCTCCTTACAAAAACCTTGGAAACTCAGTTTAAAATAATAGATAGAATAATGGAAATAATACATGTATTTTTGTGAGGAAAATTATGAAGACAATAATCAAATATGGTAGATGATAGCTCACAAAGAATTATGCTCTACTCACTACTGAAATGCCGATGTTATTTTTTCTATATTGTGTCCAGTACACTGCAATAAATCTACAGCCATTGTTTTCGCAATGCGTCTAGCTTTTCCAAAGCGACAAAATGTATTGTCTGTCTGTTGTGTAAGTTAGGTCAATATACGCGTCTATTACGTCAATGTATGCGTATCAGTGTGCAGCAAAGTCGTGGATGTATGTGTGATTGTCTGCGCAAGCGCTGTGTGTGCGTGCGTGCATTTGTTCAGCACGGTATCAGCAGGGCACTGATTAGATTGTGCAATTAATCAGCGTTCAGCGTCACAGACACTGTTTGATTAGCGCATCCCGCCCCATCTTGTTACCTACTGACTATGCTACTGGGTACCGCACTCTTTTTTGCTGTCTCTGAAGCAAGAATTTCAAACCAAATTCCATGAACCAGTGATTCAATTTGGGATTGCGTACAGACGAATTTAATAGCAGATAGCAGTCATGCAAATTGCGTTTGAAATCAAACATGAACTATAATCTGGCTATCCTCTAATTAACCGAATCTTTCAGGGCATCACTGTTTGTGATTGTAATCACTGTTATTAGAAACTATCATGGTATTTTTCGAATCGGTTTTCCAATCACTATTAATTATCGGCTTGTTGTATTTGTAGGAATTATAAGTCTGGTTTGCAAATTGATTGATACAGCTAAGCACTTCTGCCTATATTATCAGTAATTACTGCTGACACTCCAATTTATTTGAATTTTGCATGGTAACTGCATAATATATTTCATTTTGCGCTCATAATTTAATTTTATAAATTTTTGTCCTCATTGCATACAGTGTGGTTAATCAATTGGAAACTGTGATATTTTTCCCCACTTCGATGTAAAACTTATCAAACATTTTGTTTATTCCAGGTAAGATCCTGTCAATCAAACTATCCAGAAGCATTTCAGTGAGTAGCCATCTATATTACTCAGTTTTTCCTATGATTGATGTTAGGATTGAAAACCTATAGGGCAATTGAGCGAGTAACCGTTAAAACGTTCCTTGCAAATTTCTGTGACGATTATAGCCTATCTTGATTCTTATACGAGACAAGTTATATAATGAACGTAGTGGAACTTGAATCCTTCAGATAATTCTATTATTTCCTTTTATCTCTTTCATCAATTAAATCATCTCTTTCAATGTTGGATCCAGTATTTGGGGTTATACATTCAAATTTGAAACTAAATACTACTTATCCACAGATTTTGCCAACTGATAAAATAATTTATGTATCATAAAATACATTAGGTATTAGTGGGCTCGCACACCGAAGCAATAAGCAACAAGCAACTAGCACATAGAAAGAGCTGCTTTGGGTGTGCATTGGACTATTTGTTAGAGTTGTATTATGATCCATAATTATGTTGCTAGATGCTTGTTGCTTGTTGCTTCGGTTTGCGAGCTCACTCAATGCATCAACCACAGGCTATCAAAAATTGTGAACTCGAGAATGGTCAATTTATGGCATTTCCTATTTATGGTTTCTTATTATGGCACAAAAATAAGGCAATACTGGACCCACCGTTGAACGTCTCTCCACGAATAAAAAACCATACAAGCTTTTTTATCACAATGTTATGTATTGATTGTATTAGTTTATTAATACCGATTCTAAATGAGAACTTGAAATCTTGTATAGCAAAACTGTTCGTTCTCCAAAAGAGCTTCTTAATGTCGGGTGTCGGAACGCTACAATGAAAGTCCTTTGAAACTTTTGCAATACTCTTGGTAAATTATTTATCTGCTATCCACGTGGTTGGGCACAAGTTGGGTTTTATAACTGGTACAATACGATTGGCGGCTTATGAGTCGAGGGTTCCACTCTGCTCCACCGGCAAACTTGGCCGCCCACCAATTTGGCCAGTCGTCAAAATAATAGGTGTATACCACCCGACTTCCGCTTCTATCCAGGAACTAGAGAATATTAGAGAAAGGATGGAAGAATTGAGGAAATGAAAGAGTGAGAGAGAGAGGAAGAAAAATAGGGATGAGAAAGAATTCCAGAAGAGGAAAATCTTGGTGCAATTCAGTAATTACGGCGGAAAAGTTCACTAATCTATCCATCGGCGCATGATCGTTCCTTCTTTTCATTTTCCCTCCTCCCCTCTTCAAAACTCTCCGCCACTGAAATGCCAAACGCTGAATGATTCCACTTCCAACAAATAAAACCACCTCTTCCTTCAAGTCGCTGGAAGCTCCTCTTTCAAACCCCGCTGATATTTACCGTCTGAATTATCAAGATCTTCCCACTTCAACTGAAATGACATTTCCATTTTATTTTTCTTCAATCAGCGTACTTCTAACCGTAGCTCATTCTGAGGTTTCCATTCCATATTTCAATTTCGTTTCATGTGGATGTCAATTCTATATGGAATAAATTCTGCTTAATGATCTAATTTGAGTCAATGGTATATTATCTTTCAATCTCAATTTTCAAAGAGTAAATGAAAATACCAGTCTTAAATAATGATTATTTTATCAAAGTAAAAATTTTCTTTTATTAAAATGAAGATTATACGTTTTTATTATTATTAAACCTATCTTTTCCTTTTTCACGCTCTTGCGGACAATTTTTGCAATAATTAAATTTTCATTATTATTATTATTATCTTTATCAAAAACATACCTCTGTTCACCAATCAAATCAGTTTCACTTGTTTACAATTTTCTTCGGTGTATCCCTAGAAAGCTTTCACACACCCCCTCTCTCTCCAGAAATAATTCTCAAACCGCTGTGATGTGATGAAGAAGATATAATGGCTACGCACGTGGCGTTCGAGTTGTACGTATGCCATTCTTGTGTGTTTGTTCGCGTTTACTCGATGTCAAAAGATGTACATGTAAAGAAGCGATTTTAGAATTGTTGGTTGCCGGAAATCTGATTCACCAGTACGACGTATGAGAAACAGCTATCAACGCTGTTAGCGTTAATATTCCTCTTTTCCTCCAATTCATCTCAACAATTTTCCCTATCATTTGAAAGAAACCCGTCCTGATATTAGTAGTCGATTGCAGCTTGAAATATGCAGGTTCTGAAAGGCTTTAACAATTCTCTCTGAAAGACAACTCAAGTGGATTGCGAGCTCAATGTTCTCACTTATTTTATAATATTGTAGCAAATTAGTTGTAATATCAAATTCCTGTTGCAAAATCATCTGAGCCCTAATCAGCCCTCATTATTCATTTTATCCACGTTATTCATGTTATCCTCTTGATTTCCACCTGTAGAACTCGAATTCTCCTCGTTACAAAACTAGCAGGGACGTCGTAAACAGTAGCAAGAACTATCATAAATGGGATACAGATCAGCCAAAACCTAAACAAAAATTGACTATCCTGTGTTGATTATCACTGTGGGGAAGTACTCTTCCTTGAACAAAACTACATGAACAATGAGAAAATCTACTATTATGAAATTGGAGTTCTGCAAGCTATAGTTTTATTTATTTTAAAATTGTTCATCAGGAAACAGTTATCCTATTGCATGTTGGCATTTACAAAATACAAATAGAATACAATGTTTACAAGAAAGTGGATAAAATTGCAATCTCAAGTTGAAAATTTTGAAAAAGAATTGATGTGAATGATAGAAGATTGCACTACAGCAAAGAAGTTTTGATTAATTTTTGAAAATTTTTAAAAGGAATAGAATTGTCGTGAATGATCGATCATAGGACTACAGCAAAGCATTTTTGTTAAGTTCTTAAAACATTTGAGCTCATGTGTAAATCAATCCTCATTGAAGTGAAGCAGAATATAATATCCAGAAACAAAATAATAATTGAATGCTGACTGTGGAAGTAGGGTTGATGGGTATGGGGGGGGGGGTTTCCCGCTCAAAGCGCATTCCACGTCAGCTCAATCTTTTCCGGAATAGAAATGGCGGTGCGTTATTTTTCGGGCTCCATTGTTATCGTAGCCTAGTATTGCTGCTATGCAGTGAAGGTGTGAGCTAGAAAAAAGGTATTCGCTCACGTCAATGACTGCGACGCCCTTTCCTGACTCGTTTTTTATTTTTTCGTGCTTTTCCGGCATACTTCTGTCTCCCTCTCTTTCACCCCTCTCTCTCTTCCCCACTACCTTTCTCGCATTTCCTCTCTTCCACATGTATCTCTATATTGTATCGTTCTATATGTTTCGTGGCATCTTCTCTATTGAAGTTCAGGGCGTTGGCAAGAAGAGGAAACTTACCTCTTACCATATTTTGAATAAAAGTTCTGTCCAATCGTGTGTAGTGGAAGATGATCATGGTCTCAGCTTATTTCTAGGAGAATATACAAGTCGTATTTTTAGCGTTGGAATCCTACTATTTCAAATTCATTTTTGAAACTGCTTTTGTAAAATTATGTCAGTTTCATTTTTGAAATTTGGACTTTATCTATGATTTTCCATTGAAAAATAGATGGATCGTTCCAAAAATATTATAATACCACAATATTATGAGAGAAAAAAGCTAAAATCATTGACGAAAAATTATGCCACTGATCAATATCAAAATAGCTAGAGAAAAAATAATAATGAGATTATTTCACAAATAATATTTCATGAATAAGGGATGAACTTGTATCAAAGCAAGATGATAAGGGCTTTCAGATGTTGTTAATCTGCTATAATTGACAGGAATTGTTACAATTATTCAGTTTCAATAATTCCTTCCCAGTACGAGAAGATTTTCTTCTGTCCTCTTTACAAGGTTCTCTCTTTTATTGAATTTTTTTGTTTAGTTTAATATCCTTCCACAAGAATAAGTAAAGAATGTTCAATACAAAGAATGGTATACTTGTGTTTCTGCTACACAGAAAGTTCATCATTCAAAAAATAAAACAGCGTTAGGCGTTAGAAATTTCTTTTGTAAAGCAATCCGGGTTGCCTATGCTTGCGTAAACAAGGCGCAGAAGTATTCGAGACTATATAGAGTCCTCGATAAATTGGCAGTGTACGTGTTCCAAGCGTTGTGTCTGGGGTTTTGTTTCCGACGCTGTAAACCACTCAGCGGCGCTAAGAAATCCTCCGCTCGTCGACATCCTGGTGTACGCTCAAACCCTCAACTTCCATTTCATGGATTTATTTCCATTCGAAACAAACGTCTCTGACATTCTTTTACTAGGTTATGGTTCTCGATTGACATAATTTTGGGTTCTGAAGCACTTTCCATAAACCATAGTAATCCTTAATAAGAAAAAAAGCTTCACTTATAGGAAGGCTGTTGCTTTTTCAAAATTTCAGCCTACGGAGCTCAATAATTTCGCTCTGTTTAACTGGGATGTTCATCGGACAATCAGAATTTGATTCAATCTTAAGCGTATCCTATTAAATACACAGTAACTCTTAGTAAATATCTAGTTATACCGTTGAATCTTACTTCAAACTTGTGGAAAAGAATCAAAGTCTATTCAATGGAATTTTATATGCTCTGACATGCTCGGATTGTATGATATGAGAATGATGAATTGTAAAATAATTCCGAGATAATTATAAAATTGCTTTGGGCTATCGCTGAAGGCTTCCTATTTTCTTTGTTCCTATGTTTAATACATTCTCAGTTTTTGAACTATCGATTTAGGTTTTTTAAGAATATAAGATAGAAAACTCAAATACATTCTCAGTTTTGAACTATAGATTTTGGTTTTTTAAAGAATATTAGATTGAAAACTCATTTTCATATTCATTTAAAATTGGACCGAGGTATAAAAGATGGAATACGTCAAAAATGCAACATCTATTGGAACGTTTTAATATCAAATCATGTAGTCGATTGCACCAATATTTTCAGACTTAGCGTCAACGCATATACATTCATTCACTTTCCATACTCAATCGCTCACCAGTTCCAGTAGTTTGTTTAGTAGATGTCTCAGTATGTAAAAATAAATTGGCAGTGTTATTTTTGCAATGCTTGCTCGTTTCTCACCAAGTGTTTGGGAATCTGTGTTCTTAGAAATTTGTCCTCACCCTGTCATCATCTCTACCTTTCAAAACATTCGTTCCCGCAGTGGAAAACAACATTCCTTTTTCTATCTGCTCTGCTTTCAGTTGCGGAAAAGTAGAGGGGAGCCTCCCTACTTTCCTTCGTTTGCACTGAATTATTTTCCTTCTCAGAGAACCGACCGCTCAAATATTAATACCTCCTTTTTCAAATGCTGTCCTTTTTTCTTATTCTCTCAACTCACCCTCACAGTCTTCCCCACATTTTATCAACTCCTGCTTTACTTCCTGTTTATATTTGACATTCATTAGATAACTAGGCTTTCTTTGATATGCTTGAATGTAGAGAGCGAGAAATTATCTCAAAACTTTCATTTCTGGATTCAATAGTACCATTCAATCTTCATTAAAAAATCTTATTCAAGGTTATCAATCATGGTTTACATCAACTTGGATATGTAATAATTGTTGATTGGAAACCACATAATTTTATAAAGAACTGTGAAGACTTCCGCTACTCAACATTAACTCAAGAATAAAGACCTTGAGAAGATTCGATGAACTTTTTTTTTAAATTGTGTTGTCAATTTTTGCAGTACACTAGCGGAAAATTTTAGAGTTCTTCCGTATTATTAATTATCATGTGTATTCAATACCAATTGAGTAATAACAATCTGCATTCGAATAAGTAGGCCTATATGAAAACAATGAAAGATGTGGAAGATGTGAAATGAAACATTGGAATGAAACATGGTGGAAGCAATGAGAATTTAACATTAAGTGAGAGGTGTTGGAAGTTACAAACATTATTTTACGTGTATGATCACAGAAAAGATAGTACAAAATGGTCCATTATTTTAGTAGTACTTTTATGACTATAATACAGAAAAGGAGTTTCTGTGCTGCTATGAATTATACTAGGAATGCAATACATGCTGCTATTGCAAATGTTGAGCTTAGAGTTTATCTGTAGCGATTTATATGCCGTCAATTCGACCAGTCTGTATTTTGAGTATTACAGGTGACCATTGATTTCAGATTTTATTATTTTACAACCTTACCATCATTGATATGTTCGATCACAATTTCATTGAAATCGGCCGAGTATCGGAGGAGTATGATCACAACCGATTACACGAGTGGCCTAAGATTTGAGATTCGCTCGACTGTGTCTCGCTCCTCTCAACTACCTGAAATATCTATATCTATCTAAGCAGTATATGAATTATTACTGCATTATCTGAAATATCTCTATTTCTGAATTATACTGCATTATTTCCATCTAGTGTGAAGATGTCTTTTAATTCTTCAGAATTGAATGTGAATCCAGTACCTAGAGATAATCTATGAATCAAGAAAATCATAGTATGCTAGAATCTTGGTAAATATTTATCAATAGGGAGAGCTTGAGTTTGGTTTATGTTGGTTGGATAGATTATCTCAACAACTGAAACAATTCTTTTGAGAATACTCTTCCAGGAAAAACAGAATTGCTTGTGTGAAGCTTGTTTGTCTATTGTTATTGTACAGTGTATGCAAGAAGAAAAGCTTGCCATGCAAGCAATAAACTCACGTAGGTATCCATGAACGCATTCTCTGTTGTAGTAAAGGTGGAAGGGACATTTTGGAATGGGGAATGAGTTCTTCGTCTCTCTCTTGCGCTTTCTCTGGCCCAGGAGCCTTCGAAATCCGACTCCTTTTTGGCACAGAACGACTTTTCCGCCAGCTTTCTCAGGTTATTCGACAAATAAAGTAGTCTTGAGACTAATTTAATCCGCTCTTTAATTGTGTCTCCTCTCTCTGGGGGGAACAAGCGCCCCTCTTCACTAATGATAAGATAATACACTTCCAAAAATTAAACAGTCCCGTCACGGCCCAAGATTCTGGCAAGATGGCCGTTCTTATTGCTCGCATAGATTCTCTTAAGAGGCCTGATTGCATTAAGTGCGATCTGTGCCTTCGCATTTACATAAAATGTTACCTTTCACTTACGGTTATTGAATCCTGGGGCTAACGCTTGAAGCAATCAACTTGATAGTTTGGAATGAGATTGTGAACATCAATAGAGAAAAAATTCGTACAATTTCCCCTTTCTCTGGGTTTTCAAACTTGTCAAAAGCTATCTCAATTGTCACATGCACATTTTCGCGTCGTTTGCCTTGTTCAAACAGCCAACAAAATTCTCATTTCTCTTGTCTGATTAAAAAGTCATTACTAGCTCCGGGCTCTTCTGACAATCACAAGCTCTTGCTCCCACTACCGATACTGTGACCCTGATCATAGCCGAACAAACTTTTTTGCATTCAATTAACATACTTTCTTTCTAATTTGAAGCAGGGAAAACGAGCATTCCTGCCGGAAAATGTTTGATGTTGAAATTTTTGTTCGGAAGACAGTTAATTATTAAAAAAGAGTTGATAACTTTTAACAGACTTGTCTCCCTTGATGACTACACCTTGTTCTTTTATCCATCATTCTACGAAGTGAGTTGATCAAGTTTTCAAAGAACCATTAAAACAGTTTTGAAAGGTACTTCTCTCAATTTTCCCAAATTGATAATTCGCTAATGACATTGCTACTTGATGGCTTCTTAGAATTTTTTATCTGTTCCGAATTAGATTAGCTTCCAGTAATGTTTACACTCGTTCTCTCATAATGAAGCCGCATTAAGAAAGATTATGGAATTCACTTGATCCGTTCATAATTTTGTAAGAATGTAAGGATTCATTAGTATGAATATATACTCGTATATTTTTTTTCACTTACACAGGTGGAATTTATTACAAGACTGGATAACTCAAATACCTGGCGGTAGTTGCATGAATGCCGAAAACATTCAGCGGTCGTAATATGACGTCGAATAACCGAGCTAAATGTAGGGAAATCCATGCTTTGGCTCCGTTAGATGACGTCATTAAACCGGCTGTGGACTTTCGTGCACTTAGAACATCAATTCAACCTTCCAATCTATAAGTTTGTCAACCTTCCAACCTTCCAGTATTCTCATAAGATTGAATACATACTTATTAAGAGTTTATAATGATTTTACATATTTATTTTGCCTAGAACTCTCCAACTTACATCATTCCTCGAACAATATCCTGCTTGCCAAATTGATGAGCAGCTCGATTGGAATAGTTCCATGTCATGTGGCAATGTGCTTTGAAGAATATGCTGAACTTGCATGATGAAGTCTTGCCGACTTTTCTTGTTCCATCAGCGTCATCATTTCTTCTGAATTGAAGTTTCTGCCTGCAAATCTCGTTTAACTTTTGAAATCATGAACAACTGTTTTGAGTCATGTGAACAACTACAAAACAAGATATCTTCTTCCCGTGTTGTGTGTTCTTTTTGTGTAATAATTTTGTTTTGATCTGTTGACTGCTTGTATGTTGTCAGAAACAAAGCTCTCCGTCTATTTGACTTTCGCCGATTGTGCTCTTTTCGGGTTGAAGTAATCGATCCGAGTGGAACGCTTTACACGCGACTGTGCGCGATCAAGATCGCGTGAGCGGAACAGCAAAGTTGAAGGCCTCCGAGCTTCGAGTCTTCTATCTGGAAGGTTGAGGCCAGACCGTCTGCTGACGGCACCTGTGATTACAGTCGCACAGGGTTCGTTCAACTGCAGAAATCGGTGCATTCTAGTGTCAGAGAGGCAAACTATTCATCATGGGGCGAGCATTATTTTGTGTCTGACATTTGAGGAGAATTGGAGAGCTCTTCTCTTTTCAGACAATCATTCGCCGCACGCAAAAACGAATTCCTAGAGGAACACAGCGCTCGGTTACGAATCGAAGAAATTAGTTCTTGTTTAGTCGAGAGTTAGATGTTCAAGGAGAATGTAGAGATTCATCACATTTGATTTGAATTTCTTGTACAGAATAATTTTTTTTGTAGAAGCAAAATGGTGGTAGTTTCCCAGTATTCTGACACTCATGACTATTTGTAGGTTATTAGACTTACCTATAGTCTAGGTAATTTGTAGGATTGTAGTAGGATTAGGATTAGGATATAGGCTACAGTATAAGATAGTGTCGTCTATGTAGTAGGCTTATAGGCTATAATACTCGAGCACTCACAATTGCAAATCTATTGAAGCCTAGAATAGGATTAATATGAAATTATGATTTCTTCTTACTGCTTCTTGATTTTCACCCTTATTAAAGGGGTTGTCGAACAAAAAGAATTCTTAGATATTATATAATACTGATTCATGATGACGCATCCATTTCAATTGCATACTAGTCAATTCACTCAACTCTATTGCTTTTTCGAATTAATTTACTCATGAGTTGTTTGACATGTTCGCATAATATGATAAGAAATCGTAAATCATGAAACTCTTCTTATTGAAATAAATTTCCTAAAAAATTCCAGTTCATTGATCAAATTTTGGTATGATATTGAAATTTCAATTCATGAGTAGGTCAAATACTTCCCTTCTTAAATACTTGAATCAAACATTGAACTAGGTATGATGGTTATAATGAGTATTCGAAAAGCCATGAAAATAAGCGGTGGAAAGCTTGAATGTTATGTTTTAAAAGAGGGTGGTGGTTAACAGGGATGAATTTCTCATGAAACGTGATTGAGCAAATTAAACAGACAAATGAGGAAAACACTCACTCCCATTTGACAATGACAGATAAACAAAACAATAATTGCTTCCGGACGAAATGAATTGAAATGAAAAACAAGCATGGACGTCAACCAGTGTCATTGTTTTGTCATGCACGGCAGTCGAGGCGCAGCTCACTTGGCCTGGGGGGTCATTGTTGAAGGGGATAGAGGGGGGATAGTGCAGCAAGCTGCATGATGTTCTAGTAGTGTGTGCTTGCTGTTGGGTATTGTTTTCGCTCGCCCTTTAAGAAGGCCTCTCAGCTGTATCCTGCTAATGATCCAGGTCCTCTATCTGTCATCACAAAGGGCGACCTGGCTCTTATCAAGCCCTTACTCCTCTCCACACGCCCAACCAAGGAGGGCCGCGCCGCTCTCTGCCTTCGTTAACCGTGACACGAGAGATGATGTCAGTCTCGTCTCGTCTCTAGCCGCTGTCATGCCCCTCCTAGTCCTTCAGCTATTTTCTCTCAGGTCACGGTTTCCGTAGTGAGCGTGCTTCAAATTAAAAAAAATCCGGGAGGAAAACATATTTTCACCGAACTCCCTTCCTTCTCCTGCATTCATCTTTTTACTTTCACGGGCCATTTAGCTGCACCACCACTCTTTTGCCGCTGATTATATTCACGTTCCGAAGTATTAATCTTCTTCAGAACGACAGGCTCTCCAGTCTTGTCCACCGAGAGTAACAAGTCATGTATTCTGTAATGACTAGCTGCGATGAAGCTCTCAAAAAGTGCATGATCAATATTTGATATCTTCTTTCACCTCGTCATCCCTACTATACTACAGTCCTCTCAGTATCATACTGAAAGATCGTGTAAATCTTCTAGGCAACTGAAAAAGATGAAAATGGCAATTCGAGCCATGAAAATCATGAGAGGATTTTTTTCGGAGGATGGTTTGAGAGAGACATTAATATATTCAAAGTGTTCAATTAGAAAACTAAAGAATATATTGGAATGTATTGTGGAGGAATGTATTGAGACATTAATATAATATTCGAAATGTTCAAATAGAAAACTAAAAAGTATACCAAAATGTAAGACTTGTATTATTGTGTAAATTTGTTTTCCATCAAGTCAATCAATTGAAAAATTATGTTCATCGTAACATAACATATTACTCAAATACTGAAATATTTCGTGGATGAATATTTCTTGGATGATTTTGTTTGAAATATTGGCTTTATAACAACTTTTTTACTCGAAAAACACAGTAATTTATCTCGGATTTTTCTTAAGCAGTAGATTAGTATGCTATCAAATTGGAGGCTACTAAAAAAATAATCTAATTTCCTCACAATACAATTGAATGCGGATATCAATAGTAAGCAGTGAGTATTGAATCAGGATTCGAATGCTATCAAACAATATATCAACTGATACAATAATAACTGTATAATAAGAAAAAGTATCATGTACAATTATATGGATGTTCAAATTGGAAAAGAGAGACAACATTTTATAGTATAAGTAACTGATCCTAAAGCTATATAGTGAAGCCCTGGTAAATATTATTGTTTGAAATATTCTGTGAAAATTTTATTCAAACTCCCTCGTAGAAGCCAAAACAGAATTCTGCTTTAAGTCTTAAAACAAGGACGAACGGAATTGGAATACAGCCTCGCTTTGTCCCCCTGTTTTGCAGTCGCAATACAAAACACTCGACATGAGTTCTTGTTCGTTGTGCTCTGGGGGACGGATTAAAATGTCGCAGGAAGTTTGACCGTGCCAAAGCCATGGAGCCAGATTCGAAACACTATCTACGACAGTGATGTCGCACAGCCACGTTGATTGTAAGTCCCTGCGGACATGCTGACTAGCATCAGTCTCTCTCCGCACTCACAAGAAATCTGGAAGCCCTAAAAGAGCGTTTCCGTTCCTATCAGTGCGACTCTGACATAGGTTTTACTTTACGGTTGACATTGATACGATTATTTTCTAGAGCTAACATTGGTTGATGTTGAATTAGCATTCAAAGGCTGTCTCATCAGAGTATTCCTGTCCACCTCTGCTCTTCATATTTTGTCAAGTATTGTTTATTATTAAAAAATGGAATAGAAATTTCAGGTATCATTTCTCTTATTTTGGCGCTAGGATCCTATTTGTAGGTGTAACTTACTCATGATTAATAAATTTGTTCAAGTAGGTTACAAAGCTATACTGATATGATCTGATATTATAATGAAATATATTAAAAAATATAATTTATTTTCAATTTAATACAATTATGATAAATTTGAAGTTATAATTCATAGAAATATAATGAACTAACTAAGCTATGAATTTGCCGTTAAGTATTTATAATACTGAACATTGAAAAGTTTCTAGAAGTTGAGGTTCTGCAACCTCAACCTAGATACTACCCTTATATTCATACAAATTAATAATGTAGTGGCAATGTTTCTAATTTCACACAAAGAGGCTTCAGACTGCCCATCTGCCTCAAATTGATTCCTGAGAGTCCTATATGTATGTAACCTTTCACCACATCGTTTTTTATTATAAGGATGGACTAATAGTAAGATTATATCAATGATTACTATTGGTCTTCCCTTTTGCATATTCATTGAATTATTGATCTCATTACGGATTCAGCATTCAGCTATGGATGAGTTGGATGATTTCATCAGTTGTGTGCATTGAATGATTAAATAATGACTTGATTGGCCACGAAGAACTTCCAAGCGACTTACCCCATCTTATTACACTAAAATTTTACTCAGTAGAATATTATTACTGGAAACTTGTAACATAATCATAACAGCGGCTCCACCCATTACCTTGCAACAGGACTAACTTTAAAGCAGTTTGCTTCCCGGAAGATCACCTCATTGTAGCTCTTATCCTGGTTTATCTTGCAAGATCTGAATTTTGTAGCTAGCCAGTCGCAGCATGTACCTACCACCACCCTCTCTATCTACAATATTCACTCCCTTATCAGTGTTCTCTCTCACACCCCCTCCGCGTGTCTAGCAAAAGCGCAGGCCGCGAATAATTCAGCGCCTGAAGCATAGATGGCGCCACATGCAAACACGCGAGGCCAGCAGGTAAATACTTTAACAGTTGCCATGGCAACGGCTCGAGTCGTAAACATAGACTGCTTTCTCGCTTTGTCTCTCTCACTCCTGCACATCGTGTTGGGCAGAATATTATTGGCGGAAAGTGCAATAACTTGGCAGCGAGTCTCTCGTCGTTTCTCTGTGGCTTACCGCCCTTACACGTTCAAGTGAGTTTTGCTATTAATGTGAAGCCAAGCATGTAATCTGGTCCGGATGATCTAGTTTATGAAATAACTAACAACACTATCTATCTATAGATATATATAAATACTGACTTGGAGAATATATAAGAGGATGTTTGTATTTGTTTATAAGAAGTATAGTTGAGAAACGTTGGACTGTCTGCCTTGGAAACTTTGAACTGGTTACCATATAAACGTTATGTAAAGATAATGTTGTTTACTATCTGTTGAAGAGGTCTGCCACATGCATGTGTTTGCATGGTTGATTGAAAAGACACAATTTGATTGTCCGAGCCACGGCCGACTTTTTAATGTTTTTCTCCCCTCATCCAGGGGAGAAATCACAGATCTATCCGATGAGCAAAAGTAGACTTGACAACGTTGGCTTCTGCTATGATATAATGATGAGAAAATATTGTTCACATGAAAGCAAACAAATGACTTGAACAGATGGTCATTTCGAGCAAGGGTAGCATGCGACCAACTTTAATGTGGTAGCAATTGTGATGTGATGCTGCAACTGGTTCTTGGGTGTACCTAGGCACAATTGAAAATATTTCCCACAAATTGAAACATTTTGTTCACCCAAAAATATAGCGCAAGTAATCCGCTAGTTTCCCTATAAAATAGTGCTATGAAACATTGGTTAGGAATCCTTCGTAAATTCAACTCTCTACAAATGCAGACTGAAATTTATTCAACTCAAACCAAAGGCATTTAGTTCCTCTAATATCTCTGGCATTTCCAAATGCTTGGAGACCTTCAAGAGGTTTTTTGCAAATTTGATTCTTTTCAAATAGAAACGAAATTGATTTTTCTCAGATTGGAACATCACAGGCATTTAGTTTCTTTATATCCCTGAAGGGAGAAGAAAATTCCCAACGTTGGCTTGGATGTTTTCATTTTCGATTTGCCAAGTTGGAGCCGATAAACGGTAATCAGTGGCGCTGGCGAAGTGGAATGATGTTATCGACGAATGGAACGTTGCCTATCTGATGCTCTTCAAGACTTCACCGTTGCCTCTCTCGTTCAAATTCCAATCGGAATTCTCTTCGCACCACTCTCACACACCACAACGAGTACCCACTGTCCTTCGCTGCCGCCAATTCGGTATAACTAACACCACCACAAACATGACCTTTCCAATCCCTTATCAACAGAAATAACTTGTTCTACCCTCCAACTAATGGAGAGCGCTTTCATCAATCAAATCACTCAACGCAACTAATACCGTCAAAAATTTGTTCTAAGCTTGGTAATAAGTTGAGAGTACTCCACGGAACCACTGGAGAGGTCAAGCCCCAAACTTGAGCCAGCAAGCACACTTCAAAGTAACTGCTTTCAGCAGTAGTTGAATATTCGGCTTCCTATTCGTGATTATGAAGAGATTGATTGATTGATTGATTAGTAATCAATTAGTTGAATTGGTTGTCGACTTACTGTTCTCATTGAAATTTTCTGTATTTCTTTTTGTTACTCTCAAGTGTTTGACGATTATTATGACTTGCTATCCGTTCAAAGATAATTGATTCAAAATCAATTAAATCTGATTCGATTGTTTTATTTTAAAAACTATGGATCTATATATTTTCAAAGATCTACATGTGAATTTGACCTACTGAGAAGAGTTTGTCCAATGGACAAATGTTTGATCATCAAGATGCATGACTACCTGTAAACCATGCTAGTTACGCCTTCTCTTATGAAACATCTATTTTCAAATCAATTTGAATTTTTATCTTTGTTGTATGAATCTAATAAACTTTCTCTTTGTTTTCAGGTAAGAGATTTTATTACAAAAGTATGTGCATCCAGCCTTCCTTCTATTAGTGAGTTGACGTCAGAATACATTATTTTATCGATAAATTGTTAAATTAATTTTCTTTAGGAATACTGTCCAGTATTTATTTGACAATGTGACAATGGTTTCCAGGCTTAAGCCTATTGAAACAAAATACATTCAACAATAAGTGTAATAAATACAAATAAGCTTATTGCTAAAGAAAAAAAAATAATAAGAAAAATGTTAATAGTAAATATAATAATAATCATAAGTCTAAACAGGACAAGAGAAATTAATAACAATAATAAGAATACATACCGGTATGATAAATAAAATAATAATTATAATGTTGGTAAGAAAAAAATAGAGAATTGAATAAAGTATGGCGTTTAATCCAATGAAGGAAGTTCTATCCAAGGAAGGAAACCACTTTTTTCATTAATATGAAATTATATGAATCCCTTAAGTAATCAATTTAATGCAACTTGAATATCGTTTTAACATAGTTCAATTACATCTCATTCTTTTGCAAAAACATCTATTCCAGTAATAACTAAATAACAAATTGAATATTTGATTTTATAATGAAATAATTTCAGAGCTGTTTGAAATGTGTGTGATAAACTCGTTATTGGGCTCAGAGAAGGAACAACATTCAATGATCCTTGGAAAAATCAATCGAATTCTCAGATTTCTCGGGAATAAAGAATTGTAAGAGCCGGATTTGAAGTGTGGTATGGAAATTGATACACGGTAAGCCGGTGATCACAAAGAAGCCCAGCTTAGGATCAGAGTTGAGCTGAGTGCTGAGTGAGTGAGAGAGTGTAGTTACTGAAGGAGCTTCTCATTTCTGCTTATGCACGGGAAGACCCTCCAAGTCAGCCTTTCCCGAAGGAGCAGGAGCACACTCCTCTAATTATCCAGACATTTCTCTGTCTACTCTCGCGTTTGCCGTGAACCAGCTTCTTATCACGTGACTCTTTTCTCTCCTCTCTCATACGTACTCTCTCTTTTCTGTGAGCCGACAGACAACCGTATATAAATGAGAAGAGCTAGCGTTGGGTTCTAGTGGCTTCCTCACTGTCGTTTCTCAATGGCCCTCAACCGACGCTCAGGTGGTGAGGTGCACCTCGTGAGGTCCTCACCTCAACTTGTGAGAAATACCTCACTGCGACACTTGTCTAACCAGCTTCCTCTTCGGATAATATTATGCAAGTGTGTGTTTTTAATCACCTTACATTCATTACCATAGCATAATCATTATAAGTTTCAACTGGTGGATAACAATACTTACATTTTATAATATTACTTACACGTAATACTGTCTCATTCAATAACACATACCATAATATAGTATGATGAAAAACACTCGTGATGATCTTTTGTTATACGAAAACTAAATTATTATATTCATATTCGTTGAACTTCATTTTATTGTAATTTTTGTAGTCTTTTTCCATCGCTAATAAATTTATTACTGAAATACATTCAATGAGAAGAGTAAGTATAATAATTGTACTTATAATTATGTATAAATGATACATAATGGTCTTGTTTAATCCATACACGGGATAATGCGTATTAGCATATTACGAGAATCATTTTCAAAAATCTAGAAATATAAAATTTACAATTTCGATTGCAATAGTACGTATAAAATAATGTGCCTACCAGAACGTAATGATGATCGATCATTGTAATTACATTGGATGCTCATTTGATGAATACATTGAAATATCATGAGAAATCAGACTGATAGTGATTGAATGGAAGATTGAAATTAGGTGTATGGAGTGAAGTCAAACTGGTACTAAGTAATCGGTTATGTATGATATTTTCGTAAAACGTACTTGACTCATTTCTTTGTTACCATTTGTTTTGCTGGTTTATTATACTAGGTCACAAGTTTGAAAAACAACCATGTGACGTGAAAATATCATAAAGTGAATCAGAATAATATTGAATAGCTGTCTGATGAGGTAATAACACTATCATATTGTAGCAAACCTTCCAGTGTCATTACACGTATTTATGAAACTCACTGTGCGATACATTCCTGCTATATTATCCAGGAGAGGTTACTGTACTATACTAAAAATTTACTTGAGAGCTACTATTACTTAAAGTAACAGCTTCTTTCAGCAAGTCTCAGGCGTATTCAAGTATGATACGACGCTGAACCTTGCAAGCTTGTTGAGCTGGAGTGAGTTATCATGTCTCCTCCATATTGAGATTTCTTGGCGCCATGGAGTGAGCTTGCTGCTGGCACAATGATTGATGGCCACTGCAACATGTCCCTAATTCAAACAAGGATCTTTCTCCAACACTCTCTTCGCCCATCCTTCAAACCTAATCGATCAACATTTAATGAACGATATTTTATACATGAATCTCTGTTAGGACACAGTGTTCCTAAATATTCAAATATACATTATTCTAATAGATGCAAACTATGATATAAGAAGAATATCTTCTTATTTATTTAAATTTCAACCACTTCAGTTCAATATTAATAATTGACCTCTCATACTTGGATCTTTGAAAAATTGATACTTGATTCAAATGTACAGTATTATTATTAGCGTATGGCTTTCATAGGTGAGGAGACCCTTAGGTACACTGTTCAATGTTCATTATTCTCTAATAGAACTGAGGATGATATGAAAAAAAGGTTCTTCTTTTCTATTACCAATTCTACAACAGTAGGTCAATTTCATTACTGTGGAGAACAAAATTTCATATGAAACACACATAATTATTCATTATAGACTGCACATTCTTTACAGTTTCAACTGCCATCAATATGTAGGCTATTAAATTCTGTAAATGTTGAACATAATTTCATATAAATCACACATTATTATTTATCATACACATTCTTAACATTTTTAACTTCCACTAATATGTAGGGTATTAATATTACTATAAATGTTTGTAAATTTGTTTTACAACGTTTATGAAATGTTATTTGTAATCATCTTACTTACTAAATTACATCTAAATTCTAAATCATTCTGAAAAGTGGATAAAACTACAACCTATGTGGAGTTAGGTTATCACGGCGAGGTGGAACAACCTTCGGGTCTCCCCACCGACAAAAGCCATACGCTAAATAAATAAATAAATAAATCTTACTTACAAGCTACTCATGCCATACAAGACACTTCAACTACTACTTACAATATAAATGGCTTTATATAAAGCTGGTAGCTTTTAGGTTTTAGGATGTAAATGCACAGGAGTAGGATGCGTTTGCTAGCAGAGTAGGCTATGTTTGAGAATCGGTTAGTAGTGAGCAAGTTTTCGCAGGCATGATTATTAACCAGGCAATAACGATGACATTGATTCGTTTAGAGGCGACGCCTAGGGACGCCTAGCGTCGCTATGCCTCCCCCTCCCCATCCCAAGCTCATACCATCCCTTCCTAATAATAACGTGATACATGAATCGGTGAGACTGAGTAATAATTTAGTAGTAGTTTATGATGTGAGACGTGTAACTTCTCCTCAGCTCCTAATCATGCTTTGTCCCCTGAGTGAGGATAACAGTTTCTCACCAGTAGCGAGCTGAGTACATCTTCTTGTTCACCGAGAGTTGGGGCTGGTGCCTTCACATGCCTCGTTAGTCTCATCCTTCCAAACTTGCCTCGGTTAAAATCAAAATGCACTACTCTACTATTTGACTAACAAGATGGCCGCCTTGCTTGTCTGACAACTATGGATGCATTTCGCGGTTCATCCAGCTTATATCCAGATTTGCCAAAAGATCAAGCGGATAGCAATTATCATGCTAGAAGAATGATCCTTGATAGAAACTAAGTTTTATCCAGATTTGCCAAAAGATCAAGCGGATAGAAATTATCATGCTAAAAAAATTATCCTTGATAGAAAATAAGTTTCCTGTATTGTCTACATTCACTGATAAACGATCAATCAAAAATTCTGATGCAATACAATTACAATTGATAAATACATTCTTAAATCTACTTTCTCTTTTTTCTCTCACAAAAAATGAACAAATAAATAAAAGTACTGGACTCTGTCATGATGTAGATTCAGGAAAGCGGTTTGCTTCGAGGTAGTTAATTGTCCAGATTAGATAAAAGACATGCGCCTGCTAACCACGTTTCACCGGTGAACATTTAAGGTTTATTTCTCCAATTGAAACTTATGAGCATAAAAATCGCTTCCCAGTGGTTCGTAACCCACCTGAAGCGTTCATTCATCACTCATTATCATCCCACGCATAATCCTTTATCTGGGAATTCAATCCATAGAAGGGACATATTAGAAACTGAGTTCTGACCTTGGCAGGAAATCTAAGTATGGCTTGCCTGAGAAAAGTCCAACAGCATAATTACCCTCCCACTCAGCTGAAGTTTCCCGATGCAAGCCATTAATGAAGTTCTAATAAGTCATTCATAGGGAATCCAGCCAATATTCGGAGGCTAGTAAAGTGAACTTTAAGAAGAGAGAAGTTGGTCGTTCATAGGGCAGCCCGCTGACTTTGCTGGGTTCAAGCCAATGCATTAGACTTCATACTCGTACTCATAAACTGGCTCTTCATTCTTTCATATTCTCTCTTGCTCGATTCGCCGTATGACTACATTCAATTCCACTCCATTTAATTAGTTTTTCTATTCTTGTTCATCCGTTCAGTTTTTGAATCCTTCTTTGAACGGAAAACATACTGCATTTTTCCTTTTCCTCTCTTTGTCATCTTTATTTCCATATTTTTGTACATGTCTCTATTACCTACTCGTTCCATAATTTTCCTACGATTTACAATCGATTGGATATTTTATTTCAGGATATCAAATATCACAATATACTCATCTCAAAACCCTTTTTCATGTTCAGGCCTACTCTTTTAACTCCTATTTTTCTAAATTTCACTCTCTTTATTTCATCATCTTTTAATCTTCTCTGTTTCCACCTTCTCCATATTCATCTTTTGTTTGCCTGATTGTTCATCATCTCCTCTTTTTCCTGGTAGTTGTTGTCTTCCTTCTCTTATTTGGCCATTTCAATTTTTCTTCCTATATACAGTACCTTTTTTATCCTTTATGTGGATTCAAATCATGTGGATTTCACCTCCCTCGTTATCTCTCTTTCACCCTCCCTTCCTTTTCTACTCTTTCCCGGTATACAGTCAACTGGTGAAAGGATTTACCTGGTGATTAATACTCTCCACAGAATTCAAATTCATATATTATGTTCAAGCCTCGCCGTTAAATGTAGGTACATCGCAATTATATTATCATTATTATCACCTCGAATATAATCCAAATATTTTCTAATATTATTCTCTAGAAATACAATTCATTAAATTCATAGATTAATTACTTATATTTGTTATATAATTTTCGAGTACCGTAATCTGAAACCTAAGTGAATTATCTACAAAATTTTGTGATCTACCAACAACTACACGAATAAGGTGAATGATCCAATCTCACCCTTGTTTTCTGAAAATTGTTTCTGTTTCATGTACTCATATTGTCACTGGCCTTTTTCTCCTCTTTTTGACCCCAACCACAATGTCCTTATTTCCACTACTCCTCCCCCAACCGAGTATTCCTCCGTTCTTAGCACACACTCATACTATCACTTTGGTTCTTTCCTATTCGCAGCCGATTCTCGGATACTTTGCAGAGGGAACTCGCATCGGCGTCTTTCTAACTAGACCACTAACTCCCATTAGGTTCGTTTCAACTCCGACTCCTTCCAAATGAACGACCTCTCTTCGTTTTTCGAACTGTAATTCGCATCCAATGGCAACCACTGTTCGCATTTATTTCCTCCATGTTTGTGAACAGATACCACTTAGACCTAACCAAACCTAAACTAACCGACTAAACCCAGTTACAAATTCCAATTGTGAACTTGGATCGTGGATAGTTACTTCACATCACTTTTCGAGATTGCAACTCGGTAATCCATTATTACCAGTGTAATAAAGCTTTGCTTAAGTGCTTGAAAGTCTTGCGTGCATTTCAACCGCATTGTCAACAATTTGTCATAATCGAATATAAAAAAGTGGTTTCATTTGTGAATTTGTAAATGATACTTTCACACAGAATGTACTAATATAAATTATGAATTAAATTATTACATCATAATTTCAGTCAACCTTTCCCTAAGTTCGAGTTCTTTATTGAAGAATTTTCAGGGATTCATACAATGCTTTTCCAAGATAATTTATTATTTAATTTATAAAGGTACTCGAAACATTTTAGTAAACTTTAAATAAATTTATAATACCACATCAAACCATATTTTAAATTCATATACTATTCGTAACCAAACCAATATTATCATTTAATTGAATTGCTTTTCATTCGAGAGTGCCATGAACCATGAACTCCCATGCTAAAACTTTGAAACAATCTTCCAATAAAGATGACAACGATTCTCGAAGAACATTATCACAGAGAACAGTAATACTAGAGAGTATCGCTTCTCTATGACATTACCTACTACAAATTACCATTTGTAGAATAATGATAATGCATTCTCAACCTGGAAAATTCCTGTTTTTTCTTCACATTCAAGTTGAAAATTAATCATATTCAATTATAAAAGTACGCAATAAATTGTTTGGTTCACCATTCAAGATAAGTTCTCAATGTAAACTAAAAAATCTTGGTTCTGGTAACCAAGTCAGTCTTTCGGTCTCTTGTCTCAATTTAATGTCAATTTTATCTCTTGTTCACTGTAATGAAGTACTTGTTGGAGAAGATCATCTCATACAAGTGAGTTGATGAATAGCATTTTATCCTCAAAGATAAATTTTCTTTGTTTGCAATCATCAGCGAGATTGTAGAAGGGGTAAGGAAGGATCTGACTCAAACTGGGAAAACGCCCTTTTAGCATTCTATCTAATGTTGAATCTTTCTCACTCGAGGTTGCTGGCTTTATTCATCTCTCTTGTGCCCTTTCTCTATCATATATTTCTTTTTCTGTCGGACAGATTTTGTCGTCGCTCTTCTTCTGCTTTCTGTTATGATGATCACTCGCTGGAAATGTGCAGTTATTTTTTACGCCAGTTATTACCGGAGTGGTTGACGACAAGGCAACTCACCGCTCCATAAAAAAAGAAACATCCGCTGAAATCTTTCGCATGCATCAACCCCTTCTCGCTTCCCTTTCACTCCAAGTCGTCAGCATTATTTGCCGACTGATGCTTTTTTCACTGCAGCCCTGAATCTGCCACCTCCTCCGGAAAATGATAACAACAATGCCCGACTACTACCCTGCTCCAGTATTAGCCAAAACGTCGCACTCATTGTTCTAAACCACCAGAACAACCTGCTTAATTTATTGTCGTTTTTGTACGCTTCTCTCGAAGAGTAATGAGTGCTACCATGTTCTACCCAAGGAAATTATATCTGGATTGTGGTTGAGAATTAGACTACAATTGAGGAATCTTTTGTTCCTTGATAATACTTTGAATTCTGATACTGACAAGACTCAATGTTTTTTACTAATAAGCACTTGAATGGCGTGTTCCATGATGAAATAAAATATATTCCTGCATTTCATTGGAGAACTTGATCCTAATATTGTGGACTAATATTACAGTGTATGACACAAAGACTCCAATTAATGAGACAGGCTCCATCAATGTGGAAAATCCAGGGTTTTCTCTTTTGTTCATTTTCTAATGTTCCTATAACCCTCAGTGACTGGGAAATGAATAAAAGAAACATGTCGGTCTGATCTTAACCAAAAGTAAATTAAGTCATTCTGAATTTGGAAAAAACTTCGTACTTTAAATATTAATTTGAATGATCATGTATACAAATGCTTTCTTAATAAAATTGAATATTCTTCATGCTGTTCATTCTATTGTTTCACTCTGTTTTCATCCTGTTGAAGGGTGTAATAATATGAATTTTATATTCTTCATACTGATTCTATTGTTACACCCTTTCAAATTTATTCTAGCTGGTTTATGATCAAACCTTCATCTATGTGATGCCTCTTTACAATGAATCTTCGCCTACAATATTTTGAATTCCGTATTTCGTTGATGAATTACCTAGCAGTAATGCTATAAAAAATATCATCTGTGTCTCTGTGTCAATAGATTCCTAAAGACCTCAAGCATGCATGGGAATTTGTAATGCTTGAGAAACGTGTGGCTTAGTTATTTTCGTGAATTAGTCAAAGGTCAAGCTGTCAAAAGGTTCTTGGGATGAATTTTGTGAAAGGTAGGAAATGAGGTTATCTATCCATTCGTGTAATGTGTGTCCTCCTACACTCCAGTAGCAAGGATTTTTTCATGCTGTTTCTAGCCATTTTAGTCAACGCCATTTTCGCTTTCCGTGTACCCTCAACATTATCTCAGCTCATTGTTTTCTCTTAAAATAGGACAGTTTATTTTATTCCCCTTCACGAAAATAACCAAGCTGTATCGTATATTTTGCTGCCTATTAGAACTCTTTTTTCAGAGTTTTTATCAGATAGGTGTGGGAAAATAAAAATTGATTATACATTTTGAAAAATTGATTATAGAGTGATTTTATAAGAGATCTTGGCTTGTGCTTGGGTAATGATCAGAGATGAATTCATCGACTACTATTTTTCAACTGCTGCTAGTTATCTAAATACGATGTAATACCGTGAAACATGCAGGCGATAATAATTAGTACAATTCTGTAGAAATAATGATTGATAATCCTAGAGATTCATGGTTCGTGTTAGTTATTATGAAATATGAATTAGTTGAAAGAAGTGCAAGTTGTTCATAAGGGAATCTTGACTATCAAATCTCTCTTTTATTCGAGTTGGGAAACATGATATGCAGTGATTCCAATATTAAAAAATTTCAAAACAAAATTATGAGCAGCAAAAAATTAATCCACGATGTCCTTCGATGTCCCTTGTGATGACCGAATGCCAATCGAGCAAGAGCTCTTTCAAAGCATAACTTTTCAAAACGTCGTCGCATATAGCAAAATTTCCTTTTCCTCCTGAACATTCTCCGAATGGAAAATATTGGTTTTTGCACACCTTTGATTGAAAAATCTAACCCGGTTCCAGTTACTGAGTGAGAGGACCTATACTGGAATCCAGTATACATCCTCACACACTCTCTAGCTGGTGATTTCAAAGGAGACTTCAGTTTGGATTATGAGCATACGTATGATGAATGGAAATATTTAGCTACGGAGAGTTTTTATAGAAGCTCGCTGAAATGGAGTTGTGATGGAATGAATACGTATCAGGTTCGATTTGTGTCAGTTTCAATGAGAATTTCTATGTGTATTTGGAATATGTATGTAGAGTAATACTGTTTATAGTAAATGAACGAGAAAGTTATAAGAAGTATTCAATATTCTATGCTATTATTTGTTTATTTTAAGGATTTTATGAACCTTCTTTTTAATGGAGATGTGATAGAATACTGAATAGAGTTGAGTTTGATGGGTATATGGGATATATATGTGAAGAGTAGTACTGTTTTTAGTAAATAAGCGAGAAAGTTATACATAACATAAACAACAAATAACAAGAACATGAAAAGTATTCAGTATTGTATGTTATTATTTGTTTATTTGAAGGTTTTAATGAACATTCTCTTTAATGGAGATGAGATAGAATACTAAACACGGTTGAGTTTGATGTGTATGTGGAATATATATGATTGTAAAGAGTAGTACTGTTTTTAGTAAATGAGTGAGAAATTTATAAGGAGTATTTGAAGTTGAATAATGATTACTTGCAGCTAATGAGTTCCACAAGGGTGTAACGGGGACAGTTGTGCGTGCGTGCGCATAAATATGGAACTAGGGCGTGAGGTTAGTGCAACTACAGCAGTAGGCGTTGTACTGGTATACAAGGTGGGTCGTGATGGTGTAATTTGTCTGATCCGCAATAAGCACGGCAGAGGTTGTAATGATGAATAGAGTGCCTCACCCCTATTATTGCTCTTAATTTTCAAAACAGGGCGATCCCTCTGCATTCGAATTGAATTCCTTCACAAGTGAAGAGGGATTGCGCCATGGGAGAGAGTGAGAGGGGAGAATAAAGAGAGAGAGGGAGAAAAATTAGGGATGATCTGACCGCTTTGTAAATTGGGCGGACAACAGAACTGCAGTCGTAGAAAATGCTCTCGTAAAACAATCAGATTTCCCTCTCCCTCTTTTATAAGCTCGTGCACCCTCGACATGTCTGCCACATTCCCCTTACAAATCACTTGTCTCTCTCCCATTCTTCCTGAAAAATCACCGCATGCTTGTCACTTTGTTGAGCAGTTTTCCTGATCAAAACAATGGGATACTCCGTTGTGTGATCGACATCATCCCCGTAGTTTGTTTCCACTCAATGTAGCAGTTATATGCTAATTGCACAATATCTTTTTCAACAAAAAATATGAGGATGTCACGTGTATGTCATTGTTGTAATTTTTCATGTGTAACTAACATGTCAGAACTATTAGTATAGGATAATAATTACGATAGAGCAATTCGTGATGATAAGGTTTGTATTCCTGTGAAAATAGATACATGTTGCTTTTTTAAACGTTGAATGGTAACTACACCACCCTACTACTATAACATGTGTGATATGTCTTTCGGAAGAATACATTTTAAAATCATGAATAAACCATCTATTCCTGTTTTTAAATACATTTTCAAATCATGAATAAATAAAGTATCTATTCCTGTTTCTTATATCTTGAAGCGTACTTCAATTGGATTGGATTGAATCCTGTTTTTATATCTTGAAGCGTTATTCAATTGGATTGAATTAAATGACAAATAACTGTTGATAATTTGACAAGTGACAAATAGCATTGACAAGCCCTGTGCTCTTAACCCTAAAATCTATAACAATTCAGCATTTTTTTAAAAATGTTTTCCTATGTATATTATATCTATCCATCTTAATTCATGATTATTGAGTTTCTCAAACATGTCAAAGTAAACGGTTCCCGGATACAATTCCACATATTCTGATGATCTTTGAAGAGAAACACAATCTATTTATTGTGAGTGATTGGAGAATTTTTATATGAGAATGGGTGAGATCGATCAGTATTAAATAGCAACAATTACATTCCAGTTCTGAACAACCAATAATACGTTGTGTGTATGATAGCTATTACCTCTATTAGTTGATTTATGAGTATCTTATTAATAAGTTCAGTGCACGAAGGAGATTTTTGATTTACAGCTAACATAAATCATTGCGAGCCTCAGTGGGAAGGCTGGTTGGTGAAAAGAGTCTCTTCGCAGAGTGCAATTTAAAAAGCATCGGGAGAGGAATGATGACAAGTTACTATCTTGCTCTTTCTCCTTTTTGAGTTATCTCTCTCTCTCCCATTCTTCCTGCTCCTCTGAGACATGTTTAGAGAGGAATTCTATTTTCTTCGTCATGGAATTATAAAATTATTCTCTACATTGATAATCTTCTGATTCCAATCACATTCTATCTATCAATTTTGGAAGGTTGTTCATTGCATAAAGTAGCAGGTCGTTGAGCAAGGTTGTTGGACCTTTCCTAAACAATTTCTTCTCTGAAATTGATTCTGATTTGGTCTTGACTCTGAGTAATCATAGGAGGAGGGCCTATGAGTCATAACTTATAAGAGTAAATATACTCATAAGAGTAAATTGTTCTCCTTTCAGTCAGCATCGATGGTCTTTATACTAACATTATGGTTTCTCAGGCCTCAGGCCCGTATGTACTGTCTTCGTTCATAGAAAGTCCAACAAGTTTTAAGTTGGTTTAAACTGTAGATTTTCAATTTAAAACAAATTCAAACCGGATAGTTTGAACTAAGTTAAAACTACGTTGTGTTAGATTTAGTTTGGTTCAAGTTTGAACAAATTGTGGTGCATGCGGGCCACGTTGTGGACCTCCGATACTTTTGTAGTTGGATCGTGTGCAGCTCACGGTCAAAGAGGGTTGCCTACTTTACCCCTGCTACAGAAAGTAGCAATCCCTACCAAACAAAAATGCATATACAAGAAATGTTCATCATAATGCCAGTGTATGAATTTAATTGCATAAATGGATCCCATCAGTAATCATTGAAATAATCATATACATATAATAGAAATTAACTCGTCGCTGATAAGGTCCCAGATTGATTATTTTAGAAATTAATATGGAGTTAAAATGTAGTATCAATAAAATCGAAAATCTATCAAAGAGCTTTCCTTTCCCCTTCTTCTTTACACTACTTCTCCCAGCTTAGCTTATTGTTTTTATTAACGTTTGTATTTTGTTTAATCTCAAATTTGTACTTTGTTGTTTATTTTTGTATTTGTGTGTTTGTGTAAATAAATAAATACATTGAAAAATTGAAATTACAACAACTCTTACCGTACTCTGCTGTTCTTGTAAAATTATATTTTCCTATCTCTGATTTAGAAGAAATTACAGTGTCATTTAATCGTCTCCTAATTACTGTTAAAGAGGATTAATATAAACTTAATATCGATATATCAGTGACAAGGTGACATAGTAAGGGGAATTCATGCGGAAAATCCCCTCAGAAGTTGTGAACATGTGTTTATCTGACGGAATACATTTCTCACGAGCAGATAGTGACGTCATTAAGGCAAAAGTCTTGAAGGTGCAAAGCCAACGTGTCTGTTGATAAGGAGGTGATGTTACGTCTCACAAGCTTCGTCGTTTGCTGTTATTCGAGAACGCTAAGAAAACGCGATTTCACTGGAAACTCAGTGAGGAACAGAATTCCTGGTGAAATAGAATACTGTTCAGTTGCCAACCGAGGAAGAAAAAAGATTAGACTGAGTGGGGATTATGGTTTGAAAGAGGACGAAGAAAGGAATTGAAATGTTGGGGATGAAGAGTGATCATTGATAAGTGTCAAGAATCATTTCACTAGTATTTTCCACTTATTTTCACTCTTTGATTCCAGTTTGTGTAACCAGTTATTATGTAATTGAGAAGTACTTGACGGTACACTGCTAATTTGAAATTATTCTATCAAATATTACAAACTCAACAAATCATAAATCACTGGCATTTTCCAACTATTTTCACACTTTGAATACAGTTTGTGTAACCATTTTTCATGTTATTGAGAATAAATTTTAATGGTTCGCTGCTCATTTGAAATTATTCTATTAAATATTAGCCTACTATTTTAAAAAATAAAAAAAAACATTAAAATTTTACACCTATTTTATAACTCTTCGATTTCAGTTTCTGTAACCATTTATTATGTAATTTAGTAGTAGTAAACGCTTCACTGCTCATTACAATTTACTCTATGAATAATACAGTATATAGTTTTAGGGCTGGTTCATGAGCTCGGGATTTAGCTAAGTCCTAGACTAAAACGGGTGGCTATCGTAGCATCGACAAACGTTTGTCTCGACAGGTTAGTGGGTTAACAGCATAGAGAGCCCTTAGTACATAGTTTTGAGGCTAACGTTTGTCGATGCTACGGTGGCCACCCGTTTTAGTCTAGGACTTGGCTAAATCCCGAGCTCATGAACCGGCCCTTAGAGTTTCTCCAGCGTTGGTTTTCCGTACATCCTTTTTCAGTTCTTAGTTTTCATTCATTCTATGTTTCAGAATCCCTCCAGTGTTTGTTTCCCATTCATTCTCTTATACTTTCCCTACACTCGATATTTCAAGAATTCCTTCGTTTCCTTACATTCTTATTAGAAAGAAGAGGCCGGTGTCCACTGTCGCAGTGAAGTGTTGGTCTCCAGGCTCGTTATCTTGAGAGTATTGCAAAGTATAAGCGCAGCGCAGTGGGGACTTGAGAGGCGAAGTCCCGTGCGACATGGAGCTTGGCCAAGTTGTGTGATGGACGTCGGCTGCACGGCATTAAATCTCTATTAGTCTCTCTCTTGACGCCCTCAGCCTCTGGCTACCTGCAACCTGCTGCTGCCGCCGCAAACCCCTCACTCGAAAAAGTGCTCACCTGGGAAAAGTCTGCGCCTGACTGCTTGCTTTTATCTTTGTCGTTAGATTTTAGCACGTTTCTGTAGCCTACAAGATGCACGTGTTATACATTTTGTGGATTACATAGAATAAGATAGAATAGAAACAGATAGATGCAAAAAAGGGGACTATAAATTTTTATAAAAAGAGGATTATAACTTAAGGGGACTATAAGGGTTATTAGTACAGATTCTATGAGTAAACTCTATGACTTCTGACGAGAAACACTTCTAGAACTTACTTCCAAGAATTTTTATTGCATAGAAATAATATATTGGATTCCGTACAATAATGTAACAAATACATTACATTACAATTACATTACAATTACATTACAATTACATTACAATTACATTACAATTACATTACAATTACATTACAATTACATTACAATTACAGGATCAAATATTCATGGTGAATATTGAAGAGCATCGACCCACCATCAAAATACTACAATTTAATAAATGGATCGTTATGAAATGAAAGAAAAATTAAGTACTTATAATTCAAATTGAATTTTACAATCTCTTCACAAATACGAGAACTTTTTGTACATTACTTTCACTTTAACTTCAACTCACAGATCTCGTAGAACTTTTGTCATGAACATAATGTACATTTATGCGTTGTGGAAAGGAAACAGCATTCGCGTTTTCATGGAAAGCTCCATTTGCGTCTGATCCAAAAATATTCTCCTCAAACAGCTATTGGTTGGCGAAGAGGGAAATGACTTTTAGCTTGAGGTTAGCACAGATAGAAGCTCGTTGGAGCCATCGACCAGCATCCCCTCGTTTCTTCTCATCGTGTAAACTGATGTTTAGAACTTTGGGATGAGGAGATAGGAACGTACCCTTTCCGTTCATGATAAGGAACACTTTGCAACTGTAGAGATTTGTCGAGTGGTGTGAGTTAACTTAATCGTAACGCGGTCTGCGATATGGCTCACTAATCGAATTCCAATGGCTCAGCTCTGCTATTCACTCTCTTAAATCTCTTACTAACTTATGTTAGTGTTATGATATTCATGTGGTGATAAAAAAGCAATAAATCAATGGTTAGAAAAACAACAAACATTGGAGTGTAGTTGAGAAAACTGTTCAGTCAACCTTTTACAATCATACGCGTAGTTGTAATTTATCTTTCTCGCTTCCAAATAACTCATAACTTAGTTTATGATCAAGAACTCGCAAAATTTCATCTAACCCCAAATTTGATTCACTCGTATATTATTATCCTCTGAACCTGAAGCTCTGCTTAAAGGAATAGATCTGGACTCAGACTCATTGCTTCTAATGAGTATGTATTCCAATTAAAGTACACTGTTAGTTGTGTGAGAATTCAGTAGGATACGATTTAAATTATAGTATCACTTCAATAATTATTGAAAGATATAACTATAATTTTCTAAATGAATTATTAAGCGTGATAACCGGTTGTACATAATTTCTAAAAACTGTACTTGAATGAGAGTTTATGTTTGGAATTAATAATATTTATTATTTGTACCGCAGTCTTGGAAAACACATCCAATAGTACTAGAATTCTATCACCAGATGATATCTAGCTCTCATGAGAAACTCTGTTCATTTAATAACCATGCTGTTCATGAGATTCATGTACGTTTTCCGGAGATCTGACTCTAGCAGTGATTTCAGCCGATCATCGATGAGCGTCAAAATCTATCGTATTCAATGAAGTGTTTGAGCTCGCTCTCCGAGCTTTCCCTCTAAATTTCAGTTGCATGCCTCCCTTATCCATTCTCTCCTGGCCGCCATCTTGTCTGAGCTCTTGATGCTTGCAAGCTGTAAAAGCTAAGGCATGGCTTTCGACGCTCATTAATAATAATATGCTCATTAACCCATGACGCGTGAAGAAGGGAAGATCCCCTCTTATCTTCCATCTTTCTTGTTGTCCATTCGTCTGCTGTTTTCCGTCTTCTTCCAGCAGGACAGTGGAGCCATGGCGGAACGGGGAAGTCGGTATAGATAGCACATTCCGTTGAAAGCGGTACGCGCTCTTTTCAAAATTTCACCTCTCCAGAGATGACTGCGATCTCTTTATCACGGTGAAACGGCTGCCTTTCAAGACCGGCAAACATTATAAGCAGGCGAATGCAACTCCCAGGGAGCAGGAAATACTCCAACTCTTGAATTTCATAGTGCGCTTCCTGATAATCTATATTCTCTTGAAAGGACTTTGAGCATTTTGAAAAATGTTTAGAGAAATTTGAAGTTGACAATTTTTATGCAACAAAATATCAAAGATATATGTGGAGAGATCAATGAATAGCCGTTGAGCTATTTACAAATTTAGTTATTAGTTTATCATGGAGCACGTCATTACTTTTTCTATTTAGAATTTTATAGATATCAATTAGCTACAATATTGACTCTTTGATCCTCTTCTTGTAGTATGGATGCATTGAAATTGAGATAAATGATACAGCACAAGATTAGAGGAGATCTATTCCCTACTCTCTGGCAACAATTTACCACTAACAAAATTACAAATTTCTGTTAGCAATGAACGTAGTGCATATGATTTAATAATACAGCATGTGCTGGAGAAGGCCAAGTTGCGAAAAGTCATAAATTTGAGAACAGCCTATTTCATCAGTAGCGAGCTGCAGCCTACGTTCCACGTAATTGTGCATTTCTTTTTCCATTATATGGAGTATCACGTTTGGTGCCTCCTGTTCTTAGCGTCTTTATGAGAAAGAATTGGGTTGACTGTGTGTGCGCGTATGCGTGTTCAAGAGTGCAAAGTGGAAGTGTGAAAAGGAAAAGGAAGGAAAGAGAAGAAGGTGAGAACTCGTTGAGAAGTTATGAGAGGCAATAAGAGTTGAGACATTGCGACACGTTCACGTTATTAAATTCAGCAATGCAAAGTTTTTCATTGTCGATATTATTATTGGTGAGAAGTGCTTCAGCTCTCAAGTCGAATTGAACTCTATTGTATTCATGCTACTAATCGAGTCATATTTTAGTATCTTCCACGCAAACTGAAAAATAAATCGATATTGATATGCAAGCGTTTGTTGCATGACATCTAGGTTATTCTCCTGAATAACTATTTTTTGTTCAATTTCACTTTCAATTTCTGCTTACACTTGAAGCACAAATTTAGAAATACGTTAGGTTCTGGTGATTGATTGCAGAAGAATTCAATATCGATGATCACTGAGTACGAGCATTGGAAGAAGATGTGATATTTCGAATGTTCAGTCTAGAAAAATGTTGATAGTCTTAGCTCTTATTCCAGACTGAATTATATCCTTCAAGAATAGTAGTTATCTCTCATACCAGCGATCGTACTTACACAGGGTTTTATCGTTACAGTTCTAGACGTGCTCACAAATTCATTTTATTTCCCAATCACAAAATACTCACTGTTTGTATGAGAAATACATGGGAACGCATTGTTACAGCTCTAGAGATGCTCACAAATTCCTTCTCATTTCCAACTCTAAAACTTACTGTTTGTATGATGAGTTGAAGCATAGCTTCTTCTACTACTGAATTTTAATTTGAAATTGATCAGTTCATTGATGAAGAGCCGTGGCCATGAAGTCAGGAACTTGACAAGAATTCCTGCAAGGGAACTTGCAACATACCGATCAAGTTAGATTAGCTTTGGAAAGGAAGTTAAGTCTTCTCGCTCAGAAAGCGGCTTCCGGTGGTGATTCACTGGCCCTTACCCCTTGAGGGCTTCAAGAGGTCGAAAAGCATCCGATCCTCTAGTTCCTCCCAAAGCCTTATTTGACCCTTCAAGTACCCTGCTTCGCTCTCCTACGTGGTTTATCATCATTGAATACTGTTTCCTTTGCTGTCTACAATGAAACCAACTTGGATATATAATGTTCAGATGTTTTGTACCAGAAGCATGTAAACGTGAACGACATAATTTTAGTGTTCCATCAATTGATATTCTGAACGTAGATTGTTGAAGTACAATCAAATAATCCATCCAATTGGAAATATTGAACATGAGTGATACACCTGTATCAATAGCGTCAAATTGAACTGATAAATCGGCTTAATATTTAACTTGAATCAGTTATAACAACCTACACAAAGACAAGAAAATTAGGTTGATATAACTGATTCAAGTGAACATTGAGATGGCGTTGAATGTTAAGTTCTCAACTCTACTTGAATGTTTAATTATTGATGATGTATTTTCATACTCATTTTAACTACAAATAGACTATACAAAATCAATTCCTAAGAAGCTAAGAGCTCAATAATCTTCCAACACAATGGAAAAATATTATATCCATCCAGTTATTGTACCAGCATTTCATTTCATATTGTACCAGAAGCATTCCAGCCATTTTTGCCTCAGTTGATTTTCATTTGATTGAATTATTTTAGAAACAGAGAAAGAACTATTCGAATTGTGAAAAATTAAAATCTCCCTGCATTCATCAGCACAGTGCCACGCTTCGATTAGCACTAGATTTATTAGCATTAATGACTTCAATTTTGATTCTTGAAGTTTGAAGGCGTAAAAGAGATATTGCTTCATTCGTAATATTTATAATCCCATTTAATGGTGTTTCTAGAGCTTATCTCAACCTTCACTAGTACATGAATATAAAATTTATATAACTGACTTTATTCAGCAAGTCTGGCATTCCAAATAAAAGGATTGAAAAAGTCCTATTATGAGTTTATGACTGTGCGCTTTACCTTATGCGATTTACCTGATTTCATTTGAGCTTTTGAGAGCTCGAAACCGTCTGAATATGATTTCATTTGAACTCTGATATCTTGAAACAGTCCTAATATGATTTCATTTGAACTTCTGAGAGTTTGAAACTGTCCTAATATGATTCTATTTGAACTTTTGAAAGCTCACCTGTACCTTCCCATGTGTTCATGAAATTGATAAAACTGATACAACCCTTGTACTTACGCTGGAACTGTCACACTCGACAACGAGTCCACTCCACATGCGACCTGTGAACGTTGGATTTCAATATTCAGGCGACATGAGCATGAGCATGTTTCAACAGGTTAGGTGACATTGACACGTTGAAAATAGAGTGGCGACATGTTGGTCCATGGCGCGCTAAGTGGCTGCCCAGGTAAGCTGTCCGTCAAGTCGCTTGTTGTTCGTCAGCTAGTTTAATAGTTGATGGAAGGGTTGGCGCATGGACGGGTACAGCGGACGGTGCATTAGGCCTACCAGACGCCAGCAGACGTCCGCTCCTCGGCCGCACATCTCCGCGACATCAACCCTGCTAATGCACAGACATAGAACTGTGAATCCCTGAATAATTCACAGTCAAATGTCACGCCCCTCACAATTTAATGTACTAATGGGCAACGCGTCCATGTCTCATGTCAAGAACTGTGCGCTTCTCTTATATAACTAATGGAAATTACTTCAGTGTGTCAATCCGACAACCAGTGACTGCTAGTGTCAGGCGAACTTTGTTGACTTGTATGGTCTGAATTTAGAATAGAAACATTCGGCTCGATAGCTGGCTTGAATCCGTAATTCAATTATTCAATTTGGTGAATTATTTTCGTAAATAAATCAAAAATATATTGATATGATTTTTAAATTCTGTACCTTACTCCACTTATTAAATTAACGTAGAAATCTCAAATTTATTCAATTGAAAATTTTATGATAGGTCAAAATAATTATACATACAATACTTCTTGATTGGAAAGTGTATGTGAATGATTGAAAATACAGTACCAATTGATTTGGAAGTATTGCTTAATGTTATTCACTTGTGTATACTGTACATGATATGTATACGTACCATACTCATTCACTCATACTACACTCTTACTCATACCATACGCATACTTACTCTCATTTCACTTGTAACAAATAATTCGGATTAGTTGAAATAGTGTATCATTGAACATTGAAAAGATGAAACATTTTTGTTTATTTTACTAAAATTCAGAAATAAAAATTAATTTGATTGAATTTAAATTCAAACAATTTATTGTGTGATCGGAATATTGTATTGGTATAGTATTTTGGCGATAAAACTTTTAGGATACAAGGATTATTCCCATTTCAATAAGAATAATCAATGACTTTCAGCTCTCTGAAATTTTTCTTAATAAATCCAAATTAATTGATAGTTTTTTCCAATTAGGTGATATAGGTTTTGTCCAATGCACTCCTCTAGCAAGCTTTTCTTTTTATAAATTATATGAATGACGCCAAGTTTTCCGGTTTTATAGTACAGCACCCGTACTGATAATGCAGTTATAATGTATAATGTGTCTTCCTCCATTGGATTGGACTAAGATCCCATTCATACATTCATTATTTGACAGTGCACTGGCGTTGTAGTTCAGTTTAAGAATATTATATTGTGCTTCCGAATTCAGAATTCACTAATGATTATCTCTTTTTAATGTTTGTTCCGCTTTCCCGAGAACAACCCACACATTTCCTTCGTGGAATGGGTATTTTGACAACTCTTCCCAAGTTTTGCTGTCTATTGTTGTTCCATTTACCTTGCCACACTAATGATAGTCGTTAACTTCAGCATAGGGTGGCTTTGAAAACTTCTACTAGTATGCTAATTAGAAACTGTCATACTTCCACTGAAAATATTATTCACTTTGAAGACAAGTTGTGTTTTGGATAATGAGAAAAGTCATGAAAACTGATGTGAAGCATTGTCAAGGAAAGAGATTCTGAAGTTGATGAAAAAGATTACTAAGAAATGAGCTGGAAAGTGGTTGTCTTCAAGAAAAATTTGAAATATTTCATACTTTTCAGAAACCTTTTTCAGAGTTTTCACTTGAATAATAATGTATTTTTCCATTATAAATATTTTGCAAATTGTTGTGAATGTTTTTTCTGTGTTCCTGAACTGAAATCAGAAAGTTGACATGAGAGAATGCCAAACCTTATCCTTGTGCCAGGAATAAAGTATGGAAACAACAGAACTGGCAAGAGGAATTGAAAATGAATAATGAATGGAATCGGTGAGATGGAAAAGTTTGCGATCCTCGACACTCCGAGAAGAAGTTATGTGCGTTGGCAAAAAAAAGGGGGAAGGGGGAAAAGTGATAAATAATATATAAAAAAGAGCACTGCAAATGTACAGGATGATGGACATTGATAGTGGAAGGGGACTGCAGACAAATAATTCCAGGCAAGGTAGACGGGTTTGTCTTGTGCTGTGGCGTGGCGTGGCTTATTTGCATCCAGCTCCTGGGAAACAAAGCGAAGAACATATCTCATGAATCCATAACACACCTCCCTTCCCACAATTTCCCTACTCGGGTGGTATGGGAACGTTTTCCTTCGAATCTAGTTCCACGAAGGATTCGAAATGAAGACACAGACGACAAATTCGAACGGTCCGTAACAAAACGAGTCAATTGAAGAACACAGACGGTCATTTCTTTCAATGAATGCTCCAGGACAGAAAAAAGAGTCCGGTCTCCGTTCGGGTTCGGCACTGTCCCGTGGGACGACGTCTGCAAAATTGAACTGCAGTGTCCTCTCATACACAGTCGCAAAAACAACTCGAGCACAAACGCATTTCGGACGTAGACAGTGGTAGTTCAAGCACACTCGCCCACACACACATACTTTTCAACTTGCCACTCTCTGGCTAGTTTTGTAACAGCATCACAAAGGTCCAACTCTGTCAGCTCTTGTAAATGTAAAGTGTCCTCATGTTAAACTTCAAATCAGGTTACTTTTGTGCTGTTACTGTTTGTCGGTTTTGTTATTGTTAGATATTTTCTGCTCTTGGAAACGTGGAATATAGTAACCAATCGACGTCTGGACTGTTTATGTGGGATTTTTTTCAGAAGTACTGACGAGCTCAGTGGAACTTTGAATCTTTCACTTGTACAATTTTTCCAACTTATCATTCCGTTTTTCCTTATTATTGAATGAAGAGCTACATAATTAACAAAAATAAATGGAACATTGGAAACACTGTGCTCGTGACAAAGACTGATTCAATAATAATCATTATTCGACCTGCTCTAAATCAATAATGAACAATACAATCATTGCAAACATCTTTGAAGAAACTGAAAAAAAAACATCTTTGTACAATGACATGAGTGTGTTAGACTCTCTAAAGATGAGCCTCATATCTAGAAGAGCCTATACTTAGTTTATACTTATCTATTTCATCTATACTTATAGACAATATACACTATACATAGTATACACCATACTTAATACAGGCTATATATTTAGTAGGAAGTCTATACTTACCAAATTTGTCTCCATTTGCTGAGTAAATTATTCCTCAATCATTTCCTTGGGAATCATAGACTTTATAATCTATTCGGAAGACATTTTATTTGACTAAGGTTTTTCTTTGTGAAGTAAAGCAATGTATTTTTTTACAATTCATAGTATTCTATACAGGAGAAATTAGGAACTAAATTACTGACTGACCAGAAGTAGACTATAGTGAATTTTGGTCACAATAACCAAATTCAATTTTTTTATTTTGTGGAGTTGGCTACTCATTACTTTGAAATTTTCCTGTCACATTACTTCCAAATGAACTTAATCATTTCTGGAACTTGAATTTCAGTATGATGGCTCATTGAAGTGATGTATATTGATGACATATTGTTGTGATATTGTATTGGACAGTTGTCTTTAGAGGTGATTGGGAATGTTGATGTTTCAGGTGCGGACCCTGTTCGTGAGTGGCCTGCCCATGGACGCCAAACCCAGAGAGTTGTACCTGCTGTTTCGAGCTTATGAGGTCAGTTACAGATAAAATTATTTTTCAAATTAATTAAAAATCATTATCACAACATAAAATTCTTAATTCAGATGAAAATTCTTATGAAACTAAATTGAACATAAATAAATTCCTATAATTTATACAATTTTTATGTAGTAGTGGAGGTAATATGGTTTTACTTATCCAAATTGAATTGAAAGAATAGAATTTGTCACAAACACATTGAGTTATCTGTCTTGGTTCTCACAGTATTATCAATATCTGATGAACTAGGACAAAATTAATGAGCAGCAGAGTATTTTCTCTGCAGTGAGCGGTATGTTTGATAGATGGCCTATCAAGGTGAACGCCTACTATTGGTTACGACTAGTCACTCCCACAATTAATCCACCAATGAGGGCGTGGCTTTACTTGGCCAATAGCAGGCGTTCACCTTGATAGGTCATCCAAATAACAATCTTATCGATCGCTACTGAGTATATTTTCTGGTGCTCATTGCCTCAGTTTCAGTTTACCACAGATTAAAAATGTAACTACGTGACACCATTACATTGGATAGTAATCAATATTTCGACATACTTCATGACAACTTCATGTTTCTATTCGATATTTGAATATGCTTTAATTTTCTTCTATTCCGATCTCTTTTATTTCTGTAAAGACCTATCTCTTCTTCATACATGTCACGTATATTTGGGAGAAGTATGAACGAATATACTCGTAAGTAGGCCTACTTATAAACTTATGAAGTACTTGATAGAGAATGTTGAATTCCATAAACAAGTATGGTATGAAGGATAATTTATTTTAAAATATTCTTGGAATGTTTCTTATCTGCAAAAGCAACTTAATAGCAATTACACTAATAGAAAGTTAGATAACTTATTCATATTTTGAGTTATCGAGGAGATACTGATATTATATCTATATTGCTGCACATGTATACTCTACTTTCGCTTGAAGCCATTTCTACGAAGCAAACTACAGTCGGGTTCCTATAATTGAAATGTATTCCATATTTTTTCCGATGTGAATACTGGAATCCTTTCTTTATACACTTCTATGTATGTTGGACGTCTTTTCATCTCATTTCTAAGAATTTGAAAATGTTTATAGAATCAATTTCAAAGTCGCTCGTTTCGACATTACTTCACTAGCACTGTATATTCGAATCCAATAGAGAAAGAGCCTCTGGTTATACATGCAATCCCATATTTTTCAATTTATCCAAATTGAAAATTCAATTCGGTGGCTTCCTTCTAGTAGGACTACTGCACATGGATGCGGAAGCAATCTTCCAAAGTATCGCTTTTCATTTTGAGTATCGCTTTTCATGTTACTTCTCGAAAACGATGCTTTATTATAATATAGCCATGTAGATGGAATCCTCGTTAACTCGAAATGAGGCGAAGACTTCGATAATCAAATCCTCGACTACTTTATATGTAGAGCAATGAAACTGCATTTGTTGTGAAATGTTGAGTAAAGTGAAACAGAACGCTCATTTGATCGAAACTCGTACCAAATCGCATCCTATGCAATCGCGGTTTCCATGTCGATGTTGAGAACTTTATCATTGGATCCTCTAGAAATGAAATTCTGAATCAACAAGAGATCTTTTAATACTTCCTCCTACTAACTTATAACTACAAAGCCTGTATAATCAGTCTGATCATACAGTCTCTGTACTTATAACTTATATCTATGTCCAAAAAAAGAAGAAGCAATAAAATAAGATTTTCAATTAGAAATTCATCTGCAAAGATTTGTAGATTTGTAGAACAGTTGATATACCTGATAGCTGATAATGAAATCTGGAAGTATTTCAATAGGATATAGCTAATTGTAAAATATGAGAATGGTTTATTAACTTATGACGTCAACCCAAGACCTGTAAATCAAAAACATAATTCGATGAATTCCCACACCTTTACCAAACTCCGTTTCACAATCTAATTCTCATCCTAACCAGAGAAGCATGATGCGAAAACCATTTATCTAACAACAGTCAGAATGTGGAGTTCACAGAATAAGTTGAATTCTCACAGAATGAGACCATTACTCATGAATCTCTGAAGGCTAGAAAGAGTATTGTGGAACGGGGTGAGGATAACTAGTGGGAAAACTTGCCTCAAAAATGAGAAAAACGGAAGAAAAATATGACGTGAAATGATTCGCAGTGACAGACACGGGCTTGCACCCACAAACAAGGGCCGATCAATGTCGCATGTCATGACTACCAGTCGTCTAGACGCCGTCTGCAACCAACTGCATACGTCACCGGTTTCCATTTTCTCCACAATTATCTTTTTTCTACCCTCGTGTATTCTTATCGTTATATTTCCATACGTTCACCCATGCGCGTGTCGAAAGGCAACATAAAATATCAACTGTAATTTCACTGCTATCGATCAAACCTCATCCAGGTTTACAATGGCTTTTTCAACACAGTTGATGATATGAATCATTTCCCCCATTTTTCTTCTTCTGGATGCAGTACAATAACTATAAATCATTCACTATCATTTCCTGTGCATGAACTGAAACACTTTAGCACAATGCTTCCATAAAATTGATAAATGATTGTATATTGTGCTTTTAATAGGCTAGTGTCGCATTGTTTATTGTGTCTTTAAAAGAGGCTATTATCGCTCTTTTAAAGTATCACCATTAAATTGTCAGTTCAACTAAAACAAAACTGAAACATATTATGCATTACATGCATTATTTTTAATATAGTTATAGCTATATCTATTGTTCATTGTTTTCTCTCTGCATCGGTTCTGTTAGATGACATCATTTTACAATGGTAAAATTCAATTGGATTCTTGTGCAACTGGTATATAGCAGGAATAGCGAATTAGGGGTGAAGCTCTTTCTCACTCCTATTCAAAATTAACTAGAACAGTCTTTTCTCAATTCAGACCATAAATGTTTGTTATAAACTGTTGTTGATTGAATGGTTTTTGTCGAATAAACTGAAAATTGAGTGTGTTCCGTAGTGTATAGGAATTTTGAATTGAACCGACTAGTAGATAATCAGTGTTTATGAATTATTGTTACGTTATCCATAGATGGAACAGATTCTACAGTGACTGGAAATTTTTAATAATCAAAATTCTACATTATTTTCTTGTATTTCAGGGATATGAGGGATCACTACTAAAAGTAACGAGTAAAAATGGCAAAACAGCATCAGTAAGTATTTTTTGACTATTTTTAATAATCGATTGAGCTTTTAGTAGAGCTTATTTCTATAAAAAACACAAATTTTTACAAATTGTCAACTAGCGTTCATTATAAGCAGAAATGTACATAAGCTGCATTCATTTTCAGGCTTGTACAGTATTATATTTCGACCATCACAGTATTATTTTTTGATCATGACATTATTTGTTATTCAAAATTATTGTATTCTAAGAATAAGATAAGATAAGATTTCTTTATTCTTGTAAATAACAAAATATAACTGCTCAGGTTCTAGATCACAAAAGATGTATAGGTGTAAGTAATATTATTCTATTAATTTTATAAAATTTAAGCTAATAATTATAAAATTATAAAAACTAGATGCATTGTGATAATGTTGACATAACTGAGATTTATTTACATGAAACGGGGAGTGGAAGAGAACAAGAATGGAAGAGTGCTTGAAATATGCCTTAGGAGAGCAATAGTCAGTCTAGAGCAATAGTCGTGTGTTTGGAATATTTTCCCTATCTTTTCAGGCTTCATTTCAGTTTATCAAATTAAGATCCAATTGATTGCAAATATATTTTTCTTTGGAGCCAATCATACAACAAACTACGTATTATCAATCCTGTCACAATGCTGTGAAAAATCTTATTACTTTGGAATTCGATTGCAGAGATTGTAGTAGATCATTCTTTCCTCATATTTTCTATATAGGCCTATTTCATATACTGTGTATTCAAAACGTTTTTACAAATCTGGCAGGGATGCATATTTATTCTCCAATAGTGATTTTATGGATACATATTAGATAAATAATTTGTATTACTTATTAGATAACACAGTTTTCATTCATATTACTAATTAATATTTCATATTCACAAAGAATTCTGACATTAAATTCACTAATGACTCATTATGTTTCCAGCCGGTTGGCTTTGTTACCTTCAACACACGGGCAGGAGCAGAAGCCGCCAAACAAGATCTCCAGGTGGGTGTTGTCAATTATGGTTGATCAATATTATAATGATAATTTTGATAAATTGTATTCTAAATTTAACTGTACTGAATAATAATATAATAGTCATGTAAGTCATATTATATTGGTCTCTAGGTTTCATCACACCCCCAATTCGACTGTTCTGTTCTTATAAACCTTTGCAATACATATCTATGAATGAATTGATATATTTGAAAAGTTGAAATAATACTCACAGTTTGGCAGTTGAACGTGAAAATCATTAAATCATTATCATTGGGATGATAGAAGCTTCGATATCCGTTTTAGCAAATCTTTTCCTTTTATTATGATTCTCCATCAAATTCTCGGGTTCATCCTTCAGGGCTTAGTGACTAGATCGGCGACCTTGACTCGCCTTATTTCATCTCAGAACACTTTGACAACTTTCAAAATCAATTTCAGCGGAAGTATTTAATATTTCTTTTTTTTTAATTAGGAAATACTTTTTAATAACAGTATCTTCCTCTCATTAGAATATTGAGGCTCCCAAGATTTTTTAACAATTCAAATATTGTTTTACTTTTGATTATCGGTGTAAAGCATTGCGCTGGAGAAATAAGTCAATAATTATGATCAAATGCAAGAACTTTCGGGTTATTGCCCACCAAAAGATTGAAAACTTTTAAACTTCTCAACATGGACTCTCAAGAATAATTATTCTATCTCTCATCTCAATTCAATAATTTAATTTCCCTTCTTTTTCAAAGAACTAGTTCAGTTATATCAGTGACACTAATCTATTTTGTTACAAGACGCTCATGTTATCTCCCTTGTTAGTGTAAGTGATTCAAGTATTTGATAGGGTGATATATTTGTCAGCAACATAAACCAGAGATCGTTGAATCTTGCTTCAGGTTGGTTTATACATCCTAATCAACAGTTATCTGTTTATGGTGCTTTTGTAGTTTGTATGCTAGCACTCGTGACTGAATTAACATAAATTTGTTATTCAGTCGTAATCTATATGCTGACGCGCATCTAGTTTGAGAGGTTTTGTATTAGTAAACTCGTCTCCACTTGACACTGTTGTGCTCGAGTTGAACTTGTAGAACCTGCAAACTTGTCAGTAGGTAAAGTTCGTCCAATAATTGATAGGGTCGAGATGTCTACACGACAACACATTGTGACAACTTGTTACCACCAAGTTGTCTTGGCTAAGCTCCGCGGTTGATTCCATGTATCAGATCAAACTATTTGCACAATACAGTTTGTACCTCTATTTGCACAATACAGTTTGAACCTCTTCTACTTCTTCACAATATTAAGTTCTGTTCATGGCTAAAGGAATTAGGACTAGGAAGGCCTCAAATCACGAGCTCCTGGTTTCTATGTTGGTTTTGATGTGAACTTGAACAAAAATGTTTACTCTGGTCTGCTGAGGTATAATAATCTCATTCCCTTATTAGATATTTTATCAATTTAGTCAATTATTAAAATATGTCCTATATTGTATCTATCTGAATACTACGTGAAAAGCTCGTGTGAAATTTTCCATCTTTCAACCACTTTCATTAGAAGTCTATTTTTAAAATGAAGCATTTTTAGTAGTCTCCTGCCTGACTGTGAGAAATCCCTATTTCAATTTCCAATTCTTCATGTAGAGGCTTGAATAAACCACTTATCAGAATTTTCCTTTTCTTATATTAAATAACAACCTTCGGGTCTCCCCACCGACGAAAGCCATACGCTTAATAAATAAATACAAACTGTTCAATGGTTTTACTGTTAATGGTCTTAGGTATCTTTGATATTATCCCCTTCTAACATTGAAAAACCTGTACTTTAACAATTTTATTCATATTTTTATTTAGGTAGGCTACCATATCTAGTTCTCTCATAAATTATGCTGTATATAAAAATTATGTTTTCAACATATTTGAACATGCTGCTATAAAATTCAGTAATAGAAAAATACTGGTATCTATAACCTCCAGAATATAGAAAAATCTTAGATGATTTGTTACGATATTAAATAATATTATCTAGGAATAATAAGCAATTGAACTTGTTGAAACAGTATATTATAAGTTATGTTCTCTGGACGGCCAGGTGAGTAGTATCCTGTGTTAAATTCTGTACAATGACCAACTGCCTTCATGTAAATTGTATTGCCACTGTTTTACAACTAATAGAAGACACGCACTATATTCCTCTCCCTTGTACTTGTGCTATTTCACAATACTGAGTGAATGCCAACCTTTAGTGTGTGCTGGTACCCAAAACGCTTGACTTTCATAGCACACTGGTTCAATTAAGCAGAAGTCTACTCCCAGAAATTCTCAGTATAATAATTTATTCCAATTCTTCAACAATTTATGAAAAAATAAAGAATATTGATTGAAAATTGTAAAAATTTTAGTTTGCTGGTTGGATTTTTCCAGATTCTTGCGTAGATGAAACTCAGTTTTTATTACTTGCTCCTCATTTATTCATATTTTAATTCAGCAGATAAAGAATAAATTCTCTCGACCACTAGTTTCTGCAGACCTTCTGTCACAATTTATTATGTTCATTGAAACATTGAAAATGAACTGTTTATTGAGAATAATGGCAACATGAACATCAAGTTTTTTCTTTCTTTCGATGATAATAATAATTATATTTATTGGGTCCCTCTTTGTCTGATAACCAATCAATTAAGAATTCATACAAGTTAAATAAAATTTGAATTCTCCATTTTTCATGCCAAATGGCATTAATGATAGTTCATGTGACATGTTCATTGTACATGATCTGATAGATAGATAATAATTCATTGTTCTGGAAATTGTATGATGCAGTGAAATTCATAAACTCATTCGTTAGTACCCGTGTAAATAATATATAATATGCTGTACCAACTTAACTCAAAATAATAATAAATTAATTTCAAATTCATTAATAAATAATTTGACTTTTGGTGATAGCCTATAATGATGAATATAGTGTTGAGAATCAGAATTTAATTTGTTATTGTTATTCTGCAGGCATTTAGTGACTCTGTCTATTTTTCCAAATCTCACTCTTTTAGACTCAATCCCATTAAAAAAAAAACTTATTTTAATCTTTGGTAATAGTGTTACCAATAAACAATATATTAGTTCATCCCCAATAGTACATCGGATGTACCAGAACCACAGACTAATCAGCAAATTGATCAATGTCCACACAGCACGCTCAACCCGTTAACCAGTACCTGTACGCTAAGTTTTCATTGTGCACTGATCAGATTTTGTTTTGACTAGACAGCGTGTGTGAACTGTTACCCTGCTTCTTTTGTCATCCCTGTTTTTGGGCGTACTTTGATTGCAGCAGGGCGTCCGATTTGATCCCGACATGCCGCAGACGATTCGACTGGAGTTTGCGAAAAGCAACACCAAGGTTAGCAAGCCCAAACAGCCCGCTGCTAGCATCACCAACACGCACCCGACTCTAATGCACCCTCTCACTGGACGTAAGTACCGCTCTCGGCTGCTTTGCACCACTCTTGTCTACCCCCCTCCCCCCAACCTCTCCTTCCAACCCCCTCCCCCCCCTAAACCCCTACCATATCTGCCCGGAGGGTACCAGACTCTTTTACTTGTGTCGCTGCTGTATCTAGGCTCTTTTTATGCATCCAAAACATGTCAAAATACACACCAAAGAGAGCACTTACCCTGCGTATCAGTCGTCTAAAGTAAATATCGAACGCGGCCAGCCTTGAAAATATACTGTTTTTCAGTCCCCTTCCTAAGGGAGTTCAGTTTACCTTATTTCACTCCAAACGGGGACATGAAGAGAAGATGCCATTTTTATATTTGAATATTCAGTATCATGCTGGTCTACTGCAAGGTTTGAAATGAGTTACTGTATACAAAGCCAAAACATCTTGAGTAGCATATTTTTTTAATGAGGAAGCTCAAAGTATTGATTTGCTTGTGATTGAATTATAACTATAAATTAATTGGCGATTTAAATATTCATGAACTCAGATGTAAATATTTTTTAATTCCTTGCAGTCAAAAGAAAGCTTCTATCTGGTATGCTTGTTATGAATTTCCAGATGTGTGATGCAAAATTAACTCAAACTAAGATTTATGATACAAAATTATCTCAAACTCAGATGTATAATTCAAAATTATCTTAAATTCAGATTATCTCTAACTTCAGGAGTAGTCTATTATGAATTGTTAACTCTAGAATGGGTATCTTATTTTCGAGTGAATTGTATATCAGGGTAAGGCCCTCTTGAATCGATACAAATCAGTGAAGTGCACTGCTTCTATGTGTGGACGGAAATGAACAACGACTGTGTTTCTTTCAGTGGCTGGTGTTGGCAAGTGTGCCCTCTCGTGACAGTCCAATGCCAGCTTGAGCAGTGCATTGTGGTCAATTTGATTTGTCAAGCGCCCCGGATGCATAAAGAGGCCTTCTGCCTCTCTTTTGGTCCAGTAAGTCAATCATTTCAGCGATAGCTTTTAAAAACAAATCACCCTTTAAACACTAGAACTCACTCACATCAACTACTTTATCGCAATTTTCTACTAGAACACGTTTTCCAAAGACTGCACCTCCCCTTCCACACGTGCACTCAGAAGAGTTTCAGACAGTTACCAACTGCTATCCATATACCATCGAACTGCTCTTAAAATAAAATAAATTTCCAGCTTAGCTGAAATATTTTATGTGATAAATATTGGAGATTTATCTTTACAAGAAATCATCTGAAACAAATCTTGGAGATTTGTTGCGTGAAGATAAATAATTATGGCTGAAGATTTATGGATGTGGAATATTATTTCTTGTTTTGACTAATATCTTTTGGAGGCAAGAATATAGCTCAAAGACTTCAAATGGTCACTGCATAAGATAATGGGCTTAGAAGGGCTTGCGAATTAGCCTCCCCATAGTTAGATGGAAGTAATGAGTACCGTAGACATTGAAGATGAGAAAGAAAAAAAATTAAACATCAAGTCTGCAATTTTTCAACTTTATCTTGCTTTCTATAACTCTCACATAATATGTTAGAGTCATTATACTTGATTAGAACAAAATTAATTTAATTAATTAGTGAAAAATTACTTGGAGACAAAACATCTTTTTTTCCATCGACTAGTTATATATTCAATACTACACTCTAGTCACCCCTAAATCTCCTAGTAGAACTCTTCTGTTTTCTAACTTAGATAAAAACACAAATTATCAATACTTTCTTCCTACTAGGTGACAATGGTGAGTATTCTCGACTAGAAAAAATTATAAAAACATAATACACAAACCAAGAATTCATTACAGCTTACAAGGAACATTTTTCGAGGGTTTTCAGGATGAATTATATCAACCAGATTCAGCACAACATTCATTTATCAAGCAAATTGAAAATATGTCAAAATCAATGTTCAAGATTTTTATAGGAAAGTAAGTAGCAATTCTATTTTATTCTATTTTCCCGCTCTGGTACCCTCTGACTGGTATTTGTATTGAATCTTCCTAATAAGTTTTTCTTACTTGATAATTTCAGCTTATTTAGCTTGTAATTTGTTTCTTCAATCATTGTTATTGTATACAGTTTTAATGGAAATATATTTATTGGTCTCAACCTTCAATAATTTAATGTGAGATAGGAAAGGTACTACAAAAACTACAAAATCAATAAAAATGTGGGAATAAAAATTGCTTGTGAAGAAGAAAAATCTATAAAAATATTCTACATTAACCTCACATTTTCAACATTAAAGTGTTGAAAAAACGTGATATATATATATTTTATTTTTTAATTAACAGCCCGAAAATTACCAAAGTTATATATGAATGGTAAAACTGTTCAAAATATCAGCAACTACTATCTACATAGTAGATAGTTAATTCATATTTTATTGCTGAAACATTTCAATTACAAATTATATAGTTTTTTACAGGAAACAATAATGTTTTAAGTGCTTGTCATGTTGAAACAGTTCCTTGGCTTTTGTTGTATGGATGTATGAAGTAGCAATATCACAACCTGTGTAATTAATTGATTCAAGCTTACATGTATTGATGAGAATAACATTCTTCTATAATCTATCTCTTTCTTGAACATATTATTCAAAACTGGTAACACATTGAGCACGAGTGTCCTGCACTAAGACACTAATTCTCTATAGCTTACCCTTGCGTTAGATATCCACCCTTACGAAATGTTATCCTACACTAAACACATTAGATGGTGAACCCAGTTAATACTGAACAAGTGTTTGAACATTATAACCAGTTAATGTTACTCAGACATCCGTCAGCTTACATACAATCCTAGTAAGTAAATTGTTGTAGGTACGGTACTGAAGACTACTATTCTGTACGGTATTCTACTATTTTAGGTACGGTATTCTGATAATTTGCTATAAATTATTCAGTGATAAAGGTTTCCAATCAATTGCAGTAATATTTCCAAATCCAGTGTTTTTTATGATTTGGAATTCAGTGTTGAAGGTTTCCAGGGGAAAGTTCCATAGCTGACCACACTATACCATTATCGATGTTGAAAAAATCGATTTAAACCAACCAATTAACCAATAACCAGCAATATAATACAACAGCTGATTTCAATATCGATAATGGTGTGTTCAGCTATGGAACTTGCGCGGTTTCAGTGATATTTTAGAATCCAGTGCATTCTGATGATTTGCTATAAATTATCACTGAATTCCAAATCATCAATAAACACTAGTGGATTTAGAAATATTACTGCAATTGAATAGCATCCTTTATCACTAACTTTGGATTTAGAATTAAGGGTTTTGGAATTTGGTGATAAAGGATGCTAATCAACTGCAATAATATTTCTAAACCTACTAGTGTTTTTTGATGATTTTGAATTCAGTGATGAGGATTTTTAATTAACGATTCTAGTGATATTTGTAATTACTTGTAGTACTATATTAATTTGTTTTCTACTTGAAGTGTGAATGATTAATGTTATTTGGTTGATTGCAGACTTGGGCGCGCCATTCTTTCCGGGAGCACACGAGCTGTGGCCGCACCCGTTGACCTACGCCGAACTTCCGGGCGCCGCGGCCGCCTTGCAACACGCACACGCCACTCTAGTGCATCCAGCCCTTCATCCGCAAGTGCCTGTACGTTCCTACCTTTGACTATCTACTGAAAAACAGGATAATGCAGCCTCCTACCACCAACATGTAATTAATAACAAACATATGAACTAGCCATACAGATGCTGTACGACTTACGATGCACCAAATGCACCAATCGTTTGTCCTACCTACCTACCCTCTGCCCCCCCCCACACTCACTGTTGTGGTATTTGGCTTTGTTTTATTATTTACTCCACCTATTCATTTTTCAGTTAACTTTCTGAACCCCATACCAAGGCAAGGAGGATATGAAGATGGAGTTCCCTTAAACTAATATTTGTAGCAGCTTGATAGGCCATCTTTTTTTGTAAAATCAGGTGTATCAAGGCGGGGGCTTCACAAACAAGCACATTCTATTTATTTTATTTAGTCATGTACAATACACGACGTGATCGCATGCGTATTACTTTGTCTTTATTCATTGCTACAAACACGATAATCATTATTATTTTCGAGAGAAAAAATAGGTTCAGCCCTCACAGTACTATTTCCCGGATTTTTATCAATATATTTAGAGATTGCATACATCTTATACCCATGTATCAAGAGAAGTATTTATCTACAAAAATATAGCACTAATTGTTATTACTTTCAACATATTGATACTGGTTGAGGTCAAGTTATATTATATAACTCATTTTATTTTGCAGAGTTTTTTCCTTGGGTTAGTATGATTTTCTAAGTACTATCATAATAAATAATGTGAAAAAGAGTATAGGCCTAAATGTTGCATCAATGACAGTATGTAATAGCGTCAGCCCAAGTCCGGAATATTAATTTTCACCGGTACGGTAGAAACGGTCCGGTTTGGAAGCAGTGCTAAGAGGAAATCTTATTGTTGTCAATTGCTGCAGCTTCATTGAAGACCTACCTTTGCTTACTGGATAATGTGACCTATAAAAGTGTGTAGTCTGAGCCCTGCCTAACAGTATACATGACAGCTCAAACACTCACGATAATTTGAATTTTTACTCACTTTTCAATTGAGATGGCTGGCAAGTAAAATTATTGTGTTTGATATAATAGAGGGTACAATAATATGGCTTGTATATAAGGCTACATATATCCTCCTTCCGTGCTGTCCTCCTTGCCTCATACACGTCCACCTTTTATGAGCTCATCCACGTTTGATTATTTTGATTCGTACATAATCGTATGTTTGTTCCACTATGTAATTATCACACATAGTTTGTCCACTCATTTTTATTGCTGCAATTTATATTATGTTCAAGTAAAAAATTATCGGTCGGAAGCAAATCTTTGTAGGAAGCTCGTATGGATTGATTTTATACTTTTTTTGAATGATCTCTGTTGTACAATACAGAGTTTGGTTGAGTTTCATAAAATGAACCTTGAAAATTTTGAAATCTGGAACAATAATGATAAGGACTTGGACTACATACTTTATTTCTTTGCAGCATATACTTTCCATATTTTTGTACCGTATTCAATTCAAGCAAGTCATCATTAATTTGTGTCAATCTAGATTTCAAAAATTCTATAATTTCTAGTACCGATTCCAGACTTTGCTGATAAAGGTATTTACATGATACTTTGTATGCTATTTCAAATGATGAATTTGAATGAATTTAATTTAATTTGATATATTATAATGAATTTTCATGGATTCTTGATTGATTTTGTGTGCAAACAACTCCATGCAAGCTTTTGAATCAAATGATATAGGTATATTTCTTCAAATAATTTTTATTTTCTCCTACAAAGAATTGCGTACCTACCGCTCTCAACTGAGTTTATAATGCATTTTATGTTTTAGGAATTAAGTAGCACACTACTTTGCATGCTAAGCAATACATTATTCTCAAGATATTTAAGCACAATTTTATTCTGGTCAAATGCTTGACGTTTTTGCTGTGACGTTTTCTTTTCTATCAATTCATTGCTTGAAAGCTGAAATGAATCAGTAAACTTTCTAGAACATTTTTTGCATGATCCATTATGTCACTCCACTAATAGCTATAGATTATTTTAACAACTATTATACTTTTATACCAGTATGCATACATCCCAATTTCATTCAGTTATTGTATGAAAAAATCCCGATTCTCCATCATTGATTGTTAAAAAAAGTTTGACCTCCCATTTTTAGAAAATTCAACAGCAGATAGTCTTCATATAGAAGTGATTTCAACTCCAATTATTTCATTCCTGTCCACGGGATGTTATCCATATTAATATGATATTGAAATGTGTATTAGTGCTTGATGATAGAAATTCATGACCAGCATATTTTAAATCCACAAAATTCAAATGTTTTTCTTATTAGTAGCCTACAATGATTTTGACTGCATACCCTCTAAGACTTACAGTATTTAATAGCTATTATTTACAAAACCAGTGCTTGATAGCAAAATCTCAAGTTCATAACTTCTGAACTGCATGAATTTATTCAATCAAATAACAGCGTATTGACTTCAACTGCATATCTATTTTCTCTTAATTTCTCACCACTATTAGATTAAATCCATTAGCCTACAGTCTAAAATCACAGTATTTATTATCATTATTACAGCTTGAATAAAGTGTCATTTTGAATTGAGAATATTCTTTCAATTCTATAAATAACTGTATTGATAGTGCGAAAATCAAACTGCACGATATTGATAGTGTTGATAGTGATTCCATTCAACTCAACTGCATAAACCTTCAAATTCTGACACCCACTGTCTTATGTGTTCCAAGCTTCTTTTAACTGAAATTGTAGCTTTATATGAAATAGTTCACCAAATCATAGATACTTCTCCAAATATTTCTTTCAAGTCAGTGTCACTGTACTTAGCAATTACTTAAAGAAGCAGCACTACCTTTTCTATGAATAACAAAAACTAAAATTTAAGCAAATAAAGTGGATCTAATCTTCTAATTTAACACCCGTTCAACTCTCATTGCGATCTTGCAAAACTCTGCCACACAATTTGTCTTTGAGGTCGGCGCCACTGTTTGTAGATACCAATTAAAACACTACGGTACTTGTTGGGCCTTTATATATTATGTGTGCAATGACTATAGCACATTCATTGAAGCACTTTCAAGTGTGTGCATGCATGTATTTATGGTAATACAGAATTGGCTGTATATCAGGAACTCACTATATCAATTATGAAGTCACCTTGTTAGGTTAGATTGTGTTAGGTTGGGTTAGATAAAATTACTTCATTTAGATTATAGGTTGCCAGCTGAGAGATACACTGGATTCCACGTACAGCCAATTCAATATATGTTCAATTCCAGGAACTCACTACATTAAGGTTAAAATCCACATATTAGTGTAGGTTGATTTAGGTTCGGTTGTATGAGGTTAGGTTAGGTTGGTTCAGATAGATTAGTTTGCTAGCTGAGATATACAGTGAGTTCCAGGTACAGCCAATTCCTGCAACCTGTTTTGTGTATTGAGAGCACTGTTTTCCCCCCGAGCCTGGTTAGCACATGATTGTGGTGTTGCAGCCGCCCCTGTCGATTCCGCACCCGACTGCCGCGCTGACCGCTATGCACGCAGCGGCCTACCTGCCGTCGCCAGCGCTAGCGTCGCCGGTCGGCTCCAGTCCATCCTCGCAGCCCGGCATCAACGTGACAGCGCCCGCCTGCTCCACTCTGTTCGTCGCCAACCTCGGCCAATTCGTCTCCGAACACGAACTCAAGGAGATATTCAGCAGGTAACGCCGTCTCCCTACCTCCCTCCCTCCCTCACACCCTCCCCCCCAACCACACTTCACTATCACTATTTTTCACATTCTTTTGTCACACATTCACCTATTTGAATTTATTCTATTGTGCGTACTTCTACACCGTATAGATTGAGTCATTGTTGTCTACACGTACGCACTCATCACTGTAGATTCTCACTGTTGTTCTCTAATTTCACAAGTAAATACTATATTATTCTTCAATATTCTATTAACTCACCAGAAGAGACAATCTATTCAAATTAACCAAATAATCCATACTTGGTTAGCCTATGTATCTAGTAAAAAGTTCATTAAAAAAAGTTCAACTGATATGAGGTAATCAGCGCTTTGTAACAATACATAGGGTCCTGTAAAAATCTAAAAGTCAGAAAAAAGGTGGACTGTCCGGTAACATATGCTAATCTATTGTATAGTTCGTCGTGCTGTTTTACACGTCGAATGGTGTCTGCCTTTTTTTTGTAACTTATCACACTTGCACGAGAGCCGATTACATTATTGAACGCCGTAGAATGCAGTTATCTAACGAATGACATGAAGACATTAAAGAAACAGTTGCCTCTTTACTGTCAAATGACGTCACTTCATGGTGGTTGAAATGAATTGGCTTTCATGCAATTGGCTGTTAATGCTCCAATAATTCCTTTCTTCACTACCCTCTATGATAGTGAGTGAATTGAGAACTATGAATTGAGTAGGTAGTTAAATAAAATATGGCGAATATAGTATTCAAATTCAATTATTTTTGGAGCCGATTTTTGTGAACCTCTAAAATGTTCCTGATAATAATTCGAGTTTACAGGAAATTAACATTTTACTTGACATTATGAATTGTGCAATAAATGTTGAGATTATGAGGTTTTGAATCTTATAATTCCGGTATGCCTTGAAAATAAATCTCTCCTCTGCTATGCTTCGAATAGTGTTCCGTTTTATAATTCTTATTCAATACTGTATCTTTCAAGTTTTTTCAATTGCATAATCGATTGAATAATTCCTTATCTGAACTCAATTCATCCAGTAAGTTACATTGTCATTCATAATAGGATTTGATCAATGAATCTCAATATAATAGAATATAAACTTATGGAATACTACTGTATGATAGAATAGGCCTACCGTATTGAATTTACTTCTCCTACAATTTTTTTTTAAATTGTAAAGCAGTTCTTATGAAACAAATTACGGTACTTATAACTCGGCTACATTCATATGAACTTCCAATTTTAATCAACGGAAAATTATAAAAAATAATCGATTTCGCACCAAATATTATATGTGTCAGTAATGTGGAACCACTTAGTTGAGCACTGTTGTTCACTTGTGTTGTCTATATCTATATGTTTAATGTACAATTATTTGCTTTGCGTTGTCTCAACTATATATCATATAGCATTACTTATTCCTTTATTTCTTGAGAATAATATAATTTTTCGAAAAAACAAGAACTGCCAATTATTAGAGTATCGATGTGTTATCAACTGGTCACTTTTTAAATGCGTTTGAAATTAGAATACTGTTTTCCAATTCTTCACGAATAGGCTACATTATTGGACAATGGATTTATTCATGAGTGATAGTTGGTAGGAATTACTCAGGTTGTCCATAAGAGATTGTAATTAAAAATTCTTGATTAATGTAGGAAATAAATCTCAAATCTTTCAATAAACTCCATGGAAAAATTAATTATTCAATATAGTTCAAAAAATTACTAATGAACCAAGTTCATCATTTCATATTTGGTTCATCATGATGATGTTTAAAGAAGAATCAGAGACAATCACATTATCCACTCATCCATGGTAGAATACGGTACTCAATAATCTAGGTGATTTATGTAATCTTCGAAGTCGACTGGCACCTCAAATTAGGCTAGGAACCGCAAATGTCGGCCACACTTTGCTATATGGGCAAAATAATAACAAAGGTGGCATATAAGCCAATTGACTGGGTCCACTTCTCCTCTCCTCTATAAAGTTCAACACAGTGTGAAACTAGTAAAATCACAGTCCACTCAGAGAAGTTCACTTGAATGAGTCTTTAAACTGTAAATATATCAATGTTTGTATTGGTAGAGTACAAAAATAGGGATAATCATTGAATAAATCAGGAGAAGATCACAAGATTTCCACAGTAAATAATAATTGTAAAATAGATTGCGACGAGAGTTATTTAGTGAGTCATGAAACTGCACTATACTAGTATGTTCACGGTGAATGAAAATGATTGCAACAACAAGATCAATGATTGAGTGCAGTGTGAATTAATGACTAATGATTGTGGGCTGTGTTTAGAAGTGTGGGAATGCGGCGTCCAGCCACCACATCCACCTTTTGATCCGGTTCGGTGGCAATTCGGTGTGTAAGTACAGTCACTGCAGTGCAAGTAATGTCCATGTCCGTAGACCCACACTTGCTGCACATACATGACTGTACGTGTAATTTGAAACTGTCATCAATGAGTTGGCTTTGCTCTCCATCCACAGTTTCGTAACAGTAGGCTAGATATAAAACGATATCATCATGCATCATTAGTTGAGACCCGATTTTGAAGCAACTCTGCTGCTCAACTTGAGTTGTTGCATATTGGAATTTAGTATTATTATTATTAGAAATTGAAATAATTGTAATAATCATATTAAGCAAATATTGCAATCTATTTTTTCACGTTGATTTTTCAAAAACTTCAAAATTACACATTTAAAAAATGAATTAGCATAATAATTATTTAATTGGTTGAGTAAAATTAGCCTGATAATTTGATTTGATGCTAACCATTACTACAGAACTAAAAGCAGTACAAGCTAACGTGGATACTTGGAAAGATGAACACTTAGCCAGGGTAAATCTACTCAGAGTTTCTAAATTTGTTTTTATTTTTTACATCGATCTACTATTAACTTGAAAATTTTAAATTTTTTATTCTGTTGTAGATTAAAAACTTCTGCAGAATCCCAATAAGTAGCTTTGTTCATAGGCGTAACCAGGATGGGGGGGTGGGGGGGGGGGTTTGGGGCTAACCCCCATTGGTAGGCAAAAATTGTATTTTGCTTATGAAAATCATAAGCAAAATACACTCCCCCCTTTCCCCGACTCCTCAATAGCTAACCTCCTCTTTACTTGAACCTAGATACGCCTATGGCTTTGTTCATATTACATTTATTTTAAAAATGTTTTGATTGAATCATAAACGAAAGAATAAAACACTACATTAGAAATATTCCAAGTGGTGTAATTTGGAATTAATAGTTTCAGTGATGTACGATTTTAGATTCGAGAGCAAAGCTAACTTATTACTATATTATAAAATTGTTGATAAATATATTCGCGTTCGCACAGTAGATACCGTATATAAGTACCGTAATAAATGTTCTCCTCACATATATATTGTATCTCATATATTGTGGCGTCCTTGAAATCGGTTTTGAATACACTTGTAGAACGTTGTTCAATGTTCAATATCAATGAATGTTTCACTGTATGTTGATTTCACTCTACCTCATCAATTGTTTTAGACATGACATATTTTATAAAAAGGTATCAGAAGAATAAAATCTACTTGATTTTTCTCCTATCAACATGTTCAACAAACAGTAATAATATGTAATAGTGTTATTCCATTTTGTTCGAAAATATTAATTGATTCAACATTTCTATTGGAAATGGGGAGTTTGGAAAAGGAGAAAATTTTATTGATTAGAAGACAGCTACTGGATGAATTGAGTTCAGGATAGTATTTCGTTGAAAGAAGGTAACCAACTATAATATCAGTTCAAAATAAATACCTGGTATAAACTTTTGAAAAATATATGGGTAGGTACTTCAAAATTAAGTAGGTTACATACAATTATTCCAGATATATTTAGGATAAATCCATTCAATCTGACAAGTTAATGAAGATCAAGTGAGTGATTTACTAAAACCAAATTGATGAAAAGTACAATTATTGAGGAAGTACGAATAATTGAATGATTTGATGTCATCAATACATTTTCTTTTAACTTAACTTTCCATCGTAATGGAACCATTCCATCATTCAAGTGAGTAACGGGTAAAGCTTGAGAGTATAGAGTACCGTTAACGAAGAAATAATTCATTTTAATTATAACTGTCGATGAGTAAATAAGAAAATTAAGTCTCAATATTCAAGATAAATTCAAATTTCCTCGATATTTTCTAGTCATAAATCCAAATTTTGCTACAACTTGAATGAGGTCTTTTGGTAGCCTACTATCATTAATTTATACGATGAAATTGTAATAAAAAGATTCCATAACAAAACATGTACAGTATTTGAAAATTTTTTTTGTGATATTTACTCATAGTAAGTGGGTTATGTTAAATTTTCTATTGAATACCGTTTTTAAATTTCTTTCCAATATCATTCAAAGTTATAGCTGTTTATGAGGACTGAACCGCTACAATACCTAATTTGGTGAAGGGAATTATCATAATCTCTTTCATAACTGTAATTGAAGCTTTGAACTCCTTTATTCTGTCAACTCTGATAATTGCTATCAATCACAATATTTCTTCAAAGAGAAAACAAATCTATATTTTCACTTCAAACTTGAAATCTTCGCTCAAAATCTATGTTAGGCTATAGAGCCTACATCGAGAGAAGAATTGAAACTTGAATTTCAACATATGCTCTAAAAATCAAAGACAACAATAATTCTGAAATGAAGTAGAAAATATTGAAAAAATGTTGGTGGCTTCTCAGTGCATTGCCGTCAATTATTCTAAACTGAATTTCATAGAACTCCCTTAGAAATGACTCATTCCTTTCAAGAAAATATCAATATTTTAAATTATATTTTGATGATCAACGAGATACGATCACACTCAACTTGTGAATTTAATTTCACTTAGCATAAATATTGCTACGAAGTTCTATATCAGTGGAATAACCCTGATCAACCGTCAAATTCACCATTCTCCCCGTCGAATAAAACTTTTTTTTCAATTTCTCTTATTTAAAAACCGTTCGTTCACTTACTCTTTGAACAAATGTTGTGATTCACGTTGACTACCTACATAAACTTACAGAAGTATTTGTATAATCTGTGATAATTTTATGTGGAGCTTTCTAGATGCTTCTGTGTGTTTGAAGCCAATTTATTATGTTTATTCTGTCCTGCAAGTTTTTCTGTGATTTTGCTTTCACTCTTTCACACTGTCACTTTCACTAACACCTGTAGATATGTTTATGCTACTAACATTTGATACGCTGCCTCCATAAATATGCTCTACTACGAACCATTCAAGTCCTAACTCGACTGCTGTTTGTTGAAAAAATGCAAATTAGTCTTCAAAATCAAATTCAATTTACTCTTGAGTGGACTATCAATTTCATACTATGAAGTAGTCAGAGATTTATCATTTGCAAGCATCACTGGTATTCACATTATTCTCTTCATTCAGTATCATTATTTCAATATAGTATTTATCAATTTATCAATAATTAAATCCAGATAATATTTTTCCTCTAAGTGATGTAAATGTTTTAAGCGATGATCTAATTTTTCAAATAGTATTCAATACAGTTAGTCTATACAGTGTATATCTGTATACACTGAATAATTATTGCATCTTGAAATGAGGGAATTTTCCAATAATATTATTGTAAGGTCAAAATTGTATTTCTTTGAATTATTTTTCATAAATTGATAGCACTAACATCAATCACTGTCTTGACTAACTGTCAATCTAGTCTGTTTGCAAATGATTAAAATTTCAAAAATATTGTTCTCATTAGTTTATCAAGTGATCTGCGAATTCAAGCTTCGTCCTGAGTACCTACTCAAGTCAGTGATTCTCTGACAAAATCATTACTAGTAAAAGGATTTCTTTATTATCATTTTTCGCCTTATGTCATTAACCATAATTTACATCATTGTACACCAACCAATCACCATGGAAATATCTGGAATGAATCAAGAATTTTCAGCTCTAGACGGCTTCTTCTCCAGATTATTGCAAAAAAGTTCAAAGATTACGTAGTCATTTTCACTCCACTGAAACGTTACACTTTGTAACGATATAGATAATAAGAATGAGATTGATAGTTTGTCAGTGAGTAGAAATCAACACACAATAATTCACTGACCTGATTATAATTCTACTAGATATCGATACAGAAAATCTCACACTGAAACATTACACTCTAAAAACTACTATAAGAATTTCGAATTAATTTAATATAGCATAAGTTTCGTTTTTCACAGAATACAAACCAACATCCAATTCACTATCAGTTCTAAAATACTAGATAAATTCTACTTGATTTTGACACGGAAAAAGTACAGGCTATACTACTTGAAGGGGGAAGGTATCGATCTCAAATCTTTTATAAATGCTGGGGCCTGTTGCAAAGCTGCCTTGTAAACTATTATTTCAAAGTGGCCAATTAAGCCAAGATTATTCATGATTTGGGAAAACAATAAATCTGTCTTTGTCTTCATTGAATACTCTTGATGTAATTTTGCAGACAAATTCAATTTTCAATTAATGCGCACATGTATAAATGTGTCAATTGTATAACAATAAAATAAGTGACCACTGACTAAAATTCATTTTTGGCTATTCTGCAGAATTTTATAGGAGTTCCTTTATTCAGTAATGTAATGTACACATGATACTAAATGAAAGGTTCAACAGGCTTAAGCCCAAAACTGATGAAGCAATTCTATGTTTTTACACGTTTTCCCAAGTGGCGAATTAATGTCAATCACGTTTAATCAAATGACCACTCACAAACTTTTGATTTATTGGCTTCAACTTTTTGTTATTTATAAAACTTTTATTAACTTTTTATTATTTATAAAACTTTTATTAACTTTTTATTATTTATAACTTTAATTTATTTATCAAATTTTGTTATGGTTATCCCTGTTCCTTTTGTAATTTGTGGATTGATCAGGCCCCAGAAAGATTTCCCACAAGTGCAAGAGAATGGAAACCAGGACAGGGCTTTGAATTGGTAGATGACTTGGTGAGTAGAGTAGAGTAGAGTAGAGCAGTGCTGGCAGTGATTGAGTGAGGAGTAATATTGATGGAGGTGGCTGTGGCTGTGCAGCTTGCCCGGGTTCAGCCGTTTGCGAGTGCACACCAAGGGCGGCTCGCCAGTCGCGTTTGTCGAGTTCAGGCAGGTGCAGTGCGCAGTCGACGCCAAAAACGCGCTGCACGGCTCGCTGCTGCTCTCCTCAGATCGCGGGCCCATTCGTATCGAGTACGCCAAAAGCAAAATGTCCGAGGCAAGTGCTTAGGCATACCCTTCCTACTCCTTCTATCCCCTCCCTTCACTACCTGCTATGTAAAGACTTTACAATGGTGAAAATGTGCGAAGCAGGCGCTTAAGCCTCCTTTTTGCTCCTTTCGTAACTCCTGCTGCTCCTATCCAAAGACTCTACAAAGGTAAAATGTCCGAGGCAAGTGCTTAGGCCTCCCCTCTCCCCTTCCTACTCATCCTATCCAAAGACTTTACAAAAATAAAAGTCTTTACAAAAGTTCTTATGCCTCCCATACCCTTTACCCTTCACTATTCCCTCTCCTCCATCACTACTCCCATTCGTTTACAATGGTAAAAGTCTTAACGAGAGTGCTATGCCTCCCCTACCCACCTTTCATAACTCCTATCCTCCTATGCAAAGACTTTACAAAGGTAAAGTTTTTACAAAAGTGCTTATGCCTCCCCTATCCCCCTTCCTACTCCTCCTATACAAAAACTTTATACAATGGTAAAATGTCTGAGGCAAGTGCTTATGCCCCCCTTCACATCTCCTATTCCTCCTTTTCAAAGACTTTTACCATAATTGAATGGTTCTATTTACCGTGCGGTTGATTATCAATCCAATACTTTCTAGCATTCAGTACTCCTTGCATACATTCCTTAAAAGAATTTCCTGAAGAAGAACATAATTATTGAAGCATTTCCCTCTACCCTACTCCAGCATTCTTGAACCCATCCTATAGTTTATGCTCTGAGCTTTTTTACTCAATATTTTTTAGGTTCAATGATGTTAATTCCAGTTGTAAGATTATAGTTTAATTGAAAAGTGTCCAACCTGAACAATATTATAATGGTGAATTCACTTATACAGTATTTTAGCGCTCCAGTCTTCTCTTCCAAAGAAGCAACCCAAATAACTCCTCGGTATAAATTTGAAGGTGATATCTATTTGTATTTCCTAGTATTTAAATGTAAGATTTCAACACAAGCACTGGCACAAATCACGTTGTAGCATGCTAAGTCTCATAATCACCTGCACGACAGTGCACATGCACTTTGTTCAAGGTGTAAATAGAAGCATAATATTATATAATAATAAACATGTATTGCATGACTGCGTTCCTGTCATATTACTAGTATATTCCATTGAAACTTCCATCACTAAGTTTATTGCAATATTATAATACCACTTATGCAATAATATTTTTCGCCATCCACAGAACTGATTGTAAAATTTACTGAACTATATTATTAACAGTGTAATAATATAATTCTAGTATCAGAATCATTCTAGAATTTGTCAGATAACCAATTTAGATGATATGATGCAGTTTCAATACGTTTCTTGCAATGCACAATGCATTTTTCATTGATTATTATGATATTTTACGTTACATAATTATTATCTGAATTATTCTCCTATTCATATTAGCGCTCATGTTGGCTCCCAGCTAATGAAGGAATTTGCTGATTAATCCCTTATTCATATAGAACTAAACAAATAATAAGATAATTTTGATTATTTATTTTAAGCTGAGAATAATGGAAAAATCAATGTGTTTTAACTGTTTATAGAAATTTATTTTTGGGAAAACTGATCATCAGAAAGTAATCCTGATGAATTTTAAAAGATAACTGTCACTATCTATCAGAAGAATTATTGAGTTAGTGTAATTTTATCCACAAAATTATTCAACTTAAACTTTGAGATGATTCAGAAACTCTCCATGGAAAATTTATGAGAATCTGTTTGGATCCTTGTCCTGGATTAACTTTTTTTATTTGTCAAAATACCTATTCAAACTAATTTTTTCGCTTACATAATTAATATTCATTAATTAACCTCAATAATATTTTGTAATTTTTTTCATCTCTCGAGATTTTATCCAAAATTTATTTCTCTTACCCAAATTCCTGAGTAGCTCATTCAGTTTAAAAATGTTCCCGTCTAGTGTAGTGAAATAGAGAAGAAATTCAGAATATAATTTCACTAAAAATGATCCAATATAGCCTATAATTGGTACTTACTGATATAGAGTTGATCTTATTGAAGTTAACGAGGCAATTCCGACCATATTCCACAATTTCTAGTGTATTATATTTCTTCAAAACCTAGGTACTTATTCTAATCTCGGTTTTTTATTTTTTATTCCTATTTTCCTTAGTAACATTTTTGAGATTTTTTTACTTTGGCTTATTTTCAGTTACCCTAGATGATTTAAGATTCGATTAAACACCACCTCCAGACCAAAAATGCAGATACTCTCAACTATCTTTAAGAACGAAAAGGCTGAAAAGGCAGCTCCATATCGGTGAGCTTATTTTCACAGCTTTCTAAAACCAATCTAGCTAACATCACACCATCACAAGTGAGTGAGTCATTTCTCCAGCACCCCACTAGTTTTTTAGCTCTTCCATTTCTGTTTTTTGATGGCAATCAATGGAACTCACTCACTCTATAAATATGACTCCACAACGTCAATTCTTCTTGGAGATTGATAAAAGTTCAATCCTTCTAATTTTGAAATAGTAATAATTCTTCACAAGCCTCAACCCTTCAACTACGCTACTTATCAATCTTGCCATTGTTATTCCTATTTTAAAGAAATTTCTGAGGCACGAACGCTATGATTTAACGTACCTATGTTTGTCAAGTAATTTTCTCCACGAATTGTAAACCTCACTATTGTCCAACCGAGATCAGCCAATTTATTATTTTTTTCAACCAGACCAAATTTATATTCTTCATTCAAATTTGAACTAGATCATTTATGAGATAATGCCATGAAATAAAAACTCTCCATTGTTTGTACAGTAAAACATGGTTTGTTTTTAAATTAATCGTCAGCATTCAACCATGTAAAACCAAAATAACTCTTACTTTATTTTTATATTTTTTCATCAACTAATTTTTTTTATTTCGAGCAAGCCTTACTTCTCTGCTAACCAAATTCGATTCAGTTTTTCCAGTCTAACCAGCACTATCATATTCTATGCTTGGGGATAAATCTACTAACAAAAAACCTTTTAATTCTTTCAACTATTTCAGTTGATAATTGATTATTTTCATCAAGTTTTGTTGAGTAGGTCTCTAATTAAATACATCTGTGGGATTGGAATGGTTTTTTAATATTAATAATACAGACATTGTTAGTTTCAGTGACTATTATTATACTGTCACTAACCATCTATTATTAAATCTGCTATGTATTAGAAGATTTAAAGATTAAATCTTGAAGATTAAGCCCATAGATTTGAAGATTTGACTTATTAATATGTATCAAACAATTTAAATTACATACCATAACGTTAAAAATATTTCGTTTCACTTTCATAAGAAAGTAGCAATAACTTCACTCGCTTTATTAAGAAAGCTGAAAATGTAATAATTATGATTGTGTTTTACTCCCCTAGCCCTACTACAAAATTATAAGGGCAATCGATCAATATTCTTCTTTGATATTGGTGCTTAATGTTGCAAAATTTTTATAAACTTGAAATGTTTTTATGTATTACGTTTGATGTTTGGTCTTGTAATGGATAGGTGATGAACTGATTTTCACTAATATTTTGCATTGTGTTGATGCAAACAGGGACCCATCCGTGGGGAAGAAAACGGACAGTGTTAATTTGGCGTACGGTCCGGGCCTGAACAGCACCTGACAGTGGACGCAACCCCCTCTCCCCCACTCACCGGCTCTCCCCCCAGCAGCCCCCTGCGCCTGATGTGAGCCCCCCCTTCCCCACCAACCATCGGGGCTAGGTACATGCGACAAACCAAAGGTGCCCTTCATGTTTTACGCTACTTAGATTAAATTAATTATTATTAAATAAATATTATTACTATTGTAAAACTACTTTAAAACTATTGTAACGCTGCAGCATGAGCTAAAAAAGATTTATATTTAATATTTTTTCTCTAAGATATTGTAACACTTACGAAATTGGTGAATTTGAAAAACTGTAATGTTTATGGATAGTTGGAAGGTGATAGATGTTTTGGGAAATATTGATCAACTATGGCCACTCTTTTGAAATGTTTGATGTAAAATTTTGTTGGATTATCTTTGGCTTCATGCTTCATCAACAGTAATATTCGTCTATATGGAAAAATATAATGGAATGGAATAGAACTCTTCTGTTTTGTGCAAAGTTCATTAGTACACCCTACAATACAAGTAAAAACTTTATAAATATTTTATCTGGACATGGAGTTTTAAATTTTTGTCAGTAATCTAGAAAAAATGCCTTCTATACCAAAAACTTGTAAATCATTAAAAAATTCTTCATTTTTCTGAGAATCAATCACAACATTATAACTTACATTAAAAATGTAACTGTTTAAAAAATGTAACCTCTTAAACAGCAGATCAGGTATCAAAGCAATAAAAAATATTTTAAAACATTCTAATGTGAGACAATCTATATGACTTGGGAAATGATCGAAGCCATACGTAATTCTGGAAAGTGAACTTTTGTGGAATCTACTATTACTGGTATTTGTTTCATGTGTACTTGAAACATTTTTTAAACATTCATTATTCAAAAATATAATTCCTCACAAAGTTTTTGTTTCGTACTATCAATATTGAAAGGCATGCTCATTCCATTTTTTTATAATATGTTTCCATAAATAGTGTTCAAATGAATAGTGTTTGTGAAACAAATTCAGAGATCAATAGATGGATAGACTAATATAATTAGCAAGTCTCATACGGTACTACTGATGTTACAATATAGAATAGAAACTTCATTATTATGAGCCAAAGATAAGCCAGTGGATTCATTTAATTGTGTATCTTTCTCGAATAAACGGACCTTGCTTGCTTGGAGTGATCAAAAAGAGCAGTGCTCCATAGATGATCAATGTTTATCAATATTATTAAAAATTATATCAAATGCTGCTTTTAAAATTCACAAAACTTCAAAGGTGATGAAGATAGTAGGTTTTAATAAGATTTATAAATCACTCTTATTACAGAGTATAGGCAATGATTGGTTGATTTTTTCTATCAAATAGCATCACTGTATTTTTGTAAAGAGTCGATTTCAATGATGCTGGGATGTTGAATTGAGTCATTTGAGGAGCTGCTTAATCCTTGATTTTCTAAGATGAGTTATCTTCCATCATAAATCGTATGGATCATAATTCTCTTCCACTATATTTTGATAGATTCTATGCAAGAGCCTCAAGGTACTTAATCTTCAATACAGGACCATTTTATAAACTAAGTAGGCTACTACATAACAGTAGTACACTTCGACTGCGTTATACATTACGACTTTTTAATGAATTTGAGAATCCATCACAAATTTATTTTTAACCGAGTGGTTTTCATGCAGCTTGAATGAGATGTGAAAAATCTATCAAGATTTTATTGAAGTGATGTTTATTTTTATTTATTTAAGGAAATCAGCTCTTATATTTGAAGTTTGTTGAAAGTGAGATAGGAATGGTGTTTTCAATATATTTTTTATTACAAACAGGAATTTCAAGTACAAATTCATTATTATGATGTTCAATGTAAATTATGCTGCTTCAGCAGAATCATAGACTTGTGGAAAAAGTTATTTTCACATTAATTATGAGACGAGTTTTTTTAGAATATTGATGTTCAAAATTCTTTCCTCATGAACTCGAAAGTGTGATTTGTAATAAGCTTATTATCAGTTATAAATTTACACAATTCTTCTCTACCTTCCTTTTGACGTTAAATTAATTTTCTCAAGTGCCGTCCAAACGAGAATGAGAATGGCGAATACTAACTAATTTACTCTCATGCTAGGCAGGTGTCTAGAATAATTATTATCTAAGAGTGAATTACTATCGCTTCGTTTGGACAAGTGACTTCTTTGCTTGGAAATTAATTTGAAGTTTATAAATTCAACATAAAACATAATTTTTCACTTGATATAATACAGAATTCATTTAGCTATCAATTCGTTCAGTTAAAACAAGCTTATAATAGTTTCTCAGCTCGAGATTGTTGAGGTGAGTTGCACTAATCAAGTGAAGTGTGGGGTTGAATAATTTTTCTAAATTTTTCTCCTAGAGAATTAGTTTGAGTAAATTTTCCGTAATACTTGGGCAAGTTGATTTACAATTTTTTAACGATGTTATGACTCTTAAAATTTGAAATTTATATATTGTTTTTAATTAAAAACAATTTATTCTCAATCCCATGAGTTTAAATCTCCGAGAAACTAGAGCAATAATCATATATTAAGAGAAATGATTTCCTTGTTAATGATGTAACTTCAACTATAGTTTTGAAAAATTTATTATTGTACAACAAAGAATTGCCTATAAAACAAAGAGTCAGGATAGGATCAAAATGCGATCGCCAGTCTATTATAGAATGCTAAAGTCTAAGGTTAGATACTACTTTTAGTAATAGTTGAAACTATCAGACATATCATTAACATAACTAATCCATTTATTATCAAGTAAAAGGATTTTCAGGATAGACGTGCTTAGTTCGTAAGTACTGATATTTTGACAGAAATAGTTGAGAATAATTATAATATAACGGGTGTATTAGTGAATTTACTCCTGTAAATATAATAGTATTGGATAATTTATTAATTTTGATTGAACTCATAGATTAACATGCCGTTTCCCACGTGTTGAGTGTACTTAATAATGTTTCTCTAATTTAATTACTTTCATAATGTATTATTTCTGATCTATTCCTTTTTCTCGAAATTTTGATATGCTTCTCCAAAAATGAATCGAATCGCTAGATCTTCAATATGAAATGATTTTATCCTTTTAACAAGTGAGAATTCAGTTAATATTATTTTCATATTACTGTTTTGTACTTCATTTACGGATTATGGCCTGAGGATGGATTCTTTTGTATTACTCAAAAGCTGACCTGATATTTGCGCTTTGTGGCTGAATTATGTTTTTGTTTTCAATTAACTGTCCCTGTATACGGTACATGGCTTATATACAGTTTGAAAAAATTCCTTTTTTGTCAAGATAGATAATCTTGAAAGCCTAAAATTTATTTCAAGCACGATAATTCATTATTAAGTCAACCTCTTTGCAAATATTCGATCAGAGCTACTGTACTACGATTTGCAATTGGAAGGTGGAATCAGATTCTAAGTAGAAAATTTTACTGAAATACAGTTATACATTTGAAATTTTCAGTGTCTAGAAAAGTGCATGAACGATTCACATCAATTACATATAAAGCTCATTGATTCAATCATTCCACACTATATTTTCATTTGAGAAATGAATTATAGTTTCACTCCCATAAATGTGAACTTGGTGAGGAACTCACCATCTTTTAAAGAATTTGTGACACTTTTTTCTTTGAATTTTACTTTCGCATTCCTATTGAATGTATGAACTCCCCACCATATAATATTTTTGTTTGTATGTTTTTTGCTGTGAGGTGTGTAGAAATAATTTGTTTCAATCTATTCGAAGAATCTCAGAAAAATAATACTTGTCCCGGTGGAAGAATGTGTAATTTATTTTTATTTCTGTACCAAATAGTTTTCGTTTGTATCATTTCATTTTTTATTTGAGTTTTTTGTTTTTTAACTGAAAACTGCACCATATACATTGTCCTGTGGTAGGAGAGACTGATCGGCAAAAGAAACAGTTGCTAGCTTTTTAACAATTTAATATTGACAAGCTTGGACAATCCTTGCCAGAGAAGTGATTAAGACCAAAGTTTTAATGTAGTTAGTTTTTGTTAATTACAGTTTTCTAGTGTTAAAAGCTTTTAATGAAATGTGTATATAAATATATGTCTAGTTGATATGGAATTTTGTTATCAATTATTCTATTGAATGAGAATTTGTTCTCGTTTTATTTTTCTTAAGAGCGTACGTTTTCTGAAAACTCTATGCATTTATGAGACGCTATGTTTTTTTAAAAACCAAGTGAATGGCATCTATGTGATAACTATTCTCTTTACTTTTCATTCCGTTAGTCGTTGTGATTTGCATACTGACGACTGTTTTTATGAAAGTCGCAAAAGCATTCCAGTGTTTGCTAGACCTGACTGCTCACAGAGCTCAGCGTCTTCAGATATCCAAATGCCTTTTACTATTACTATTTCTATATTATATTCCTATGACAGATTCAGTTGCGCGCTGCATTAGACTAATGACCAGAGAGTCACTACTACGATGTGATTGATGTGAGTGGAGGATGAAAACCAAAGATTTTGTTGAAAGAAATTGCGAATGAAACGCGCAAATGTTAACCATAAGTTCACTTCACAAACGTCTCAGTCTGAATCAATTGTCTTTACTTTCTAAGCCTTAGTTATCTTGTTTGTAACCTATTTAAACTAAGGTTTATGATGTTAACCAGTAATATGAATATATTAAATATTATTATCATAATAGTTTAGAAAAATTGTAGCATCATATGCTTTTGTGTGTAACGTATGTCAGATTTATGTGATGTAAAAAATTAATATTAGTTAATTTGATAAGTGAAACATGAAATGTGTAAATATGAAAACAGGGGAACGTCAAAGTCCAGAAATAGGGAACTGTGTGCTGTTGGAAAGAGTTTTGGTACTAGAGCTGTTGGAGTTCTACGATATGACAACTTAGTTGTTGGATTGTTGGAAAAAAGAATGACGTCTCAGTTATCACAGCATTTTAGTACCTTGATTTTGACTAATCCTGTTGGCTACTTGTACACAGAGATTTGATTGTGTGACCGCATGGAATATGGGTTTCTTATCATTATTTATTTTCTTTATGATTTCAATTAAATTCTCGTGGTATATTTATCAGAAATTAAGTATTAACGTTCTGCTTACAAGCAGAGTTGATAATAATAATTAATTCAATTTTCTTGTTTTAAATCCACGGGATCTAGGAAATTCTTACAGTATTCATTGACCGTGATTCATTTGTTCTTTTAAGAATTTAATTTTCCCGGTCAACAGGGAAATTAAATAAGAATTTTGCAAAAGTAAGACAATCATTATCTTTTGATAGTTCGATTAATTATATTTTATAGTTTTGTATAATGTACAAGTGAATAAATAATGTATACCATGCAGTTACGTTTACACAAAAGTAGCAGATCAGATACTCTGTGGAATTTATCCGTCCATTTAAAAAACTTGTCTTTGTGAACTGTGTGGAGATATTTACGTGAAAAATGTCGATATAATAGCAAATTTAATGAAATCGGCTCAATCAGCTTCAGGGGGCGACCCTCTCTCTCGTTGGCTTCTTTCTCTCTTCATCTGCTCAAACACTCGTTAAACAATCATTACGCTAGCCTAGCTCCGTCTGGCTTGCTTTCACTTTATCCGAGTTTTTCTCTGTTGGTGAAAATGGGAAATAAGAGTGGAGTGTTGATATTTTGGGGTAATGAGCTAGAAGGAAGTTCATTGAAGGGAGGGTTTGCACTTACTTGATAACATACATATCATTTTCTAGAAATATAACTAATAAATGTTATTATCTATAAATATAATATTATGAATTAAGACATTCATAATAACTGTCTAGCAACATAATGTAATAATGTTTTGAAATTTAGAAAAAGATGCGATTTTTTAAAGGAGAAAGCATTTGTTCAATGTAAAAGTGATGTCACCTTCACAATTGCTCTTGAAACTTCAATTATTAGGAAAAGTAATGTGAACTTGATATTCTTCGCTTGACTCTCAACGTTCTTCATTATATATGTTTTGGCATGATGATGAATGAGTAACAAGTAATTATTATTAAAATTTCAAGTGATACAGCAATATTCAGTGTCTTTCTCAAATAATTACTAGAGAATTGTGCAGGTGACTTCAATATAGTTTATATGATTATTAAAATTATATACATATATGATAATTTACCTACTATAACTATATGAATTGATGTATCTATTTCCAATTGAAAACTTGTACTGAAGTGAGAGGCTCGTACTGTTGAACATACAGAAGTGCTGATAGTCGAGAAAGATATTATTTTCATATTCATAACGAGATTTTTTATCATAATTTAGGATCTAAGGTTTATGCATCACAATAACTCATTACTTCACAGAGCTTCTATTTGATTGGAATGATGAAAATCTGCCTATTTTGTGGATTTTTTCAAAACAAACCGAAACTTGTATTTTATTTTATGGTTTGGCTTATGGCGAATTCACTCCTCTGATTATATAGTACATAGATCAACATCTAACCAGTAATTGTTCTATTTTTATATTATTATACTGCTCTTAATAGAAGACAGTATGCTCATCCTAACTGAAACCTCAATAACCAATACTCCCTAAATTGAAATAAAGAATTTCCAATGCAAGATTCTTGTCCAGTTGGATTCTATTGATTAGTTATATCCTTGAAAAGTATTTCAAGAAATTCAAACAGGTTTTTATTGAAGTATGGGTTTCAAGTTTCAATTCAAAAATATGATATTTTTTCAGGTTGAATATGTGCTCTTATTAAAAATTGACTATTTAGTGAGATTAATTAGATTAGGCCTATATGATACATGAATATTTTGACAAAGGTAGTACAAATTTCATAAGCTATACTGAAATCCTTGAATATTATTGTCTGAACATGGATTGGTCCGAAACACAATGCACAGTGCTCAAATTTAATGAATATGATAATTATCTGTGAGTAAATTTCAGTAGCTGGGAATAGTGTAAAAATAATAGCAAATAACCAAAGCTACATTTTTATAATCTTGACTGTGAACCAAAGATGTTGTTGGCAAACTACTCAACCAAAGTTTCTCAATTTATTATTGAAATAGTGGCATTGGATAAGCATTCTTCAAACTGTCGAAATGTAATAAAAGGGTTGCATCCACTCCTGTTGAGAGATCTAACGTGAATATTAAAGCAATATAGTAATTAAACAAAATCGTAAGTTTAAGAATACTGATAGATAGGCACTACCAATACCAAAGAACTAATTCCACTTTTCCATTTCCAAAGCATTGTAGAACTCCTTTTCCCTATTAATAAATTATGTATGGCTTATTAATCTACTGAATACATAAACTTGCATAATAGAAAACACTTATTTGAAGTAGAATCTTACAAACTTGAGGAAATATCATGCCAGCCTTTCAAAGTGTAAATAACTAGTATTTTTCTTTAATAGGAATTTTTAAATATACATACAATATTCATTTCAACTAAAAAATCATTTCTTTTCAACTCATTTGAAAAATTATTATCTTATACTTGCATTTGCATTCAGTATCGTTACATTCCTCTAACATTCCTTATATTCGTATATTTTCAACTCTCTATGGCAGACTAGATAGTTTAGGTATTGTAATTAATATGAGATTGATATTATAGCCTTCGTTTTGAATGGTCTAGCATGCAGTTGCATTCAGGATAGTTGTATGTTGTATGAGTGTATATGATGTCAGTGCGAGCTTCTCACTTCGAGTGTTGAAAGTCGTATAAAGCTGTAAAAGAGGTGTGAGGAGTCTATGGCCTCTAAGCTGCCAGTACCAATATTGTGATTGTGAATGGACTAATCTCTAGCCTTTCGAGCCTTTCTCTTATTATATTATTGTAATTACATAATGTATCTTGTAAGTCTAGCTGAAGGCCATAGGCATAAGAAACACCACTTATCGAAACATATCATGTTCTGTGCCCCCAATCAAGTGTATGTTCTTAAATCAATGAAATCTAATATTATAAAATATATTAATTGTGAAGAAAAATAATTTGAATATCTATAATTAATATTATTATCGATATTGATTAATATGTAAGGAAGCGTTTGATAACAGTGTTATTGAATTAAAACCAGAGATGTAGTTTTCCAGAACCCTAGGAATGTTTTATGTGTGATTGTTACATTAAAATCTGAAAGCTAGTTCTGAATGAAGAAGTTTCCAAAGAGAAACTACTACTTATTTCATCTCCAGTCATAATTTGTTGTGTTTGCTTGGCTAATTATTCGAGTAAGATGGGATTTTCAAGAAAAAATGAATAGATTACTTATTGTTCAGAGCAATAGGAGAGCGGAATGCGTTTAGTCGTTTGAAATGTTGCGAGCGTTTTCCAACTCTGCGCTGTTGTTTGGAACACATCTTGCAATACTCAATCCAAATATTATACTGTATGAATTATTAATCTGTACATGTGTTTCAATAAACAATTGAAAATGTTGTATGCCTTATAATTATTTATCACTCTCCATTTTTCTCTTCCATTGTTTACGAGATCCAATAAAGGAATGCTTTGGCAGCCTGCAATGAGAACTGAGAATCGTTTCGTAATCATTATCGCCATGTAACAAATAATATTGGCAAAATATCTTTTTTATGTTATTTGTTTGAAAATTTCATCTTAGAAAAATACTCCCTGATAGATGTCCCAACAATAAGTCAATAAAATGAACCCTTATCATATGTGAACGTATTTTATTGATGAGCTTGACCTTAAGCTACAAAAAATTAACTCGTGTCTTAATCAAGCTTCTTCGTTCAAAAATAAATTGTTCCATGTGACAAGGCCTGATTCGACACATTGGTCAATAAATTATTATTTGTCACTCTCATTCAATTGATCTCAAATTAGACTTTGAGAAAAAACATATTTGAACTCCATTGATTGTTTGAAGAGTCGCATATTGTTAGAAGCATGATCTGGGAATAAATATTTATCAATTAGCCTACTGATTCAGAAAACTCACCACAAAAACAAAAGTTGGAACTAAGTGAATTTATTTTTGCTAATTCGTCGGTACTGGTGAATTTTCTACTTGGGATCAAATCAAATGAAAAATCAGGGATTGCTCTCCCATGAAGCAGAAATGAGCGGAGTTCACTGTAGCGAGTATGATTAATAAAAATTGAAGTAGAATGATTAATTTTTAGGAATGCTGAAATCAAAATAATAAGACTACGTAAAATTGTGTATTATAGTTGATGCAAGAAAAATAAGAATAAATTCACTAAACGACAAATATTTATAAACTTTTTAATGTGAATAAGTATAATTCATTCATTTATTATAAAATATAAATATTATTCGATATACAGTATATGCTGTTTGAAAACTGGATGAGATAAAAAGGTGAGTTATTAGATTTCAGAAACATTTTTAAAATGTGTGACGAGTTTTCTCGAAAATGTTAACATCATGTCAATTTTGAAAATCATGTGCATTTAGAATACTGTATTATTGAACAATTAATTATTTTTAAAAAACGCAATACAAAACATCACTAGTTGAGAGTGAAAATGAATAATGATTTTATTTTCAATTTAGAGAGATTGTAAGATTAAAGTGACTTTTCAGAATATTGATAAATGAGAAACTGAGAGCTTAATACTCTTCATATCAACGTTTGTTGTAATAAACTGTACGTTTATTATAAAGTAAACTAATCCACAGTACAGAACGTATTCAGAAAACATGAAAGCCATAACTAGTACTACAAAATTGTTTCATTAATTACATAATAATATATATTCAAGCATTACTTTGTAATGTTTGAGTAAAATCGTAAAATAAATAGTATCTCTAGGATTTAATGTTGGGAGCTTTCGCTTTTCCATTAGTAGCCTATAACTAAAATAAATCGATGTTCGATTGAATAATACTGAATAATTCATTCAAAATGTACAAAAATAATAGGCGAGTAGATTCAACATCTTGTCATTCTGCGCTTTAAATAATTTCGTTCATGGCCTGGTGATAACAAACTGCTAATTAGTCAAACCATGGCGAGCGGCGTGTGATAGCCAAGAAGCAATTAATTTATCAGCGAGCTCTGGCTTAGCCTACAGAGGACGTGCCAGCTTGCTCGTAGATTCCACATTAATAGAGATATTGCCTTTAATTGTTCAGCTCATTGCTCATCTTCAAGAATAACAAAGTTGTATTGTTCTTATGCATTTGGTAACGGTCTTTGTCTGAAAGCAGACTCGAGTTGGCGTTTTTGACACATTTGAAAATTTATTGAGCTTCAAAAAAATATAACTGTTACAAAGCACCTTTGGATTGCGGAACAAATTTAGCAATCCGCCATAATTTTCGGTTTCACTTCAAAAGACATACGCAACACTAAAAAAAAAGCTTATTTTCAAACAAATGCATTCCAGTATCTATTTTCATAACATTTATATCTACTGCGGAGTTATTTTGCAATCAAAATAACTTTTGAATCTAAGAGGACTTTTTGATTCAGCGAGTCCTAAGGGGAACACAGAATGACAAAATGTTTTACATTTTTCCACTATAAAAGACACATAATAAATAATAATTTATTATAATTATGTTTAAAGCTGGTAGAAATGTTTGGGAAGGCGGGTGACACCGGCTAGCGATCGTCGCCCATTACTTCGATGTCAGCATTCTCCTTGTTTTACTACGTTGTAATCTGAAAAATGGAAAATTTCACTCATAAACTCAACTCTAAGCTTTGTATGCTACTTGGTGTTTCTAAATTTATGTTAATGCAAAGTTCTTATGATAATGATTAATGCCGTCCAAAATTAAATACTTGAATTGAAAGAGATTCAATTTCTGTTTAAAATTTAAGCAGAAAAGTTGCTGTGCAAATGTGCAATGCCAGCACGAAACAATTGTCGCGTCAAAACCATGAGCAATTTTTCACTTAAAAGTGTATATGTCTCACAACTTATAATGTTTGAGTGAACAGAAAATGGATCAACAACAACAAATTAAATACTCATATAATTTTAAAAACATCCATGCTCGCTATATTTCTATTGATTATTCCATTTTTCTTCATCAGTTTTGGAAGAAATTTTCTATAATTTTACTGCTATTAAGCTATATCTAAAAACTTCAACAACTAGACGACAATCGGTTAAACTTTGAGGCCACGAAGATGATTACCACCACTACAGATTATACCACTCAGGTATGGTGTTTTAAAAATATAATCAGTATGGAAGAGACAATATTTGTTATGTTCGCTCACTTTATTAGTAAAGGAGAAGTATTAATTCGTAATGGAATCTGATTAATTGAAAAAGTGTCGATTGAAAAATGTTTCATGGGTAATTTGATCTATAGAGAATTACTCACAGGTTCTGTCGTAGCAATAGGTGATTTTGGCAAGGCACACATTGTCGAAGGTACGTGGTACACCGTTGTCGGAGACGGCGCAAACAGGATCGTAAGATCTCGGACAGTCCAGTCTACACATCAAAGCTAGCACCATCTTGTTTGGCGCTGCTTCTACTCCTCCTTGGCTAATCAAAAGGCTCACTGCCACTGAAAGTTGAAAAAAAAACAATATTCAATATTGCAAGAAGATGCGAAGTATCTACTAACCTTGGTAAGATTTTATTACTTGCGGTAAATTAATACATTCCATTTATTATGACTTTTATGTGGTAGATCCACTCTAATTGTTCAATAAGAGTTGATACAGTATTTAATTGTTCAATTAAATAAGCAAAACTTATAAAGAATTTAATGAAGATTTAATCCATCGGTTTCTTTTTAGTGTACAAAGTTATAACAAAATATTTCAATGATGAGGCCATGAATAGGAGCTATTGCCTGGTTGAAGCAGCTCGGAATAGAATTGTGAATTGTCTTTTGAAGAATTGCTGAATGATTTGAACATTTCATACGATTCTTAGTATATTTTATCTATATCTAAATGTACTGTGTTTTATGTTGCGTGGACAAGGGTCTGAGACCTGATTTTTGTGAAAGAAAAAAGACTTATGTAATCATTACAAGAAAACCATATACCAATGAATGAATGAATGATTGGTAGAATATAAAATTAAATTTATTCAATCCATGATGAATATTATACCACAAAAATATTTACAAGAGCTCACATTAATATGACGTATAGCTATTGAAAATGAACACTACCGGTATTCGATCCAAATAATTTAATTCAAATTTGAATCTCAGAATCTACTTTCTTATTATATGAACGTTATTAATAAATTGAAGAGTTCTAATATGCGCTGCAAGAACGTGGTACAAGTACTGAGGTGGAAGAGTATCACGGTTCATTGGACATTATGTCATGTAAAAATTATTTTTCAATATTGAAAGTGATTATTTTGAGAATGGGTGAAAAAATGACACGAAAAATTTCACTGATAATGTGGATAAAAATAGTTTTTGCCCTATGACTGCTGCTAATCGAATAATCTGTAAATAATATTTATAAATAGACCGCCTATTCTATAATAAAAATATGATGTAATCTGTGAAAGTGTTTCGTTTTCATGATTTATAACTTAGGTCTTGGGAAGATTCTAATTTGTATGCTGAACCGAACAGTTACCGTATTGAGTTATGTACTGTGCAAGTAGTACAATCAATAACAATACATTTTTTTAGTTCAATCAATTATTGGTAGTAAATATTAGCATTAATAATTTGTACAAAGTACAAGTATTATTATTATTTCAAAGTTTTAAGTAGAATCAAGTAACTTAGTCTAATTTTGCAATAGTAGTGAAAATTTAAAGTGTATTCAAGATTATTCCTGATCTACTACGCGCTCTAAATGAATAGCTTAAGCTATAATGATCCGTACGCCTCCAAGTAGGATCAATGATTTGTAGGATAAATGATCAAAGCCATGAGCTTGAGCTTAAGGTATAGCTTAAGCTTTAAAAGGCATTGCCCAAGGTTGAGCTGAAGAGCCGCTGGTGGTGAGATCTACTGGTGGTGAAGCTCAACTACACTAGTCGGACTAAATTCTACGGCTACCGGCCGACATTCGGTCAAGAATGAAGAGCTGTTCGATGTTTTCTAAATGACAGGTATCACAGCTATCTCTTGTGGGGAGGCATAGCCTGCACAGCCTAGAGATGGATGTTAGTAGTCTAGGAATACCAAGAGGAGTGTCTCTGAAAAGGAGAGATCTCTCTGACAAATCCACTAGGCCTATCAGTGGTGCATGCACAGAAGAAAATAGTTCTTCTGAGTGTCCAAGCCAATAGATCAAGTCATCTTGAATGCACTTTACATTGTTATTTACAATGGTAACAAGGGGGTTTTTTCAACTCATAGGTAGCAGCAGTTCTACATTACATGGATTTTTATTCTATCTCGCTGAATGATCAACAAGTTTTGGTGATCATTTTATATCAAATTAGTTTTTATCAAAACTTATTCGAAGACTAAGACCATATACTGATTGAATATATGTTATCTACGGTTTTAAACCTACCATAAAAAAGGTTACCTAGTTTGAAAGCTTATTCTCTTATAAAATATTTGTGAAACGCAAATTACTTGTAAATTTTATATTTTTAATAGTTTTCAGTAGATATAAATTCAGTTCTCCTGAACATCGAATTCTATCCCCACCATATAGGCCTATAGCTTTTTACGTTTTACCACCCATACCGTACTGTTACTACCATATTCATTTTTTCATAAAAAAATTTAACGATTTAACGATTGTATTCTACAAGCACCACGAGTAGCCGGATATAAAAGAATGTGAACTTTCAGGCGACCAAAGCATTGTAGAATTTCTTTTTTTATTAATTAATTATTTATGGCTTATTAATGTACTGGATACATAAACTTGCATCATAAAATTAGCTCAAATAATTTGAGCTCAAACATTGCCAAGTGACGATGAATTTCTTACTTTATTAAAAAAATCTGCAGTTCCTATTTTTCTTAATATATATTGATTTTTTATAGGATGATATTGTTATTCACCACTCGATAACTTGAGGTCAGTTAATGAAGCCTAATCATTGTTGAGACTTGATATTAACTACTATTGCAATAGTCTACAGATTCCTATTTTTCATGCATTGATTTTTTATTGCAAAATATTCTTAATCGAAACTCGATAACTTAAGGTCATTAAAAACCCAATCTCTGTAAAGATTTGATATTAACTATTGTAATAAAATCGCAAGATTTGCCTATCTATTGCAATAAAGTTGTGTTGGAGCGCGCGAGCAGAGGCGATTGATTATTTTATCGGCTTTGACCTTGTTTAGGGCCGTCTACCGCCGTTTCCCATCCATAAATGGCGCCGGGGCACTTTTCCCGATAACAATTATTATTCATCATCATATCGCAGATCCTGCTGCACCAGTCACCAATAATAGCTCATCACTGTCAATGTAGGCACGGTCTATTGATAACACCACTGTTTTATCACATCTAAAAATAGAATCACATGAACGCAAGTCGTGGACTACTTTTCGGCAGATCAATCACTATTATTAGGCCTCTTTCCTCCTCGTAGGCCTCAATGGATCGACTCTTTGGACTCTGACATGTAAACTTGTCTCTATAAACATCGCACTTCTATATCGAATTCGTCACAGTAACAACTGCGATAACGACCCTTAAACTCATGCAGAATCTAATATGTCAATCCAAAAATTGTTATCTGCTGAAAACATTCGTTTGAACTTTATTCTGATCGAACTTTTTGACACAGTCAACAAATAAATCTTTGTTTTTCATAATTATTTGAAGGCTAGAGCAATATTGTTCATCGACTGAGCTCACCCACTATCGCTCCTTTTGATAAATAGATGTGGTTCAATATCAACTTTTCATTTTCTTCTTAGCTCGAATGTGATGCTTTTTTCATCGAATTTTTAATCGCATGATCAAACTATCTTGAACGTCACAAAATTATGCAATACACAAATTATTAATGACCCTAACAATAAAACGAATCAGTCTACATAGGCTTTATTTGCAAACATTATTCTAGCTATGACATGAATAGTGAATATGCAATTTTTTTCTGAGGGTGATGCCGAGTTGAGGCTTAGTATTGTACGTGGGTTATGGAAAGGATTATGAGAGTCATGAGAGATGAATTCAACGAATATTTTCTAGGCAGTTGAGACCGATTGCTTAAAACGTGTCCTTCGAAACACGGGAGAGGTATTGGAAAAATATCTTGATCTTGTTACCTACTTATTATAAGATTAGACGAATCGGCTAATCGACTTCTAGGCTACAATAATTTTTCAATAAAATACATCTTTACAAGCAATTTAATATTTTTAATATTTTACAAATCTTCTTAAATTTTTCAATTATGCGTTATCCCTTTTTTGTGCTCTGTAGGGATTTTAGGTGTACGCCCAAGGGTGCTGTACTGGTGATTCTGGGAATCATAATCCAAGGGAATAAAATAATATAATAATAAAATAGGGGAACGTGGGGTATACTGGGGATTATGGGCCGTAAACAAAATTCAATGGAATAATAAGTCAAAACGCCATTGAATTGCATGATGGAGGATTCTCAAGGAATTGGTAACGTCTTCTACGTAAAGTACTAATATGGTCTAAGAGAGCCCAGAGTAGGTCTTCTTTAGTGTTTTCATGTACTGTTATTTAGCGAATAACAAATTATTGTATATGCTTTATAATTCATATTACAATATTAGATAAATTTTTACATTTTTTCATAAAGCACACAAAGCACAATATTCAACATTGTCAACTTCACACTTAACAAAGAAAAGCGTACAACAGTATGGTTTTATACCATAGAGAATGAATAGCACCTAGCACTATGGTTATTACAGAGCAATACAATTAGCTATAATTCTATGCAGTATATTATAATAAATTACAAGGATGATGTTGAAGGCTCTCATATATAAATTTTAAGCTTTATTCCTTATCCTATTTCAGCAGCTTGGATTTTGTTCAGAATTTCAAAATGAAAAGAGAATAGGCTATTATAAATAGGTCATCATGATAATATGCTTGAAAATTTACGGGTGATTGATAAAAACTAATATGAGGCTATAAAGCTTATGATTTATGAGTACATGAAATATATTCTATACTTCAATAGTTATCTCATATAAACAACTAAATGCTTTAATTGTTGATTCTTTATTTTGAAAGGTTACGATTGGTATAATCCGGTTCATACTAGGAACAGCATGTTTTGCTTGTTTAAGTCACCCTATTTTCATGATATTATGTCGTGATCAGTGAACAAATTAAAAAAGTTGTCACATCAGTGGCGTAACTTACACCCCCGCAAACCCCGCGGCGCGGGGGGGCCCGGGCCTTTGGGGGCCCGGGCTAGGGCCTGAAATAATATCATGTTTTTCAAGAAATAAAATAAAAGCAAAAGTTTTATTTTGTGCAATTAACAACCATAAACACAATTTTCAATAATTCATAATTGTCTATTTGTAAAAAAAACTATGAATCAAAAATTAGAATGTCAGTTGGTTAAAAATTGTCATTAAGAGAGTTGTTATGACGGAAGAACGTGAATAGTTGCACAATTAACTGAAGGTCTGCTGGTTAAGTTTCTTATCGGGATATAATGAATTTTGTTTACAAATCATTGAATGGAGACAGACATCTGGTTCCCAGACCCAGACTGTTTATACAAATATATTGTTTCGCCCATCGAATTCCTGATCATAATAGAAATAGACTGCAAGAGTTGTCGAAATTGTCGAAATTTAATTTTAATAGTAAATGAAAAATTATTGGATTTCAGCTTTCGCAAGACCTAAAAAGTAGTCTAAAACATTGTTATGTACTTGTCAAATATTAAAATTTTCCGGGGGAGGGCCCCGACCCCCTTATGTCAGGGGGTATTCCATACCCCCCAGACACCCCCGGTGTTAGAAGGAGGGGCCCGGAATTATTTTTTGCGGGGGGCCCAGTTGGCAAACGTTACGCCACTGTGTCACATGTATTTTGTTTTATTGAACGAAGCTTTCCTCATTTCTCCAAAAATATTATTCTAGTATTATGTTTTTTTATTCAACATTACTTCAGATTTAAGTATGATATTTTATCATTCAACCCCTTATTACCTCATACTTCCTTTCCAAATACCTGAAGTCTAATAAATAATTGGAGAATTATGAAAAACTATCTTCTGATTCTTGTACTAAGAATAAAACAACGTTTACCATCTTATACATATTATTATGTTTTATTGTATAGTAGCCACCTGCTGTAAAATCCTTCTTAAATTTAACCGGACCATTTTGTAATATTATTTATAGATTGAATGAAATATGTAATAATGCTCATATTCTACTCTTTCTCCCATATTTTGTGGTACGGTAATGAGTAAATAATCACATTATTTTTGTACACCCAATCTTCTTATAATTAAAATTATCAAAAATAACTGCAGTATTCTCATAATTGGCGTAGGTCCTAATAAGTGGTAATGACACCAATGGTATGGTTCAAAATATGCGTCATTCCAGTGATAAATTTCCTAACCTTAGTGACGAAATTTATTTGTACGCATGTGCTTTTTTATGTAAGACATCCAATTCCAATGAAGGATGTGGAGATTCTTTGTTATAAATAGCCCAATGGCTGGATTTCACGATTCCAGTAGACGTTCAGGTTACCTGAAGCAGGTAAACTGAACCGTGAGACCACTTACTTGAACAGGTTACTGGCTTATGCAGAGCAGAGGCAGGCTGCCAGGCAGGTAACCTGCCTGCAGTAGCCTGAACGTCTACTGTAATCGTGAAATCGGACCATAATAAAAGAATACGTCGAACAACAGCTAATTTTATTTCATCTAATCAGCTATGTTAGATGAAATTTCGAAATAAGGCCTATGATTGACAGTAAAATATAATGAATCTCAATTTAATAAAATGTTTTTGTGTTTGATCTAATGTTTCTGTGTCATCTTTACACGATTTATGCTGGCTTACATTATTAAGGAGTTTTTCGCGCAACCTTTAAATAAATGAGAATCAGCTACAGATTATACCAATAAGTGGACAAACTGTATTCAATTCTCTATTGCTATTTGGGAATTCTTCATAAACAATTGGCTATATCGGCTAAACTTTGGCTATATACTATTTATAAACCTTGGTTATATTTGTAAACCGGCAACACCCGCAAGGATTAAGGGTTGAAGGGTTCGCTCCTCACATTTTTTTAAATAAATATTTGTAGCCTGCGTCTACATCATTGGGCAAGTTATTTAATATATATGTTAGTACGCTTTAATCAATGAATTTCCAATATATCAAGCCCCGTTCACTGTTACTCCGATTGATCAAATCCACTATCCAAAATAATGTTACGTTTATAAATCTGTCTGTCACACGTCAAAACCCTAGAACTGTGAAATACAGAATTAATAATATACAACAAAAAGCTAAAATTATCATTTTTAAATATTTTATTGATTATTAATATCGTAATACTTCATTAAACAGTCTCTATACACACGTAAATCATTGTATTGCACACGTGTACTACCACACGTGTACTATACACGCGTGAGCCACCCACCTGTTGCTAATCTGAGGTGGCATAGGCCGCTCTTTACCATTTCTGGAGGTGGGCGGGCGGTTTAGTGTGGGTGGTTCAGGCTAAAAATATGGATAAAATATCACCGTTCCTTGGTGAGAAGGGGTCAATTTTCTTATACTGAAAAAGTATTAAACATCATTATGCAGTACAGTGTTGCTATGATGAGTAGAAACAGTGAATGATTAGTTGAAAATTGAAAATCAAGAAATTATGTAAATATTCGCATGGTGATGTGGTTATGTGGTTCGGAACTGAAACCTATACAAAACTAACGGATTCATCTTTCATCCGTATGTCCAGTCATAAATATGTTTACTGAACTCATATGGACATATTCATGTCCACTTATTTCTTGATGCATCCCATACCTATAGAACCTACAAGCATAGAGTAACTATACTTGTTATCTGTGCTACAAGTCTGGGACTCTTGAAAGTAAATTGCTCTTACTCATACTCATACTCATACAGCAAAATACGCAAGTTCATTTCGAAAAACAATCAAGCAATTGTCTATCTCAATACGGTGTTCATTTCTAGTACTTGATTGAATATGATTGATCATTTGATCTAGAACTTTCAATGAATCATTATGATTATTCATAACACAACAGATATGAGTAGCCTATTATTACCATTCGTTTGTTAGATGTTTTTGTAAGCGATTTCAAACGTTCAAGTTGGAGGTTATTTTGCACAAACTCTATTATTGTTTGATAATCATTCAAGAATTTATTAGTTGAAGGTTAGTTCCCGGAAATAATTTTACAAAAACGAATTCAGTCAATCAGAGTAAAAGTCAATGTAGAAAAATAATGACGCTATTTCTTAATCATTCGCAACCTCTGTATTACCAGTTTATCTTTCTTTAATAGAACGTATCTAAGATCTAAATCATGAATGGAAAAGTGTTTGAAATATATCTTGTCATGAATTCTATAAGTATTCCTTCAAGATTTGATCTTATACACTCAGGCCAATTGAAAAATAATTTTCCAATCGTATATGATACCGTACTCATTTCAATCGTATCATAAATCATTATTCATGCTGAACACGTCTTTGCCAGAGATAGAGTTCGGTAAAGCAGTATTTCAGTATTAGTATACTGAGTATTCTACCTACACAGTAATTGAGAATTATCGGAATGACATGAAAAACTCATGTTTCCACTTTCCACCTTGCACATAATAATTTTGAGTCTCTTCAGTTCTTCTAGCCACCTGTAACTTCACTCAACAATGTGACTCACTCTCACCAGTACTCTCTTCATACTCCAGTACTCTCTTTCATTACTTCATAATCTCTCCATTCAGTATGGAGAAGGTATTGCTCTCACTCTCAAATGTCACGTTTCTCACGATTGTCATTGATCACATTGTTAAGTTATTTTGTTATGACTACTACTCATATTGAAATTCATACTTTGTATTTGTATTACGAGATGTATAACAAGAAATAGTTAGAAAACAAAAATAAAATTATTCAAACTACACCATAAAAAACCGATAATGGTCGAATGTAGCATTCATTGAAGTGAGTAACATCTGAACTGCTGACATTTATCAAAACTATGGTTCCGTTTTATTGCGGCTACTAATACGATACGGCGGTACAATAAGGTGGACTACTAATATTATGAGCTACAAAATAGATTAGGCCTACCTATCGATAGATATTGCCTAATAGATTTCCTTCTCACAAGAAAATTTAACTATTATCATTTCCGATTACGAACTCATTTTTGTCTTATGACGAGTTCTAATATTTTTTTTTATCCTATGGCTTTTTATCGGTGGGGAGACCCTTACGGTTAGGTTCCACCTCACCTAATTGCACAATTTTTCATTACACAATTATTATTCTGGATTAAATTGAACACATCCAGGTATAATATTTATCCTATATGTCTTTATCAACAAATCCAATTACTATTTAGGAGCTCATTTATGTGACACCAAATTTCATTGTATTATAATATCATTGTACTGTGTAATTTTGTCAATAAAATTTCTGATTTCTTAAATAAAGTTTAACACACCCCATATGATCCACGCTAAACTCATTAATTAACTCACTACTTATACATGTCATTAAAACAAATTATAATTGTAGCACAATAATAATAGGTAGATGTTTCTTGTTTACTGACCTAATACAAGCAGGAACAGAGTCCTGAGTTGCATCGCGTTCTTGGAATTGGTAGTTTGAATCCTTGTTCGAAGCTGCTGTATCCTTGAACTGTTATCGTCAGCTGATGAGTGAAGGATGAGCACAAGAGAGAATTGACTAAACAATTGACTAAAGAAGAGTGATGCTGAACTGAAGTCGGTCGGCTGAGAGACTCTTGTCTTTGGTGGAGTCGCGCTTTCTTTGTCGATTCGCGGACCTAGTCGCTGCACTTATCGTTTCCCCCACCCCCTCATGGCCATCAGACATTATAATATCATGAACTATTTTTAGACGAAATGTCCATTGCAACGACAACTGCTCCACCCCTACCACCCACCGAAAATAATGATAATCACTCCTCTCATCTTAAATCCATTTCATTCTCTTTTCTGCGATCTGCTGCAACACAATTAATGCCGCATTGCCTTCTAATGATTATTCCGAAAAGACTATTATTCTTGTTTTCAATAATAGTCCAGTCAATCTAGACTTTGGTAAAGAAAAAGGTCGAATGTTATGTTTCTAACTTTTAATTAGTGTCATGGCACTCCAATAGTGGGCAAGTAAGCGAATCCAACAAAATTTTCATCGAAACAACTTTTGGGGGCCCAAAAACCTCGAAATTTTTGGACTTTTTTCAGTTTTTCGCTTACATCTCATTAACGAAGCCTTCCACAGAAAAATTTATTTTTTCCTAAATTGAAGTACATTAAATTCTGCGTCCAATAACCTATTGGAACATCAACATCGGTTCAGCCGTTTAGGAGCAATCGCTCGTCAAAAAATTGCTAGAACATGAAGTTGTAGAACATGGAATTCTGTGTCCAGGAAGCATCAGTAATTCAGCATTCTCCTAATATTTAGGTACATACTGAGAATGTTTCCATTTCCCTTCAAAAAAGTCATTAGGCTAATATAAAGTATTTCAACAGACAATGATTCTAAGATCATACTCAACTGTTTAAAACCCTTTCTATGTTCAACAAATAACTGCAAGAATAACTCAAAGGTGAGAAGTGGTGTTTAGGCCAGAAAAAAACATGTTTATGCGTAATGCTTGTGCGTGGGTAATGGGAAGAATGATGATGAGAGTTGAGAGATGAGATGGTATGGAATCGTGTGTAGAGAAAGGTGTGAGAGAGAATAAATCAAAAGAAGAGGAATAATTAAATCAACTGAATTGAAACTGGGATATACTCTTTGCACTGTTGGTTCTGGAGTGAGTAATTTACAGGTTTTAATTGATTGGTTGGCAGGTTGGCATTTGGAACGCTAAAAATTCATTGTCAGGAAAATCATTACACATTGATATCGGTATCCTATATAATTAATGACGTACCGTAGGTATTCTGAATGGGAAGAAGCAGTAAATGGGAAGAATAAATTTGGAAATTTTTAGAAACCTTCACTCTACTGATTTTTTAGCTGTTTTATAGTGTGATGAGCATAAATAATTCATTTATAAAATTTATTTGAGGAAAACTTGTATAGAATAATGATTCTTGATCAAAGTGAGAAATTTGAGGTTTCTTTAGAAATAGATAAGACAAATAGATATTTCTAGTGATAAAAAGCTTTAATCGTAAAAATTTCCCCTTTTATCATGGAATGTAATAATAATAATAAAATTCCTCAAATTATTGAATAATAATTCTTAAGAAATAAATAATGCTAAGAGATTATCAAACTAAGAGAGCTTCAAAAGCTTACAGATAATGCACTAAAATTATTAAAATTCAACGATCATTTCTTGACTAAAAACGTTTATCAGTTTTATCAGTCTCTACCTACAAGAAAATAATATCTTTCTGATAATCTAACTATATCTATCTTTCTGTAGCTTATTTAAGGCAAGTACACTAATATTATTGTTGGTCTTAATTTATGTTTTGTCAACATTTCTATTCTCTGATACAATCAAGAAGACCATTCTTGATTCAATACAATTCAAGGAGATCATTGTCTACGGTATTCATTCGAAAGCACTACAAGCTATCATTGATAATCAATGATTCATAGTTCAGTCTAATAGGCTAGATGAGGAAAACTGGTAGATACTTTGTTTCATCGACATTGCTGACTTAGAACTAGTTTTCTGCTAACATAACTCAGTTCATTTCTTCCACTCTCTCGCAGAATCCTGAGTGGTTTTTTGAAGATTCGGAGAATGCAAATCCTGTTTTTCAAGCACTTTTTTAGAGCATTGTTACTGTGTTTGTCTATTCGTGGCTCGTGATTCATTTGATGACCTCATCAGAATTGGTATTCTTCTTCCTGAGATGAAGGTCAAGTTTAAGGATCTCTTCTTGGAAAGGTCTGTGGCTGTCCAACTTGTCGGCAAACTCCGTAGTGTGAGAGTTGAACATCTGTTGAGAAAAAATTAATTAATAACAATAATTAATATCATTCAAATAAATAAAATACTTGAATACATCAACATCGACTCTTGCGAATATAAGATACTACATAGTGATAATCTGTTATTCTCAGGGAAAGTAGGCCTATATTGAAAATACCGAGGTATGATATTATGTTACGGTACATAATTCAATACCTATCAAATAAATTATAATCAGTAATAATCCTGCAATAAAACGCTGGATATCTTTAAAAATGTTGTCAAAAGTTACGACTATAGTATAAAGTATAAACTATCACACTCTTTATCAAATAATCTTTAGGTTTAATATTTAAAAAGTTCTAAACGTTCATTTTAATAGTTTGTAATAATTGAATTCGATTTGGTTACAAAATTGATGTAGGATACTACTTGTTTTTAGATTATTGACTAATGTATTCCACTCATATTAATGTGCTGGAGCGATTTCCAATCAATGTTTCTACCAGTATTATTCATGACGAGCGGGCTTGAACCGATCTTTCTAGTTCTCCACATTCCGTATGAGAGTTATTTTCCAGGCGCGCATGATGTATCACCTTCTTCTCTTTTGATTGTTACAATATTAACATATTTATAGAAATAGATTGATCCTTGTAGAAATTTATATTGATGTTTTACAGTTTTGTGACGTCTTCTAATCACGTTTAGTAAATACCTCCTTGTTTATAATTTTCAGAAGTAAAATATACAATTATTGTAGTCTTACCATAATTATTGTGAATTTTTGTAATCTATTGATATCAGATATGTATGTGTTCTTTTAATACTGCTTTAACATTGTTTTATTTTTTCAGTTGCAGAGTAATTAGAGTATCAATTATGTCCTGTAACTCATTTCAATGTATAGATAAATAAATTTCTATAAATACGTCTTCAGTTATAATAATAGAGAGCATAATTTATTCAACTTGCAGACAATTATTTCATCACATTTTGCTATACATCAATATGGTACTAACTATCTTTAAGGGTCCTAGGGTCTCCCTTCTGCAATAAAACAGTTAGAAATTGAGCACAGTTTTGATTGCAAAAGTTGTTTCGAAACACGTATAATTTTTTCTATTCTAGAAGTTGGAGACACGTTATTGGATGGATATGTCACGATATGATACAAATAAATTTATGGCATTAAGATGCGAGTAGCCTATTTACTATGCAAGTAGCCTACTATGCACTATTTTTCCATGTAAATAGGCATCCTTAGAGTGAAGGTTTTATTTTTTAGACTCACTTGTTCCACAAGAAGCGGCACAACGAAGTCGTCCGGGATTGTTGTAGGTCATGCGGTTGGATCCGCAGACGGGATTGTACTCGGTGGAAGCCGGGCAGCGGCTAACGCACTGGGTTTGCTCAGGGCTCGGACGAGGGGTGGTCGTGGAGGTACTGGTCGCATCCGAACTTCCACTTGTAGTGGTTCTTCGAGCCCCCGCAGTCGTGGTTCTTGCAGTAGTTGCTGCAGAACTTGTAGATGTACTGAAACGGTTCGGTCTGTTTCCTGTAGGATTCTGTCCAGGTCTAAACGGACTGTTGTCCACATTGTTCGGTCTGTTTCCTGTAGGATTCTGTCCAGGTCTAAACGGACTGTTGTCCCCATTGTTCGGTCTGTTTCCTGTAGGATTCTGTCCAGGTCTAAACGGATTGTTGTCCACATTGTTCCAGCCGAACGTATCACTTCCCCAGCCTACTGATGAGTCAGGACCCACTGCTGGAGAGTCGTCGTTATCAAACGCGATGCTAGAATCGAAGGGGTCCATCTGACCACCCCATCCGTCCTGGCCCCAGCGTCGTTGAGCCTCGTTTATAGCGATGCTGGTCATCAGTACGGCTGCAATAATAATAAATAAATAATATATTTCTATTCAGATAAAAGTACAATTATTCATACTAGAATTTGAGCAAAGCAAAGTTATTCCAAAGTATAATAAGAAAAATATATCCAAATGTAAAAACAAACGTACTACTTGACTCACTCTATAAATAGTGAGTTTATTGAAAGAATTTTTATAACATCCATAAAAATCTAAATTTTAGTCATAATTATTTTATCTTGATTTTACACTTAATAGAACTCACTACTGGCGTTCAAGTTTAACTTTTCCGGTAGTGCCAGTTTTATTTACCTATGAATAGTCTAATTTTATAATTGTACTACAAGTTGTTTTGTACTAGATTATAGACTTACTTATTTTGTATTGTTATTTGGCTAAATAAATAAATGAATTGAAATGACTTAAATATAAAAACAAGAATGTATACTCCAAAAAAACATACTCATGTTATAATATTGAATGATAGCCTACTAAAATTTATCACTATCAGACGATTGTTAAAACTCGCAGTAGACAAAAAAATAAAAGAAAATCTAATAGAAACACGAAAGAAAAACTGATCCTGAGATAAACTTATATGATTAAACACGAGAAATGTTCAAACAAGTACAAGATTAAACATAATATGTGTCATATTTTCTGTAGGTAAAGGTACTTTCCGTTTTTCTGTAGGTAAAGCTACAGACCCTTCAAATCAGTTATTCATATCTAGTACCCATAGGTCTAGATACCGGTAGCTTCTGGGACTTGTAGGGTTAACAAGTTCTACAGAACAAGATGCGATCTCATCAGAGTATCCACATTTGGTTTGAAATACTAAATTTCTCTGGGTATCAAAACTAGTTGAATGAAACTAGTTGAACTAGTAAGAATTTGCTTATTCAATTGATAAATATTTGAAGTAAACTAATGAGAAAATTAACTGGGGAGAAAGCAAATTAATACGGTGGATGTTGGCTAAATGTGGTAAATCTATGCTATTTGGGGTTCTTTACAAGTAGGACTTCTACTTATAAACTAATATTATAACTGATTAAATTATTTCATTAAGTACCCAATAGGGCCTGCGATCGTACTGGGGGCGTCGGATGCTATGGAGCGCAAGGTCTGGGGTTCGAATCTCGGTCTTGGCTACATATCTTCATAGATCAAGTAAGAACCCTATCGATTTTGAACATTGAGGGTTGAATTTAAAAAAGTTACAAGCAAAAATTTAGGTATTTTAACCTCCAAATGTACTATGCATGCTATGGAGCGCAAGGTCCGGGATTCGAATCTTGGTCTTGGCTACATTTTTTTGCAACTGATATTGATATTGCAATTAGTTATTCATATCAGGAACTGTAATTTAATTTTCAAAGTAATATTAGGGAATTTTTCCGAGAATAATATTACATTTAAAATAAAATTTGATATCAACTGTAAAAATTAAAAATTATATTTTTACTTGTGAACACTATACCATATCGGGTCCTTAGATACATCGTTGTATCGGTTTATTATTAGTAATAAATTAATTAATATTAGATTTTAATTACAGAAAACTACGAACGTTATCTTTCATCTAGGCCTAGATACCGGTAGCTTCTGGGACTTTAACAAGTTCTACAGAACAAGATGCGGTCTCATCAGAGTATCCACATTTGGTTTGAAATACTAAATTTCTCTGGGTATCAAAACTAGTTGACGTGCTGGTTACTTGTATAACAACAACTGACGAAACTTTTGTTGCATCAAGTAAGTATTTTTGTTGCAGAATATTGGGACGAACAGGTTTTCGTTGCATGATGTCATAGAAATGAAAATAAAATTAAGATGGGTCGCAACAGAGAGGACCGGAAAATTTATTTCCACTGGATTTTTCTTGGAGGTCGATTAAGTCGAGAAAAGGAGGTCGAGAAAAGGTCGAACCATATTTTATCTTGCAGCTTGCAGATGATTCAAACTCTTTCTTAAATTATCTTATACTTGCTGGGCTTGTTAATTTTTTGAAGTCATAATCGTTTCAGTCTAGTGGGATTTTTTCCAGAGTAAAGCAAAACTTGTTTTATGATAGGAAAACTGAGTAACAGTCATTTCCAATCAATCGAATGCAACTTATGTGTTTGAAACTGAACTCCAAGCACGCCGGATTATTTTACAAGGTCAATTGTTCAAACAGGAAATTTAAAAATAAAAATATCGATATTTTTATCTATTCTTGAGAGGAAACCACATCCATGAATAATCATATTTTCAAATAGATAACATTTATTTTGGATGAGAACGAGAAGTATAACATTTTTTCATTTTATTGAAATTTAATTATTTTATTTATCTCTTACAAGAATAAAATTCAAATAAAATGGAGGAGCTATGAGTAAACCAATTTTCACACAAAAGTAAGAATAAACACACTCTAGATAAGTAGAAGGCAAGTCAATTATGTTTGAGAAGATTTAATATTAATATTTTAATATTATCTATAGAAGATTAATATTTTAATTCATATTATGTTATTGTGATATTCTTGCAATTGTTGTAATATTATTGAGATGAATGAGCACTGTGTGAAGAAGCTAGGCACTTTTTGATTGGCTATGAAAAGTTATCGATGGAAGACATGAGAAGATTTTCCAATATTTTTTTTTGAATAAGTTGAAAACTCAACGTGTGCTGGTCTGTCAATAGACCGCATGAACTTACTTAAGTTCATAATACTTTTACTTAAATGTGCAGATGTGTGGCGAGAGTAAAATTAATGCAATGGAGAAGGAGAAAAAAAGGAGCAAAATCTCATAAAGGTATGTTATGTGAAATTTTTCAACTCATACATTACTTCTCACATGTACGACATTCTATTATAATTCACTGGAATGGGAACTTCAAGTCAAGCTTTCGAATGAAACAATGCGCACAAAGATTGAGACATCTAGGCTACTCCAACACAACACGTGTTGAGCACTCTCGCCTTCTTCATCGTGTTAATGAAAAACTATTCGAGAGACTACCGGTACACGAACTGGAAAACAAGTTCCAATGTTCCACACACTTATATTCCATGAACAAGTTTCATTGTCAAGTTCAAGATGGATTCCATCTTCAAAGCAAGACCTTCATTGTGTTGAAAAAAATCTCAAAGCAAAATTCTAAATGTGTGCAGCTCAGCTTACCGGTTTGTTCACCTTACAAGCTATTCTAAGTACACAATTGAAATAGCTCACACTACATAGAAAGAGTCAGGCAAACATTGAAATATATTTTTTCAGAATAATTTGTTGGTGTATTTAACAGAATTTAGCAGTAGAATTTAATGGAGTATTTTTTACTCCAAAGTAATAAATTGCTTTACGTACTTGCAACATGAATCACTTCAATGTGTATCTAAACGTTTGGGTCTAGAAATATCATACCATGAGTCCACGTTATAATTATTTATCTCACTAAAAGAGATGATAATAATTATTATTAATAACTCTGTGATGAGTTCATACAAACACTAACTTCTTATTGTGAGTGATAAATTCCATACCAGAACTGGTTTTTGAAAAACTAAGAATATTTTCCTTATTCTCTATAAATTTTTAATCAACCTTCAAAATCACAGATAAATTCAAAACGCATACGTACAGTATCCACTAATTACCTCGAGTGATAATAGAAAACACATTTTATGATGCAGCAGCAAATAAAAATGATTATACTTTTATTCTCTATCAATCACAAATCAATTTTAAATGCCATCCATCACTTCATTACCGGTATTTACTTTCAAATAATAATAAAATGTATAGCTTGTATATATAATTCCCTAGGTAATAAGGGAAGATACCTTATAGCTGGATGTGATCATGTTTTGTGTAGTTGTGATTTAATTGAGTAATCAGATACAATCAAATACTTTTAAGATTGATTTTAGATGATATATAATCTATAGACTATAGATTGACGGGATTTCCACATAAAAAAAATTAAAATTCATTTCATGTTTCTCATACAAAGATTTTATTATCTGAAGCAATTTTTCCCAGTAAGTGTACTTTGCGTTATGTACTTTGCCTTTTTCTATTCTAGACTTGTATATGTGGGATTTTCTATTGGGCATCCACCTTCGTTTCACATTATAAAAAGCTTCTGACAGAAGTCAGTCATAAGAATTATACAGGGAGTAAATAGAAGATCACACACATTTCCAATTTTCAAAACACTTCTCCCACTCAGACATACTTATGTGCTGAAGGTTCTATCTTTGTTTTATCAATTAAGTGAAACAGGTTTGCTACAGTGTTTAACAACGATCTCTTAATTTCTACAGTAACACGTCAAACTACTCAAATGATTGTTAGGCTTCCAAACTCAAATTGTAGCCTACCGTACTACTTTCCAGGTTTTTTTTCTTTTTCTTGCTCCAAAATATTTTAACTTGCTCCCTTCTGATTTGAGACGGATAAATAACTAACAGCATTTTATGCGTAAAACAAAGCTTTGGATATGGAATCATTCGCCAGTTGAGGCTTCTTCGAGGTAACTTATTGAGTTGATGGGTTGACTCATTGATTTTCACTGATCAAATTAACCTCCTTTATGAATCAACTAATTTTTCATTTATTCGTTTATTCACTTTCTATTATCTATTTATTACTTCATATAATAGTATAAGTTATTTATTTATATCTTTTTTCAACAAGAGCACACGAGTACTTGTCTAATGTTGTCAATAATAGTCTTAATTTGAATAAAAACTCGAGTGTTGACATTCTCCTCAACCTGATCTCTATTTCTTTCTATAGGCTTTATTTTTTTTGTTCTATCGTTTGTATAAGTATGAGCTAACAAATCATTATTTTTAGTGAATCTTCAGTTACACATCTTAATAAGTTATCTGCATTATATAAATACATCGTTCTTTAAAATACTTTGTGATAAAAATTTTTATTTTCTTTTTTACCCCTATTTATTTCAGTTTTACAAGTTTTCATCTTCACCTCTCATAATCACATTTTTAACATCTTATTCAATACTGGACATCTCTTTGTTATTTTACTAATCTATCCAATCATAATTATTGTCAACTGTAATATTATTACAACTTTCAAGCAAGACTTACCGAAAAGGAAGATTAATCGATAATGGTTTGCAGACAGCATGATGAGTGTTTTGTTGATGTGAGAGCTGGGATGCGATGCGATTCAGAGGAAAAGTTCAGACTGTAGACTGATGTGGCTGAGTGCCAGAACATAGGTGACCACTCAGAGCTCGCCACTAAGTCTCAGGACCGGTGTAGATAATATTGCAGTAGGACCAGATTACCGCCAGGTAGTGGTCTCTGCTGATACCGGTGTGGTATCCTCTTTTCCTTGTTTGTTGTTTGCAGGCTTTACGAGAACAATAATAATCGTAAAATTCCATTACCGTAAAAGGCTATTTATTCATGAAAGTTTTTCTCTATCAAAGAATAACTATATAGGATAACTATAGGATAGAATAGGATAGAATTTACTATAATTATAGGCCTACATATATATTTATACAGAATACTTTTATCATTTGTAGGCAGATTCTCAAGTTTTTCTCAATATATTTCTAATGTATAGACGGCATCCTTCTTAGGCCCAAATCAAGTTTAACATGAGCAGTACCTAAGATATTCAGTAGGAGCTGCAGAATAACTATCATTCAGATATTGTACAATAATGATGTGCAGCAATCTCGCCTTCCCGAACCTTCACAAACACTTATTGAGATTTTTTTAATCAAGACGTTCAACTTGTAGATTCTATATAATGAAGTTCTTAAATTTAGGCTATTCTCTAATAGCACTATGAACTTGATTTTCTAAATTTACCTTGCTATAATTATCACTACTGCATTTAAATTTGAGGTACCGGTACTGTGTTATCATCAATAGAAAAAATACATTGCTGAGTGTAGAAAATATTACTATTAGAATGATTAAGTTGATACACAAAGTAGTACATGAGTTGAAAAAATACATTATGATAAAAAATACAAAAATTTAGATAGGCCTTCAATATTTTGCGACAGTGTAACTAATATACTAGGTACGATACTAAAAAAGCACTTCTATCACACGTACCTTTGAAATTGGAGTAATCAATTTATGAAGTGCAGTAGTTAAGTAAGTAAAATTTACACTCAAGATTTTTATGACTTTACTTCATAAAATAGGCCTAAACAATCACAAATTAATTTGTATCAAGGATAGGATTAGATGGATTTTCAAGTACAACACATTTCAGGTATAAACATTTTTATTGAACAAATTTATATTTATCTAGAATAAATATAAATTATTATATAATTATAAACTATATAGAATAAATATATTTGGTGCCTCAACACGATTACTAATGAGGTTACCTAACCACTTTTTCCAATTTTGTATTGTATTTATATGTTGTATTATTGTATTGTTTTTGGAAATTGTGTGTAAATAAATGAAATGAATATACCATTCAGATTAATGTACTTGGGAAATCTTATAAATAGGCTACATAAGATTCATCATCATGTCTATTTTACAGTAGGCTATAGTATAAGTAATCTTGAGACTTTTTCAATTCGTTACGAGATTTTTCTTTTTCTTAACCATTTTTTCTTTCAGCTTCTATTCGCACCACAGCCTCCCAGTCGCTTCAGGGTAACATCTGCAAGAAAAATCACTCAACATTTTATGGTGAACAAAATCAGTACTGGAACGCTACCTGTTGAAGTAGCATTCATTTCTATTTGTAATATCTTATCAGCAAAACATCATTACCATAACTAGAAACAGAAAAAACCAACTCAAAAAGGTTTCATCAGAGATAATCCATTCTTCTAGTCTATTTGGTTAGTAGGCTATATGCAAGATTACTAGACAACTAGTTGTCTAGTAATCTTGGGTTATATGGTATATGCAGTGGCGAAGCGATGACCAAATATAAGCATACCACGCTTCGCCACGGGTGGTATGATACGGTACTTGAAATATATAATTGTTATCATGAAAGTTAATAAGATTAAGTGCATTTTTCAATAAAAATCTGTCAATTATTATGAAAACTAAATAATCATGATTTGAATCAAAAATTCAAGTTTAATTGCTATGAAATATTTAATTTTTTATTTTAATTTTATTATAATTACTTAAACCGCACAGCCGGTGGCAATCGAGCACACGTTTGTTGGCATAAGTTCGGTTGTCGGAGCCACAGACGGGGTTGTACTGTTGAGTGACCCCACAACGGAGACAGGGTGACATGAAAATGACGGTGCCTGCATTGGCCGGGTCCTGGTTCATTGACGATTCTGTCGCTGGTGACGATTGAGTTGTAAGACGCTGTTGCTGTTCAGGCTGTCTGCTGACGGGTTGTTCTTTGACTACAAGCAATATAACATTCAGACAAATTCGATAAAGATATAAATTCGTAATTATTGAAGCACAAAATTTACATGAATAGCCTTTAGTAGAAAAATATATAAATACTGTGAGTTTATATCGTAGGCTATGTGTCGATGTGAAACAGTAGTAGTATGAAAGAATGCAAACAATACTGATTCTAGTAAGGTGGAAGAATGAGAACAATGTTGTCTGTACCACAATGATTTAAAGAGTACAGTACTGTAAATGTTTTCTGAATAAGTCATTGTGAAAGTCAATATTGGTCTCACTCTTTCGCCTTGCACCTTACTATGGAGAAGTTCGGCAATATATCTGAATCAAGTATTGACTGAATAGAAAATTCTCCTTTTTCTATCACGTGAATATGTACTAGGCTTATTGACTTTCTATTTAAAAAATTAATGAAAAAACAGAGGCATGACAAAATACAAACTTCTCAGTAAAATATGACGAATGAAATATGTGAAGGATGACGATGATGAGAGATAAACGGACCTATTTTAGGTGCGTTCTAAACCAGCGAGTTTTATGCTCAACTCTACTCAAACTCGTCCTTTAATGTATCCCATTGTACAGGTACTTTTTAATTGTTCATGACCTATTGAATACATTTTCAGAATAACATTGATTTTGAAAACTTGAAAAGTTTTCAAATCAGTTTAATTTTATCAGTAGTAAAAAGAATGGATATACAACACATTAAATACGTTTTTATAATATTTTGCGGACTCCAAAATGCTTACAATTTTTACCATTGGTCAGTTTCTCAATCATTTCCAAAAATGCTGTCTCTTGGTCGGATGGCAAAGAATCGTCATCGAGCATGTTGCTGGAATCAAAAGAATTCAGCCGACCCCATCTGCCTTGACCCCAGCCGCGTTGTTGAGCTTCATTCATGGTAATGCTTATTGCCGTTAGCAGCACTGCAAGAGCGAATAATGATAATAATAATTACTAGGCTAATAATAATAATAATTACTAGGCGAATAATAATAATTTGAAAGATTCAATATTCTTGAAGAAATGAACGGGAAACCAAGGGAATGGTAGCAATTCATACAAACAAAGAAACCATTAAAAGCTACAATGATCAGAATTTCCATTAATTACAGATAGTTGAAAATTCATTAATATATTTATTTATATCTGGTGATTGAAAAAGTAGAAATCTTTTCCACCTTTCAATATCCTCTTTTCTCTCTTCCCTCTACATCATATTCTTTCACATCACTCTTTAAAGTCCACTAAAGTACAGTCTTTTTGTTGATTTATTGATATGTAAGATTTTCTATTATGTTTCTAATTATTATGAAAATTGAAGTGATACAGAGAGAAGAATTTTAATCATTGGTTGATTCATTGAACTAGAAGAAGAAATACAGTATTTCTCCAACAAACAAAATTCAATATTGTCATTAGAAAATGGCTGTTGATTATTTTATTCAAATTTATAAAAAAACTCATATTTAAAAGTAATCCAATTTTAAGATTCCGCCAAGTTTTGTTGTAACATCTTGAAATATTGTTGAATCGTAGATAAGTCTGAAATTAATTAATCGACTCGAATTTTAATTTTGAAATTGCTTTGACAGGATCTTTCATTAAAGTAATTATTATTATGAAAAGAAATACAATATTTAAGAGAGAATAAAGGAAAATGTATTCTATTTCCTGAAAGGAAACCACATTACTTTTGATTATTTTTTATAGCATTGATAAAGTACCGTAGTGCTGAGTATTGCACCTATTTTATGTATTATTGTGTTTGGATAGTACAATATCTTGTAATCCCGATAAGAGCAAAATATTAAACAAATTTATAAATGTGTAAAATAATTATTGACAATTTCACCTCTGTAGCATATCATTAATTCATGTTCATACTTTTTAATAAATTATATTTAGTAATTAATCATTATTGACTATTATCATCTAATTGAGTCTGCATTTTTGAGACAAGCAAACTAGCCTACCTATATTATTTTCTTCTGAATTTCAATTGATAAATTAAAAGTTCAATTTTATTCACATAGGAATGAAATTCATTTATTTTTAAAACGTATTGAATAAATTATTCTAGCTGCAACCAGGAATTCATTGTCAAGAGAAAATCAAGATGAAAAACCAGTTTTCTATGTGAAAAAATTTTGAGTTTAATCACGAACACATAAGTTTAATGATTGTGTTCTAATTTTTGCAGAAAGCGAATAATAGTGATAAGCCTACAATATCATTTCAAGATAAACATTGATCCACACTAGTTAGTGCTGGCTTGATGCCCTTGGAATATTATGATCCGTATTTATGAATCAACCAACAAATAAAAATTTATTCCATTACAATCACTAAAGTGGGAATTCCAAATCAAAGCTTGTAGATTGTAGGTGATTAGAATTTTTATTTGCAATTAATTCGTAAATTGCTGTTTTCTGTAGCCTCTTAATATCCACTTTCAATTATTCGCGAGATAGATGCGGAACAAAGCAAGTTTCACACACTGTTTTGAACAATAATTATAACTAGCCTATAGAAGTTTGTTATAATTTATAATTAATACACAGTAGTTCCATTGGCAGGTTCACGTAAAATTTTCGAGTTTATAAAATGGAAAACTGAATACTGTTCAAAAAATTAATAATGACTGTACTCTGGAACGCTTCCAACAACCTTTCATCTTATCATTAAGTATAACTTGTCAAAGTGGCTGAATCGATTAAAAATTGTATTTTTTTAAATGCCTGCATTGAAAATAGTGATAAAGAAAATTTTTAGATTCGAACAAAAACATGTTTAAAGATGGAAGGAAATGAGATATTGCAACTATACAGTTGCTGCTAATTATTATTTTAAAAACATGTTTGCTGTTTCTATTCACAAAATCTTCATTTTGATGCTCTTGCATGATTTCAATAAGGTTTCTAGTTCAATATCAATTATATAATTCCTTTCTCCAACTCTATATCATTCATCAATTTTAATTAATTCACTCCATCATCTTATATAATTAAAGTTTCTTTTTGAACAAATTAATACCTACGAGAATTACTTACCCAGAATTATTTGGATGGATATCATGATATTCATGATATTATGTGATGAAAGGCAACGAAAAAGATGGAAGTTCGACTAGGTAAACTAGAATGAACGAGTGTCTCAGTATCAGGAAACGAGTGACCGCTTGCTGGCTATAGTTTCAGAACTGTATAGAGAGTGAGAACTTGTGGATTATTTATCAAAATTCAATCAGATTTCCGTCAGGTAATGCCTATTTTCCTCTCTTTCCTCTCGAATAATCAGAAATCCTTACTGCTTCATGAAATAAATCACAATATTTCTTCTACTCATCAAATAGGTACCTATAAAATAATTTCAATTGAAATCTCATTTTTTAAATAAAATATTTAACTACTAACTCTACTGCTGGGTTGCAAACGTTTTGCCATGATTTCCCGCAACAGCATACATAATACTCCTTATGCTGGTAGTAAACTTAAAAAACCTGTAAGACAGAATTGCGAGAAATATTTTCAATTGACTTTGTATCTATAAAAAAACACACATTTTAAATATATTTTGTGAAATACTAGAATATAATAGTTAATTATATTTTATCACTGTTATAGTTTCAATTTTACTGATTTTAATGCCCATAACATCTATGAAAATTTCAGATTTAATGAGAAAGGATTTTAGATTACACATTATATCATTAGTTTAATTAGTTTTTCCCTTGACAGACTTTCATCCTTGATAGGCTTGATCAGTAGAAATATTTAGTAACAATTTTGTCTCATTAGAAGTAAAGATAGTATCTCTTTACCATCCCAATAATGTGATATTGTAATCTTATCATTTTCAATTTGAATTTATTGAAAAGAAATTCAACAGGCTTGTAATTTTAAAAATTAATTATTAAATTCTACTCCAATCGAATGTAATACTATAGCCTATGCTTACAAGACAAGGTATTGATTGGTTGGCTGCCCTCCTTTCATTGCGATCAAGCGATAAGTGTATTTATCACTTATTATCAATGCGGTCTGTATATCAATCTATTATTCATGACATTTGAAAAATTGACTGATTTGCATATACTTCTATGAAGCTCATATTTCAGCTAGGTATCATCTGTATAGCAAAAATTCATCTGTGGAAGTAGAAGTGAACAATTTGAGAGTAATAATACTTCAAAATTAGGTAGGTACTGGTGAAGTGTCGGTACAATGTAGTTAGCATCCATGAAAAAATTATGATAAGAATATGTACTCAAAAAAATCACCCAAATAATTTAGTAACAATTTATATTAAATTAATCCAAATTGACAAGAATAAACTATACAAAAATCTATATTTTGGAACAGTTTAACAAAGCAAGTCCACACTTATTAGGAAATTTCACTTAAACCTTTCTGAAAAAATATACCACCCATGACACACAGCTCAAGAGTTGTAAAAAGATACGATTGAACAATTTTATCATACTTAAATTACAAATGCGGAATTCTTATTCAGGCTGTAAAAGTGTATTTAAGTTAGTTGATGCCACGATTTATTTAATACAAAGGAAGACTGGTCGACTTTTTTCTCTCTCCCCTTATTTTGGTTCACTTTCGATCACACTCTATACGGTACTCTCAGCTTCTATTCGCACTGCAGCCACCCATTAGTCTCATGGTAACATCTGTAAAAAAATAAAGCAAAATCTTATTGAAACCCCTAAATTGAACTCATTTCTTTAATTATAATTGTAATAATATTCAGCATCATCATATAAATTATGATGCATCTAATTCATATCATATAATATAGATATGGCATCATTAAGATAAATTATTGCCTAGTAGAGGCAAAACATTATGCAAAACTAAAGAAGAAGAATATGTTTTTGAAATACTATTCAAATCAATTGAATCAATAGAGTGTGAGAGAAAAATTGTCTGAATACAGAAGAAATGCAAAAATATTGTCTTTCCCTCTTTTGATAATATATTTTATATTTTACTTTATTTATATTTTACTTTCCTCATACTGATAATATATTTTTCTAAATTGTAATATAGGATTACTACACTAGAGGAGAGCTTTTTTAAATTGAGCTAAAAAATTTGCCATAGATTAAAAAATCATAAGCATGTTCTATATTAATTTGTTTATTTTATAAAAATCATATTTTTCTCGTTTACATAATTGTTCGAATACCCATGAATTTGACTATTAGCGACTAAATAGTCTTGAGCTCAATAATGCCCAGTATTCAGTGTCCAATCAAATATATCAATCATAATTTACTGATTGCGATAATATGCATATTTCTTAACTTTACATTATTATTACTCGACTCTACTTATACTAGGTACTGTTTATATTTATAATAAAATTATTGTATAATACAGGTTGATCATAAAAGTCTCTCCGCAGTAGCTGCGTAGTTGTACGGTATATATTGTGTTCTGGTTAGAAACTATAAACAAATTGAATTGTGTAGTAATCAACAAAGAGAAGACACTTTCAATATCCACTGCTATGAATTTCAGTTACATTTTAATAACTTGAAAAAATATTATATTCGAATGGCATTTTATTGATGTGGAGACCCTTACATGCAGGTACGTTCCACCTCGCCTTATTTTTTGTGGCAAAAACTTGACGTTTAATAAATTGCTAGTGTTCCAATGTAGGCTATATTTCACTGCGAAGGAACGTTTTGAACACTGTGTATATTAAAATTATTGTGTATAATAAAGATTATATATATATTGGAAAATATGCATGTAAATATCTGTAAGTTCCAGAAATAGTAGGTACGATACAGTGATTTGTTGAACTAAAATTTGACGTTGAATTCAAGTTATAGATAAAGTATGATAATTACCATAACCGCAGAATCGGTGACAGTCGAGCACAAGTTTATTGGCGTAGGTTCGGTTGTCGGAGCCACAGACGGGGTTGTACTGTTGCGTTACACGACAGCCGGAGCAGGGTGACAGAAAAATGACGGTGCCAGGGTTGGCCGGGTCCAGGTCCATTGGCGATATTGTTGCTGGCTGCTGCTGCTGTTGAGGTTGTTGTTGTTGTTGCTGCTGTTGAGGTTGTTGTTGCTGTTGAGGTTGTTGTTGAGGCTCAGGTCTCCTAATTGGCCGCTCGCCAGGCAGATTATCTACCATGTCAGCTGAAATTGAAAGAACAATACCGTCGTTACACTTTTGGCAGAAAATAATTTTAAATGAAACTAGTTACAAGAGTAAGGTACGGCAATTGAAAATTTTCTCTTTCTAAGATTATAAGATGTACCGTGTATAAAGAATTAGAGAGTCGTGAAAAAGGTTCAAGTTAAGTTGTAAATCCTTAAGATAATAAGTCTTGAGAAGTTAACTCTTGCATTTGTAACTCATAAGCAGTGCTTGGTGACGACTACACATAGAAATTCAAATAAGAGAGTAGCAAAATAAATTTTGATCCATATGATCAGCAAAATGCTAATTTGTATGGGATCAGCTAATTAAAAATGGCAGATCCCAGTAAGTGCAACCCAACATAGGCTATGAGAATTATATCCTAAATCGGAAAATGATTTCACACACAAAATGTGTAATATGAACCACAGAAAATTACCTCGTCATCATCCAAGCATTAGAACTTATAGAAGCCTATAGAAGCAAGAATGCGAGCTGTGTAAATTATTTAATTTGAGAAGTGTTAAGTCCATTCAAATCTATTCTTCAGCAATATACAGCAGAAAGTATATAACACTGCTTAAAACGCTGGATAAGGAGAAAAGGAGTTCCAGGATAAAAATATAGGCTAGAGTGTATTTTTTCGTGGTTCTGTAACAGATAGTTCAATAAAAAAATATTTATAAAGAAAAGAAGTTTGGATAGTTCTTGAAGGAGCTAACTGATCATTGCGGTAGTCTAATCTATAATTGAGCTTCATTAAATCTTATTTATGGAAATAATTCTATATCAATTAATAATTAACAATATGCAAACAAAACTACTCACGCATCTCTTCCGGGAAACTCCAATCTTGAGCACTCACTGTAGCCAATAAGCATAAGCCTGAAAAAGTAATAAGCAATTAAATAAATATTTATAAATAGACTATAGTCTATAATTCAATAAATATATTGAAAATTGGATGATCACATCGAGTAGGCTGATCAAAATCATAAAGTGCCTGAATATTTTATTATTATTCAAGATAATGATAATAATGGGAAATTCCACTTTCGAACAGCAAAATTGTGTAGGAATGTACGATGAGTGATAACACTGTTTCACCACAAATTTTGGGGGTAAAATTGATCTGCTCAAAATTACTTGTTTTAAGCACCAAATTCAATGTGACTGGAACTACCTGTTATTTTACACAGTACAGTACCTATTTGTTTTTTTCGATATCAAAATATACAAAAACAGATAATGATGACCTGAGAATTACCTATTAGTTTGATTTTAACTAGAGTGTGATGAATCTTCTTGCAGCTGCATGCCATGAAAAAGTCTATAGAACAACGTATTTTTTGTTCCCATAGTTAATATTATAGGAATAATACAAAGTTTGCTTATTAATACAGGTTTTTTGTAGATTGCTTATTCAATTATCTCATAGAAACCAGTTCGATGATCATCCAACCTTTGAATCTACGTTCTTTATCTACGTTCTCGAATCTACCTAATTTCCTCATTAGTAGCCTAATGATAACAAATACGAAAAAGAGTTCACTATCCAGCAGAGAAGGCATGTAGTCTATGTCTACCGTTTATTTTATGGATCAGCATTAATATTATTATACAGAACTATGAAAACTTTTTAAAATTAGTGTTTCAAATGAGACTGTTTTAAATAGTTTTGGCATCTCAATAATGAAAATTTATAAATTATACAGTATATAATACATCAAGGTGGGTCTATACACAGATAGCACAATCTGTATGTACATTTTAATTTATTTTAGAATATTTTATTTACTGGTAGGACGTTTTCCTGAATCATTTGAATTTTAATGCTATAATTTATAAAGATACCCTACCGTACTACTCATTCACTTATGCAAAATGTTTCTCGTCCTTCTTTTCCAGTTGCTTTTTATATAATCAACTTTCTCTTACAATGTTATAACTAACATCAAACGAATAACTTTATTTTATCAAAATGAAATCTTTACTTTGAACTCTTGGAGTAGTAAGAATAAATTAAATGGAAGCAGTAACTCTCTTTACAGCATGAAAGAGAAAAACTTCGCCATTCAGCTCCTTACTGCTACAGAAATATGTATCGAAAATTGAAAATTATAGTACCTACTTGAAAACATTTTGACGCCAATAATGCTTGAAAGAGATGAACAGCAATTATTATCCTGAGGTTAAAAAGTTGAAAGAAGAGCTGGATGGGATCAGAGTTTTACGCTATTCTACACTTTGAATACTATTTTATTTTTAAATTTAATATTACTTCTAAAATGCTCACTTGAAATCAACAGTATTATTATTAAATAAAACAATTTCTACAAATAAGTACTATTATTCATACCTTATTCGTTGAATTTCCTATTTAAAAATCGATTTACAAACTTACAATACCCAGATTCCGTTTTCGTCTATCTCTATTCAAAATTTATAGTTTCATCAACATTGAAAAATTTGAATTTGTAAAAAGAAAAAGAGTGCTAACTCATGGATGATTGAGAGAAATTTGAAGAGAATTAACGGTGTGAGCTTGAGTCTAAAGATAAAATTAAAAATTCAGATTTATCCTTGTTTTATCAATAATAAATAATCCACAGAATCGTACAGCGCAATAATAATTAAATAATCAAATAATTAGATGCTTCTTGTCTATTACTGACTTTGTTTACGCGTTAATTAGAATAAAATAAAAATTCCAAGACTTTGAAACACACTTTGTACTTTATTTATCAATACACTTTGTAATTATTTGAATAATGTAAAATGTAATTGAACATTGTAGATGATCTATCACTTTAAGTGATAAAAAGTTACGAATATTAATAATCTGTTAATGCATACATGTAATTTGAAGGTGAATAATACAATAACACAATAGTCTTAAATTAAAATTACAGTTCACTTTTAGATTAATTAAGAAAATGTCAAGTACATTATACAATGTTGAATTTTAATGTATTTTTCTATTATAGTATACCGTTCCGTCATTAACACCTCAATCAAATTTCTCTCCATCAATCTTTCTTGATCAAATTAATATTGTCAATAATTTAGACTTTTTAAATGTTTCATGAATAATCGAATAGCTTATCTCACCGACAACAAGTAGAGCTGCGGTTGCCATGGTGATGATCCTGATAAGTGCCACTGTTGTCGTTTCAGGTCTGCTCTGCTGTTATTAAGAACCACCACTCCAAAGAACTGATTACTGATTCAACCAGACAAACGTCAACTGGAAAATCAAGTTTTGTACTCAAATCCCCCACCATCTTTTTCAGTTTTTTCTATTCCCATTCTGTCCCATTCCCATTCACAACATAATTTCGCACACGAAGTTTCCTTTTATTTTTCCTGTTTCGCAAGACTGACTCTCAGAACTTGCTTTTGAATCTGAAAGTGAACACTCACTTTATCGTACTATTGATATACACACTAAAAAAACATCAATAAATATCCAGATTAGGCTGTTGTGGGGGGATTACGATCTCAACACACGTCATAGCTGGAAAATAAGTTGAATATTTTTATACTGCTTCGATTCAATCATGCATAATAACCGGATTGGAAGAGGAGATAATATATAGACTCATTAGACTGAGAATTGAATCACCGCAACTTTGTGTATTTTATGAAATATAAAAATCAATTAACAAGTGATATAACTAAAGTAAGGTAAGTTAATTTATCTCGAATGATCCGCTATCCGTGGTAGAATCAGTACAGAGTATGGGATGAGGCCCGGGGAACCTCTTTACATCCTCATAATTTAATGAACTTGGGAATGTGAAATTTGAAAGAAGTCAGAATGTAACACATTTGCTATTCCCTCACCATCACAGCACCATTTTCAACTGAAGGTGTAGCCCACCTAAGCAGAAATAGTAATAATAATATGTATTCAATTGAGGAAAAATATAAATTTACAACTTTTATTGGGGGGTTTTTCTATAAAAGAAAAACAATCTAGTTGGAACATTTTTTGAATAATTTATATTTTTCAAAATGGTTTGATTTTTATCAGGATAGCCTAATTTACTTTTGATTATACCGTGAATAGGACAGGACTAATATTAAATTCATTTAAAAATGCAACTTTTTGCATTACTCAAATTATCTCTATATGATGTTGGAGTTGGTCATTGTTTTCCAGTACCGTACCGTACTGAGTTTCCAGTAGGCTTACCTACTGTAATTTAGATTTTTTCAATTTTGTGTGTGGGTACAGTCTTAGACCATTCTATACATGGTCTAAGGGTACAGTAATGAGAAGGATATTGATAAAAGATGAATATTGTTATTGCAGTGCGATAATAATAATCATATATATCGATAATATAATATAATAAATGATATTATATCATAATATATGTCATTTTATCATAATATATGATATTTTTTGTATCGTATGGCTTTTATTGGTGGGGAGACCCTTACGGGTAGGTTCCACCTCGCCTCATTGCACAATTTTTTTTTGATATGTATATAATATATGATATTATAAGTTATCATAATATTATTTTATTATGATAGGCATACCGCAGAGAATGAGAACATTGGCTATAATAAAATTGGATGCTTGTAGGTATAGTTAATTTTTTTATTTTAGCGGATGGCGAATGGCTGTATGTTTCTTGGTAAAGGATTATGTTCTGTTGTATCTGTAATTTTTTCAAATAACTTTAGTTGAAGATGCTACAATATAGGTATTCCCAAAGACGACCTCGGTGGTCTGTTGGATAGCGACTCTGCCTTCCATGCAGAATTCTCGGGTTCGATTCCGAGACAGGTGAAATTTTTTTGGCAACTTTCAGCATTGATTAATATTGATTACTATCCACTCGCTTTATAAAAATTAGTATATTGCAGATTTCTTTTAATTTTCCATCAATAAAGCGAGTGGATATAGATATTTTTACTTCGTGACATGAAGGTTGAGGGTGACATGATGAAGGGCCAATTGGAGGAAGAGGGGATTGGGGAAATGAAGAGGGGGCACATTTGGGGGGGGAGAGGGTGATACGAAGTTCGCCGGGACTGCTAGTTTTATATATTTTACAAATACAGTATCTATTCGCACCCTTTAATAATTATGATCAATGTACTTTTCTCTCTCACACTCACTCTCACAGTCTGTCTTCTCTGCGCTCTGCGCACCACCAAAGTTTTCTGTTTCTCTCAGTTGTAGCGCTGGTGTCTCAAATCTTGGTTTCAACTCAACAGGACGATTGCACTGCCACAAGAAAAGTGCATGCGGTCTGTATGGCACTGGCTAACTGCAGCGTATTTTGAGGTTAGTGTTAGTAGTAAGAATTGAGCCCTAAACTGAGGAGAAGAATTGACTGAGTAATTTAAAAGTTGCGTGTTCTTATTAAAATTTATTATTTTTTTTTAGTCTTCGACTGTTAATTTTTTTAAATATTGAAAAAGTGATTTGTTTTGAAAGGATTCACTCATAATAAGCAATAAAAAGGTAATTACTTGCTGATCCACGTTGTTTGTTATAAGGTGAATGCAAATGAATTATTGAATAGCATTATTACTTATTTGTTGTGAGGAAACTGTTTCTAATTTATCAACAATGTCATTACTCATTGATTAAAAGTGATGAAGACAATTTTATATTTTATTTGGTATGCATAGATTGGTTAAACTTGTCGTAACAAGACCTAACAAGGCTACCGGCAAGGCGGCAAGCCCCAGTTACGATGCGATACACAATACTTCTATTAAAGTTGTTGAATACCAAGAAGAATGATTTACCATGATAATTAAGATATGTTGTGTCTCTAATCTTATCAACTTTTCTTAGATTATTTGAGAAATTTCTCGTTACATTGTGACCTCGTGTCTTAAAGGAAGTCGATGAATTTAAAACCAAGTAGCCTAACTGAGCAAAGCAAAATTTGGTCAAAAGTTTTTTGAGAAACTCAGGGTGGCTAATGAAGAATACTTGAACCTATTTGAACTCAGTATAGGTAATATAATTCGGCAACATTTTTGAAATGCTTCTTAGTCATTTAGGTAGTAGGGATCATAGCGTATCGAGATTAATCATATTCAAAACGTGTGATTTGCAAGTTTTTTCTAGCCTGCTTTAGTCACCATCATGCGTGTAAACCATGGTGAACGTGTGTTTACAGCCGATTCCTCTGTGATCAGTATCCAGTGCTTCTTTCGAAATCGCTCCAATATAGGAGTGGTCCTAAGAATGATGATCCCAAAAAAATTGAAAATAGGATATTGACAAAGAAATATGTGGGTGTTCGCCATATCAGTTTTCTATTGGATAGGTGTAAGTAAAAATCACTTACTTTTTTTAAATCATGTTTTATTGTGTTACAGGTTGTTAGCTGATCAAATAACCATGTCAGATGATGGTTGGAACTCAGAGCCGGAGGAATACAAGACTGTCCAGCAACCCTCATACAACACGTCAGAGAATAAATATGGCGATCGTCGAAAGGAGAACTTTGGCGAGCGAACTTTTAGCCGCGGACGAGGCGGTCGCGAGAGGGGAGGAGGAGGAGGTTTTAGAGGGGGGTTGGGAGGCCAGAGGTCGGACAGTGACCGACCATGGCGCGGAGGAGAGTCGGGAGGGGACAGAGGAGGATGGGGTGAGAGGCAAAGAGGAGATGGTGGAGATAGGCCGAGGAGGGGAGGCGGCGGGGGCGGTGGAAATGACAGGCAGAGGAGTGCCTGGGGGGGCCGCGATGAGCAGGGAGGTGGTTCGGAAGGCGGCGACTCCACTGTTATTCAGGTGCCGGCCAACTGTGTGGGAAAGATCATTGGCAAGGGTGGCTCACGCATCAGGGATTTACAAGATGATAGTGGAGCCAGTATTAAGGTACGCCTATAAAATACTCATTTCAATAGTCCTATTAATTGATTATAATATTCATATTGATTGAATAAGATGATATTTTTATATAAGAACTTACAGTTTTTATAATTAACCTAATAATTTTTTAAATATATTTTAATTATTAATTTATTCAAAATATAACAGTCAAAACTTTAATCTGAAGTGAGGACTCTATTTCATGAAGCCAATATGCGCTCCATCAAACCAAAACTATTCATAGACTTGACTGATAAAAATGATTAATTTATGCAAAATATTAATTAAATATAACAATCAAAACTTTAATCTGAAGTCAGGACTCTATTTCATGAAGCCAATATGCGCTCCATCAAACCAAAAATTTCGTAGACTTCCTAGTTCTAAGTGTAATCGATCTATTGGCCTTTTTGCTTTCTTTTTGACGACTGTAATCTTTGTAGTACGAGATACTAACAGTCTACACCCTTATTTCCTTGAAAACATGGGTATTCAATGATGGATTATAAGAATAATGTAATTTGATGAAGTTCTAAAACTGATGAAAATTATCTTTATGAATGTAGGCTAATGGTGTTCCATATATATTTTTATTGTTTGTAGGTGAACTCTAACGACTCAGGTTCGATGACAGATGTGACATTGAAAGGAAGTGCAGATGCTATCGCGCGTGCCAAAGAAATGATCGAAGAAATTACCAGCTCTCAGAGCAATAGCTCGTACGGAGGGTCTTCGTCAAACAATTACTCTTCCAGTAACCAACAAACTTTCGATGAGCCTCCTCCAATTATTGATTGGGATAAGATAAATCAAGATTATGTGAGTAGATACATTGTTTCTTTCTCTCAATTACATTCAAGCATTACATTCAATCCAAGTTGAAAAATGCAAATTATTTAAAAGTACAATATGACTGCTTATTGAGAAAACATATTCATAATATATGAAAATATTCCAGGATTTTGGAGTAAGTACCTCTCTCTAATCAAGCACTACATTTATTCAAGCAAGTACTAATAACTTATAGGGATAAAATTAAACAGAGTCCAAAACGTTTCCTCTTCCTGATTTTGATATATTTTTTCAAATGAAGGTTACTCACAGGTCAATAAAAATATCCACTCTCAGATGATATTCAATTTAGAAACGTGATGGGTGATATTGCAGAGATAAAAATTATTTTTTTAGTTGGTGATATTGACGTAAAAAAGCACCAGGGAACTGTTTCATTTACAAGTCATGTAATACAGGAAATAGGCGGACACAAATTAATGTCGCATCTTTCAAGAGTGCTTCTTTTCAATGTGGGTTTACTCCAGGAGTGCTAGAAGGCAGAGCTCAAATTTTAACGACTACGAAATCGTAGGATTAGAAATCGCATGTGGTGGCCAGAACAAACTCTCAGAGCTCCCAATTCTTTTTGCATTCAATAATCACATTCAGTAGTAAACCTACTATAAATGTAATATTCTTCAATTTATTTCTTGTGAAAATTAACAACTTCTTGTTGAATCAGTCTTATTTTGTTCCGGTCATAGGAAGAAGCACAAAGAAAGAAATTCGCCAATCTACCCCCGTTGAAGAAGGATTTCTATGAAGAACACCCAAGAGTGACAGCACTAACACAAGATCAAGTTGCGAAAATAAGGTACTATTTTTTATTTCTAAGTTCTATTTTTATCATACATTTTGTCTTCAGTAGTTTGAAAGTCAAAACAACCGCTAATAAATTCTGACTTCGTACTCTCTGGTTTATTCCCCTCATTCTTTACCTCATATTCTCCGTTTACTCTGCTGTTCGTTACATAGTCCATGTTTCTCATATACGTATTAGGGACTTTTTATCGTTATCGACTCTCTTGTACGGATCGAAATAAATTATACGAATCTGTTTTTGTTGCACCCTTACAATGTCTAGCAAAGTGAGAAACTGTAAGTACTCCCCAAGAGCTATAGGATTTACCCAAGTCCTAGACTAAAACGGGTTTTAAGAGTGACAAACGTTTGTCTAGAAGTTGATTGTTAGCGCGCAGAGTATATTCGAGGCTAACGTTTGTTGATGCAAAATGTAAATTTTGGTCTAGGACATTAGCTGAAAATTGAGCTTCATGCCGTTCTCTCCCAGAATATGTATGTAGATTATACCACTGAAATGAACAGAGTTTTAAGAGTGAATCAGGAGTTATAAGTTGATTGTTTCTTTGTTTCGACTTTGAAACTATTCGAAGGAAAAATTCTCCAAAAATGTAAGGCTGTTATTGAAAATATTCATTTCGTTCTCTTTTGTAGAATTACAATTGCCAAATATTTTTTTCAAAAACTATAAACTCATGCAATTAGGCAATGAATTGTTTATAAAAACAGACATTACAAAGCATTATTGATGTTGCACTAGAAACTTCTCAATTTCTCTTAGAAATTATAGTACCTGTAGCTTAAATATTTGCCTCTCATTTACAGGAAAGGATCAATCAATAATTTACATTCGTTAACGAGCCCAATCTCATAAAAATAGGAGATGCTATCCAAGTATCCATATTTAACAGTAAATAAACAATTTCAATAGAAACAATAGCATAATTTTTCTCATACTTTTTTCAATATCTGTCTCTTATTCACAGGAAAGGATCAATCAATGATGTTCATTCGTTATCGAGCATAATCTCATAAAAATAGGAGTTGCTATCCATATTTAACAGTAAATGAATAATTTCAATAGGAACAAGAGCATAATTTTTCAAAAACAAGCAAGATAGATGATGAATAGATTGGCAGATGCAATGTAAGAATTGAGAAAAACTGAGAAGAAAAATAGGAAAATTGACTAGCATTGAATGACTTAAAAAATATAAAATGCAATGACAGAAAATTTAGATATAATATAACAAATTAACAGAATGTAAGTGTAAGAATTTTAAATTAAGAATTTAGTAACTGATTTACAGGAAAGAAAACAACCACATTACAGTTTCTTGGGGGAAAGTGGGATGGAAAGACGATGAACCGGTGACCAATGTATCGATCGATGAAATTCCGAAACCAGTGACCACATTCGAAGAAGCGTTTCATAACTATCCAGGCATTATGGAGCAGATCCGCATTCAGGGATTTGAAAAGCCGTCTCCCATCCAGTGCCAGGCTTGGCCTATTCTCATGAGAGGCTACGATTTGATCGGCATTGCCCAGACCGGAACAGGTATTAGCAAATGTCTTATAGGCTTCTTGTGATCGTAGAGAGGGTTTTCTTTATTCGGAAGAAATTTTTTATGACATTTTAGTCACTCGACTAGTTATCATGTAACTCACATGGACACATAGTCTTCGTAGTGGGATACCTGTTAATGTTCATTTCAATTCAATTCTAAAATTAATTGAAGGATAAGTGAATATTATGTACGGGACAGGAATATGTATATAAACTTATGTATGGTACTGGAGGGTTACGTATCAAATTTAATTTTTGTGGCCTAGGTAATAATTGATGTATTTTTGACTTTTTTCAATTTGGCGGATGACGATTGACTTTCATTTAACGTTTTCATTGTAACGGGTGATGTTCTGTTGATTTTTTTTTTTACATGTTAGGTATTTATGTGAAAAAATTCAATATAACATCACCCGTTACCGTAGAAACGTTAAATGAAAGTAATTTGCCATATGCCAAATTAAAAAAATAGTACTTTAGGCTACCCATAATGGTTGATGAAATTAGAAAATAATAATATTTATTATTACTAATTGAATTGAATATACATTCATGAGGGTAAAGTGTAAGAGAGGGCCGACTGCCCCCTAACTTCGCCCTCCCAGGTTAAAATATAGGCAGTCATTCAATTCAATTCATCTGTCTTTCGGAGGAGACGTGAAGCCGTCGGACTCGGGTGCCCAATAAGTTGATTTAAGGTCAATTCCCACATTGACGACAACGACACGACGACGACATTCTCATTTCGTTCTGCGCATGCGTCACCAGCCCGCGCTCTGATTGGTCCATCCTTTTAGAACTACTGAATAGCCGAATTTCTAGGTAGGAAGTTTGAATGTTCGCTGTTCGGAATCAATTGTCAATTAATATTAATAATATTAGTACGACAATATAAATATAATAATCAGTAAATAAAATTATAATACAAACCTTTTCAAGTCATACCGGTACTGCAATTTTGAGACTTGAGACTCTTGAGACCTCTCATTTGTAAATAAAGATAGACATGAACCAATCAGAGCATGGGCTGGTGACGCATGCGCAGAACGAAATGAGAATGTCGTCGTCATGTCGTTGTCGTCAATGTGGGAATTGACCTTTAATCCCTTCCATTCCCCACGCTCAAGCCTAGATCTCATGTGGGCATCACCCCAAAAAATGTTATGCTGCTGTCTACACTTAATCTTTTTCATAAGATGATTTTCAATCAGGTGTTAGAATGAAACATATGTCATGAAATTTTTTAATTTCTTTTACATATTAGTTGAAAAACAATATTCAAAACTATCAAGTTTTCAATCTGTTTCTGCTACATTGAGCTAAAAATCTAACTGGAGGTAGCAGTAGCTAGCGCTGCTATACAATACCAGCGTTCCGTCTAATTTCTTCAGGTCGGCTTGGCAATATAAGATGAGGATGGAAATATTTATTTCTAGAACAGTATGCGGTACCATAAAAAATTAGGTTGGCAATGGGATGAATAGGCGGAACCCAGCTTGTGCAATCAGTGGTGTCCAGGCAGTTAGATATTTAGCTTAATTTTCTGCTCACATAGATTGGGAGCTGCTGTTCTACAACTATTTGTTGCTGGCTTCATTTTTCAGGGAAGACACTAGCATTTTTGCTGCCTGCTCTAATCCACACCGACGGTCAGCCAGTGCCACGCGAGGAGAGAGGAGGTCCCAACGTGCTTGTGCTGGCTCCAACTCGTGAGCTAGCCCTGCAGATCGAGAGCGAAGTCAAAAAGTACCATTACAAGGGCATTCGTTGGTCAGTGAACTTCATTGATACATTATTGTGAATGCAATTTTATTCTCGTTGTCTTGTATTTGTTTTATACCCCTTACATAGCTTGTCACTAAAGTCTGCATTGCATATTTTGAAACCTGACCTAATTTTAATATCGCTTTTCTGACACCGTACTCCTATTGATGTTTTTTTTATTATGTATCATATTTTTTAAATAATCATATCTCTCTTCAATAATATTTTTCCTTTAAATAATATTCTCCAATGTGTTGTATTTCTAAATTCCGTTTGATCAAGCTACAATATTCCAGTCACTCTAAAATTATTAAATGTTTAGTTTTCACTTATTCTGTAATTGAAAATCCATCATTCTCCATTAGAATGCCGTACTTGAAATTCATCGCTGCTTTCATAACTCATACTCATAGTATTTGCTAATAACGTATTTTTGTCACTCGCTTCAAATTGAGGCATTTCTTCATTGAGAATTGAGTCATAATATACGGCAAAGAATCCCTTGAGCGGATTGGTTTCCTGTCATTTATAGAGAATAAAATATATTGTAGAAATTCATCTAACAAATTAGAACTTGCACCTATTGAAGTAATTTGATGCAGCAGATTTAAATAAATGTTGTTCAAGAAGCATTAAACAGACAATCATTTAAGGGTCAAAAAGTACCATTATTAGTGGTATTTCGATGTAAAAATGTGAAGATATCAGCTATTTAAGCTGTTCTTGAAGGTATCTGTCCAATTTCAACTTTGTCAAAATAATTGAATTCCAAAAACAATTATTTCTTTCGAATGCCAATGTCCTATTTCGTATTTGATCTAGTTTACTTGACCCTGAATTAATTTTTTATCTTTTAGCCCCAATCTCTTATCAATCAACCCCGCTCTATTTAATCCCTTTGCTCAACTTATTCTGTCTCTTGTATTGTCATAAGGTTGGCTGAAGTATACCTAGCATGTTATATACCTTGATTATGTATGTATCGTTCATCTGAATCGTCGATTTTTTGTTATTAATGCTGAGCTCAATTCCTTTACCTTTTTCCTTTTCGATGTGCTTTTGATGTTTTCCTAATTTGATTTTCTTCTAGTGTTTGCGTTTATGGAGGTGGAAGTAGACGCGATCAAGTAAATGTGGTAAAGCAAGGAGTGGAAATAGTAATCGCTACACCGGGCCGCCTCATGGACCTTGTTCAAGATGGTCAGGCCATTTTAGTGTTCTAGTTGAATAATAGTAATCCTCATCTACATAAATATATAAATGATAAATAAGTGAATTATTTATTTCCCGAAAACTGATACAAATTCAAATTTACAAACATTCACAGTTATTAATACACATTGGAGGCAGTAAAATAGGTTGTAATCAGGTCTAGAAAGACCATATGTCCTAATCAATTAAACTGAATCCATACTAATTTATAAGCAGCTAGCATGTGTTGTGTTTGTGTAACATCCCTCTGTCAATTTATCAGTCGTGGCGAAATATTTTTTTACAATAATTACATTAACTGTTCAATTCAGTTTTGTCTGAAAAATTCATGGCGTGGTTGTTGGCAATATTGAGTTTCCTCTTCCTTTTAATTATAAAAATTCCATTCCAATACACTCTTAAGTTTTCGATATGATGTGCACGTCTGATGCGTGATACGCATGATCCGTTTTCAAATCATCATTGTGTTATTACTTGAGTTTTTTATATCTTGTTTTTCAAAGTATTTTTTACTCTTCATAGAATTTAAACATTATCAATTCGAATTACAACGATTTCAATAAAAACTTCAACTTTCAATTATCTATATTATAATTTTACTAATATCAGTTGAGTTTATAAGAATCTCAATTAAGAAAAAGTAATCAACCTATCTTAGTTATCTCAGTTGGAAATTTCATCAATTCGAAATAAAGTTTTCATTAATTGTAAAGATATTATTGCAGACATGCTCGTAGGCCTTGCTGCAGTTGATAGTGTATTGTAGATTCCATCCCACCTAATTGTTCATGAAATTAATTTTTATTCCTGAGCGCATTCTTAGTTGTTTCAAACGCTTGAATCCTTTCCTCGTGCTTTGTAGTGAGGGTTTAATCTTTCATGATTTCAGATGTACTGGATGTCTCCGCCGTAACATATCTAATTCTCGATGAAGCTGACCGAATGCTCGACATGGGTTTCGAGCCACAAATAAGAAAGTCACTCATCCACGTTAGACCTGATAGACAGACTGTAATGACCAGGTAATATTATTCAATGAGCACCAGTTTTGTTCAAGAAATAATAAATTTATTATTATTAATTATTATCTAATCTAAATTCTATTGTTTATTTGTTATACATCTACATATCTACGTACTCGTATTTACTACGTATATTGTATTTAATAGTGAAATGGAACTTCAACCTAATGGAATTAGGTTATAATCGGCGAGGTGGAACTACCTTCGGGTCTCCCCACCAACCAAAGCCATACGCTAGATAGATAGATATTGTATTTAAAAACTTACTCGTATTTAAACCTACTATGTTTTCATCTATACACAAAGTGCGGCAATATAACCTCCCTATTTTAAAATGATAATGAAAAACACATTTAAAGAAAAAACAAATTTATTAATTTTAACTTATTCTATAAAATGGGAACGGTTTTCTACTTTGTTTTAAAAAGGATATCAGATGAGTGGTGGCCGTGGTTATCGATAAACTTTTGCAAGCGAATTCTAAAACTGGCTTGGACTCTCTCGAGCATGGCTTGAGGTATGCGCTGAACTTCCTCGCATATTGCTCGCTTCAGATCTTGCCGATTCCGGGGGCGATGTTTAAACACCCCGGTGTTTAAAAAAGTCACATGAGGTTAAATCGGGTGACTGTGCTGGCCACACAATGTCCCCTCCCCGAGAAATGAGAAATCAATCGGCTAGGAAACATTTCCCTCAGAATTCGCTTGCAAGATTGTATCGTTGACCACGGCCACCACTTATCTGATACCCTTTTTAAACTAAATAGAAAAAACTTTCCATGTTATAGAATAAGTTAAAATGAATAGATTTGGTTTTTGAAAAAACTGTGTTTTTTATTATCATTTTAAAATAGGGATGTTTATTTTGCCGCACTCTGTATTTTATTTACCTGTGTAGTAGTATCTAGGACAATCTTTATATTTTACTTACCTATGTAGTAGTGTCTAGGACAAGGCTTGCCTTAGTGAAGTATGTAAATTTCCACATGGAACATTAAGCATTTCTAATGTTTTTGCTGCACTTTACATGTATTAATTACCGTTAATTTTGTATTATTTTCAGTTGAAGTAAGTTGATGAATGATGTATTTAGTATTATAGTATTCTTGGTTGTAAAGAATATGACTATAATTTTAATTTTTTAAACTTTTTTCTATTTTTTTTAAGTATCTGCAATATCTTACACTGTGTTGGACATTATTTTATTCCTGTGCCTGTCATGAAAACTTTTGTTTTTTTCCTTTCAAAGTTGAATTATTATTCACTCTAATTATAAATTGGAGTGTGTGAATTATTTAATCGACGTTTAAGGAATCTTCAGGAATAGTCTATTCCACGGATATAACTTCATGATTTTGTATTATGTGTGACTTATTTTATCTTATTATAGTTGAAATATTCTTTATTAAATGAAATATTCTTGAAATATTGAATTGATTATTTTGTTCATCCCTTTTTTATGTTTTAAAATCGTTTACAGTAGATGCTTTCCTATATCCTTCAACCGACTTTTGTAGTTTTGTTGCCTAACTTATTAGTTTTGTTTATTGAATATTATGTTTAATATATGTCGTTTTTATTAGTCTCATCAAAAATATTTATTTCTTTAATATTTTAATAGCTCAGCTCCGGCTCCCACGTAGGGAGTTCGTCATTTCATACTTTCTCCATAGTGTTACCTTTCTCAACAAAAATATCAAGATGAATTTCAGTATGTTGTAAATGGTTTCTACATTGTATATTGAAAAAAAAATCATTTATTTATGTCTCTTTCTATTATTTTTATTAGATTATTCAACAACAAATTGAATATTTTGTTCATTTATTCTTGTGTGTATTTTCAATTCGAGTAGATATTATTCTCGAAATTTGTGAAGGTGGAATTTATTGATGTATTTGTTGTGCAGTGCAACATGGCCGATGGGAGTTCGTATGCTGGCGAAGACGTACATGAAGAATCCGGTGTCGGTGCACGTGGGCTCACTGGACCTGACAGCCACCCACACGGTCGAGCAGATCGTGGAGATAGTAACCGAGGAGGAGAAGGAGGAACTGCTCATTGACATGATCGTCAACATGGAGCCCGACGACAAGATGATTGTCTTCGTCGGCAGAAAGGTAGGCCAACAGGAGTTAAGACTTCCATTCACACATCCGATACGAGTACAATATTCTGTTGAATATCATCGAAGTTTATCTCATCAAAGTTTCAAGATTTCTTTATTCTATCCAATCCAATCTTCATTGCCAAAAAAAAAATACAAAAAGAAAATTAATAAAACCACTGGAAATAATTTTCACACGAATCTTATAAAATTTTAAGTTTTTTACATTAAGAAATAAAGAAAATCTTGGCATCACAAACTTTCATTACAAATACGTTAAGCAACAATAATAGCAAATACATCTCTGATAATTCATAAATACACAACAAAACACCACCAGGTAATATAATAATCATACCAAAAATGCTTATACAGTAGGCCTATGGACAATTTTCTTTTTTCATAATAATTAATTGGACAAAATTCCTAATTAATGCCATACAGGGTGTCCCAAAAATAGTGATGCCAGTACTACCACGGTATTCTACAAGTCAAAACAAACAGAAAATGTCGTTGGCAAAATGCTGATTTCTCCTTAGTTTACCTGTAATCCGCCATTTTGTGTTTTTAATATTTTTCATCATATGTCGTTAAAAAAACAAGATTTTCTCATGAAATTTGGTAGGCGTATAATTGAAGGTGTGGTTTACAAAATACATATATCAATAAATTTCAATATCTGTTTTTTCCAAAATGGCGACCGCCTAAACTTTTCAATTCGATTTTGCTGGAGAAATATTGCTTTTTATGATAAAACGTAGAATAACAAAAATGTTATTCGAGATATGGCTATTTGAAGATCACCACTTCTGTGTTTCTTCATTTCTTCAGCAGTGAGACTTGAGAATAAATTTATGAATGCAAAATACATTTTGTGAAGCAAGATTTATTTTAGTTGGCAAGAAAATATGTTTGTTCCAATGTATAAGAAGAAAATGGCAATAAATAAATGTGAATGATTTTTAGGTGCGCGCCGACGCTTTGTCAACAGACATGGCGATGCGCGGCATCGACTGCGACTGCATCCACGGCGACCGCGAGCAGTCGGACCGCGAGCAGGCACTGGCCGCACTGAAGAGCGGCAGCGTGCGCATTCTGATCGCCACCGATGTCGCGTCACGTGGCATCGACATCCCCGACGTCACGCACGTCGTCAACCTCGACTTTCCCCGTTCCATCGAGGAGTACGTGCACCGTGTCGGTCGTACGGGTCGTGCCGGCCGCTCCGGACAGGCCATCTCCTTCTTCACACGCTCCGACTGGGGCCAAGCCAAGGAGCTCATCACCATACTCGAGGAAGCTGGACAGGTAATCAACAATTCATTCACACCCACAAGACACCTACTAACTTACTTAACACTCACTTATCACATTCAATTTATTTCACACACAACATTAAAACAAATTTACATCAACATTACATACATCAATACATACAATAATAACATGAAAAGTTAAATAAAAAACAATAGAAAGAATGCTAATCCAGAAAAAAAGTTGTGGTGAAAAAGGGTAGTGAAACGAAAGTTCTCCCAACTATGGATATCCATGTCATAGGAAGGCTTTCAATTCAAGGAAGCAGAGGAAGGATGCAAGGAGAAGGGGTGTGATAGAGGAAGGTGTGATAGTCAGATCAGAAGAACGTCTGCACTAAATGAGCAAGCAAGCACACAAATCAGAAGAGTCCTCTATTACGATAATTTCTTATAGGTAGAAAAAATAGTTCATTTTAATCCAACTATTGATTCACTAAAAATTCGTTCACTAAAAATTCAAACCTACTCTCGGACATGGCTTGCCATAGTGGAGTAGGTTGATTTTCCTCACAGAAACTCATGTAGTATAAAACAACACATTTTTTGACTTTTTATTAACACAATTATTTTGTATTAATAACTGTAAATGTCTGTAAATTTGTATTTGAAGTAGTTTTTTGGAAAATAGATAATTTATTATTGTCAAAAATAAAATATTAGCATATACATATCAGAAATTATAGGAAAATAGAATATGTAGCAAAAAATTTACAAACGAAAATAAAAATAAAAATATACAAATCAGAATTAGCTACTGTATACTAAAACAACTTATCAATTTGGGATGGATACCATCACTCAATAACACTGCGCGAAAGGCATCTATCAGCATCCTCTGGCTGCCTTTAAAAGGGGTATATGGATTTGTTAATAATTTAAGTCGTTGAATAGTTGTTTATGCAAAGATTGTAATATGAGAGTCTTTGAGGCACGACTGAGATGTGAGTAAAAACACGACATTTATTGAGTTTGAAGAACTCGATAAGTTGTAGATCAAGAGTTGTAGATAAAGTTGTAAATTTTATTATTTAGTCCTTTTTACTGTGTAGGCTTGCATTTTGAAAGCTCCTTGACGTGTCTGACAGCTCCCAGGGGCTAGGGCCAACTAGACTAGATAAGAAATCACACCCTGAAATCGACTGCACCGCTGCAGCCGAGCATGTGTGTACTCCATTATTTCTTTCTGTGGTCATTTTGGTAGAATTGGAAGTTCGCAAGCGAGTTCTCCAGCCCATGGGGCTTACTAGTATCTACATGTACTCATGCGGTTCATGTGAGAGTTGATTACATATTTTATAATTTATCCTTTATTTTTAGTGTATGCTTTGTACTGTATTTGTTTCTACAATAATAATTGTATGCTTGTATCTGAACAATGAGTGTTATTTGATATGACTCATGTTTATTTTCAGGTCGTCCCAGAAGAACTCGAAAAAATGGCTGAGCGGTATGCTGCCATGAAGCAACAACGAGGCGAAGGCGGAGGCGGCGGATTCCGAGGAGGAAGACGTGGAGGCGGCGGCGGTGGTGGTTACGGAGGAGATGGAGGCGGTGGAGGATTTTACGGAGGAGACGGAGGTGGCTACGGAGGCCGTGGAGGCGGTCGTGGTAGAGGAGGTGGTGGTAGGGGCTCCAGACGAGGAGGTGATAGGTGGTAAAGCTAACTTAGTATGCCCATTATCCTGCTTCTGTGATAAGCGTTATCATAGTCACTTACTCTATAATTACTATTGTATTATGTTTATCATTGCATACATTCTCAGTATGTATTTTTTGTACATACATTACCTTACATTAATAAATAACTGCATTTTGTTTTGTGGAGTGGTTCTCAGAGTTTGTTTATACTATCTCACTAAAAATGAAGCAATACTTATTATTATAAATACACATATTGTTTCGTAAACTGCCTCTTTAATCTACCCCAATGTTTTTCTCTATATGTCTGTTTTCCTGTGCTCTTGTTGTATGCTGTTTTATTTTTGGGGTCCTCCTATCGCTGTAACTATATTGAGGCGATAAGAAAATCATGAGGTCATAAAATCGCATATATAATTATTTAGGCACAATAAACACGTCTTTATAAAGCCTTAATATGTACTGAATACTGATGTTGAAATAGATACGTCATACGAGGTTATATTATGGGACAAAATTTTAGTCCCGATTTTAGATTCTAAAATGTAACTTATACTTGAATGCAGAATATTATAATCTACTAGATGGAATCCGAAATTTCACAATACTTAAATTGTCCAATTTTGTTCAACTCTCAAAGATTTTCAAATATTCTAGACCCACCATGAAAGAGGGTTTGATTTAAGAGAGTAGTTGTTGTCAAATATAAGAAAATTTATTTAAAAAAATTTTGAGGGTGATGCCCACATGAGCTCTAGGCTTGTGCGTGGGTAATGAGAGGGGTGATGATGAGAGATGACGACTGTTTCATGCAGTCGGGACCGACGGCTTTTCGTCTCCTCCGAAAGACGGGAGTGGCCGTTTCTGTCAAAATCCGTTCCGGCAACTGTATTCGATCTTGGAACCTTTGGATTATCAGACAGGCGCTTATCGCCCTCGGCTACGGACCACTCCAATGCTTCACACATTCTTCACACTCTGCACCCTTCAACAGTTTATGACATATAATAGCAACTGGCCCCTGTTTATGAACATTCAAAATTAATTCAAAAATTTTCATTGCCATGAACAAATACATGTATCGACAAAATCATAATACATTATCCTCATTAGTAAGGATTGAAGCAGGTTGAATGGGATTTCCCGAGTATTTCAGTATATCAAGTATGGGAAGCGGCAGCCTTCTCTTGTGACGTGTCACACAAAGTGGTGAGGGAGGAGCAAGGCCTGTTCATCTAGTGTAGCCTTGCCTATATCCGAGTAAATGAAGGCGCTCACGGATTTATTCATGAAATTGACTAAGGTGTTTTTTGGCGGGTTGAATTACTGAAACTATTTATTTATTTCTTCAGTATTATTATGCTCTATCCTTGAATTTTCTAGTACTTACCATCGTCTGAGATAGAATTTTTTCATTATAGCAGCTATTTTTTCAATCTAATTCTTGTTTTATCAGCTTAATTTCGTCCAGACATTTGAAATTATCTTTCAGAAGGCATTTTGAAATTCTAATGAAGATTTTATTTATATAATTTTGTTGTTTTCTGTAAATTCATACATTCTCAGCCCAAACCTCGCCTATTTGGGGTCTGGAATAATTGAAAATCATTAGAATTTCAATAAAATTAGACAATTCAATCGTCACTCAATCTTACTGTGAAATACTGGAAGCTGTCTTTTGCTCACAATTATTTCGTATTCAGATTTCAATCATGTTTCTAGTACGGAGAGTGTATAGTAACAGTGTGGCCATTTGTGTGAAGCACTCCATAACAGTATGTGGAGATCATTTGTTTTCCCGCCGCCGCCATACTTTTGCCAAATTTTTGAATTTTGATATGGGATTACAGGCAAACATGAACCCATTCACTCATTTGTCAAACTCATTTTAAGATAAACAACATCAAAAAACTTTTCTAACATTAAAAATAGTCTCTTCACTCTTGGTATTGCTTTAAAAACTTGAAATTATGAAAAACTAACACTGGCAAAGGCAAATTGTAGGTTGAATGTAGGTATTACTCTACACAGCATATGATTTGCGAATCATTTCAATGCAATCTTATGGGAATTGGCAAAAGTATAGTGGATTGTCCGAGCTAACCAATCAAAAGTGTGACATGCAATGTCCACACTGTTACTATACACTCTCTGCAGTTTTTAGAGTTCTGAGACTGGGTTTCATAGCTTTGACAACATACCTTGTATGGTTCTTCAATACACAACTAAGGACTTGGTAAGTCTGCGGCCTTGTTTAGAGTCGATAACTTATCAGTTGTGTACCAACGGATAAAATATAATTTCCAATTACATGAATGCTGAATATGGATACGAATACCAACTAAGCACAATAACATTGAGGTTTACGAGGATGAATCCTTTTTCATAACACAGAGATCTAGAAACTTTGAGCCTTATGTGCTACGAGGATATGAATACACAAATTAAACTCTTTTGTAAACCTTTAATTTTAAGTAAACCAATTAATTCATGGATGAGTACATAATATAGTAATACTTATTACAGGGCTTTTTTCAGCCGGAACGGCGTTCCGTACCTCTTTGCGCACTGGAACGGCGCTCCGGTACCTCTTTGCTAGGCATATATGAATATTTCATCAATTAATTACTATTTAGGAACAAAATTTCATAACGATTTATAATTCCAAACATTGAATGTTTGAATTTCATATTTGTTCCAAAATTGGCTATAATTTATTATTAGGCCGACATAGAGAAAAGAGTCGAAAAATAAGTACCTATACTCTACTCTACACTATAGAGTATAGACTATGCGTGGTTAAGCAAAACTTTTAGAGTTCCTGAACCTCATTTTCTATAAAAAAAAAAAACCCTGCTTATACAAAGAATAACATTTCAAAGTAGGCCTATTCAATTTATAATAGCCTATTGACCTAAGATGATAATGGTCTTCTGAATAGAATAAAGTCAATTTTCAACTTCTATAAGCAAAAGTTTTTATCTAATTTTATCAATAATGGAGAAAATCTATAATATTTCCTTGGAATGAACCAACAGTATAATTTATGTACATTTATGCACTACTACAAAAGAATAATCAGAATTTCAAGGCTAGATTAATAAAGTAATAAACATAACAGTATAATTTGAGTAGCCTACTTTGTTACACTTTTTACAAGAGAAATGCATAATAAATTGCATTGTGAGTGATATTAATATACACATAACAGTTGTATTGTAAGAATTAATTAGCGTTCTGGCACCTGAAATTTCAGGCATTGGCAAAATAAATAAAGCATAGATAGAGCATAACATAACGCATAAATCAAGCATTGGCAACTAGTCAACTGGCATATGTCACAAGTAACGTGTAAAAGCGCAATTAAATTAATCTAATTTTGTAATGCAGTGACAGTTATGATTTCAAAAATAAAAATTGTTGATAATCCACACGACCGCAATGTGTAAAAATTCAATAAAACTTGGTGTTCTTGATACAGATATTTACAATAGAATGAATCTTATCATTGAACATCTTCAATAAAATCTCGAATAATAATTGGAATAATCGACCATAATATGCATTTTTACTAGAAGTTGCAGTGGAATTCAAAAATAGCCAACTATTCAATGTAAAAAATAATTATATTTGATACATTGAATTATTAGTTGACAATATTATTATTTATGAAAACATTTCTTTTTGTAGTTGACATCGCAGTCATTTTCCTTTGTTGAAATTCTTCATAAACTGCAGATAATGTATTTTTCACACCTGAATATACATCCTAATTACTTTCTTATTGGAATGACAGTGTTATTCTCTTTATACAATAATTAATGTTTGTCTGAATGTTCTAAGTATTTGCAACAAACAATCATTATAAAATGTACAGAAAGTTTGAACAATTATAACTGAGAATTTGAATAGTGTTACAAAACAATTATATTTTATAGTCCACTACTATCAAACATATAGTTCCAATTGGTAGTTTATAGTTTGGAGTGGTTCGTAGCCGAGGCGGCTAAGGCGTCAGACTGATTAGTTATCAGCTGTTACCGCCAATATCATCGGCCAATGCCTCATATTGCGGTAAGCGTCAGCTGTTGTAATTTGAATCAACCGCCTTGTGAACAGTCCGCCAACTTCGTATAGTGGCAGTGAATAATTGAATTTATTATGCATTGTCCGGCAATGAATTTCTGATCGCTCGGGCTGTGTACGCATCCTGTTCCTGTTGCGTCTCGGGGCTTCTCTTGTGTGTTCCCGCTTATTGAAGGCACGCTCTCCGATCTATTACGCTTAAATACTTTCAACCCGTGAAATTCTATTAATGTTTTGGACCGCGTTGTTCGCTAAGTATGCTAACAAGCTTAAAAGTGTATTCGCTTTATGAATTAGCGACTGATCACCGCTAATTCAGTACGGTATAGTTATCTCGCGACTGACGCTCAACCCCTTTCATCCACGCTACGCGTCCCCCCGCTATAATACGTCTCCGGAATGTACCCCAAAGCCTGTATATTCTTCAACACCCAGACTGCAAGCTCCGCATCCCCCAGGTACCTGGGAACCGCCGCCGTTCGCATGAGTTGCTGTAAACCGCTGTTCCTGACCGCCTGCAAGCTGTGATGCCCGCTTAGCCCGCCAGGTGACCACTTCAGGAATTTTACTGTGAGTACCGCTAATTTTCTATGTCTTGCCCTAAGACAGAAAACCAAGGGCTGGTCCTCCATTTTTAATATACAAAACGATTTAGAGCACTTCTACCACTATTGCAAATTCCCGCCTCTCTACCACAGAAGCTACTACGCTACGCGTTAGCACGCCTTGTGAGAGGCTCTAACACGATTTCTGGTCCTCCGGGCCGGATATTTATTGAACCAAACGCCTATGTTGAAAAAGTCCACCAGTGAACGAAGTGCTAAAACAGACTTGAACAAAATTGACTCTTGTGAACTTTAGTGAAATAGACTCACGCTCACCGCTAGAGTTAACCTATAACCTAAAAACCCGCAAGTGTGTAGACTACCCGCTTATATGTGCCAATTTCGTCAAAAGTGATAACCTCTTTGTTTCCTTTTCCCCGCATTTCTCTCATTTCAAATCAGTGTAGTGTTACTGATAATTCGAATTTGTTATCATTCGACCTTCGACTATCGATTATCGTTTGCGCCGCAACTATCGACTGCACGCAGTTAGTCTATCGAATATCGATAAAAATGTTGTTATTCACACGCTTACATAACCTAAAACATCTTCTTCGCTGTATCTCGCGCTGATTGAATTTGCTGAAAGTTTTACGAATTTGTACTACTGTGACATTACTTTTTGCGATCATGGCCGCCTCCTTCCCTCTTTTAAGCAAACTCAAACGCTTGCATCAGTCGATCTCCGCATTAGCTGATAAATATTCTGAGCTTGTACCAATGACCTGCAGCGAGTTTTATTTCGGTCTGGATAGGAAGTTTGACAAGGTAATCAACGAATATGAGGAAATAGATAAGGACTTGCTGTCGCAGTCGCAAATGCTTGAATTCGCAGAGCTTCAAATACAATTCCAAGAAATATTTGATAGGATCAAATTGGTGGAAACCGCTGCAAGACCTGTAAGTACCGCTAATGACTCTCCTATGAATAATTTTGTGAAGCCACAGTTACAAATCCCAGTCTTTGACGGTAAGCCGCAAGAATGGAATTCATTCAAAAATATTTTCGATGCCGTTGTGCATACTAGCAAAGAATATTCAAATGAAGCCAAATATCACCTATTAACCTCCTATCTGAGTGGTGATGCTCTTGCTATGGTGCAAAACTTCGCCAATACAGCTGACTGTTACCAGACCACTTACGATAGTTTGCACAAACGCTATAACAATACTAGATACCAAGCCTATTGTTTATATAATAAGATCAATGCTTTCTCACCATCAGCTACGCTTGCTGAAACTCTAAAAAAGTTTTCAATTGAACTCAGCTCTGCCAAACGATCATTATTCAATATGAATCTAGACCAGGCTGATTTTCTTGTCACCATGTTGTGCATTCAAAAGTTACCTGTTACTGTTCGTGCGAAATTTGAAGACACCATTCCTAACGATCAAATCCCTACTTTTGATCGCTTGATGGGCTTTGTTGCCAACCAAGAAAAGTCTCTTGCAGTAACCGCCCTTACTAGGAGCCATGAACAAGTAATTAACGCTAGCATTGAATATGTAGCTCCTGTTCAGAAGGACTCAGAACCCAGTACTAGTTCCAAACAACAAATGAAACCGCTATCTATACCAACAAAAACGAATTATTTTCCAAGTAGTATCACTTGTGTGCTTTGTTCCGCCACACATCAGCTATACAGATGTGACCATTTCAAACAAGAAAGCATTTCCAAACGAATACAAATTGTAAAACAGCATAAAAGATGCTTTGTTTGCTTGGGATCACATTTAAAAATCAATTGTAATTCCACCATATGCTGTAAAATATGTCGATCTAACCATCATCACACGCTTCTATGTAACAACAATGCTAATAATCCTCAATCTTTGTTTGTCGCCGAGAAACGGAACGCTCGTTCTGGTCACAGCCGCACCGCTTCTATCACGCCGCCGCCAAGCTGCTACCGCCCGCCATCAACTAGTAATGCTGTTGGTTCCAGTTACAGCATGCCGCCCACGCACTCTCATGGCCGCACACTCTCCAATGACGATGTAAGTAGTCACCAATTTACACCTCCTGCGAGTTCACCGCCTTCTTATGTTATGTCGCCGACCGCATCATCTGAATACCTCTCACCTGCGACTGCACCACCTGTCGTCAATAGCGCCGCTGTACCTATTGGACCGCAATCAGTTTCTAATAGTGGTATCATACCTCCAGTGTCTTCTGCTGCCACTCCTGGATTTTTTGCAGGCTGTGCCCAGGTAAAGGCTGTTCACGCCTCCGCCTTACTAGGAACCGCCATTGTTGCTGTCGCTAATCAATACAATCAATATCATTTTTTGCGGGCAGTCTTAGATTGTGGTTCTATGAGAACTATCATCACTGCTAGGGCCGCAGAGCGACTTGGACTCAATGTCACTCCCGCACAAATCTGTCTCAATGGCATCTCTGAAAAGAGCACCGCTGTGAAAGGCACAACGCATTTGACTATATTGTCAAGACCTCAGTACAATACCGCTCTTAAAACGGATGCTCTAGTGCTGGAGCAAATTGCAGGAAATCTGCCTGCATTTCCGCTACCTGCTAGCCTCAAAAGTTCGTTGTCGCATTTAGATCTGGCTGACCCCTCCTTTGATCAGCCGGCCGAAATAGATCTATTAATTGGAGCTGACATCTATCCTAACGTTTTTGTATCAGCAGCCAATGCCATTATTCCCGGCAACCCCGCCGCCTTTGCTACTATATTCGGCTATGTACTGAGTGGCAAGCTAAATATTGAAGACTCTCCCGCACCACTCAATCAAATGCAATTAATTTGCACTCTGTTTGCTCAAGCAGAACCGCTCTCTGAGGTTATGAATAAATTCTGGGAAGCTGAAGAGGTCTGTGCTGATGTAAAATTTTCATCCCCTACTGATGAACTCTGTGAAAGATTGTATGAAACAACCACTTATCGGAAGGATGATGGAAGATATGTAGTAGCCCTCCCGTTCAAACCTGGTGCACCCGCTCTCGCCTCAAACCGCAAACAAGCCTACCGCAGTCATCTAGGGCTATTAAAACGACTAGATAAATCCCCTGGGCTGGAGGAGAAATATGCGAATTTCATGAACGAATATCATGAACTTGGTCACTTAGAGCTCACCGATTCTACTGTCGACTATGTAATTCCGCACCACGCTATTTTCAAAAATAATGACCCCACTCAGAAAATCAGGGTTGTTTTTAATGCTTCCAGTAAAGATGTAAATGGTAATTCACTCAATGATGTATTATTACCTGGGCCAAAGCTTCAAGCGAATATAGTTCAAGTACTGACCCGATTCCGCACCTATAAATACGTGGTTCTTTCTGACTGTAAGCAAATGTACCGACAAATATTGTTGAGACCTGAGGACTGTCGCCACCAGCATATATTTTGGAAACCCGCTCCTAATGGACCAATAAAGGAGGCTGAACTGAAAACAGTGACTTACGGCGTTTCTTCTAGCGCTTACTTGGCACAACGTACCTTGAAACAGCTTGTGAAGGATGAAGGAGAAGCCTTCCCTCTTGCTAGTAAAGTATTATCTAGCCAAACTTATGTTGACGATTTACTTGGAGGAAGTAATGATTTCGCTGTAGCTCAAACGCTCATCCATGAATTAATTGAATTGTTGTCACTTGGTTCCTTTGAACTACGAAAATGGAACTCTAATACCCCTGAACTAATTGCCGACTTGCCCGCCGAATTTTTAGAAAATCGAGAATGTTTGTTCGATAATACCGCTACCGCCAAGGTTCTTGGAATTGTATATAGTCCTCTAGCTGACAATTTTCGCTATCTTATTTCCGCCTTTAATGGAACCGTCACTAAAAGAGCTATTCTGTCATTCATTGCTCGAGTATATGATCCACTTGGTTGGCTCACACCGCTCATAATGCTGTTCAAACTATTCATGCGCACTCTATGGTCGCAACAATTGGCTTGGGATACTGAAGTTCCACTTCCACTGCAGACTCACTGGGAATTGCTGACTGCTGAAATCCACAGTTTGGATAATATTGTAATACCCCGCCTACTCGCATGCAACCGTGCCACTACTCGTCTTCTTGGATTTGCCGATGCGTCTGAAAAGGGTTTCGCCGCTTGTCTATATCTTCATGAAGAGTTTGACGGTCACTATGTTGATTGCCATCTCATTGCCGCTAAGAGTCATGTTGCGCCACTAAAAACAATGACTATTCCTCGTTTAGAACTTTCAGGTTGTCTGCTACTCGCTCGCCTACTGTCGGTCATTTTGCCCACTCTGTTGGAGTATGAATTGCAAGAAATCCGCCTTCACACCGACTCCAAGACCGCATTGGATTGGATTAATACGCCAACGCACAAATTGCAAATTTTTGTTGCTAACCGAGTACAACAAATCACTCAGCTAACCCAACCTGAGCTATGGAATCATGTCGCTTCAGAAAATAACTGCGCTGATGTCGCCTCTCGTGGGCTAACTCCTACTGAAATTGTCTCCTGTCAGGAATGGTGGCATGCTTCTACCGCATTTCAATGTCCTGCTAAAGATTTTCCTGTTTCTAAACACACCCTCTCCGAGGCAGTGCCCGAAATGAAGACTAATCCTCTGTATATACTCGCCACCATAGCAAATGAGCCAATTGAGAATCATTTGTATAAAGCATGTGATCGAATTTCTGAATTTGGAAAACTTTGTCGCATTTTTGCCTATGTACTTCGCTTTGTTGCTCGTATTAAACCGCCGCACTTGACTTATGTAAATAAAGTTGTCAACCAGTTTGTGACCTGTGATCTGCCTGAATCAACCGTTGTTACCGCCGCTGAAATGGAAATTGCTAGAAAATTATGCGTGTCTGTTGTACAGCAAGTAAAATTTCAGAAGGAAATTGAAGAGTTGCATTCTGGAAAAGTTCCCAAACACTTGATGATGTTACAGCCTTACATCGATGAGAATGATTTGATTCGGCTATCGGGTCGACTCGAGTATGCGCCCGTTTCCAATGACGTGAAAAATCCGCTGTTACTGCCTAAGAATGAGCATGTTTCCACCCTCATCATTCGTTATCATCATCTCAAATGCTGCCATGCCGGCCCCCGCACCACTCAAGCAAGTATCTGTCAGCAGTACTGGATACTGTCAGCTCGTAACCAAGTACGCCGCACTATACATGCATGTATAGTATGCAACCGCTTTCGCCGCCTGAACCTACAGCAACGAATGGCCCCACTGCCCGCCGAACGAGTGACGGTCACTAAACCGTTCAATATCACTGGGTTAGATTTTGCTGGCCCCTTTGCTTGTAAAAATTCTACCTTGAAACGCGCTCAGACTACTAAAGGGTACTTATGCATTTTTGTTTGTTTTGCTACTAAAGCTACGCATCTTGAATTTATGTCAGACATGTCAACCAATATTTTTATGGCCGCTTTACAAAGATTTATTGCCAGAAGAGGTACACCCCACACTCTATACTCTGATAACGCTAAAACCTTCTTATCTGCTTCCAGAAAATTGCAGGAAGTATCACAAATGATTAGTTCTTTTCCTGGTGATTTGAATTGCTTTCTAGCAAATCGAGGAATAAACTGGAAGTTCATTCCCCCATACGCCCCGCACCACGGAGGAATCTGGGAGGCCGCCGTCAAGTCCGCAAAAACGCTGCTGCATCGATGTATTGGGGATACTTCTCTCACATTCGAAGAGTATGTCACAATTTTTGCGCGCATTGAAAGCATTTTAAATAGCAGACCGCTAACCGAGTTATCCTCACAACCGAATGAAGCTGCCGCTGTTCTCACCCCCGGCCACTTTCTCGTTGGAGGCCCGCTGACCGCACCACCACAACCCGTGGAGACCAAGGAGATACTCGTAACTCGCCGCTGGAGACTATTGAACCAAATGACTCAGTTCTTTTGGAGTCGCTGGTCCAAGGAATATATAAGCACCTTACTCAACCGCTCCAAGTGGAACAAGACTGAAAAGAACCTACAGCTCAACGATCTGGTGATTGTGAAGTCAATCAACACTTCTCCTCTGAGTTGGCCGCTAGGCAGAGTTGTCGCCCTGCACCCCGGCAAGGATGGACTTGTAAGAGTAGTAACCATCAAATGTGCGTCTGGAAACATCACCAGAGCCATCAGTAAAGTTCACCGCATAGCTTAATTAGATCACCGCTCACCGCTGTACATAGTTATTGATATACCGCTTATAACCCCATTCAACGCAGTTACCGCATCATTCGCCGCAGACGCCGCCTCGCTCGCTGTTTGATCTCGCCGCATCGTCAGAAGCACCGTGTAACGCTCTTGAGTCTACTTCCACCGCTATGAACTTCTAGTGTCACCGCCATTGCCGCCGCATCGCCGTGTTTGATCGCCGTCTCCGCTGATGTTATCGTCCGTTGGGCTTTGAGAGAAATGCATTCCTTCTCCTATGTTCCTTTCCTACCCTAGGATTTTACTGTATCGCGCGGGTCAAAAACTGTCCGTTTTTGAGGGGGGGGGCATGTTACCGCCAATATCATCGGCCAATGCCTCATATTGCGGTAAGCGTCAGCTGTTGTAATTTGAATCAACCGCCTTGTGAACAGTCCGCCAACTTCGTATAGTGGCAGTGAATAATTGAATTTATTATGCATTGTCCGGCAATGAATTTCTGATCGCTCGGGCTGTGTACGCATCCTGTTCCTGTTGCGTCTCGGGGCTTCTCTTGTGTGTTCCCGCTTATTGAAGGCACGCTCTCCGATCTATTACGCTTAAATACTTTCAACCCGTGAAATTCTATTAATGTTTTGGACCGCGTTGTTCGCTAAGTATGCTAACAAGCTTAACAGTGATTCGCTTTATGAATTAGCGACTGATCACCGCTAATTCAGTACGGTATAGTTATCTCGCGACTGACGCCTAACCCCTTTCATCCACGCTACGCGTCCCCCCGCTATAATACGTCTCCGGAATGTACCCCAAAGCCTGTATATTCTTCAACACCCAGACTGCAAGCTCCGCATCCCCCAGGTACCTGGGAACCGCCGCCGTTCGCATGAGTTGCTGTAAACCGCTGTTCCTGACCGCCTGCAAGCTGTGATGCCCGCTTAGCCCGCCAGGTGACCACTTCAGGAATTTTACTGTGAGTACCGCTAATTTTCTATGTCTTGCCCTAAGACAGAAAACCAAGGGCTGGTCCTCCATTTTTAATATACAAAACGATTTAGAGCACTTCTACCACTATTGCAAATTCCCGCCTCTCTACCACAGAAGCTACTACGCTACGCGTTAGCACGCCTTGTGAGAGGCTCTAACATCGGCAGTCAGATAAAATCCATTGGGCCAGGGTTCGAGCCTGGTTGACGGAAAGGATTTTGACAAATACGGCCACTCCCGTCTTTCGGAGGAGACGTTAAGCCGTCGGTCCCGACTGCCTAAAAAGTAGTCGTCATATCTCATCATCACCCCACTCATTACCCACGCACAAGCCTAGAGCTCATGTGGGCATCATCCTCGGGAAAAAAATTATTTACTCAATTATTAACTCAAATTGGTTTCCTCCTGTTACAATCTTTACATATTACGTTGTTCTGAAGAATTTAAAAATACCTAATAATTAGGTAATTATTATTAGGTAATTCTGTAATTATTACAAAAACTTCATTCACAATACACTTACATCATTTCAATAAAAGCCGCAATACCTATTTCATTTTCTGAAGCCTGTTTCATGTAATATGTATAAGAATTCCTGTATCATACCTAGTATACATAGGTTTCCTATGAAACCTAGTACCAGAACTGAAGATATTAACATTTCAGTACTGTTTATTTTGGTTAGTAGGTACCGTACTGTAGAAAAAAGTGGATACACACTATACATATGAATACGCTTTGCGACAAGGTTTGTCTTTTTTTTAATAAGTGTCCACTTTATCCCTGTTTTAAAGGACTTCTAAATTTTCATGAAACAGACCTTTAGGGTACAAAAACACCTGTTACGATGAATGAGGCAGAAATATATCACGAACTTCTATTGTTACGATTAAGACAAGGAGGTAGAAATTATATCCCATAAATAAGGGAAGATAAAGGAATTCATATAGGTCTACTAGCTAGCAGCCAGTTTTCTAAATTCAATAAACTGTATTTAATATCACATGTCCTCCAAACCACGTGATACAACTGGGAACGAACTAGTGCCCTTGACAGAGATAGATCATTAATTTATAGAAAAGGGTACAAGAAATGATGACTACCTACACTATTAACTATACATTAGACACCAAACCAAATTAACTTTCAGGAATCCAAACAACAATGATAATTGTTGCAATTATTACACTCATAATAGCTTATTTTATTATTTTTTTGAAATATTTTACAACACCCTTTTAATGAAACTGATGAACAAGTAGGCTTATCCTACCCAAAAACGTCCTTCCAGAGCCTTATTTCTTAATGATAGAACGTACAGCGTCCTGCCGGCAGTACGTAAAGTACTCAAAGTCCTACCAAGTTGGACTTATATTTGAGTACTTTCCGTCCTTCTGGCAGGACTGAGAATTTTTCCATTAGAAAGAGCGTTAAATTCCCTTTATAGCGCAAAAAAAATCACGCTGGTACGACTGCTTGATCAGAAATGGCGACATGTTTTGGAAAGGCCAACATGTCTATGTTTTGGCTTCATATTTTGACGCGCCCAATGGATTTGCTCCACTCATTTTCGGTGTAAACTGGGAAGTAGAAAAGTGTTTCGGAACTATAGTTTCAGTTAATAAAAGTTTTGGGAGTATAAAGTGGGATATTGATGGCAACACTACTAAAGTGCGGTTAGCGGACATCAAGCTACACGAGCACGAGGCAAATTATTGTGCAGTGCAGCCACTTCTTCATAATAATATACAGGAGGAGAATAGACCCTCTGCTTCGAATGGTAATTTATATTTTCTATTGTTTTGTTTACAAAAGATAAAGTTTCTATTTTAGAATTTCATTTCAGTGGCAAGCCTTATTTTTTCAACTTGACATTCCAATAATAATTTATTAAAAATAATTTATTCTGTGAAATGTAATGGCCCATTTTTTCATGACTTTTTGTAAACTGCATTATAGTCTAGAATATACTTTATTGCGTTTGATATTTTTTAAATTATTGGAAATTCATTGATTTATATAGGCCTGTATTGTATTATATATATTATTATATAATATATATATTATATAATTATATGTTTTATCCTATATAATTATCACAATAAACAGTAGTGTGATATAAGTTGTGTTATAGCATGTAAGTATATTCAGTATATACTAAAACACAAATCATATGATTTAGTAGTTTCATATGTGCTATATCCAATTGAAACGTATTAATATACATTAATTTGATATGTTGTCTTATATTTAATTGAAACGTTTTACCACAATTGTACAGTAGAACATTGAAATCTCACATCAGTAACAGATAGTTGTTGTTTTTTGTTTACATGCTGTGGAAGTGATGTACTGCTGGAAGGTTTGCGTCCTGCTGGAAGGACAGATTAAACATTTTCCATAAACATCAAGAGTCCTTCCAGCAGGACGCTAGGCCATGTACAAAAGTACTTCCGGAAGCTCCTTCCAGCAGGACAAATGCCTGTACGTTCTATCATTAATACTCGAATTGAGATTCGAGTTCGGTTCAATTATTTCATCTTTTTAACTCCATATTATAGAGAATCTGAATGTGTTAATTGTTTAATTTCTGATTGGCTGATTGATTTAACGAGCGATTTCTTCTAAAAAAAGTTGACGCTTATCACCACTTTCTCAATTTAAAACCAGCCGCGAAATTATTATCACAGATAGATACAGTAGCGCCATCTCTGAGTAGAAAAAGAAACTCGGTGGTCGTAGAGATGAATACAATGCTGTGTGTTTGTGTGGAGGCAGATTCAAATGTTCGGTGCATTTTCATGCTAATTTGAGCTTTTCACGGCTTTCCATTCCGGTTTAAACTTAGAAAAGGTCGATTAATATGTAAATACATCTGATAAATCGATCTAGATATGTTTCAAGAACGTATCTCAAGTAGTTTTCGAGTAAAAATTCTTTTATTGCAAAAACCTTATAGGATATATTGTTTTTTCACGATTACTCGGGAAATGTTTCATTTACATGCTTGTAACAATTTTTAAACGATTCTTCAGATGGAGAAGCATCAAATGAGTTATTTTTTCAGCCTTAATTCCCTTATCTAACTTCATAAAAAAATAAAATAATAATCAATTTTGACAACTTCGACGGCGTGTAACTCAGTAACGCATGGTTTTCGGGTATGGGTTTATCAGATGTTCCTATCCTAGAATTCGATGGAGAACAAGTTTACATAAAGTCATTGTTATTTATGGAAGTTGAAAAAAAATTTTGATTATATTTTTTTATCTCAATGACCTTGATAGATGAGTTTTCGAAACTAGCCTCATTCGATTTCTGGACCTATTTTCCATGTGAATCGTATTTTTTGTAACCTTTCATGTCCATAAGAAAACCAGGAAAATTGAAAATCCACTTTTCCATGATTATACCCTCTTTTAAAATTTCAATCATTCTAAAGCTAATTGGAAGTTTTACGATCTGTAAACGTTATCAAATGTAGTAAATGAACTGGAGAATCTATTAAAAATATTTTCGAGTGGATTACTATGGTGGTTTTTCCACACTAAGTGAAAATTCACAGAAAATCATGGTTTTTTATATGCGTTTTTCGGTTTTTCGACCATATCTCGAAAAATATTGTAGCTACATCCTTGAAACCAGGCTCAAACGATTCGTCTTTCCAATCTGCATAATTCAAGACTAATTATAAATCTTGGAACCCCTTAACATATTTATAAAAAAATAAAGAAAATGTCAATTTTCACATGTTTGGCGATTTTTTACTCGATAACGGTGCATTTGCGGACCATGGTTTATCAGATGTTCCTATCCTAACTTTTCACGTAGAATCATGTCCGTAATTTGTATTTCGATATTTCGAAGTTGCAAAATTTTCAGGTACAGTGTGCTGACTTTGGTCATTTTTAAACGAATCCTTATAACGCATATATTACTATATCGAGCTTGTCATATATATTCAACAAATTTTAGTTCCTTATTTTGCCGCTAGATGGCAGAGACTGTCTTATCTGCAACAGCAGAGCATGGTTGTGTGGAGGCAGTTTCAAATGTTCGGTGCATTTTCATGCTAATTTGAACTTTTCACGGCTTTCCATTTCGGTTTGAACTTGTAAAAGGTCGATTAATATGTAAATACATCTGATAAATCGATCTAGGTATGTTTCAAGAATGTATCTCAAGTAGTTTTCGAGTAAAAATTATTTTATTGCAAAAAACTTATAGGATATTATATTGTTTTTTCACGATTACTCGGGAAATGTTTCATTTACATGCTTGTAACAATTTTTAAACGATTCTTCAGATGGAAAATCATCAAATGAGTTATTTTTTCAGCCTTAATTCCCTTATCTAACTTCTCAACTCTTTTAAAAGTTCAATCATTCTAAAGCTAATTGGAAGTTTTACGATCTGTAAACGTTATCAAATCTAGTAAATGAACTGGAGAATCTATTGAAAATATTTTCGAGTGGATTACTATGGTGGTATAATCATGGAAAAAAAGAGTTTCAATTTTCCTGGTTTTCTTATGGTCCAAAAATACCATTTACATGGAAAATATTTCCAGAAATCGAATGAGGTCTTTGAGTTGAAAAATTATAATCAAATTTTTTTTCAACTTCCATAAATTACAATGACCTTAAACTAGTTATTCATCGAATTCTAGGATAGGAACATCTGATAAACCCATACCCGAAAACCATGCATTACTGAGTTACACGCCGTCAAAGTTGTCAAAATTGATTATTATTTTATTTTTTATGAAGTTAGATAAGGGAATTATGGCTGAAAAAATAACAGCTCATAAGAATGACCATGAGAATAGGGCATAATAATTTTTTTATTTTTATCAAAATAATGAAAGATGTCGGTATCATAGTATTCTGGGTAGATTGAAAATTCACCTGCATTTATATTTAATATTTATTTTCAAATATCAATTCAACAATGAGTAAAAAATTAACAATATTATAATAAATATTTTCAAGACGCATTTAACAATAATAATTATTACAGTTCTTAATATATTATGGTAATAGTAAAATACAATGTAAAGTTCGTTAGTAAAATTAGATCCAGTTTGTTTATTAATATTTCAGGATTTTTGTGGATTTTATACAATGAATTTGATTACAAACCTCTATCCCTTAGAAGGAAAAAATGAGAATACTCACTTTCATTGATAACTTCTGATATTTTTAAGTTCGTAAATTCTTTAGGATTGAAAATAGCAACATTGAACTAATGAAATGAAAAATAACTTTATTAATAAATAATCTTAATTATAAAATTCAACTGCTGAATTCAAGAATTTTGGACTTTTCAATCCTTGCTCCTATGCCAGTAGGTACACAGTTCGGGTGATGCAAAATGGCCAACAAGATTATTTTCAAAATACAGGCTCAGAAATATAAATCAACAACCTTTAAAACAGTAGGTGAACTTTCTATTTGTTACCAAAACCTTCAAACAAAATACCGGTATATAAAGTACAATAGGACTAAGTTTAGATTATAAATGCCATTTTAGCATTTATTAACCAATGCTACCTTGTACAAAGTACAAGTTTGTCTCATGAATGATGATGTTATTTACAATGAATTTTTTACATTGTGATGATGGTGTGAATTGCTTCTCCGTAGAATACGAGAAAATTTTATTACAGAACAACCCAACTCCACGAGATCTTAAATTTCAAAAGTGAAATGTTGAAAGTGAATACCGTACAAATCCATTCTACAGTTTCATTTCACTTTCTCGCTCAACAAACAATAATGATTTTTGTAATTGGATCAATTCAAGCATTTTTTTCAAACGTCGATCCAGGAATTGCAGAATACTAGACTAGATTTTATTTAATATCCTATCAGAATACAAAATGCACCAGTAGCAATCTTATGATTGAAGTAACACACTATAATCCACACACGAACACTGGGAGGAAATAGGCCTGAATTACGGCATGAGAAACTGTCCTGTTTTACAATATTCCATATAATTGACTGAAGTAGTAGTTTAGTTTTGTGTAAGCCTATTTTGATTTAGTCGACTTTTAGAGGGATCAAGCAATTGGAAAACCCTCGAAGTTTCTTTAGAATTCTTCTAGAAGTTTCTAATCCTTTAATGAGCACCCCTGACAAAGCCGGTCATAGGCGGAGGTCCAATGTTGGGTCTATCGGAGGGGGGTGCAGTCGGGTCCATGCCAATTGGCCGACTTGCCATATCTCCAACAGGAGGCAAATAGTGCGAACTAGGAGCGTCGATTCGATCGCCTATTTCGAATGGCAGAATCTGCTGGAGCACTTGGTTGTCTGGAGTGATTTCCATCGTCGCATAGATCTCTTTCAAGATCATCAGCATTGTGTCTTCGGATTCCCTGAAAACAATCAATGAAATATAATATTAGCCAAAGGAAATCAATGAATCGGGTTACAAGAGCTTTCGAACTCTGCAAGGTTTACAAGAGATACAGTACTTACTGAGTAAGAAAAATTCTTCAATCTTTTGCATTAAAAGAATAAAGTACTTCGGGTTCTCTGATCTGTTCACCCCTTCTAAACAAATCAATTCGTACAGAATAATCAAATGAAATTTGAATTATACATTACTTAATGATAATAGAAATAAAGATAAGCCGGAAACTTTTCCTGCAATCAATATCCTGTGAAAGGGGAAAAGAGATAATTCAGAAGTAAATGTACTTTGAAGTTTGAAAGTGAACATTACTTATAATGTACTAACAACCTCACTTCTAACTACTTTCCTCTGTGATGATAAACTTTTGTATCCAATACTACAGTGTAAAATAGATTAAATTATGTGTTGTGATGATTAGCAATTGAACTACTCTGTTTTCGAGCAACAGACTACTTTTTCTGTTTTTTCTTTCTGAGAGTGATACTCTAACAAATTTGTACTTGTTTAATGGGGAAAAATGATGAGATATGTAACAGTTTCAAACAGTGTTATTGTAATAGAATTTGAAGAACTGATATTGGTAGGTACTGAGAAACCTCTGCATAATCGAAATTAATCGGCAAGTTGTCATTTGCATCATACGAACAATTTGAGTTACATTGTCATTGAAATTGTTGGTTTAAAGCGAAGCTCGATAATAACTCATGTACCTATGTAATATTAGCTGTTTTTATTATGTGTAATCTAAAAGAGATTTTGCTATATATTGTATCTCATTGAAAGCAATAAAAATTATTCTATTATTTAAAAAGGAGCTCCGCCACATCACTTAGAAATCTAGACATAAGTAGAAATTATAAAACAGGTATTGTACTATATCGGCTACTCACCAGTAACAGACATGGCTGCTGAGTGCAAACAGGTACTCGTTGAAGCTTTCGAGGGGCGCCTCTTGCAGCACGTAGTCTATACGACGGCCCCTGTTGAGGGAGCCCACCGTCACTTCCAGACCCTCTTGGTCGTCTCCGGCCACTCTGCTCGCCTCAGCCTGTTGCCTGATCATCTGGTCTTCCAGAACCTTCATAAAAAACAATTATGATTAAAGATGATAATTGCTTGATCCATTTACAAACTTCACTGTTTTATTCAAATTACTGCAAGTCGACAGAGAAATGAAATAAAATATAATCATTAATTTTGAGGAACATGATTGAAAATAAGAATCATTTCAATGATTTCCAAAAATAAAATAATTGTAATTTGTTGACATCTTGACTTGTGCGGAAGATTGACAATCCTCTCAAAAAATTCTCCAAAAAAGAATTCGTCACCCGTCCCCTACCCCCGACCCTATTGAAAAAGCTGGTGTGGAAAATAAAATTTGTGTAACAAAGAAAAATCCAAAAAATTTATAAGCTTTCAGTAAGAAAATGTTTTGATATAGCCTAAATAAAACCCGTCTCCTCTGCAATATACATTTATACATACAATATAATAATTATGTGTAGCCAACCCAAACAAAATGAAAACTCTGTTCTGGAAGCCATTGACATTGAAGAAAAAATTTGGAAGAAATTTTGGGGGAGGGCGAGGGCGCTCAATCTCACCCACTTAAAATCACGAATTAGAAATATGCTAAACTTTCAGGAATCATACTCTCAGTGTTTGAGCTAACAAGTTTTTATGAACTTTCTAAATTATTGAGCGCCCTCGCCCTCCCCCAAAATTTATTCCAAATTTTTTCTTCGATGTCAATGGCTTCCAGAACAGAGTTTTCATTTTTGTTTGGGTTGGCTACACATAATTATTATATTGTATGTATAGATGTATATTGCAGAGGGAGACGGGTTTCTTATTTAGGCTATATCAAAACATTTTCTTACTGAAAGCTTATAAATTTTTTTTGGATTTTTTCTTTGGTACACAAATTTTAGTTTCCACACCAGCGTTTTCAATAGGGTCGGGGGTAGGGGACGGGTGACGAATTCTTTTTTGGAGAATTTTTTGAGAGGATATCAGTTTTTTTTAATCACCTTCTTGTTATAGAGGTATAACACTGCAAACACAATGGATGGGGAGAGAGTTATTTTTTTTTAAACAGTGAAATGCTATGTTATTTGATAAAAGATATTTTATCCTCACTATTTGGGTGCTACAAAATTATTCTAGCTATAAGTGAGCCAGTTATGGTAAATACTGAATGAACAAACAATACGTTGTGACTGTGTCTGTTGCATCACACCTCATCATTTACTATCCAGACTTTAACGACATATCATTGTAGCAACATTAATTCATGTATAAGCAGTTATCCACAAAGTTTGTTAAATAAGATTGAGATTTTGAATTTAGATTGAAATTTTAACCCATTACGATAGGTCACATGACCACTTTTGATGAAAAAAATATTTTGTAATCGAAAAATGAAATCCTTGTAAAAATTTGCCCAACACCATTATTATACATTCCAGGAACAAAATTCTCAAATTTTCCTCATTAATGATTCTAAAATGAACGATTCAATTTTTCTATTTCCTGTCAGAGTTTTATTTCTTTTAATTGCTGAAATTATTGAATTGACGCGACATTTACATTCTTTAAAACTTCAAATTCCAAATATTGCAACTTTAATTATTATTCGGGCAGAGCTACAGAGCTTAATCGGACATTGAATGATTTGAAATTTTAAATGTGAATAGACTTCTACTAATCTACTTGAAGGCCTATATCTTCCAAACTATTAGGCCCTCAATGACCAATTAATTCTCAAATTGTAGGTATTTTAATATACTTTAAGAAATATGTTGGATGTCATATATGAGAAAGTGATACTTCACGGTCAAAATTCAAAAAACAAATGAAAAATTACGATAATTCAATGAACTTTGAAGAGCTGTATTTCGCAAACGGTTGAGCCTACAATAACAAATTTGGTCTCAAATTGTAGGTAATTGAATAAGCTTCCAAAACTATGTTGAATGTTCTATATGGAGAAATGATTCTTCAGGGTCATAATTGAAGAAATGTAGAAAAAGTGGAAAAATTCAACAATTTGATAAACTTTGAAGGCCTACATCTCGCAAACTATTGGGTCTACAATGATCTATTTGGTCTCAAATTGTAGATTCTTAAATTATCTTTCAGAACTTTGCTGAAAGTCACATTCGAAAAAGTGATGCTTCACGGTCAAAATTGACCAAATGTAAAAACAAGTGAAAAATTACGATAATTTGATGAACTTTGAAGAGCTGTATTTCGCAAACGGTTGGGCCTACAATAACCAATCAGGTATCAAATGGTAGGTATTTAAATTTACTTTCAACCCTATGTTGAATGTCCTATATGAAAAAGTGATTCTTCAGGGTCAAAATTGCGAAAAATTGAAAAAAAGGGTAAATTCTCGTTAATTTTATGAACTTTGAAGAGCTGTATCTCGCAAACGGTTGGGCCTACAATGATAAATTTGGTCTCAAATTGAAGGTAATTTGATATACTTTAAGAAATATGCACAATGTCCTCTATGAAACAGATTCTTCAGGGTGAAAATTAGCCAAACATAAAAAAAGTGCAAAATTCCGCCATTTTGTACGATTTTTGGAGATGAACCGGTAGTTTGCCTAGGTCTAAAACTTGGATTTAGCATCCCAGGACTACCATAAACATTACTAAAAAAAACCGACTATCCCATTTCATACAAGGTAGACCCTATTTTTGATGACAATTTTACTGGGCTATTATTGAAAATGTCGAATTTGGCGGTGGCAACAGTGTGAAACTTTTCGTTTTTATCCGCTAGGATCGCGACATTTACATCAGGGCCACCTAGGAACATGGTCTAGCTAGACACTGAATTTAAACGTGCAGCTGACGTCATCACATCGTGTCCATAATAACTCATGTTTACAACTCATCCCTGCATTAAAATTGGAATTCGTGTTTGGTTTTCTCGTCTCGAGTTTATTTCAACTGCACAATTACCTTTTGGTGGGTAAGTAGGTCTATTTATTTATTTTAAATAATAAAAATTTAAATATTCAAACTTGGTTGTGATCAGTGGCTGTTTATGAACAGTATAGTGGAGTGGTAGGCCTCTTAGCCGTGACGTCACATTTCGAGTGTCTAGGCCATGTTCCTGGGTGGCCCTGTTTACATTCGAAAAAAGCTTCAAATTCTAACTTCAAATTGCAACTTTAATTTTTATTCGGACAGAGCTACAGAGCTTAATCGGGCATTAAATGATTTGAAATTTTAAATGTAAATAGTTTAAACATGTCTTCAATCGCTTTTGGTAGTCCGAAATCTCAACTCATTACAGATTTTTTACATCAAGTGCTCAAAGTTGAAAAAAATTGAAAAATCCCAAAATTAGTAAAATGACAAAATACCCGTATATAGTATCTTTGCGAATTTATATCGTAGAAAGTTCGTTCTGATCTTAAATGAAAGCGCTCAAAAATCTAAGAAAATAATGTCATTACAACATTTTAAAATTTTCACTACCTTCCGCGTAAATTGAGATGGCGGCATGCAAACATCAAAGGGAAGTTCGTTACAGAATATATAGTGGTCCCGGTCTTTCATTCGTATCACGGGGGGGGACGGGTGGTGGAACGACCGTTCCACTAGATAACTGATCTGCATTGAGCATTGACATGTATATTTTATTATTGATGTTTTACGGAAAGTTTAAAATGAAAGCTGGACATAGTTAAAACTATTAAGACATAGTTGGAAACTCCAAGACTATATAAAACTCCAAGGTTATGTGTTATTTATCTGCATTGAATTTTGAGAAATGAAACAGATCGGAGTAGAATTTTTATGCTTTTTATTGGCCGTTTATGTGATTTTTTTTCTGAAGCTCCAACATCATATTTTTAAGAAAAAATGAAGTACTGTACTGATATATAAAGATTTCTGTAATGTTACTTCCTAATCTATATTAATAAAAGAGAGTTGGTGTCTGTACGCTCGCTTATAACTCGAGAACGGCTGAACCGATTTAGATGATTTTGGATTCGTTTGAATTTTTAAAGCACTGGTTAACATAATATGTATTAAAATATAAGAAAATCTCTTTATAATTAATAAATAATTAGTAAATTAATGACCTAACCTATCAAACACGACATCCATTTTGATTCAGTCCGAACAATAATGCTCCTATGAAATCGATGTGTAGTTGAAGATACTACAATATAGGTCCTTCAGAAGATGAACACGGCGGTCTGTTGGTCAGCGACTCTGCCTTCCACGCAGAATTCTCAGGTTCGAATCCCAGGCGGGGGTGATTTTTTTGACAACTTTCAGCATTGATTAATATTTATCCACTCGCTTTAAAAATTAGTATATTGCAGATTTCTTTCAATTTCCATCAATGAAGCGAGTGGATATGGATATTTTTACTTCATGACTTTTTTCCGTGGGGGGGGGGGTGATATGAAGGGGGGACATTTGGGGGGAAGAGGGTGATACGAAGTTCGCCGGGACAGCTAGTTCATGATATTTGAGGTCATTTCCGGAAAAGGGGCTCATAGACCTATGTGCCCTTTTTCCGATTATTGGTCCAATCGATTCGCCATGTTGTTTTTTTTTTAGCCTCAGAAGGTTTCAACATATTATCTCGAAAACTGAGCACTCTATGGGCCGGTTCATGAGCTCGGGATTTAGCCAAGTCCTAGACTAAAACGGGTGGCCACCGTAGCATCGACAAACGTTAGCCTCGACACTATGTAGTAAAGGCTCTCTATGCTGCTAATCCACTAACCTGTCGAGACAAACGTTTGTCGATGCTACGGTAGCAACCCGTTTTAGTCTAGGACTTAGCTGAAACCCGAGCTCATGAACCGGCTCTATGAGTGTTTTTGTCTATCTATGCACTGCTGTTTGGAGTTCATTTCAGGCAATAGTCAGTATGTAGTCAAACTAAATACCATTCTAAATACCGTTTTCTTTTTTTCTCGTAAGGAATATTGAAATTCTTAAAAATTTTGATCCTGTCACTGTTGCCTTTCCAGAATTAAGTGAGAACAAAATTAGGGACACTAGAAGTTTGTTCAAATACATCAGACAGGAAGATGCTGACTGGATAGATGGAATAATTGATGAAAGAAATGATGTTATGTAAGAAATTGTTCAATGATTATTTATGAATACAATATGACCAGAAAATGAAATTTGTTTGAAGTATATCTTTTATTTTCCTGTCTAATGTAGTTCAGATACGATATTTGGAAAAAAGGCACATAACATGTGCATTATATTCCATATATTTTCATAAACTTCCTAAATTCTAATACAGTATCACAGAGCTTGTTTAGAATCATAGAATTATAAACTTTGAGAGAATTTTGAATAGATTCCGAAAGAGTCTAAGGTTCATGAGCTCGGGATTTAGCCAAGTCCTAGACTAAAACGGGTGGCTACTAACCATCGACAAACGTTTGTCTCGACAGGTTAGTGGGTTAGCAGCATAGAGCATAGTGTCGAGGCTAACGTTTGTCGATGCTACGGTGGCCACCCGTTTTAGTATAAGACTTGGCTAAATCCCGAGCTCATGAACCGGCCGTAAGAATATTTAACAATATTAGAAGAAAAACTTTGAATCGATTTTACTCAAAACGCAATTTTTGCATGTGTGTAAAAATTGCCTCACTTGGAAAGGGAAGTTACAGTACTATACAAGCTACTAAATGCAGTTTCAAAGTGTGCATTACCCAAAAAATAGACATCTAAAAAACAGACCATACCTTTGAGTTGACACTTTTCGTTCGCAACTCTCCTCCATTGTAACCACGATCTAATGCTTCTTTCACACCAGTGCGGGCAGGGCTTTGGAACGGATGGGAGGACTAATATATCTTATGAGTATTTGCACCCTTAATCATAATGATCATCAGTCATAACATTATTTGTATCCTGTCCGATCCGGGCCCGGCCCGCACTGAAGTGAAATAGGTGAAGTGTATTAATCAATAGATATGTATGTTTTCAAGACGTTGCTGATGACCGTAGAGTCTGATGGCAAAGAAATAATACCTATCTATTTGCCATCTGCCAAATTAAATGAATCAGACAATAATACAGGCAACCAACCTTGTTAACCTCCTCTTCGATAGCGTTGTCGTCAGTGCGATGGAACATTGCCATCTGATAGACTGTGTTCCACGTTGTTCGCACTGAGTCCATCAGACGCTGTTTCAGTGCTGCGCCCATGTGTGCCATTGTGTCTTTCAGTTCTGCAATGCAAAGCAGAATAAATGCAGTGATATAACTTGAAAACATGAATTGATATTAAATAAAAAACTTAGTAAGATTTAAGAGGATCTCCGCTTTATTATCAATCGATTTGTCATTGAATAAAATATTGTAGTTCTGCAATGCAAAGCAGAATAAATATCTATATTAATAAAAGAGAGTTGTTGTCTGTACGCTCGCTTATAACTCGAGAACGGCTGAACCGATTTAGATGATTTTGGATTCGTTTGAATTTTTACAGCACTGGTTAACATAATATGTATTAAAATATAAGAAAATCCCTTTATAATTAATAAATATAATAAATAATTAGTACATCAATGACCTAACCTATCAAACATTTCACAGACTTCAGTTCAAACTTGCCGGCCAAGCGGCTACGGAAAGATGATCGTGTATTTGAGATGGGAAAATCTGCTCACAGACCGTAAGCTTTCGGTAGCGTAGTGCTAGAGCATCTGCGTTGTAAACATGAGGTCCCGGGTTCAATTCCGGCTCCGAACCATTTCTTTTTGTACTAGGTTTTCTACTCTAATTATTTTTTTACGCTAGAATCATCAATAATTAAGAATGAGTTATCGTTCGTATCATACATGTTTTATTGTTTCTAATAATAAAATTGAAGAACGGGAATAAAATGAAAAAAAAAAAAAATAAAATAGATTAAAATAAAAAAATTAAAAATAAATAAAGAAATAAATATGAAAAAAAATTCTTTTAATTAAAATAGGACTGATAGAAAATTGTTGAACGGAAAAAAAATAAATAAATTAAAATGAAAAAATTAAAAATAAATAAATAAATAAATATGGAAAAATTCTTTTAATTAGAATAGGACTGATAAAAATTGAAGAACGGAAATAAAATTAAAAAAATATAAATTAAAAACAAATTAAAAAAATACATTAAAATAAAAAAATTTAAAAGAAATAAATAAATAAATCCTATAAATAAATAAATAAATATGAAAAAATAATTGGTGGGAGGAGGGTGACATTTGATGGGAAAGAGGGGTTGACATGAAGAGGGATATGTGGGGGGGAATGGAGGGGTGCATTTGTGGGATGACATTTTTTGGGGGGTGGCATGAAGGGGGGACATTTGTGGGGAGAAGAGGGGGGACATTTGGGGGGGGGGAAGAGTGCGATACGAAGTTCGCCGGGACAGCTTGTAGTTATATAACTTGAAAACATGAGTTGATGTTGAATAGAAAACTTAGTAGGATTCAAGAGGATCCTTTAATATGAATCGATTTGCCATTGAATAATAAATTGTAGAAATGATAATTGGATAATAAATTAAAGTCCCTTATAACGCTATTCATGTAGCTAGGGACCTTTGCTCGATAAATATTTACAACAGAAGTAATAGCCGATGGATAAATCTGCTGTAATTTTCGCAGAGCATAAGCCTTCAGATTAATTAGAAGAAATCTCTGTTGAATTATGCTTCAATTGGATAATTCTTCTGCCAATTTTCGTAGAGCATAAGCCTACAGATTAATTGGAAGAAATTTATGTTAAATTATTATTATTATAAATTATGCTTCATTTCAGTCGAAGATACGATGCTGTCTAACATAATTGTGAAATTTGTATTATAATTATAGGCCTAGTTATTATATGCTTATAGAATTCCCTGTATTTTTTGAACAGTGTCTTTAAATGTTGTGCTTTGTTTTGAGGCAATAAAGATTTTGATTTTATTTTATTTGAATAGATCAGGGTTGAGCAGAGATTTATTGATTTTGATCGGGATTGAGCAGTGATATATTGAATTTGATTAGGATTAAACAGTATAGATAGAATTTGAACAGGTTTAAGCAGTGATCGATTGAGTTTAATCAGGATTAAGCAGTGATGAATTAATTGAAATTGATCATGATCAAGCAGCGCCTACCACTCCTGTTGTAACTGTGACCGGCTCCTCTAAATACAATTTATGAGCTTAAAAATCGCTTCCCGGTGGTTCGGAACCCACCTAAAGCTGTAGGTCCATTCATCTCTCATCATCATCCTTCCCATTACCCAAGCACAAGCCTAGAGCTTATGTTGGCATCATCCCCAGCAAAAAAAATTAATTTGATCATGGACAAGCAGTGACAAATTGAATTAAATCAGGATTAAGCAGTGATCTGGATTATAACTAACCAAGATGCATGCGCTTGCGACCCTTGTGATGGGGAATAAGCACCGGCTGCAGGTCATGCAGTTCGGGCCGAATGAGCGTCTCCACACGGTAAGCGACCGGATCGAACGGGTGGAAAATGTTGTAGAACCCTGGACACGTGGGAAATTGGAAGTCCTCACCGAGGCTATCAATTCCACGAACAGTAATGAACATACCTGTAAAACAAAGAGAAGCATTTTAGGGATTGAACAGTTCATCGATGATAGATTAATTTGTCATTGACTTGTGATTGATTAATTGATGTATTTGAAAATACATCAATCTTTGTGAAGACTTGAGCTTTCTGTCTCATGGTTATTCGGTCTTATTCAGTTCCATATTGCATTCAACTATTGTAATTACGCTATAAAATAATTCAATAAAGCTCGTTCACTTTCCCAAGGCACCTGTAATGACAATAAATTACCTAATTACAGCTTTTTACAATGATGAAAGTCTATGAGAATCCATTTAGTATGATGGAGCCATATTGGGCCGTATGAATGAAGTTGAGAATTTGCTTATACTTCTAAAATATTGAGCATATGCTTCATTTTCTATGAATGAAAGCGAGCAAAACCTTATGCTCATGCTCATCCAAAAATTAGTTTGAGCATTTGCTCAAAAATAGAGGTTATGCTCAAAATTGTATGAATAAACCATGTTATTGAAATGAGCTGTAAAATTCTAAGGCTATGTACACATGGTAGCGTCGCACCGCGCGGTTTGAGACGCGCGTCCGACCGCGCGGTGCGATATACAATGGAGCTAATGGCAGCGTCCACATGCACCACTCACTCAAATGTGGACGCGCCGCGCACTGCGCCGCCCACACTTTCAACCTGAACCGCGCGGCGACAGCGCAGTTCCCAGTACACTACAGTCAGTTGGACTGTACACATGAGAGCAGTCGGACGCAAGTTTTGATCTAGTTCACTTGTTTTGTGTAGTGATTTTACAGCAACTCTGTTCAGTGTGCAGCCATGGAAATGAACAATTTTGACACAGAATTGTTTATAGGAGAAGTAAAAAGTCGACGTGTCATATGGGATATGGCGAGTCCTGATTACAAGAACAGGGTGTTGAAGAGAACAGCTTGGCAACAATTGGTAGAAATATTTTGTAAAGAGGATACTACAGAGGAAGTTCCTTTGCCTTCGTTTTCTCCCTTTATATCTACGATACACAAGCCACATACATGTTACCTCTTCAACTTCCATTGCTAAACTGGAGGTGGACGCCGCGTATAAAACGCTCGCATGTGTACAACTGCAGAATTTTGGACGCGCGTCGCACCGCGCGGTGCGACGCTACCATGTGTACATAGCCTAAATGATCTGGAATTCTAACCTTTTACTATAAAAACAGAGTAAGATGAATCAGCTGATGAAAAATTTTTAAAATAGATGAGCATTATTGCTCCAGATTTCAGAAGCATGAGGTAAGAGTATAAGGTTATTCATATCAAAATGAGCATGAAATATTAGACATTTTGATCATGCTATGTCAAAGAAGTTTGATCATGACGAGGAAGCTGTAATGAGGTGCAATGGCAATAATAATTTATTATCAGTCCAGAAGCCATTTCAAAATGAACGAGCTATATTGAATCATTTTATAGCATAATCATAAGACAGAAATCCAATACGGCACTAAAGACATGAATTGAATGAAAACTATGATTTTAGTTTTTTGTTTATTTAACTGACATATTTCGCCAATTTAAATATAATTGATTACCGTCATCTCATCACATATCAATAAAAAATTGAAGGCTCTGTTATTATTATCGGTTACTGAATATTACCTACAAGTCTAAACAATCGACTAGAAGGGCGAAGATAGGGCGCAGCCGGTCCTCTCTTACACTTTACCCTTAATTTATATATGTAATGTGTTTATGTTGTATGTTGAGTTTTTACTTTACTGAATATAAACAATATTATAATGAACTGTATTTATTTCATTCAAGACATTGTATGAACATTCTCAACCGACTGCAGAATAATGTGTAATATAAAACATAGTGTGGAATGATAAAACAATTAAAAACTTCCAGTTGTAATAATTTGATATAAATTGTTCAGTATTATTAGATAAATATGATTTTCTTGTATTCGATTTTGTTGACCAAACAAAACCATGCAAACATTGAACCACCAAAATTATTTAATTTATTATCGATGAAGGAATCTACGGTTAGAAAGTCTCAATTCTATTAAACAAACCCATTCAATGAAAAAGGTTTAATTATTAATGAAGAGCCTTACTCACCGATTGGAGAACCGAGCGCAAAGAAGTTCTTGGGATGGAAGGATAGTTGTGGATAGCGAATGAAAGGCTGTCCCGTGCCTGATTTGCCAATGGTCACGTAGCTCACTCCTCGGTTCAGTTTAGCCCTTGACTTCAGGCAACCCAGCTCGCTCACTTCTTCACTTTCTGCGTTTTCTTCAGGCTACGTAGGAAAAATATTAATTTTCATCAATCATCAATCCAGATGTTTTGTACAAATGTAATTTTGAAAAATTGTATTTTTGATTGATGAAATTTCAAGAGTAGTAACATTTCAACGACTCTTTGTAATACAAAATTTGGTAGATAATTTACTTGATAATGTAATTTTATATTTGCTACATCATTTACAAGTGAAATAATGTTCTGTAGAATTGAAATCATGGAAAATTGTTTTCTTTTATTATTAAGGGAATTTTGAGAGCCAATTTTCATTAGAGTCGAAATTTCAATGCCTTTAGAAATTCAATTCAATAGATAATTTACTTAATAATATTGTATATTTGCTGCATCATTCGAATAATGAATTTTAATGAATTCGTCAGATTGAGAGTCGGGCTTTTTTCCAATTCCAAGTGTCTGTATACAAACATTATAATGTTTCAACTTCTTTTTAGCACTTCTTTTTTAGTTCTTGAAAATAGACATTAAGAATTCATCTATATATTTATTTCATCTGATAACCGAGTGATAATCTCATTCATCAATTAATAATTATATATTCGTTATTATTTGTGTTGCATTTGTCATGAAAATGTTCGAATGTCTCTACAGAACAATAAATGTTCTGTTGCTTGAAGAGTTGAAAAAATCAACTGAATACTTTTATATTGAATCAAGGTTTGTAAAATCCTCCATTTTCATTAAATAACTAATTATTTACCTTGACAGTGGTCGAGGATTTATCTTCTGGTGCCTGATCCGGTGTTTGATTGCACAGCATGTCAAAAAGAATGAGCGAGCCTAGACTATGGCCTCCTAATGAGACGCCTCCCTTAAACTGGGGATTTCTCTCCTGGAAGAGCGTGTATAACCTATTCAGCTCGTTTCCAACTGCCTGAACAATTGTCTGCAAATCGGAAAGAAAATAGATTAAAAAAAGTTTATTTTTTTAAATACCCTTTTAAAGAAAGTAAAATCGCAATAGCAATGTTCAATTAGTAGATATTTGTTTATCGCTGGTCCTCAAGTAGCTAGAGAACAGCAGCTACTAGATTTATCAATAAGAGATTTAAAAATTGAGAAGAATGAAATTCAATAATTTATTTCTATAACTAGTTAATTGACTTTAAAAGTAAATTTCAACATTACTGTTTCACTCATTTTAAATAAATAATAGAGCCAGCACAAGATTGATTCAACTAGGATGGATTGTGAGCCTTTGGAATGGATGTAATAGAAACAAGCAAGCTCTCCAATCTCTATTTTTATCAGATGGATCATAAATTCTTCAAACCAGTAGCACTGATAGTAAATACTCTGGACAGAGAAACAGTTACAAAAAGTTACAAAGAGAAACAGGAACAGCCATAAATAGTAACATTTACTTGAGAGTATTGCAATTTGAATAAATTCATTTCGATACTGCATATTGATTTTTCAGAATAGTTAGAAGTGGACGGTAGCAAAAAAGATTGGAAAAATCACCCACCAGATGCTGATTTTATGAAAACCATCTATTTCTCTTACTTGTATTTTGTAGTAACATGAGAATTGTATAGAAGTTTTGTTTTTGTAAATTGTAATGAAACAGATTGAATATCATTTCCAAATGGAGGACTGACAAAAAAATATTTCTTACGACTTGAAAATATTTCGTACGATGCTAAAATATCAATTATTTCAGGGAGAAGTTTCATTTTTTCCTCCTTTGTTTCAAGAATGAGAAAATATCAGTTTTTCATGTGAATTTCAGATGTTTATTTGATTTAATTGTTTGCTAAGAAGCTTCAATCGAATTCGTATTCACATGAATGAACGTAAACTTCACTGCAAAAATGACAGACCAATAATGTTGAAATAATTAGATTGTCTGTGAATAAGACTCACCTCACAAAACACAGGACTAGTGTAGAACAGTATGTCCAGCAAAGTATCGTTTGTGAACTGTCTTAACCTGTGGATTGAGCCAAGCGTTATGTTGTGTAACTTCCTGTCTATGTCCTCTGTGTGCAGGGCCTTGTGCCACGTTACCGGAAGCACCTGAAACACATAAATAGAATAATTATTACAGAATTGAGAAAAATAAAAGAAGAACGAATAATTGCATGTTTGAATGTTCTCAAAATGATACTATAAATTAAAACTAGAGAACCAAAGAAACAAAGTCATCTATACTTAAAGACTATAACAACTTTGAAAATATTTTTCAGGTTTGAACAATAATTCTTGTAGAAAGAAATTTATATTAATAAATTTCTCGTCTCTTAATCTAGTATAATGTTAAAAGACCATGAATCTATTGTCATTACACTTTTGAATTCTAGTCAGACGAAGTAAAAAAATCTATTATTATAACGATCAAAATTCTGTCTCGAATAACACCAATTTGAATTGATTAATTTTAATTGATTTTATATAAATTTCAGTAAAATTTGTTATGTTTATCACTAGTTCCACCTAAATTTTCATCGAAATAGCTTATCAATAAATATATTGTATAGGCTACTCTGATAATGGACATAGGAGAGACATTTTGAGGAGAACTTGAAATTGGTGTCTTTACAATGCTATCAAACGGATAATTTGAAGAGCATACCTCAACCCTATTGACAGTGCCCATCTCTGTAGCGCCCCTAAAATGCGATTGAAGAAGCTGTAGAGAAACACTTCGGAAGTCATCAACTGCAAACAAATATTAACCATGGTATTTGATAGAAAAATACAGAAAAGGAAAAAATGTAAAAAGATAATATTTTTCAAAAAGCATCCATTTTTATAAATTATTCTACTGATGATAAAGACTAAACATGAATTAAACCATGGATTATATTAACCATGAGATACCCATCCATCCATGACAAAATAATTTTGTGGGATGGATAAAGTAATCGAGAAAATGATTATTTCATGCTATTTTAGTATGAATAAATGAAAATTTAGGAGAATAAATGAATTTGAATTTATTTTGAAACACTGAATTTTCATCTTTTATAATATAATATAATAGAAGCTTTAGAAAAGCTATACTAATAAATATTTTTATAAAATCTCATTTCAAATTCAATTTCTCGAGGATTTCTAATGATAAAAATGTATTATAAAACGAAGTAAGTTATACTTACAGAGACATTATATGATTAATATATAATAATCTAATGAATCTATAAATAATGTCCAATACATTTACAAACAATGTCTAATGTGAATGCTAACAATTATTCAATCATTTAATAATATTGAAGAATCTATTGTTATTCTATTGTATTCAATTCAATTTCTAATCATTTATTTATTGCAAATAAATAGCACTATACATGATAAAATAAGAATATTTAATATAATTATATTAAATAATATATTAGAATATAATATTTCCCCGTATGGACTATTGATCCATGCGATGATTATTATTTTGATATGATTGTAAAGTCTCCGTAGTTATACTCAATATTATGAAGAGGAGTTGAGAATCTGTTGCTATTGTGATACTCAAATTAGAATTAGTAGTTTAGGCAATGGATCAATTATTATTGCATGCACTAGCAATGTTACTACTAACCGACTTCAGTGACACATCGAAATTTGAGATCGCAGAACTGTCCAACACCGTGCACAAGAAAAAGGAGATGGTCAACGGCTTCTGGTTCATCCTCGGGAAAGTTGAACTCATCCAGGCCCCGCTTCACAACACGAGGGTTTTTCTGCATTTGCTGAAATAACATTTCAGCCAATTACAACACTTACATTCCGATTCTTTTTTCTATCAGTTTTGTTTAAAAGTTCTGGTGCTTGAAATATTCATTATAGATTATTATAATTATATACATTATTGAACATACTATTATACAGGGTGATCAGAAAGTCCCTCCACGGCGAAATATACAAGGAAACACTCAATCACTCAAGTGTACGGTAATAATGCATTAATCATCAAAATTTGGAAGAAAAATAGTACAGGCTCAGCCTAGTTTTTCTCTGCCAAATTATAATATTATGATTTTGTGATTGTATCAATGAATAATAATGTAACTACTGAATAATAACACTACTGCTCTGTGGTGGATTTGACACTGGTTGAGAATAGAATAGAATAGAATAGAATAGAATAGAACAGAATAGAATAGAATAGAACAGAACAGAATAGAACAGAACAGAATAGAACAGAATAGAATAGAATAGAATAGAATAGAATAGAACAGAATAGAACAGAATAGAATAGAATAGAGATAGAATGAATAGAATAGAACAGAACAGAACAGAACAGAATAGAATAGAATAGAATAGAATAGAATAGAATAGAATAGAATAGAATAGAATAGAATAGAATAGAATAGAATAGAACAGAATAGAATAGAATAGAATAGAATAGAATAGAATAGAATAGAATAGAATAGAATAGAATAGTTTTATTGATCAACAAATATAATATACATGGATCTCGTCAAGTAATGAACGAGATGAACGCAACAAAAGAATGTTAGATGAATCCACATAAAAGTAGTATCTTGTCGAATGGGTTTCTAACCATAACACAATATGCCAGCACAAAACTACTGCGAAGAGACTTTATGATCACTCTGTGCGTTATTTAAACGCATTATACTTGGAAAATTCGTAGATTTCACTATACTGGCGGCCATGAAATAAGGTGGCTGAGAGATTTTGAGCTGTTGTCAAGTCTTGCAGCTGATTACTCAAATCATGCAGGGGAATCGACTTCGACGCTCAAAATTGTAAGCACAGCGTTGTCAATTTTGTGACAGGGAACAAGCAGTTTTCGACTTTCCCTTACTTTATCGGTTCCATATCTGACAGCAGTGCAAAATCTCTCAGCCGCCTAATTTCGAGGCCGCTCTTAAATTAAGAGTCACTCAGTTTACAGGAAAAAACATGATACATGCTTCTATACATATCATTAAAAAAAAGTAAGACTTGACCAGCAAAAATAATCATTATCTTAATTATAATTATAGTGTAACAATATGGAACTATATGATGAATGGGTAAATAATTCACAGGTCTTAGGAAAAAAACTTTTCTGCAGGTGTTACCCACATTAGCTCTGAGGCTTGTGCGTGGATGGTGATGATGAGAGATGACGGCTACTTTTTAGGCAGCCGGGACTGACGGCTTAAGGTCTCCTCCGAAAGACGGGATGAAACAGCAAAAAAAATAATAATTCAAAGAACTCACAGATGGATTGCCCCAAGCAATCCACTGTCAAGCAATCTAAGGTCTCCTCCGAAAGACGGGATGAAACAGCAAAAAAAAATAATTCAAAGAACTCACAGGTGGATTGCCCCAAGCATCAGGCGATGAAGATCTGGCGTGATGGGCAATGGCCGAGGCACTATGCAGTACGATTTCTTCTCCTTCGCCCAGTGAAATTCGTCGATTCCATTCATTTGTTGTGCTAGCTATCCTGTATTCTTCCTGAAACACAAAGTATTTTGCTATAGCCTAGTAATATTATCAAATACAAAGTAAACATCGAGGGACCGAGCTCTGCTCGGGAGTACGAAGGCACAGGAATGGGAAAAAACATGAAATTAAACTAGTTTTAAAATTACAGTGCAATCAGACATACCGGGTTAGTGAAAATTATGGAAACGGCTTAATATTTCTTATACGAAGGTAATGTGACGGTAGGTGGCATTGAGTATCGTACTAAAATTGGAAATACGACTTTACTGTGAGTTCAAAAATCTCATCCGCCATATTGAATCTAAATTATTTTTTTTTTAATGGAAGGTGGTCATATTATACATGATTTCGATACAGAATTTCAAGAGAAATTAATGGCAAAAACCGCACATCGATATGTCAAACCGTTTATGAGATACCGGTATGTTAATAATTATTAATCAGACATATTTAGGCTACATTGTCAAAGTGGGTGAAAAGTATGAGAACGGCTTGATATATCATAATACAAAGGTAATTTGATGATAGGGCTGACTGAGGATCCTGCTCAAATCAAAAATACTACTTCACAGTGACTTTTTCAAATTTAGTCCGCCATCTTGGATTTGCCATTATTTTTTGAAAAATGAGGGGGTGATGCAATACATGATTTCAATACAGAATTTTAAGGCAAAGTGAATGGCGAAAACCGGACTTCAATATGTCAAACTGTTATTAAGATATTAACTGAATATTTCTGATTAATAATTGCAATATCTTATAAACAAACGGTTTGACATATTGATGTGCGGGTTTCACCATTGATTTTCTCTTGAAATTCTGTATCGAAGTCATGTATAACATGACCACCTTACCATTCAAAAAAATGAAGTTAGATTCAATATGGCGGATCCAAGATGGCTGACCAGATTTTTCAAGTCACAGTAAAGTAGTATTTTCAATTTTAGTACGATCCCCAATGTCACCTACCGTCAAATTACCTTCGTATAAGAAATATGAAGCCGTTTCCATAATTTTCACCAACCCTGTATACCTGTACACTCGATAATCATTACTAATTATAACTCATACTTAAGCACTATCAATTAAAATACAATGGAAAACATGCAATGGCTAAGAGTCCCCCAGATTCATGATTTGTTTTGAAAGTTGAAATTATTTTTCTTATTTGGACGAACCTTGGTGATAATACTGTATTAATGATCTCTTATCATGATCATTATCATCAGCATTTTTATGTACATACGGAGGACCGAGCTGTGTTCGGTAGTACAAAGGTACAGAAATGGAAATTTTAAAAAATGAAAAAAAATCTCAATTTTGATAATTGAACCGCTGCTTGTACCAAGGATGTTAGTGGAGTCGCGGATGGTCAGCATATTTTACATCATTGAGCTAAATATCTAACTGGAGGTAGCAGTAGCTACGGGTTGCACTACAAAACATGTATTCCGTCTAATTTCATTAGGTTGGCAATCTATTTCAGAGGTTGGCCGTCTTTCAGAAACCTTGGAGCACTTGTACTCAAAGAATAATTAAAAATAGAAGACTACTAGCTTAGTCAAATTATCTTAGGACATGGAGAATTTCAGCAATCCTTTCTTCTCTGCCTGAGTTCAAAACCCATACACACATTAATTTAGTAGAAATTTTGAAGAATGGAAATATTGAAATAACTAAACAAAATATTGACAAAGTAAGGTAAAAATATAGAAATATGTACACTATAAAAATTATGTACGGCCAAAATTTTGAATTTAGTATGGTCAATACTTGACAATTTTTAATTATTATTGAAAATTGGTATTTTCAATTTATTTGTTCTCATATTATCGTTCCTTGATTAATTCTGAATGATTGGATTACTAAATTACTTTTCGGTATACAATATAGACTAATCAGCAAAATAATTGTTCTCAATTCTAATCTTTTCACGTATTCTGATTGATTAGACTACAGAATTACTCTCCGGTATACAGTAATTTGGTTATCGTGCAGTGTTATTACCTCTAGCATGGTGGCGATTTTCTCCTCGTAGGGAATGTAGCGGGAGTCGAGCGAGCCCTTCACAAACCAGGAGCAGCGGCGCACCTCCCCCGGCTCCTCTTCCCAATAGACGGCCGACCGCAGGCGTCTCAGCACATCGACGTCGTAACGGCCTCCGTCAGTCGCCACTTTCGTCTCCGGCGAAATATCCACTACAAAATAAAAACAAATTATCCCACTTGCATCAGAAAAGCATACCGTATATCTAACATTAAGTATCCTTCTTTACAGTACACACCGTAATGATAGAATGGTTTTTAATAGTTTATATTTATTGTACATAGTTATTCTAGCAATTAATTATTAAGAATTGACGAGGCACCTGTTCTGGCAGTATATAATGTAACAAATAATGTATATGCCAATAAATGAAATAGTGCATTTCCCAACATTGGGGAATTTGATTTGCTATCTAGGAACAAAACGTTATTAGACAGTCATATTAAACTGTATCAGTAAACTGAATCAGTTTTACTCAAATAATTGGAAAATAATAAGTGATACCAAAGACAATTCAATCCAAGTTCAATAGTAGAATTGTCTTTGATGAGACGAATATCCAAAGAAAACTATATAAATAGTTCTTGAATCTCCTATTGCTATTTGGTTCTGTTGGCAATGTTTGCAGTTGCAGAGGTCTTCATAACTATTAATAAAGCTTTCTCTGGTTTTTCATGTCACCAATTATAATGTAATCTAGTAATGCAACATCTTAAAATTTCTTCCAACATAATTGGATGTTGAGATTTTTGTATTACAGTTAGTAATCAAGAAGTGATTCATAAATTCAGATATCATGCACGCACATTGTTTGGTTAATGTTTGTTCGTAAAAAACATTGTGTTGTTAATGAAACAGTCTTCGAAACAATTCCACATATATTTCTCGTGTTTTTGACGAGAAGAAGTTCATTAATAAAGACTTGAATTGAACCTATGAAATTAATTGTATTGATTACAACATTGTTACAAGAATCTTTTCTGTTCTTTACAGTAATAAACTAATGAACGGTAGCCTATAAGAGAAATAATGGAAAATTCTTATGTCATATTATAATACAGAGTGGCGCATAAAGAACGGATGTTTTTCAAAGTGTTATAAAAACGTTCATTTGAATCATACATTTATCTTCCTAACACCAAAATACTAAGTAAATAACCCAATTTGAGAATTTGTATGAAAAACTCCAAAACAATTGAGTATATTTCAAAAATGACATAGGATAGATGGCGCCCATAATGCGTTAATGCTCATTAAAAGCCTCAAATTGAAACTCAACTTTTGATACAGCAGCAATTCATTCATGTATTGCAGTTTTTAAATCCTCAATGTAACGATATTTACGATAGTGAACTTGAATTTCAAGGAAAGAAGAGTCTCAAGCCAATAAGCTCGACTTGAAACTTTCTGCTGAAGCTCCGTTGAACGACGATTGCAGATTCATTCTATTGGAAATATTGTTCTGCAGCAAATACGCGATTTTTCAAGGTCAATTGTTCCATTGATACTAAAACTGGATACTTTAACCTACAAAATGGTGTCGCTCTGCGGTCACAGACAGCTCTAGTCCACTGATACTATCCTACTCAAATCCATCCGTTCTTTTTGCGCCACCCAGTATCACTATGAGATTATACATACACGATGTGAAAGCCTCTTCAAGTTTCATTGAGTCAACCATGCTCATTGGTTGCCAGTAACTCACTTCTTCTGTTATTAGACCACTCTTTCTCTGTTTCTTGAAGAACCAATGATGATAAGGAGGTCGGTAAGTCTGTCCATAGCTCTGGAAAATGAAATATGTAGTGAGTTTTGGCAAATAAGACAGTTCATAAACAGTATTTTGTTTCTCATAAATGACTTCATAATTTCAAATTGCTATTATGGTTCTGCATTCCTTGACATAAAATTAACATATTATATAGAGTAAGAGTGTATTCATCACATACTGCCAACCTATAAAAATCCAACAGCGAACTGTAAAAACATGTTCAATTTTGTCTTCAATTATTATCTGATAACATTTCATTACAATATTCGCTAATAATAGATTAGTCACTATGTAGAACAATACTAATAATAAACTGCAGTCGTCCACTATTAATCGACAGTTTAATTTCTCTTCAAGAATTCAATGTTTCAAAAGTTAAATAATCACATAAAATATATACATCAAATGTATTCAATTGAAAAGGTTGGAACATTTTTCTCATTTTCTGTTCATATCGTGGTTGGTATACATTGTGACTACTTATACGGTACTGTTTTACAAATTTCATTAAAAAAAGGACAGCAGAAGTGTTATCCTAGGAGAATAATTGCATTAGGTTGAACAGAGCTTTTGAGGTTGAACAGAGGTTGAACAGAGCAAAGTATTTCATACAAAAAATTTCATTAAGCAAAGTGGAAATATTATGCTCCACTGTGCCAACCTTAGAATGCAGTAAGGACTCAATGCTCTTTCATACAGAAATAAATGAGCACCCTGTTACAGTGTTGAAAACACAATGACCAATTTGGCTTTCTCAGCTAAGATCAGCCAAGAAATACTGCAATCTAAGGCCCGCCTTCTACCGACCGGACTTCAGGAGAGACGTGGCACATACATGTAACTTAAATGTTTACTCTATACGTATAAATAGTCCAATGCACATGGACCAGTGTACATTGTTAAATTTGCTTGTATAGAGTACAAACAATGGGCACAAATGGAGTACATATACACTTGTCTATTCATTTGTGTAGAGTAGAAAAACATTATGTTCTTTATCAGCACCACGTCCCATCACGACGTCCATTCTGTGGAAATTGGGCCCAAGTTTTGCATGTACATATATTGAATGTATTATAATATTATCAAGATTTTATTTTTATTTTGCACATGTCTATATAATATGTAGGAGTGAATTGTTTGTTTTCATTTTTTTGGCAATAATGTGAATTGAATTGAAATTGAATACTATAGTAAAATATCTCCGGAGTTCACTCACCACAGAAGCGACAGTGGGGGGAAGCACAGTTGGAGGCGATGCCTGTCCAACAGGCACAGGTGACTGGTAGGAGGGGAGCGCAAGGCCTGCGGCCGAGGAGCTGGCGTTGTCTGTGACGTCAGCGGTAGGAGGCCGCACTGGCGCCACGTCACTGGCTGCCTCGCTGCGGGGCACGAACAGTGAGGCAGGCGCGTGCGGGGTTGGCAGCACTGGGGTGGGCACCGTTGCCATGCTGACGGTCGGCGCAAACGGCGTCAGGTCGGGTGGCTGCGCGTACGTTGGCCGTTTCAGGTTGCCCAGCCTGAATGAGTTCGACTGCCCACCTAAACAGTACCATCGAGAAGGTTGATATTATAGCAATGATATAGTATGGTATTAGTACAATACTATAGTATGAAATATGAATTAATTCATACTGTTAATTTAATACTGTGTATGTTTTAAAACATACTGTTTAATTTAATTACTGTGTATCATTTTTCAGTCTGTAATTTTTGGAAGAAAATATTGAATTGAAATTGGATAGCATGGGATAACTTCAAACAATACAGTTAATCCATCTTTATTACATCAGTCTTTCGGATGGGTGACCGACACAAAAAATTGTGCAATTAGGCGAGGTGGAACCTACTCGTAAGGGTCTCCCCACCGATAAAAAGCCATACGATAAAAAAAACATCAGTTGGACATGACTTAGAATTCTTATTGGTGATCTGACCGTGAGTGCCACTAATCTTAATCACCCAGCTTTTGTCTCTCAAATAAGATGAAATGAGACTCAGAAACTTCCCCTGGACACCGGAATAGAGTAGTTTTCTCATCTGTCATTACCAACGCACAAGCCTAGAGCTCACATGGGCATCACCCTCAGAAAAAAACTGGCAAACACCCAGAACTTCTACAATTCATAGATTCAAATAGGCCAAGAATTAATAGCCCAGTAAAGTAGATATTATTAAAGAGATAGATAATGGAAGAGATACCTTGCAAGTGATAGTCCTGAGAAAATTAAAAAAATATATACCTTTCGGATCACTGTCAAAAACCGTAAAAATGATGGAATTTCAACTTTTTCTAAGTTTGGCTAATTTTGACATGAAGGGTCTCCTTTCATGAAAAACTTTTCTTGTCATTAATTTCTCATCATTTTAAAATTAAATTACAGTGTTGTAGTTGTATAAGTCATAGATTGATCTACAACTTCAAAGAATGCATAATAAATGTAATAACTGCAATAACTATTTAATAAGGTGTAATCAAAAGGTATATTCCATCATATTAGATGACCGGAGTTGTGTGAAAATGGTGGAAACATATATCTCCAATGTATATATCTATAAAGCATATTATATTTTAATAATGTATTGGTATATTAATTTAATCTTAACGTACCTCATAAACATAAATAATTATATTATGGAATCATAATACTGAAGAATGTGATAAATAGTTCCTCAAAAGTCTCAACACTCGAGCCAAGTTCTACATCGAAATAGGAAAACCGTAATAGTTTTTCATTGAACTGACTTACCTTTAGGAGGAGCAGCAGCGGCTACAGGAGGAGAAGGTTGAGGGGGGATGACAGTCAATGGAGGTTTATCCAATGGAATAGCAGAGAGTGGCGGTTGTGCGGGAGCGACATTCTCATCCGGAAACAGCTGATTGCTGAATTGTGGAGACGGCGGAGAGTAGAACGAGCTGGAAGGAGAAGGAGGTATGGACGCTGATAGGATGGTATCAGTGGAAGTATTCGGGGAAACCGGACGAAAAAAATGCTGTTGAACCTGAGGGTGCAGAGCACTCTGATCGGGAGGAACTCTCGGTTGTGTGTGGAAATTGGTTTGATTGGTTGGAGGCGGACCTCCAAATTCGGACAGAGGAGTGGGTTGAAGAAATGCAGATGTCAGAGGAGATGAACTCTGTGATGGGTTCAGCAATGGCACCGATTGAAGCGGTTCACTAAATCCAGGTGCGAGATTCGGTCCCTGTTGAGCGAGTCCCAAGGAAGTCGCTGGCTGGTTAGCAAGCCCCAATGGATTTGTTTGGTAAAACTGAAAAAATCCCATGTTAATAATTAGTTAAAGATTTCAACAGTTGATTGAAATTGGAATGGTTGATTACTATTATTTATTCGGAATTTAAAGTACAAATAGGCTACTGTGAAACTTTTTAGAACATATTTCTAATTCAAAGGTAAGTTTTCCAATATATATTTTTTTAATTTTGCAGAATTATTCATCGAGGGAATAGGGGTGTGGCTAGAATTATGTTCACTGAAACAAGTTGCGTCTCTAATTGAGGACAGATTATTTTTAAATGAAGATAGTAACAACTTTTAACACATTATCAACAAAATCATCACAAATAGTACAGTATATCAAACAGTACACTATTTCTCACCCAATATCTCACCCATAAAAAATTAGGGGAGACGTTCGTGTAATCCCTAAAGGCATTTGAACTTTTATAGATATTTGAAAGAAATATTTTTAATTAAAAAAAAATCCGGCTGATTGTACGTACACTAATTTAATTTAACCATCGTGAAATGCCGTTACTTGACGGAGTTCAATAGGAATTCCATTGCATTAGTTGCGTTAAATGACGTAATTATACGCTTGAATTTGAATTTCAATTGGCTTTCGTACAATTGACCTTAAGAGAAGTAAAATGTGGATTCCATCCAAACATTCAGATTAAAGCTTGAAATAAGTTACATTAATCAAGAATATTCAAGTTAGAACTGATAACAAATTCAAGTTTGAAAATAAAAGAATAATTAATCAAAACATCTATATGTTTTTAGAACGGTTGCTCTCTTTTCAATACTATTATACAGGGTGTTTCAGAACTCCCTACCAATACTCTAGGTTAAAAACCATATCTCAATATCATTTAAATTGTCCAGAAGTCCTTAGTTACTCACACAGCTGCCATTTTGTTTTTTCACTTATTATTTTTCATCTCAATAATGGTGAAACATATGGAATTGGAACTTTGCACCAACATTTATGACAACTAGACAAAGCTACAAAAAAAATTATGACTAGAATATTGGTAGGGAGTTCCGAAACACCCTGTAAGTATATTGATATTTCACCAGTTTGTGTGTATTACTGAATAGAAAATAAATTTGAATTTGAGTCAAATTTCATTTTAAAACAGTAAAAAAACTAAAATAAAAATATCCAATTATCACCTGCACACTATTTGGCTGCACACCCGTACTGTTGTTCTCTTGATTGGGGAAGGGTTGGTAAATTGATTGATTCTGATTGTACTGCTGCTGCTGCTGTTGCTGCTGCTGTTGAGGTTGAGGGATAGAGTAGAAGGAAGGTGGTTGGATAGTGTTATAAAAATTTGGCGTGGTTTGGTTGGTGGGCGACTGATTTGAGCTGGACGCTGATCCGTTGAGGTTGGAGTTCGACTCGCTGACAGCAGCTGAGGTGAGTGAGAAGTTGGTGAACTGTGAGAATAGTGAGGATACCGATGAGGACACTGATAGCGGCGGCTGAGGACTCGGTCGACTCACCGGCTCTGGCAGTGAGGGAGGAGGGGGCTCGTCCTGTCCAAGGAAACTGTCACCTTCCCCATCTGTAACAAAGGAGAAAAAACAATATGTAAAAATAAAATACAAAAACCAAAATAAATAGAATATAACTAATATAACAAAATGAATAAATATAATAAAAATAAATAATATTGAAAATGATAAATATGAAAACAATATATTTTCAATTGATACCGTAAATGGATAATAAGAGAGGAATGCGCGTTTTGTACTGGGTGATTCAAAAAGAATACCACAACTTTAAAAATTTGTATGTTATGGAAGAAACATCATAGAACCTTCTGTTATACATCTTTACAAAGAGTATTTAAAGAAGTTTTTTCACTCACAAAGAAGTTCAGAGATGTTCCATATGACCCCTCCAGACACTCGAGCAATATCAATCCAAAACCTCCCTCAAACTTGTTCCACACTATCTGTAGCATGTTAGGCGTAACAGTTTGGATGGCTGCTGTTATTTCTTGTTTCAAATCATCAATGTTGGATGGATATTGGTGATTTGAAACAAGAAATAACAGCAGCTTATCAAACGGTTACGCCTGATATGCTACAGTGAGAGTGGAAAGAGTTTGAGGGAGGTTTTGGGTTGATATTGCTCAAGTGTCTGGAGGGGTCATATTGAACATCTCTGAACTTCTTTGTGAGTGAAAAAAAACTTCTTTAATTACTCTTTGAAATGATGTATAACAGAAGGTTCTATTATATTTCTTTCATTAAATACAAAGTTTTAAAGTTGTGGTATTCTTTTTGAATCACTCTGTATATTCATTGACAGTATCGGTGCAAATGCCTATGATTCTTCTAGATTTAATCTTTGCACAAAGATGTTTACAATTCTATTTCTTATAGATTCAATATAGGCGAATAGTCCGAATAAGATAGGCGAATATTAATATTATAAGAATTGTCTGGTATAGGCATCAACACCGTACACTGGATGTGTACGTACACTGTCATGTCTAGAATCTACCCTGGTAAACTTCACCTAAAGACCAGTAACATAAAAATCCAATTAAATTTAACCACAGTAAAATGAGGTCATTGCATTAACGTCAGATTCCTTCAATGGGTCTCGTTACATTGGTACTGTTAGATGACATCATTTTACCGCGGTTAAATTTAATTGGATTTTCATATCAACCCTCAATCGTGACGGAGTTTCAATTTCTTTAGCATACACAGGTGAAAATTATAAGTTTCTACTATAAGTTTATAGGTTAATTATAAGCTTTTCTACTGAGAATGATGAACACGGTTGTTCGAAATGCATCCACGACTCAATTATAATTGTTGAGTAGGAAGAAGTTTATATTCTAATTTACTACTGAAACTGAGGAAAGTTTTCTAATGGACGAATATTTATGGACTAAATAGGAATTAGTTTAGTCAATTATAAGCTTAATGTATGATGAAACTGAATAGTTATTAAATCTCTTTTTCTGGAGAAAGAGTGATGCAGTGTCAATTAATTTATTTCTTTAATATTTTAAATGATAAAATGCACAATAGAATTACTGTTCTATTTTACTTTTAGTGACGGTTTTTGTGAATGTCATTCATATCATAAAATTGAATATTCTTCTTGCAAATAAATATCACAAGTAATAGATGAATACTGTAGCCATGATGTGACGGGATAAATAGTTTAATCAGGTAAGCAAATTTGAGTAAGTATAAGACCATGACCTATATTATTATCAATAAAAGATGAAAAATCCATTTTAAAACAAATCAAAAAACCATGAATATTTAAGAATAACACTGATCATACTTATAGTAGCCTATTCTAAGTACGGTACTCAATGTCAGTATAATAGGAAACGTCAGGTACGAACAATTCCTTCTCTAAATACTTTGAAAACGTACTTCGGTTGTAATAGTAAAATAATTAATGTCTATGCTACAATTTGCGGTCGCTTATCGTGACATTCCAGAAGAAGGAGACAGAAACAGCCAGAGGCTAAGAGCTCGAAATAAGTACACGATTTAGGAAAATATCGCGGCTGTTAAATCATGCAAATTGATGACTAGGTTAAATGCACGTGCAATTTGTAATGTATTCCAAGAAAGCTGTAAAATATTTTTATTTTAATAAATGGAAACCTCTCGTTTTTCCGTGTCGGATGACGTAAGCCAAACCTCCAACGCGAGAGACGCACCTCTAGTGCGAGAAAATAGGTGAGATTGACAGGAATTAACAATAACACGAGTTTTAACTCGACTCCGGATGAAACAATAAAGTGTTTGAATAAATTAGAGGTATGCGCATCATGAAACGAGAGAACTCCACCTCTCTTAGTAGGTAAGATAGCTAAGCTTGATAACTTTATTATTAATCACCTTTTTTCATAAATTTATCATCTTCATCAATCATGTATATTGTATAGGATAAAATACAGTTGAATAGAGCTTTTTATGTACATAATTAAAATGAAAAATTCACTGTGCTGAGTTCTTTGTAAAGAAGTAAAAAATTATAACAATATTATAGTTTTTTGTGTGTAAAACTTGATCATTCACCATTCATTGACGGTTTCTTCAAAAATAAAATTATCATGTCTTTATTTCGTTGTGATCTATCTTTTCCATGCAATAAATACTATACTTCTGTTCTTTCAACACAACACTACAGTGTCTTCTATTTTTAGGCTAGGAATGACTCATTCTCAAATAGCTTAGTTCATGAGTGTTACTCCGTTTCATGAACGTACTCTTATTTTTTAATTCCTATTGTTTTCATGTACAATATATTATTTTCTTATCAATTCCAAAATTATCTTCAAAGTATTTCTTGAAGTATGTTTATGTATGCGCGTCTTTGCAATAAAATAGACAAATTATTATGATTTCGGCCAATAACAGTCGACAATTGACTCACTCTACTGTACCACTTCCTTGCACGAAGTCGGTGAGAAGTGTACAGCTTAAGAGAGGTAAATATTGATTGAATTTCCGTTTGACTTAATAATAGCCTGCATATTATTCAGCTGGAGTACCAGGGCAGGGCGTGACCTACGTCACATGTATTTTGTAATAATTGTTCAGTCACTTTCACGCATCCTTAGTTTGATCATCAAACAGAGATACTTCTGCTCCGATAACAGGCGATGATTTGTCGGTCATATTCCTGGAATATTATAAGTTGAAGTGGTGTCCTCGTGGCTGGGGTTCCAGCCGTCTCTCCTTATAGCCGTCTGACACTTTGCTCGCACGCCCACAAGCGGCTTCGATTCTAAGCGCCAGTCACAAGCATGAAGCTCCGCGTCCTACTGACTGTCTTCTTATTCGCGGCGGCTCTCGCCTCTGATGCGCCGCTAACGCCACAAGAACGAGGTGAGTCCCGCATCCGACTGTATTTTTAGTCCACGTTCATAACCAGTCATCGATTATTATCAATACTGTGTTAACAATAATTTCATTCCTGCTTCTCTTGTATATTTTTAGTACACGTTCATCACTATTCATCGATTATCAAAACTGTGTTAACAATAATTCCATTCCTGCTTCTCTTGTATATTTTTAGTACACGTTCATCACTATTCATCGAATGTCATAACTGTGTTGACAATAATTTCATTCCTGCTTTTCTTGTATTGTTCATTGTATGACACACTCACAGAAAACAAAAATATGATCAAAACTGTGTTAACAATTTCATAGCTGTTTCTCTTGTATTGTTCATTGTATTATTCATTCAAAGAATAAAAATATGAATAGGCTCAACGCAATTAACGCAATTTTGCGAATTTTTCAAGTAAATATAGTGAATTTTGCACTTTTACAAATTCAGTTATGGTCTAATGATTTTTTTACTGAATCCTCTCTTCAATCAAAAATGTTTCTGTTATCAACTTAATTCTTCAGATTGATTGTTTATCTATATACTATTATCAAACGAACTGATGTTAATGATAAATAACATACGAGTGAATCTTTAGGTCACCATAAACATGAAAAGTCTACTAATAGAAAGTATTCAAGAAGTAAGTGACCGTTCAGAGGCCCATAAGAGGAAATTCTTTATACATTTTATGTATTTTATTGTTGTAACGTATTTTTATCAAAAAATAAAATTGAATTTCAATTTCTGAAGCTGAATTTTTTGGAATATCTAAAGCTGAATTCAAGCTTTACTATACAATCCTTGCTATACTATAGCAAGCTATACTGTAGTATTGAAACCTTGTAAAATGTGAGGGGAAACCTTCTTTCTCAAGTTATGAAGTAAGTCCTAATCTTCATTTGCGTGAGAGACAAGAAAAAAATGAAAATGTATAAAAAAGTTGATATAGCTAATTCTTGCAAATGCCGTAAGCAATGTGAAGCACACTTTTCCTCATTCAAGCTTTGGAAATGGAAACATGCGTGTGATATAGGAACGGTAGTTCATTCATGAGCCACAAATTTCTCAAAATTATAACCTTTTCCAGAAATACTTTCTTTGATCAAGTAACTAGTTACCAAAGGATAAATTTAGAAATGAAGTTTTTGCAAGCTGAAAAGTTTCATAGGTGCTACTATCACTACACTTCTACTACTACAGATAATTAGTGTATAATTATGCTAATTTTAAACTAGCCTGAGCGATTGAGACCTGCAATTATGATCAGGTTCGTTTACTAGATTCATGTTGATTAAAATTGAATAGAAATATTTGGTAGGCCAAGTCGGTTATTTATGGGTAGTGCTGTCGAATGTGGATCAGGGCTATTGGTTGGGCTGTTGTTAGGTAATAGAGTGTATCACTCAAGAAACGTATCACCTCTGCACGCTGATCACGATCAGCACGAAATGCACGTGAGGAGGAGGAGGAGAAGAAGAGAAAGAAAACCAAGAAGAAGATGAGGGGAAGGAGAAGAAGAAGAAGAAGAAGAGGAAGAGGAGGAGGAGGAGGAGGAGGAAGAAGAAGAAGAAGAAGAAGAAGAAGAAGAAGAAGAAGAAGAAGAAGAAGAAGAAGAAGAAGAAGAAGAAGAAGAAGAAGAAGAAGAAGGAAGAAGAAGAAGAAGAAGAAGAAGAAGAAGAAGAAGAAGAAGAAGAAGGAAGAAGAAGAAGAAGAAGAAGAAGAAGAAGAAGAAGGAGAAGAAGAAAAGAAGATGATGAAGAAAATGACGAAGAAGGAGAAGAAGAAGAAGAAGAAGAAGAAGAGAAAGAAATAAAAAGAGAAGAAGAGAAGAGGAAGAAATAAAAGAAGAACATGAGGGAGAAGAAGAGGAGAAAGAAGGAGGCGAAGGAGGAGGAAGAAGAAGCAGAAGAAAAAAGATGAGGGACAACGAGGAGAAGAAGGAGGAAAAAGGAGGAGGAGGATTAGAGCATGGGATGGAGAGGAGGAGGAGGAGGAGGAGGAGGAGGAGGAGGAGGAGGAGGAGTGACAGAAGAGTAACAGGAGGAGGACGAGACTGAAAACCTACTCAAGTGCACATCACCAAACCATGCTCCAACCTTCCTCCTTGGCGAATAAAAACCTATCCTGTAATCGATTACGCCGTACGTTAATGGATGACACTGATCGATTCAATTATTATTCAGGAGCAGAAAACTGCACAGACCTTCACGACTTTGGAAGAAACATTCGTAAGTTGCAATCAAGTAAAGGCCATGAGGATGCAGTTTGGAATACACAGCAAGTAATAAAAAATAGACCTTGTAAGTATAGACTAACAAAAGGTATCTAAGAAAATGAATAGAATAAAATGTATTTTCATTTGAATATATTGTTAAATGAAAGATGAGGCACAATAAAGTGGAAATTGATACGACTGAAACATCAAACATCAAGGCACATTCTTTATCAGAACTCCTTGTCAAGATAAATTGCACTGTTATAAAAATGTCTTCTGATGTATTATCAACTAAATTATTAATTTTAGTATTGTTAACAATGAATTTTATTGTAATCGATATTTCATTACAAAATAATAAATTTTAGGTGATATAACCGATTCTCATAAACAGTATAATAGATTGACAGCATTGTTTTTTTATGATACTGGAGCCCTGTTGTCACCGGAAGCATGATAGAGTATACTAGCACGACGTGTGTCAGCGGCCTGTAGTATTATTGTAACCAAATATCACCTTATTTATGGAAATCAAACGGTATGCAAATTTTCTGCATGTGCTGTTTGTTGAAGTGAGATGTGGAATTTTGTGGCTGTCATAGTCTGAAACAGTTCAGTTATCCGTCGTCGTTTGTTGCAAATTCTAGGTGAAAAGATAATTGAGTTGAGCCACGTCTTGGTCTCCATTCTGCGTTAGCGCTTGTTTTCTTTAGAAAACAGGTGAACTTCGCCAATCAGACCGTCAAGCACATTATGCCTTCAGCATAAATTAAAAATCCACGTCTTTGCCGAACTTCTTTTGTTTATTCAATAACAGTTCATGGTCTACAGTACATCTTAGCTAGAATAGCGTTTGTACTGGAATCTGGAATAAACGAGCAAGATTTTTACACTTTCATAATTTAATAGGCCTACATATTATACAGAAAAATTTAGAATATTTCTAAAAAGATTCTAAAGAAAATTTAGAGTTTCATTTGCATGTTCTACTTTTTACATTTCAGATAAGTCACTTTTCATAAACAGATAATATACATATTTATTTAATCAATAATACAAAATCAAGGAAAGAAAAAACAGACGTTAGCCCAAAACTTCTGTTCCAGAATTTACTCGAAATATGACTTGTTTATGGATAAGATTTTTACAGTTTTTTATAACTAAACCATTTAATGCATAAAATCATTTTTATCGAAATAACAATAATTGTCATTCCAACTCCCTTTTGAAATAATAAAAATACTCTTTTCTGATTATTTATTTATTTCGCCTTTCAGTTTTCTTGCACAGGGTGATCATAAAGTCTTTCAATTGGTTTCAGTGGCGCGTTTGCTGAATGATAAGTACTTCAGAAGTCCGACAGTGGCGCTACTGGAGAGCAGTGAGCTGAGTTTAACGCGCGCTGGAGTCGTGTGGTCCAGAGTGGCGCCACTAATCAGCCCCCACAACAAAGACTATCACATACTAGTCGCTTCATTCAATAACACAGGTGACTGCCAATGATTCACACAAGACTTGGTCAAGACTTCATTCAACACCACAGTTGGAGCTCACACTAGCATAATTATTTATTACCTATTATGACAATATTATGCTATAAGACTTGGTCAAAGACTGTCACATACTTCATTCCATACCGCAGATGGAACTCACATTACAGTAGCATCTTTATTACCTGTTATGACAATATTATGCTATTGACTTGTCAGGCCGAGATTGTTATTACTAATTACTTGATTATTTTTATTACTCATTGTTTACAATAAAAGATAGTATACTTGAACTTGAAAAAAGCTATTTCTGATCTTATAATTTTCCATGGCTGTATAAATACTGAATTTATACAAACTTCACAATATTCGTTGCGTTTCTTGTAAAGAGAGAAAACGAAATTATAATAAATACTTATGGAAAATATTTTTTTCAAGTTACTTCAATCAAGAAAAATTTTCTTACTGATACATTTTCAATTACAGTGATTATTTTTAATCTGAAAATACTTTTTATCGGATTTGTGATGCGGTACATCCATTCTTAACAATATTGGACACGAAGATTATGAACAAAATCGTTTACTGCGAGCTTATAAACAGAGCCAGGATAAGAAGGCGATAAGATGGAAAAAACTGTTGACGTTTTGGTAAACAATACCGAAAAATAATAGCATGAAACGAACAAATATAGGCGCGACGGTGTTTTTCCGGCTAATTACATGTTTGAACTTAACCGAGTTTGTTGGGTTTGAAGAGTGACGACTTCAGTTAACTAGTACAAACTTCCTGTGAAAAGAGCGTTGAATTGTTTTAACTAATCAACTGAAACAATGAGTGGAAGGCTATTTGGAAATCCCTGTCAGTCACCAAGTATTAAGATTCCGTTGACTTGAAAATGACTTGGAAATTGAATACGCAGATTACAAATCCTCTTTGAATCTCATTACACTCATTTTTTTCGGGAATGCGATCAAATATAAATTTGGTGAGTTACAGTTCATTATTTAATTCCAAAATTAATAAGAAGCATTGATTAAACTTCAAAATTGAATATTTCCAATTTGTGGAACTCCATTATAGAATTTCAATAAATTTTATTTTAATCCTCCTTTGACTTATTATAACAGTTTTTTGTATTTATAAATCAACATATTCAGTTAATCAGTGATAAATTTAGGATTACTCAATTTATTCAGTTGATCAGTAATTAATTTGGAATTATTTTAAATGATAGTGTAGCCTACATCATTTTTATACTGCTAAGTATTGAATAGTTGTAAATTTTATATAATGCAATGTTCCTAAGACGAGTGGCTATTCAAGATAGTTTTTTTTTAATACTGAAAATTTAATAATTTTTTCAGATTTAGCCAGGCCAGTAGAGGCTAGAAGCGCATGGGATGTGCAGGAATCAGCACGATTCATGGCGGCCAAAATAAGAAAGTTGAAAACAAATGGAGCAGCAGCATCAGAGGTGACTGAAGACTTCGGTGCCATGCAAGCCTTGGAGAGGATAGCAACCAGCAATTGGCTACCATACGATGGCTGTTTGATGCTTTTCACAGCATTTCCTCCGACTGATTCCAACAATGCAACTGGGGCAACACAAGCACTCATCCTCAGGCGAACCAAGGTCACTATTACTCACTATTTACTGTACTCATTGTTGTTCATTATTTATTATTCAATGTTTATTAACTTCAAAGAGAAATAATCACCATTTAGCCACGGATACAGTCAAACGAAATCGAAAAATATAGATCATCTCTATCAATATACAGTATATCATCTCTCATCATCATCATCATCATCCTCCGCATTACCCACGCACAAACTAAAAGCTTATATGGGCATCACCACCGGAAAAAAGTGTATTATAGTACAGTATAGGTAAAAAGAGGAAAAAAGTGTATTATGGGAGTGTATTATAGTACAGTATAGGTAAGTTGTAGGTGTAGGTGTGGTAAACTAGCATAGTGTAGCCTACATTATTTATTAATAGTATTTTCAAAAATGAATTTATAATTTATTGCAGTTAATTCTTATTATTCATGCTAATTTCAGTTTTATCGTCTATTAAGAAACATAAAACCTTGATTTATTGCAGAATAACTCAAATTTAGAAGCATAGCCCGGAACCTATGATATTGAATTTGAAATAATAAAACAATGATACTAATCACGTATATTGAAATATTGGTTACAAGTTGGATCTTCATTCGCAATGGAAATGCACATTGAACTTTTAAATGTTTTATATATTTATCGATTGATACTTTTCTGGACAATCACACTGAATACAGTACTAATTAATGAAAATATATACTATTGAGCTTTTGTAGTATACTTTACAGTATAAATTTCCAATAGATGTAATTTCTCTCGATGTACCTTCATTTTCATTCTTCATTCATCATTAGAACAATGAATTTGATACATGATAAAGTATTTGAACAGAATTATAAATCTGAGCATGTAATTTTCGGATTAAAACACTGTACAATTATTATTCAATGAATCTATTAAACTTCAATTCGTGAATATCTATATATTTGATAGCTACACAAAATATATTCATACCTTTATACATTTCAAATTGATTTTATGTAAATTGAGAAAAATAGGCTAATAATGCATTTATCTCAAATGAGGGAATTTAAATTATGTTCAAATTTTTTCTTGCAACTTTTATAGTTGTTCGTGGTATGGCTGAAAAGTGATGAAGCACCAGAGGTGTACAAAATGGTAGCCCAACAGACAGGGGGCGAGATTTTGGAAACCAACTGGACACCTGACAACAATCAGACCACCGACCATGAGACAGAAGACGCAGAAATCTTCGTCGAGAGACAGCAAGAGCAGCAGAAACTGTTGCTGAAACCTACAGTGGAAAATGTTCAGCGAGAGGTGAGGAATTTATCCAACAGCTAAATACAACAAAGGTATTTTGTGAAATTAATTAATGTGAAATTGTTATCCAATACAACAAGTTCAATAACTAAAACATAACAAAAGATTTTTGTGATAATATAGAGTTCGTTTTTCGATACATGTTCGGTATTAAACAAACTACCGTAAAGTGTAAAATTGTAAAATTCTCTGCGTTAAAGAAAATTTGTATCACAGATAACAAAATAAATATATTGTTATCACAGATAAAACAAAATTTTTGAAAATTTAACTTTTTATAAATCTGGGAATTTAATAAGTTTACGGACGATTTCTAAGCCATGAATCGACTCATAACTTGCACTAAGCATCGCCGAATTTTGTTAGGAACGAATTTTTCATATTAAGTGATGATGATACAAGATTTTTAAATACCAGCTTCAGACCAAATTGGAATGAGAGGTTAGAAGGATCAGATCTAAGAAACAAAAACAAAAACCTGAAATTTAATTAAAAATTCATAACTGTATTATAATTGTATATTATTTATTAGATTTTTTATTATTTATCATTTTTTAAATGTGATATTATACTGTATATAGTTCAGGGCTTCACCCAAATTGATAATTTTCTCATGATCGACAATTATAAGAGGGAAAATAAATATTCTTGATGAAAGTTGTTTTCAATAATTTTAGGTGCTATTAGCAATGAGACAAGGAGCACGAGGTAAGTCAGTACTGACACTGCCAGTGGATTCTAGCATCGATGAAATGGAGGTGAAAATAACTGGGAGATTGGACACCGCCTTTCTTAGAAAACCTTCAGGTAATGTAATAATCAAATGAATCATTCAATTATATTTCAAGCATTGTTGAATCAAAAGAATAAATTCTCTAACCATTTGCAAAATCATTGAGTTTTCATGATAATAAGAGAGGAAAAATAGTTCTTTAAGGATGCCACTTTGGGAACTAAAGACACTAAAATTCATGAAAGTTTTCTGGAATGACGTCTATGAAACCTCAATTGAAATTCCAATGTCAAGGTAATATGGAAAGTGTAAAAGATGCTAGATGTTAATAGACCCGTGCCAAAGCTTTGGCAATCTGAGGAATGAGTCTATTTCAGAAATAAAAAAGCAAGATTAAGGAGAAAAAATAGATGATATCGTTCGATCTTAAAATATCTCTCGAGATGTTGGCATTCATCCCTAAACAAAATTAAATAATAAGATATATCACCATCAAGTTTGAATTGAAGAATAAATTCAGTAGCCAACTACTTGAAACTTGAAATTTATTCACTTTCATACTACCGTACATTTTCAAAGGTTGAAAGATCAAATTTACATGTAGGATTCACCAAAAGAATTTACATTCCTTTTGGTTGTAGTATTCCTTTTTGATTATTGAAAGCTGATGTGAGAAATAAGAAATTGTTTATCGTGACGAAACAAAATTTATTCAATTTTTAAATCTATTTTGTGACGTCACATTATTTTTATGTATCAAGACTCAACAACATTCAATAACTGCAAAGTATTCAAAACTCTGTACCAAATCTACAAAAATAAAAAAATCATATATTAGTTTCATATTTTTCATTGCCACCAATATTAATAAATTTAAAAGTGATTTAAAAAAAAATGTATAATGGAGTTTTTGAATTATCAAATAAATTCATTATTAGAAGACTAATAAATTGCAGACCTACCATTCAATATTGCTATCAACAATTATTCCATTTTTATAATAGTAGGTACCTATTTATAAATGTGAGCGGAACGTTCCTGAAATCATCTATATTGGACAAAAAGAACAAAATTTTGTAATTATATTATATTGAGACAAATTTTGTCAATTTATTGATAATAATTGTAAATTATCTTCAGAGCATCTGCTGTTTACCAGAATTCAAAAAATTCTATTCCAAATCAATACAATAGCTGTTAAAATATTTCACTGGTATTTGTTTTCTAGAAGAATTTAATTGGTTATTGAACCAGATAAATTTATCAGATAAAAAATAACTTGAAATTACTATAGGTGTTAAAAGATAGGTTTATCAGTGGTGAATCTTTGGTGAATGCTAGGCTAGGGTATCAGATAAAAATTCAGTTAAAATGAATCTAGGTGAGCCATTGGCGTTGGTGAATGCTAGCGATGGACAGCGAATCAAGACAGGGGGAGAGTTGGGACCCTGGCGATTGGACACGTCAGGAACGCTGTACGATGTGACCGTTCTAGCCAATAGTCGACTTGCTTATGACGTCATACCACCGCTGGCTCCACCTAATACAAATATCAGTCAAGGTAAGCCTAGCTTTTATATGTTAATAATATCAATTAGAATCAAACTGAATAATTTTCGTACACTGTATTTTTCCACAAATGGAATACTGCACATATTTTTATAATGCGGAGAAATATGCATACATGCAAAAATCTTGAAATCTCAAAGGATCAGTTCAAAAAAATTAATTATAGTAGTCAAAAATGCTTCCTAAATGCACAACAAAAAAATTCAACTTTCTTTAAATTATAAAATTTCAACAATGGAATATAGCCAGATTCAAAATTTCACATTTACAACAATACTCACGGTTATACTTGTCGGACGCGTTTCGAGGCACTGAGCATTATCTTTAGGGTACAAAGATACTCCTATCTAATAACTCCTTGTACGCTGAAGATGGGACTCAGTGCCTAAAAACGCAGCCTGATAAGCATAACCATGAGTAGAGCCCGGATGTTCAGGCATTTATAATACTTGAAATAGGCAGGCAAAAAGGCACTAAAAAACACAAAAATAGGCTCTCTAAAATCGAAAAAAGGCATAGTGTAGTCCTATTCCCATTATAGGAATCCTATACAGTTATATGAAAAAAATAGTACAAGAAAATTTAGAAACTTATATTCCACTGGTTGCATATGATTAATGTATTTCTTGAAGTTTTTTGACTAAAAAGACCTTTCTACATCAACTGTTGTTACTGATGCATATCTGAAGGACACTATTGTATTTGAACTGAAGCTAGATTTAATAGAAGGGTTACCTTCAAAAAATAATATATTGAATATTAGCTTTATTCTTACAAAACTTTCGTTTGAAAAAATTAATTATGTTAATTCATGGATTTTTGAATATTTCAAATTGGTAAATTCAAAAAAATTGTTAATCTTGTAGGCAAAACATATAAAATAGGATGAAATAAGCAATTGATATTGAAATAGGCACTAACATCTAGAAAAGGCAGAATAGGCAGAATTAAGGCATTTTGCCTAACATCCGGGCTCTAACCATGAGTACTTATCTAGCTTTATTGAATCAACAGTTCAAGTAGGAAGACGACTTCAGAAAACAAAAAAATGAAATAGTCTAGTTCAAAGACTAAGTTTCATGCAGACTCATGGTCTTCGATGAAAACACAGAGAAGTTTACACTGCAGTAGATCTCAAATATGATCCAGGTTGGAGAAATAAATTTACAATATTTGCTTTAGCATCAAAATAAAATATTGAAATGAGACATGATTTTGGAAATCAATTTGGTTTGGTTTTGGTTAAAAGATAGATTGTTTTGATGCACATGGAGAACTTGAAAACATGATTTTAAAAAGCAATTCAGTTTCAAACAGAAAAATGGTTGTTTTGATGTCAATCAAGTTTCTAAAACAACGTAGAATTCGGATAATCTCATATTGTGCCCAACAAAGGGAACCTTTGACCTTATGTCTGAAAACAGGAATGACCTCATCAACAATGACCTACATATTTTAAAATATGCAAATTTTCTTGTAGAGAATTGATACAAGAATTATCTACTTCTCTCGTCACCCAAAAAGATTGTACCAATTCAAAATTTCAGCACCAACGATAACCCAGACTCTTTGTGATTTAATGCACGTCTTTGAATAGGGTCATTAATTACGTCATTAATGGGTCTGTACATTTTGGATAGATGGCAATAAATCATGAGAAAATAATTATGTGATAACATTTATTAAAGTTGGCCACGATTTGTCTAATTCATTATTTTCAGAAACCACAATAAACAACTGCTAATAAAAATGATTCCAAAATCACAGTAGACCTATACTGATAACAGTTGTATTCTTTTTTCAGACTAATTATCTATTGAGCAATTCTTGATAATTTTTTCAACATATTGCAGCATTTTTAAAAATCTTTTTTATTTTGAAATGTTGTTTTGGATACCAAATAATGCAATAAATAATCAATGAGTAAGTCTCGAAATACTCAGACAATGACAAAAGAGTCAATTTAAATAGGGTGTGAAGAAGGGTGTCAATTTGAATAGGGTGTGTAACTTTAAATGTCTGCTTATATATTTGAATCATTTTATACAAAAATGTTTTCTATTCTCTCATTTGACCGAACATATCACAATAAACCTGTAAATACGATCAATGCACTACCGTGTATTCCAGTATCAGTTAGTAGGCTACTTCCAGACAAAATACAAAATATGCACACTCACATACACAAACTCAGTTTGTTTACACAAACAACCGCTCAAACGAAGAAGCGATTGTAGTAGGGGTGATAAACATTATCACAATAAAATTTTTGTATACAAGCTAAGAGTGTGTTTCAAGCTAGCAAGAGTTTCAAGCTGAGGATATTTTATTATTTCAATAAAAACTTTGAATGTCTAGTTGGGAAGTTTTTAATCATATTAAATTCATACACATGCTGCATTTGAAAAAAATGGAATTTTTGAAATGTTGAAAATCTGTAAATTTTCATTTGATTCCGAAATTTTGGAATAGGAGCCCATGAAACATCCTAAAGTACATACCCTGATAAGCAAAATGTTTTTTCTTAAGAGATGATCTCAAACTCCACTGTAGTTTTAATTCAATGCCACTGAGGGCTGCTTTCCCCAACGCTGCTTAAGAAATACATCTGGCCTCATTCGGAGAATAGGAAACGTATAGAAAAAAAATTGAGCTTCAGCTGTTATTACTTAAGCAGCGTTGGGAAAAGCGACCCTGAGACTCAGAGACAGACGTATATCCATTAATATATGTTACATCCATGCCAGGCATAATTAATTTATTCTTCGATTATTGCATCATCGAAGTAATTCATCGAGAATAATATAAAACAAATTAAGGTTTTACCTGTTTCTTCGAGGAGCTACCTCGAGAGACGATTGTTGTTGAACTAGTAACACTTGAAAAATTATACAACTACCAAGTCATTGAAAAAACTGTGGTGAAACCTCAACAAACAAAATTGTTTATACAATATCCAGCATACGCAAACTTCAGATACTCAAACTAATATAATTCACTAAATAACTTGTAACTGACAAAGTTTGAAGATCAGCCAACCACGCGCCGCATTGGTTACAAACACAACTAAACTGAAAATTTCAAAATGTTGACGGGATGAGCTCTCAACTGAGTATAAATAAAAAGTTCAGAAAGAGAGCGTAAAGATAAGCTTGTTGAGGTGGACTTTGGCCAGAAAATTTTGTGCGTGGTGGTGCATTGAGAATGCGAACCGAACGTAAGTTGCGGATGAACGTGTATTCTGTAGTGAGGAGGTTTGTCGAAAGAAGACACAAACGTCGCGTATTTTTGACGTCATCAAACACATTATCAGAGTGATTCTTCGAACTAAGAAAAAACATTGGCTGGTTTGTTTTGTATTGATGTCATAAACGGGGAAGGGCGTACGGGTTGATCCAAGGAACAGTTGCCAAAACTTATTATGGGCTTGCTAGCTTTAGAAACACGACTAGAAATTGCATCAATAGTTTTCCGGGAGGTTCAACGACATACACCAAACTTGGAGTTGCCAAATCATGAACTTTAATCATGAGACTCAATGAGTAAAAGTATACTCATTAAAAGTAGAGAAAACTAAGATGGAATTCTACGACATCATTGCATAAACTAATTTCAAATATGGTTATAAATATTTTTAAACGAATTGGTAATTAAGACGAGTATCTTGTGTGTAACGAAGATCATGCCAAGTACTCAGGATCATAAAGTCATGGAATGAATCATTTTGATAGTGTAGGGCCAACACAATGACTCTATCCTTCTATGACATAGAAAAACTTTATTTCTTTTGTTTGAAATCTCTTGATTCAGCCCTTCAATGTAATGTACTTAGTTTTTTGGAAAAAAGTAATTCATAAAAATTGACAGAAGTGGAACTAGAAATATATACATTGAAATTTATTGGTATTATATACTTCCCACACTATAAAATTATTATGAGGTTATTTATCAACAATTTACTCTATAGAGTATTTGAGTTGATTCTCCTTGAAACCAAAATGCTTCCCATGGATTTTCTCCCTTCCTAATATTCCTGTTTTTGGCAATAACAATTCCAGAAAAACACTTGTTGCTTTTTCAATTTAAATAGAAATAAATGCTGTATATAGATTGGACTTTGGACAGGAATTTTTCAAACACGTGTCAATGAATACATCAATCACTTATTCTTCTTGCAGGAGTATCTTTCAAGTTGAAAAAGTTGAGAGGCGAAGGCAGACTTGAGAAAGTGACCCTGATAGATGAAACGGGCAAAGCACTGGCGGACCTGGAAAACTTATCAGCAACCAGACGACAGGGAGGCATAGAGGAGCCTCGGTTCAGGTTTCCCACTAATGAAGAGGAAGAAAACGCTGAGAAGGGAGAGAACGGGGTAGAGAGAATAGCAACTCCGGCTGGTGACACTGAGTGGCTCATACCTGTTGATAGACTACCGTCCAAACAGTACTTTGTACAAGTTGATGGCAGAAATGCAAAAGGTTTGTAGATCCTTTCATATTTTCAATTTTCATGTAAAAAAGAACTTCACTTTTCAATCTCGAATTGATCAGAACTTATTTTTCTAATCAAATTACAATCTTACTAATTACTAATCAAATACTTTATTCACTTTGTTACAACTGTCATGAAAAATATCAAAAAGTAAATACCAAGTACATTCCTCATTAGGCTAGGCTAATCTTTTTCATCATTAAGATGTACATTTTCCATGAAAAATGCCTCAAGCTGTAGGTCCATTCATCTCTCAACATCATCCTTCCCATCAACCACGCACAAGCCAAGAACTCATGTGGGTAATAGCACAGCAAAAAAATTTAAAAGACTTCCAAATCAATAACTACAAGATAGAATTCTCAGACAGCTAATTCTGTCTAAAATGAGTTGAGACGCCTCGCCTCAATCAGTTAGGTAAAAATGTCTGCAAACCAGTAATTTGAATAATCTTTCAGACAAAAGTTCAGGTGAATTTCTATGTTGCGACTTCGATTATGCATGAGCTCTAGAATTGATTGATGATATGCATGCATGCCCCAGCCCTCTCTAAACCGTGCGCCGCACTGCAGATGGGTAGAATATATGGTTGGATGGTTGATACGATATCAAGAAGGCCGTGATAATTTCCAGGTAACCACCCAGCAATGCGGCATGAGTTTTATAGCTCACCAGCTCCCGCCTATTGTACCCTCCGCATTACAGTTCCTACCAGCGCAGATTTGCATCATTTATTTAGTCAAAACTAAAAACTTTAAAGTACAAAACTAGTAAAATTTGAGAAATTTTCAACTAACTTACTAAAATTGAGTATGTTTTCACTTAACTCACTAAAATTGAGTAGCACAAGTTTTAAACTTAACATATTAAGGGCCGGTTCATGAGCTCGGGATTTAGCCAAGTCCTAGACTAAAACGGGTGGCTACCGTAGCATCGACAAACGTTTGCCTCGACAGGTTAGTGGGTTAGCAGCATAGAGAGCCCTTATTAGTACATAGTGTCGAGGCTAACGTTTGTCGATGCTACGATGGCCACCCGTTTTAGTCTAGGACTTAGCTAAATCCCGAGCTCATGAACCGGCCCTAAGTTTGAAGCTAGTGAACTTGGTTTTAAGTTCCATAATAGTAATAATGTGTGTAATAAGAGGTGTTTTGTCCGACAGGAGAGCCGTTCCGGCGTCTTTCGGCGCTGTCGGTGGCGGGTGGGGACGGCTGGGGCCTGACACCGGTCCTGGTGGAGGTGAGCGAGCGGTCGCAGCTGTCCGCCCGGTCGGGCCAGACGGTGCAGCTCTACTTCGATGTGGTCAGCTTCCATTTCAGGCCTCTTGCAATGTCCTTCTACGCCCAGGATGATCGCGCATTCATACGCAACGTCAATCCCACCAGGTAAGAGCAGGTAACTGCACTTTTCGATATTGGATTGTAGACAAACAATTATTCACAAGATGAGAACATTGGAAATCTGGACAAGAATCATTGGATCTAACATGATTTTTTTTTTAATTCATATAAGAAGTTTTGATTAGTTACTTCTATACCTCGGCTCAAAAGTTTCAGGAAGTAATTTCACACAAGCGCTCACGCTGGCCTTTGCGGGTTGTTCTTCAATACAATTCAATTTACAATTATTCATACATGTCATAAGCCGTACATTGTTCAGAATTAACAATAGTCATACAGATATCATTACAAACAATTAAAACATAATATCATAATAATGTAGTTATAGTTTGTAGATTCTTAAACTTTGTTATTATAATGCATATATGTATTTATTTGGAATTACAATATAACGTTTTTCAAGGTTTATAAATTCTGAATGATCTGATAAATGAAAATCTCATCAATTTGGGAAGTGATTGACTCAACAGTCACGCTGGTAACTGGTAACTCAACTAATACTTACAAAAGTGAATATTTTTTGGGTGACCGCTTGTTGCACATGACCACTATATTATATATTTTTGTTAACCCATTTCAAGTAATATTTGAGGTTTGAAGATACCAGCGGAAAATGTCAAACCGCTCTTAGGATTAGAAAGGTTTAAAAGTTGATCTTGGAATTACCGCGCCAATTACAAACGCGCGGATAAGAAATATGTTTTTAAGAAATAATTTTATCCCACAAGAATATGGAGATCAAAATTCATTTCAAAATGAGGATTCGACCATTGCGATTACTGTAAAATGGAAAATAATTTTCAGAGCTTTGGTGTACCCTCAGACAAAGATTCAAGTCGCTGTCATAATGGAAGTGCAAGGCATCAACCAAGACAAAGACACAATAGCATTGACAGCTGAAAGCATTGTGGGACCAGTAACTGGGAAAGCATACCTTTATACTAATAACCAGGTGAGTACATAATAAATTGGTTCCAAAAATCCCTTTATTTTCTAACACTATTTCAAGAGTGAGAACAGTGCAATTATCTCTATATCATTATTGATCGATATGTTAACAGAAAGAGTATCGGAAGTGCCGAAGTGGAAGAGAATACGAACCGAAAGCTAGACTGAATAAAAATTGCTCAACACGTTCAGTAATAAGCAAATAACAAAATCAGCTTGTGCCTCCTTGAACAAGAAAGAGGAAAAAAGCGATTTTTTATTGACTAAGCCTCGTGATTAAAAGAAGAAACAACATTAGGCTATAATCAAATGCTAGTAAAACGAAAATGTGTATAAAAATTCGATAAAATGTTTGTTCGTTACTTAGTTAATAATGATATTCTTCAATCAAAATAAAATATGTTCGTATGACTTTTTATCGGTGGGGAGACCCTGAGGGAGGTTCCACCTCGCTTCATTTTTGTGTCGGTCACCCATCCAAGAGCAGTCTTGAGTGTTCGTGAATTGACATCATGATCACTCAGCAACCGCTCTCACCGAGGGACAAAGCACAGCCTTTTCCTTATTCTCAAAGAATCTTATTCAGACTAAAAAATTAGAAGAGGACAAGTATTATTCCAACAGGAAATACCATGAAGAAGCATTCATTAAGCTTGACTGTTTGCAGAGATCTGAGGATACAGCCAAGCCGGATATCAGCATTACAACTGAAGGATATTGCAGAGATTATCTGTCACCTCAAGTCTGCTACTCGAAGTTCTGGAGGATTGATGCCAACATCAGAGACAGCAATGGTAAGATATTTTACTCCTTTTCAACAACTCATCAATCTGGAACCAGTAAATATTTCTGGCAAATACTGTTTAGATCAGAACGTTTTAAATCTTGATATTTCATTTTTTTAAACAAGTTTAAAACGCACAAACGAGGCAGAATATATAAGAATATCAACCAAAGTCATTCTTAAGTTTTCTGGTTATAATCAACATTAATCAGGAAGTTTTGATTGTTCGATTACACAAATTAACGAAAATAAGGGTTCGCGAATGCTGAGAACTTTGGACATGAGTAGGTGTAACTACGATGGTAAGTCTGACGCGAATTTAAGTTACAGTATATTGATAATAGTAATAATATTATTGTAAAAGCGCAGTACGGCAACACCACACTCGTCAATTGAGCAATAGTTGATAGAAAAATTTAGCAACATCATGAACAATGAATGACGACGATAAACTTGACCCGAAAAAAATCAACAGATAACATGCAACACTTCAGTTTTGCTCTTAATAACTAGCTGAGAAAACATGGCACGGTCTCAAAAACTGTATCTGTTGATACTTCAAGGTTGAAAGTTAGAAAAAGGGTTAGTAAAGATGTTCATAATCAACTTTTATGATAAAAAAAAACTTGAAAAATTACTTGGATGTTTATAATTTATGGACATTTGTCGATTTATTATCATCTCACTTTATTATTGTCAATATTTAAAGCTGTGCCACAATATTCATGAAACACCGGCTTGGTGGGGGGGAAATACACAGGCCTATTATCTATTAGCGATAAATTGTTAATCTTAAAAATGCATGAAAAAGATTATTAGGTTTTGTATTTAGTTACCAATGAATTTATTAACCATTTTAATGAATAGCCTACATGATGTCAGATTTTCTAGCTAAGCCTCACATTTTTATTCCAATCAAATGTGGATCTTTATGATTTTGAACGAAGATTTCATTATTTTGCAATAAAAATAATTAAATTTTAGACTCAGCAGAAAACTTCTGCACCTAGATTGAAAAATATTCATTCTTCTCCTATAAACTATTTGTGTGTTATTTGTTGAAGGTTTGTTGAGGATTAGATCAGTTCCACTAGGTCTTGAATACAAAAATGAATTCATTGCTGGAACAATGGAGGAAGTACGAGTGCACTATCAATCTACCTGCTGCAACACTAGAGTGGATATTATTGCCATTGACATCTATGGAAACATAAATGCAAAGACTGTAGATATTGAAAAAGGTAAGATTGATTTTTCTATTTTTGAAGGCTTTGATTAGACTTCAATCCTGTGAGTAGCTTGAAGATTGTACGTTGAGAAAACTTGCCTCTTGTGTTCGGTGATGTAACAACCCCAATGCTACTAGAGAACAACGCTTCAAATGAAATTTCTGAAAGTCCAGTTAATCTCAGAAAATCTTTCAGAGAGAAAAAAATTAAAACCCCTACCATAGATATATTAAAACATTAAAAAATGTCAATGTCATGAACAAAGTTACTTACAAAAAAACTTGAAAATTACTTGGATTTTTATAAGTCATCAATGAATTATATACTTTAATCTAGGCTACTTGAAAAATTACTCTCATTTACTGTCAAGAATAAATCAAATCTTGTGTTAAAATCCATTTATATTTTTCACAAAACTTCGACTAAAAAGCAGATATTTGTAGTTCACCGAGGCCCAGTAAACTTGTTATCATTGATGGATCTGTTGAAATTTGTGCCATCATTTGCTTAAAATTATCTGCTTTGTTTCACCTATCGTTTTGTTCACAATTACTATTCATTAAAAAAATATTGGTGAAAAATTCTAGGACCTGATGCAGATAATTTAATTTTGCTTACAGAAATTGTAATTTGAGAGCAGAATTATTGATCTAATGTTACTATGATGAGCACTTCTTGATGAGAAGATCCTAAAAATATGTATCACATATTGCATAGTTGGTAGCCTACATTTCATCATATATTTTTCAAAAATTTTAATATTTTTGTTTCAGTTTGGTTGACTGCAGGAGAAATATCAGCAATTGTGCTTGGTTCGATTCTAGCAGTGCTACTGTTGATACTGCTGATTGTAGCAATAGTTTTCTGTGTTCGGCGCAGAAGAAGCCACAATTTTATAATGCATCGTTGAAATTTTTAATTAAAGATCAACGAATAATTGACCAAAGACATTTGAAGACGACTGATAATAATAGCCGCCAAACATCGAACCAAATAACTCAATTTTACCATAATATTATGAGTTTAGAAAACGCGACAATACCATTCCAAAGAATAAAATATTTTCTATTTGAACGATTGTGTGTTGTTTATTCATAATACATCAAATTTATGTTATTGACTGGAAAAGGAAGATTATAAACTTTGTTTTTGTTGCATTAAGTATGATCATTGCAAGAGGGTTTGAAATATTAGTTCAAAAAAGTGATTATGTTAAAAATTTTACATCTGAACAATTACATAATATGTAAATTGCACTAAAGGATTGTCTACTTCTAGCCTTCATAGCCTTATTATCAAGAAAATCTTATTTAAGCTACTATTATGATCATGATGGCTACATAAGTTTATGACTTGTTTAATGGGATGATAGATGACTGAAAAATGTCAGACGAAGTGGGAACACAACTTATGACCGGAACAGCGATGTCAACTACTAGAATTGTGGCGCTCTATTCCACTCAGCTATACCAAAAGATTGGTATTTCTGAGGTAGCTTTGGTACTTCATGTACATGGTACATGTGGTATTTACATACTTCATTTTATGAATTATCATAAAATCGAATACTGACGTTGTTTACCAGTGTTTAATAGAACCTTTACGGCTTTGAGGTGTACCCTAGGGTTTGATGCTAGGACCATTGCTCTTCCTCGTCTATTTGAATCACTTTCCTTAAAAAATAGATCATATAAAAAGCTGAATAATCTTTGGGGATGACACCACCAGACAAACAAGTGGAAATTGAGGAAGTGGTAGGAGACAACACTTAAGGCAAACCAGATTTTTAACAGGTCTCAATTAATTGTAATTAAAAATAAAACAGTTCACATTAAACTTCAACTAACAAACAGCGGGACGGAAGGGCCTCTTCAATTTACTGCCTAGAAACTAAAAACCATCCAGGACTACAAAGTGTTGACCCGCGGACTGAAGCAGTATCTAACGGCAAGACCGACTACACACTGGCAGTGTATGTTGCGCATTCATATCAGCACCGAACCTGACTGAAATGAAATCCCAACCGAATGAAAGATAATAAGACGATTCCCTGGTCGCTGACTACGGAGAAGACGGATAAAGTAACAAAGTAAGTAGAAGACCCCCATCTACTGTCAATAAGCCGATAAAGAACTATTTATGATTAATAATATTGGTTTGAGATGTGAATGAAGATCATAAACCATTTATGAAACTTTAAAACAAAACCAAAATTGATGCTACTGCAACATAACCTCAATTCCCGTCTTATAGTGTTTATAAATATACGGATACGGCTTATATTTATAATAGTAAATTGTTGAAAATACAAATAGAAGTTTCCCATCAAAAAAATATTATATTACCTATATTACAATGAATCATTTACCAATACTTACTTTTTGTATCAAAATATGTCAAAAATTACAACTTAGATTGAAAAGACAAAGATTACAAGCTGACTTGAGAATAATTACCTGGTAGTTGAGTTGCTTGCGTTTGATCATTGTTTAAAGGCACAGGGACCAATAAAGCACTATTTGAGAAGTTTTCAAATGGAAAACTAAACCCTGCACCTGATAATAAGGGATTTTTTGGTGGTTTGACCGTGTCATTTCTAATTCTTTCAGCCATTTGGAGAGAATGATTCGCAAACGATTTCAGAAAACAAACACAGTTATTTGTAACGCAGCCGAATTATTTCACTTAAAAATCTTATAATTGAAATTTCCAATCGTAAATTATTAAACAGTGAAATTCAAACCAATGTAAATGTAAATATGCTACGTTAACCTAATCTGCTTTGTAGACATTTACGACCATATGTTTTCAACGTTGACATTTCTCAAGGATAAAGCACAAACAGCTGTTAGTTGTTCGAAGAAGCTCCAGCATTGCAATATTTTAAAATTTGATAGAAATGCCTGATCTATTCTATTAAAAGAATTCAGAATTTGATTAATCGTTACAATTTCTCGATTGGAAGAATTTTAATATTTGTGAAAATATTTTTCTAGATTCACGAGTGGGTAGCAAATACATATAGCAGGAGCCAATTAACTTGTCATAAATCAGCTGATCGACGAGAATATGATCACAATACTTAACCTACAAATGCTGAATCTCGCAGATTATTAAAAAGGTCTTTTAAAAAGTTATTCTTTGAAAGGTCTTGTTTAAAAAGGTCTTTTAAGGACTTTAAAGATCTTTAAGACTTTCAAGCCTTTTGATTATTGTGCCGAAATCACTGTTCAATTATTACTGGATCAGCTGATTTATGACAAGTTGATTGGATCCTGCTATATATATATAAGCCGGATAATAATTATGCTCGAGCCACAAGCATATCCGGTGCTCACCTCAACAGCGCCATATTTTTAAATAATATTATAGAGTTGAAACATGAAGACTAGCCTCATCCATATCGGGTGGAATTGTAGCCATTAAAAAAAATACTTGCTGCCTTGTGTAAGCCAGAAAAGATCTTTTCAAGACATAAACGAACTGATCTTAAAACAACTACCTATGTGAAAAGCTTTACTCAAGAATTCATCCTCATTAGTTCCTCAGCACTCAAATTGCCAAATACTAACAATATTCAGACTACATTAGAATAAACCAGGACCTTAATAACAGTATTAGAAGGTCCTGAATGAACCCAAACAGATTTATGCTTTTTGAGAAGAAATATTTAAGATAGCAATAATACGTGAGAAATCACACCGACGGCAAATTGCCGCATAATAATCTGCCTAGTCCTCCGTTCAAATAATATATGTCCTCTACATGATGAAGGATTCATTACGCTAGTGTATGCCTCAAACAAGGTTTTGAGCAACAATTGAAAAATAAAATAAAGTAGGCTATAATTCTATTATACACTCTCTGTACCGGTAGAGCAAATTGCTCATGCGTGACCTCTGGCGAAGATGAAATATCAACCTGTTATTTATGAGATGACTTTTCAATAATTTTGCAGAAAACTTGACAATTTCAAAGCCTGGTAGGCATTTGAAAATGCATTTACAAAAAGATGCGCTCCAACCTAAATTCCGTTACCGTAGATATCTTAAACTTAATCAGTACATAGTATGATTATTCAACAATTTTATTATTAAAACTCAGACTGTCAGTGGGTACATTTTTCATTTAAAATTTTGAAAATTATGATCTATTGAATTGGTCTCATTGACTGGTACTATTCGTCATTTTCCCGTTCATTGGTGTGAGGAGGTGATTCTCAAAGTACTGAAAACTATTCCTCACTTTATGTAATTGATAATTCCCCTTGCATGCTTTGGAGTAGACTAGGCCTACCCCAAGCAATTTTTTCAATAGCATTGATGAAAAATTACTGTACAATAACAAAAATAAATGTAATATTTCTGTCATCTAGGCACATTGGGGTAAGCGTTATAACCGTATTATTACGATTGACTCGCCGATCTCTGCAGCCATTCACACCATTTAGTACTGTTATTGTAGGGTGCCCAATTTTTCTTTCAATGTGATTATTCCGATTCTATTCACACACAACAATGAGTTGCATTTAAACTTGTAAATTGAGAAAGAAACACTTTGTACCAAATCTTAATACTGTACACAATAATGCAATATCATTCAAGGTGTTATACTTTTTGGTTGTATATCATCAATAAGGTTTATTCAAGGTGTAATACTTTTTTGAAATATTATCAGAAGAATAATAAAGAAATTTATTTGCAAGTAGAAAATATATTCAATCTAGTTACAAAAACCAATTTTACTGTATGGTAAGATTAATATTATTTTACAGTTCATCTAAAACTTTAATATCATTGTCTTATGTATTCATTAAAACACTCATTTCGCACTCAGTTCATTCGAATTTTCTATTCATACAACAAATAACAAAAGTATCTCCATCACAAACTTAAATGAAAATCGCATAATCATCCTGGGTATAGAAAATTACTTTTTGGAATTTTATTTTGATTTCAGATTAAGGTTGTATTTTCTTAAATCTCAGTACTGATAATAAATTCAAATTCCAAAAAAAGACAATATGATTAAAAATTTGGTAAAATTCCTTAAACCCCATACACATTAACAAAGACTTTTAATATTATACCAGATTTAAACACTTAATAACAACCAATATAAAAACAATAATATTGAATATTGCAAGAAACAGAAAACGTTTTGAAATAGAGATTATTGACAACCAAAACTTTCAAGTTTTTACAGCATACAAAAACTGTCTCTCATCTTTAAAAACTTATTCATAACTCTCCATAACGTCAATATTATTAGACTCTAGCATTGGATTTGCCTTGTGAGTTAGCCAATAACAATCTACATCTTTGGCCTGTTCGGCAATTAAATAAGAAGGTCATCAAGGCATATCATCACAATAATCATTATCATAAGAGAATAGCCTACATATTATCACTATGAAGGCGGTCCTATCACTCATGGGACATCTAAAATGTTTATTTTTGAAAGACCTTGATGGATTTAAAAAAAAACGTAAGACCATAAAATATTAAGTATGCTTAACAAAATTTAGTAAAGTTTCATACTGCTTACCTAAGTTGTCAAGAATGATCATAGAAGCGTAGATAACAAATTGCAAAATTAGTTGCAAAACCTTTCATCTCAATATGTTGGCTTTTATAGTGGAATTTGATAAAACCATGGGCTTTTAGCGGCAATCACACTTCAGTTTTGCGTACACGAATCACTGCAGAAAGTTTACCGACACATCCGTGAGTAGATAAGTATGTTAATCTAAATATTATATAGCTCGAATTGATTTTTTAAAGTGTAGTGATTATCAAATGCGATTGAGATCTGTCTGAACAGCCTTGAGTTGATTGATGAGCTGCTCTGTGTTGGGTTTACTGTAGAGTGTGCTGAGGCAGTTGGTCAGAAGGTCTTGCATCCTTACTGCGATCTTTTTACGCTCTCCTCCATGACCGGCACACCTTGGATCTGTTGTGAATGTCCTAGCCAGCGATGCTACAACCTGCAAAACACAAAAATCTTGTTTAATGCAAAATTGAACTACAATTCTCCACCTACTCCATTGACATAAAACCATTGTTGGGTTTCAGCTCACATAAATTACATATTATTCGGATTGGTAAGCGTTTGACTTTACAAATTCACTTGCATAATTCAATTAAATTAGAATTCTGAATGAAATTGCGGATGATACCCACATAAGTTTTTTCCTAGTGCATAGGTAAAGCATAGTACAGTAGTAAACTCGCCACATTTAATCAACCCTTCACACATCATTATTACTATCATGTTGTTTTAGCTCGAGCCACATTACTATCATGTGTAACAGTAGGTATTTACTGACCTCGATAAGGTAGAGTTCGCCGCCCTCGTTGATCCAGCAGCGATCGTTGAGCGCGACCAGTCGTTCATAGACATGCAGCAGTCGCGAGAAGGGCACAGCGATGGCCAGCATGGCCTGATGCACCAGTGCACAGCTGGCCTTCAGTCGACAGCTGGCCAGCTCCAGGCTCCACACCACGTGCTCCAGTGGCAGGGTGCGAGTTGACACCAGGTACTGTTGGCCTAGTGCTTTCACCTACATTGGCAAGATAAAGCATTTCTTTTTAATATGTCACACTCAGCGTGGCAACATTGAATCGTTGACAATCATCACAAACGGCTAAAGGGGCTCCAAAAAAATGAGTTATGGGTAGAAAATGTATCCGATCTACTTTTTCATGTAAATGATAATAAACAATAACATGCTACTTTGAGTCGAAGAATAAATATGACACTGCATAAGCCTCCTCGTCCACTGGAACCATTTTCGACCAACGTCCGAACTATCGGCCATTTGATTCAATGTTAGCAATTCGTACGTTTTCGGACTAAAACGCTTCCAATGGACGATGAGGCTAGGGGAAAACACAGATTTTACAAGCACTTCATAATATATGAAAAAATAGAATTGGAAGTATGAAGAGAATCTGGAATCAAGAATCCAGTAGAATAGAATAGAATAATGATTTATTGACAAAAAAAAACAATACATGCATTTAATCATCAAACAAAATCAAAGCTTGGCCCTTAAGCCGTCAGCTGAATCAAGAGTCCAATATTCCATACATGGAAAACCAGAATTCAGTTCATAAGTTTAGTTCAAAAAAATTTCAACTAGCAGAGATAATATTACTTTTTATATTGTATTATGTTATTGTTATCATGAAGATCTATTTCCATACATCAGTTCAGTCTCACTCTTCTTAGTTCAGCTCATTCTGCGCATGCGTCAAAGGCGATGGGCCAATCACAGGGCAATGAGCGCACTGACGCATGCGTGAAACGAGCTCATTAGAAGAGACAAACTAAACTGATAAGTGGGAATAGTCCTTTAGCTATAGAACTCTCGAAGACGCTGAGTGGAAATGATCCATCTGTGACTTGATGCGTTGATGGTGTTCTCGTCTTCTCACAAGCTTTACATTTACCAAGATAATATTAATTTTCTGCCATTGCTCAGATTTAAGGTGTCTATTTATTTATAAAAATATTTGCCATTCAAATATTATCAACATATATTTATGAGAACAGGGCAGCAGTACCTTGCTAAGAACGACAGTCATCTTATCGTTGCCGTCATCTGAGGAGCACTTCTTGAGCTCTTCCTCGATGATTTTCGTCCAGATGTCGTTGATGAGATCAGGGTCGTCGTGGCCGGAACAGTCGACAATGGCCAGCTTGCAGTCCCACAGCTCGAACGGCTCGGCGAAGTCCTCGTAGAGTTCAGTAACGGTGAGCAGGCCCGAGTTGAGATGGGTGACCGCTTCGGCCGCCTGGTGGTGTCGGTTGGCTAGGTTCGAAACTGCATCCAGCACTCGCTTCTGAATTCTGGCCACCTGCTCACAATTAGAATTAGAGTTGAAGAATTGAATTGAATGAGAGTCAAAGAATTGAATTGAGTTAAGAGTTTAAGTGTAGGCTGATGACCGCTAGGTGATATAGCTGCAAGTGTAGGCTCTAATACCGCTCTCAACGAGGGACAAACAGTGGCGTAGCCAGGGGGGCCTAGGGGACCAAGACCCCCCCCCCACGAAATATTGATATATGATCATGCAGTAAATTGAATTTTATTTTTATTCGATAACTTAGCCATGAGTAAAAATTGAATTTCGCATTTGCCAAGTGTAGGCTCTAATACAGAATTACAGTTTAAGAAGATGAATGATAATTTTTCTATTATTAGACCTATCCCGTTTGAAATTTTAGGATAATTCATCATAATTACATTCCAGTTCTTCTTCTGTGTAGCATATATTGTGGTACATCGAATAAAAGACTCGAAACAAAATAAAATAATACATTTTTGGGTATGACAACTTCGAGCCTTTTTGTTCAATACAAATATACCTCATTATTCACACACAGTCAAAGACTAATGTAAGCATCAAAAAATGTCTAAAAATAAAGTTTAATCCTTTTTAAAATCTTAGGTTCAATCACAATCATCATCATCATCATCTATCTCATTATCTACTTACAAGTCTAATATTTATATGTGCTAAGGGCTGTCATCATGTCTCTCATCATCCACTCTAGTTCAATACTCATGTGGTGTGGGAATTAAACTCTGCAATGTTTAATACCGATTAAGATGCAACAGATTAGAAATCTGAATAAATGAATGTGGCTGACCTGTACAAGATCTTCCAGTTCGTGCAAGAAGACACCCAAATGTGGAGCACAGCCAACGTCGTCACTACGCATACAGATGACAGCTCTGGCCAAGTAGGTCATGCGCTCGCTGAGCGGAACAGCCGGACCTGGCTGCTTGGCCAACTGGTACAAAATCTGCGCGGCAGCCGCGTGGTTGCCATGGCGCTCGTGGAACTTCCAAAGCAGATTGCACACATCGGTGTCATCCGAACGATCCGTGGCGCATCGCTTCAGGTACGACTCTAAAGAAGGCCGTCCCGACTCGATCAGGTCACCAAACAATCTCTGTTGCACCATCCAGTCATAGATGGCTACATGCAAGAGTTCGTCTGAAGAACATAAAGCCGCGTTCTGTAGGAGTTTGGCACTTTGGTGCGCTTCACAGTCTGAAGCCGAGAGGAAATCAGAAACCGGCGGTGGACTGCCCGGAGTGGGGGGAACGCTGGGCGAATGCGGCCCAGCTTGACTCTGATGATGTAGACGATCTATTGTAGATGTCACCTCCTTGTAGATCTCCATACGTTGTGCGAACGCCTGGTACCCAACCTGATCATCAGATGGTTGTCCGGCTTGATAGAAGTGTAGCGCTACATTTTTTGGATCAGCCTTGCTGGCACATTCAAGGCACAGCTCGAGGATGCCCTCGTAGAAACGACAGGCTACAAACCGGCGACACACTGCTTTCAAATGGATTCGTGGTGCTACTTCCTTGCACAGCTTCAGAGCCGCCTTCAGAAGCTTCTGGCGTTCGTCCCTGTTTTGCTGGGTCTGAGCCGACAACAACATCTCGTTCACTTTAGTGCAGGCTGCATCCTCGTTTCTGTACAACTTGGGACAAATCTCTCTCAGCTTGCGACTGATTGTATCGACTGACGCGTTGTCATTGAGGTAGGTGTTGATTAGCTTGTCGATTAAACTGTCGCAGAGCTCTTGTCCGGCGAGGATGAGGTCCCTGAAAGTGGCGACAGTCATGTGCTCCTGTTGCTCGCGAGGCAGGGCGTCGGCGATGACGTGGAACTGGTGGTCGCACATCACTCGCCACAGGCCGAGCACCTGGGCTGCGTGGTCGACCAGCATGCGCAGTGCGTCCAGGCTGCTCTTCTCCATCAGCTGCGCCTCTTGCAGCCGGCTGCGTTGTCCCCATGTCATCGCGTCAAATGTGCTCGCATTCCTGTCACAAAACAAGTTCAATCTTATTAACATTACTACATATCAAAGGATGCTTTTTTTAGAAAACTTGCAGAAATTGTCAATTCTACTATATTGAACACCTATTGATTATCAGGATCATGGTTTTGTGTTAGACTTAACACATCTTCAGCTGCAAAATTGAAAAAACAGAAGACTTCTAATTCAAAGAAAAACAAAATTGGTATCCGAGAGCTACTTGATAGGGAGGATAGCAGATCAATTTAAACCCCAACCTGGATTTTATTCGTAACCTATTATAAATTCTTAATAATTCCCCAACCTCGATAATAAAAACTTAGCTAAAACACAATGATTTCTGGAAATACTACTGATAATGTACTTTAAACTCAATACGAGACTACGATCACAATAATTTAATCAACATTGTGTTCACCCCCTAAGAGCTGTTCCGCAAAATTGGAGTTTTTTCTCATTCTCAAAGCTACAAGTATTCTCGTACTATATCAAAAAAATTATTACAAAAAAATAATGATAAAGCATGCAGGCAGGGCATAAGCTAGTATGAATTATGTACCTTATAGTACTTACAAAGGCGGACACGAGGAAGCGATCTGCGTGTTTCTTTCTAGAAATGATCTCAATGCCAATAGATGTCCAGTTACTATTGCAATTTCTTCGCCAAGAACGCTAGATTCCAGCTGTAAAAGACAATTCGAGCTTCAGATATTTTTTCTTCTTTCACCAAGGATAATTTGTTGTAGGAGTTTTACAAATTGTGTAATGAAGTATCTAATCATAAATAGTCTAAGTATCATTCTTAACGATTTTCCCTTTCACTGTTGACTAAATTGTCAAGTTTATTATCAGAAATAATAATTATACACGAAAAATTTACTATGAAATAATTGTTAATTTTCAAATTGTTGATTTTAAATTATGTCCAAATCAACATTTTCCAAGTACATTCAGACGAAATTTCATCAATGAAGATATTAGCAGCTGAAAAATTTGAAAATGAATTTGCATCAACTCACATAATTTTTGTTGTCCTTCATAGTGACACGTTGCACTATCCTGGTGTCCCATAGAGGCCTCAATATTCGGCTAAGATGCAAGTAGAGGCCATTATGCTTGGCTGAATAGTAAACAGTGGTGTTATCGGGAGGTGAAAATGCCGTCGACTTTACAGGCGTCGATACAATACCCGGATTGAAGCCTGAAAATTAATATTTCTATTAAAAACATATTTTATTAATGTTGATAGTATGGAACTGTTATCTTTAAAAATGAATGTTGAAAATTTCAACAAAGAAATTTGGTAGATAAATAATATTTTGATGAGTTTTATTAATTGTAGGAAATATTTTTATTGATACCAAACAACAGGCAGCAGAATAATACAGCTATGCATTGCGTATATCCCTGATCACTTCTGAATCATGAGCACATAGAGACCTCACATACGAAGAAGAAGACAATACACGTCGATTTATTAACATGTAAATACTCGACTTATGAAGATGAGATGTGTACTCGATCTTTTAAAGGTAAATGATAAAGATTGAGGAGCCAAACATTGAAATATAGAGAGCGATTGATCATCAATCATCATTAACTTTACCTAGGTATAGCAATTATTTTAAATTGTCAGAAAACATGATTCATGTACGCTTGTTGAATGACGTTTAATTTGCTATTTTCTGACAAATTAAAATAATCCTGCTATAAAATCAATTCACCAAACTGTAAATCCATGAGATAATTACCATGCAATATGCGAACAAAACGTTTTTGAGCATTAATTTACTTATAAAAACATTATTAACTTATTAATAGTTAATTCAATTTGAGAGAATGAATTTCCTCGTGCAACCCTTTGTGATGTGCAATAATTAATTTACCTGGAGGTAACGAAGATAGCGAAGAGTAAGTATAATTGGGCGAAGACATAGCGGAAACATGCTGTTGTACTGCTCCTATGCTGGGCTCACCACCATACAAAAAGAAAGCCCGGGTAGCCCATTCCGCTAACTGAAACAATAATGATATATTTTTATGAAATTTTTAAAAACAAAAACGAGGTTCAGCTATTATAAAAGTGAAATCTAGAGCTCACTTTCAAGAGAATTTTCAATTTTAGTTTGTTGTGAAGATGAATATTGGTAATAGTAAGATGTGTTAATACGTGATATTATGTGTAATATGTGAATACGGAGAGAATAGAAGTAGTATAGACGAACAATTCCAACAATGCGAATAACGCATAGGTCTTAATTATTACTTTTTGGAAGCAATTATAGTAATTTCAATATGAACTGAAGAATTAAATTACACAATAAATGTTCACTTTGAATACCGACTACAGTCATAATTATCTTGTTAACATCTAAGGTACTATTACTATTACAGATTACAGTAAAACCTGTCTAAGACGGAACTCTACCGGACTAAATAAAATTTTCCGTTTTAGCAGGTTTCCAACTTACAAAGGTACTTTTACCTTTATACAGTACAAAATTCCTTGGGACCAGAAAAAAAAATTCCGTTTCAACAGGTTTCCGTCTTACACAGGGTCCGCCTTGGACAGGTTTCACTGTAGTATTATTCCCACACATCAGAATGTCCAGTCAGTTCAGCTCGTTCTGCGCAAGCGTCAATGCGCCCAGTAGGCCTACTCTGTGATTGGTCCTTCGTCATTGAAGCATTCGCAGAACAAGCTGAACTGAACGGACCGGTGACTAGACTTAGCCTGGTCGTCCACTGGAACCGTTTTTGACAGGCTGAAGTAGAATAGTAACTATGATGATTACCTGAACATTTCTGGTAGAGTGATTGCAGGCAAGGATGAGGCAGGTGGCAGCCGCCTGTTGCTCGGTTTGACTAGAGAAGTAGGATTTGACCAATTCGCTGTCGGGTCCATTGGACTCAGTCAACAGCTCCACCAGCATGTCTACTGGACGCAGTTTCTTCAATATCTCAGCACCCTATAAATCAACAAAAATAATTATTTTCGCATCACAATTGCATTTTTTAGGAATTTAATTCAAACCATACGGTAATTTTAAACAAACAAAACAGAAAAATCAATATTATTTTGTACAGTAAAAGTTAATGAAGACAAAAAAGGTTAGACTGAAAAAATTTTAGCTAATAATTTCATCTAATATTTCAAGATTGAAAAAAAAAAATGAAGTAGTACGAGGGCAGTGATTCCTGGGTTACAGAAAATATTCTGTACTAGCTAATGTACAAATGAGCATTTTATCCAGCAAACACTACTGATGACGCTACTGAGTACATGAAACTACAGGAAATTGATTATTGTAAACACAAAGTCCATGACACACTTGATTAATGAAAATATTTGGATAAATAATTGTTTAAATATTGTATTATTCAATACACTATGTACAATTAGGAATACAGAATAAAATGCATTGTTAGTAATTCAACTGTCATCGGTAGGATAATCGATTTATAGTGAAAAAGGGGAATCAGAGCATGCTGACTGAATTGCTATGATGAAGTTCAACTTTAGGATGGAATAGGGAAAACCGAGTTTCGTGTATCGAACGCTCTTTTCCAAAATGAAAAATGTAAATCATAAAAATGAAAATTATGTCAATTTATTTAGAAGATTTGAATTGTTGTATGCCACTTTTTTCAACTATTATTATTCTATTATTTTTTTATTCAACGATTATTTTTCAACTATTATCAGTCGGTTGCAGAGACATCGCTAGTAAATTGAGGTGATAAATAACAACAGAAATATTCTGAAATCACGGCAAACTGGACTTGTTTGGAGAAGAGAATTGAAACATAACAGTGTTCTTCAACACTAGAGTAAAATAAAACGTACATAATTTTCAAACGAGATACAGTAAACAATTGGGAACGAGGTCGATTCGGATAATAGAAAATACTGATAATCGGAGAGGTAAATTAAACAAAACCGAAGTGACACACATAGAATAAACTTCGTTAAGTTCAACAAGCACAGAGTGGAGCTGTTAAATTGAACATTTATTCATACATTTTTTTAGTTCATCAAGTCTCTTTACATATTTGTTCAAAAGTTTACTAATTCACATTTGTATTTTCTCTATCTTCTCATTAATTTTATATTCATGTATCTTCAATTTTTTCACATCATTGATAATAATTAAGGTAGCTACAACTCAAGCCCACGCTCAGACACTATGTCTTGTGGGTATATTGTTATCTGAATTTGTGTTATATCCTTGTAATTGTAATATCATGCTTACGTTTGTAAGATTAGTTAATAAGCTCATGTATTTTCTTTGTAATGGATTGAGAATGAATTTGAATTTGAAATGAAAAAAAAAAATGATGTGAAAACCGAAAAAAATACTAAGCGTAGTAAGATAAGAAATACAAAACCCGTTTTTGATAAATTGATAATTTTAAAAATGATAATTATTTAGTTTCAATTTTTGTATTGCGCTTAGGATTGATTCGGATAATATTATCGATTCGGTTAATCGGCTTTCGGTAAATCGGGGTTCAATTCAATTTTCAATTCAATTCAATTTATTTGCCAAAAAAATATAAGCATTACAAATAAATATTTCTTTGTTATAATAATAACTATTACAAGTACAAGAATTCACAATAAAAATTGAATAATTTAATAATAATAATTGAATAATTTATTGAGAAACAGAAACAGAGTACATTACATATCAAAAAAACATACATTTTTGAACATATTAAAACCATTGCTTAAAATTAATGATATGAGATAGTATTATACAATAATACCATAATAAAAACAAATAAAATCCCCGAGGAAACCTGTGTGGGGCATGAGAAAAAAATAATAAATAAAAATAAATAAACTTAGACAGATGATACACAATACAATAGCAAAAAATAACTAAAATTAAGAAAATAAGGTTTTTTTTCAATATCAAAAAGAAAAATATCTTGGCATCACCCAGCATAGGAAAAATCCTGACCGCTAGGTGAGAGTAACAGTTGTAAAGATGTTCTACTGTACCATTTTCAAGTGGGAACAGATGGTAAGCAGTGTTGGTCGCTTACCTGAGGAGTGAGCAGCACAAATCGCCTGGCCGGCTCGTAGATCTGTCTGACGAGGAGCGGCGGCTGGGGGTGGGGCGAGGCGGGGGTCGGGGGCAGCGGACAGATCTCGTCGGCCGCCCACACCTGGCCCGACAGTGAGACGGTCGACTGCGCCTCGCTCAGCCCGTGCTGCAGTGGAAACGCGTCGCCGCTCAGGCACCACACCTTGTCGCTTGTGCCACCCGGCGATGTCACCAGCAACAAGTTGCCTAGACACAATTATTGCAAGACCACAATAATTCAATTGATTGCTTCAATTCAATTTATTCGCCTAAATTAATTGAATATGTTTTACTCGGCCACCAGTACAACACTTAACCTACAAATGCTGAATCTCGCAGATTATTGAAAATGTCTTTTAAAAAGTTATTCTTTGAGATGCCTTCTTTAAAAAGGTCTTTAAGACTTTGAACACGAAAAGTGTTTAGGCTAGTCTAAATTAATTGAATATGTTTTACTCGGCCACCAGTACAACACTTAACCTACAAATGCCGAATCTCGCAGATCATTGGATCGGTCTTATATAAAGTTATTCTTTGAGAGGCCTTCTTTAAAAGGTCTTTTAAAGACTTTGAAGGTCTTTGAGACTTTTAAGCCTTTTGATTATTGTGTCGAAATCACTTTTTAATTATTACCGAAACAGCTGATTTCTGACAAGTTAAAAGGATCGTGCTATAGTCAACATACGAAAAGGCCTGCCTTGGTTAGTCAGTTACATAAATGAAGAAATGTTGAGCATGTGCGTCTCCGAAAATTCTAGTCTAAAAGCAGTGCTGCCAACTAAGCGTTGCTAGCACTAACCGTGATGGCTTTTTCCATGTTAGACTAACGTCAGTTTTCTTTTTTGTGCTAAAGCCAAGTGAGTAATATTCTTTACAATCATTTTTCGCGAGTTTACTATTCGTTATAATATTTTTAATCACAGAGTATTTCATATAATTGACAGGGAGTAGGCCAATTTTCATTAGTAATGTGAACAGCATTGCAGCAGCCCCATCTTGACCAAAACAGTTCTTTTTGCGCGATAGATACCGTACATAAATAATCGTAATTATTATAAATTCACTAGCAACCGAAAAGTAGTCAGTCGACTAATTTCTACGATTTATGAACCATTTAGGCCTCTACCAAAAAATGCCTTCCATAATAACATAATACTCTAATATCACTTTTAATCCCATCCTTATAATTATATTAAAAGACTTTTGTAAAACTACAAAAAATTATAAAGCTCACGATCAGACAAATAGTGTTGTGAGCTAAAATTAATTTCTATGTACTATTGTTTTTCTTTGTAAAGTGTTATTTGTAAAACAAATTGTACCTTGTATGTACTTGAAATCAATAAATTGGAATTTAATGACAACCAATGTGGCCGTTATATTAGGCCAATGTTGATGCGGTTTGCACCAAATTAAACGTTAGCGGTCATTGATGTGCATGTTTCATCTATAAGCGCCACAACTTTTGAGTTTTTTAATTTTTGACTCAATTGAAACAATTTCTTCAAAACCCTACAGTAATCTAAAATTTCGAACATGGGTAAGTGAACATTTGATCGACAAGTATGCTACAAATAGTACTACGTGTTATTTTTAAATTAATTATTATTTATTCATACTAAGTTATACTACCCTTTTACCAAGTTTGAGCGACCTTTAAAACTAAATACAATTTTTCATTTTTTACTGTAGGATGCCCACACAAGCCTTAGCTTGTGCTTGGATAACAGGAAGGATGATGATGAGAGCTGGGTGGACCTCCAGCTTTAGGTGGGTTACAAACTGAGCACGATAAAAATGGAACTGACCAGCCGTGTAGAGCGCCTTGTGAACCTTGCTGGGGCGGGTGGCGGGCGCATTGGCAACAAAGCCGGGCGGCAGCCGCACGTGTATGAGCTGCAGCGTGGAGGGCCGCGGCTGGCCGGTGGTGAAGTAGAGGCGCGCGCCCGACTCGGTCACCGCCACCAGACCCACGTGCGCCGACTCGCTCGCCTCTATCGCCTGGATGCTCACTATCGGCCGGAAGTCCGAACTATCAAACGTCCTGCCCACGCACACACACATCATCATGTTAGCAATTATTCCATAACCAATACATTATTCAATAATAATTGATCTTAAGCCCAGTCTAGATGATACGACAATTGTCCTATAATTGTCGTCAGATCTTCGTAGCGACTTCCAGCGTCTGGATGGCAAAATTAAGAAAAGGGACGATAATAGCCATTTGATAAAAAAAAGTATCAGCGGGGATACTTTTTTCGAATGACGTAACGATTTTTGACTTGTCTTCCTTTTTAATCTATAAACCGCATGAAAATGGAAGAAACGAATTGAAAAATGAAAACAAAGATAAAAATGGAAACATATTGAATGAAAAAATTGACGACTTTATAAAAAATCGTAATCATGTAGACGCGATTCTTATTGTCCGATTATTATACAGTATGACGACAATTATCGGGCGACTTGTCCAAGCATCTAGACCGTGCTCAAGTGATATTAGGATATCAAGTCGACAACCTAAGTGAAAAATAGGTTATACACGGCGAGGTGGAACTATCTTCGGATCTCTCCAACGTTCAAAGCCGTTACATTAATAATAATAATTTATTTATTTATTTATTCAGATATGTAGAAAAGATACTTAATGGAAAATCCAATGCAGGCTCTCGCCCAAAACTGCCATTTTTACAATTTAAAAACAGTCCAAACCTAGGTTATGTAGCATATTTCACAGTCACCAAGTTTCACTCCAAAACCTAACAATAGATAAATTGGGAGGGATAATTTGAAAATTCTAAAACAAAGATGGACAAATTTAAGGTCGGCCTATTATAGATTTATTTAATAATAAATTAAGATATTATGAATGGCATTCATTTAACTCATAAATTCATAGAAAAGAATCGACTGACAACTTTTCGGTTGTAAGGCAATTCATTTATGACAATTTATAAAAATAGCTATAATTTATAATAACTAACCAGAATGTCACTTATAATAGTCTACTATAAGAATATATAAGCGCTCTCAAGTTTCAGAAATATCAACAAAAACTAGTCGGCTAGTGCTAGTCGACTGGTAACATGCAAACAAGGCATTACATACTTTTAATAAACCATTAATCTCAGTTGAGATTAAATACAGATTAACCCAAACGTAACGAAACTAAATGGACCAAGAAAAAATTTCTTTAAAACGGGGTTCGCAATATGCATTACATTGAGTGTTAATGTACATTAAAAGGGAATTTGGAATGGAAAGGTGTATCCGGGAAACCGTTATATCGTAAAATCGAGATTTCACTTTACTGAAGCAGTAACCTTCGGTTATTATTAAACATGTGTAATCCTAGGAACCTAGTTCTACAAATCATTCTGCGGAATGGTACTTAAATAGGAGAACTTTGTTAAAAACCTCAAATACTTTCCTGTGGTACTATCTGTTGGCATGAAGTTTCACAATAATTTTGTTAAATGGCACATTAATATAGCTTAGAAGCTAATAGTGCTACAAGGATTTCAGAAGATTCGATTTGAATTCTTCATATTATAATGATTTCGAGAAAAACATACTATGGCAATAATTTTCACCAACTCTTTATAAACTTACTTCTGTTTTTGCATCTTGAAAACATTCATGTTCATTCTGTCAAAATTGAAAAACAAGGCATCAGTCAGTAGATAGAATACTGCTCTTTTTTGACTACTTTATTTATTTTGTCTACTTTTGAATGTGATGACAGATAGATTAAAGATAATATTAGCATAAGCCTGCTTAGCCAGTAAGAGACAATTTATTTTCAGTAAAAATGAATTAGTGGAACACACAATAATTAAAAAACAATTTTTGTCTATCAGTTCCAACGAAGGTCTTACCCAAAAATCTAAGAATGAGTTAGAATTGCACTGTCATTGTAATTATTGATATATGCATCTTTTGAGTAATACAAAAATTAAAAAACCTTTGCTATTCCAATGTGGAGTTCATCTTGCTGAAGCAGAGAAACAAAGCAGCGCTTTGCACTGCACGGGGTAAACTCGTCAATTTATTACATTAATTAATTTAGAATAAAATTACTTATACAGTATATCTAATGATTATTAACTATTTATAGTGATAACGCGTAAAGATCAGCCTGATCAATGATCAATTACATGAAAGGAGAAATGTTTCTACGCATGAGCGACTCTGAAAATTCTAGTCTGAAATTAGAGCTGCCAACGCTTTTCCCTTTCACTACAACGTTGGAATGCCCTTCCTTGCCAATACTGAAGTTATATTATCTATGTTATATTTGATGACTGAATCTGATAATACATTATTAAATAAATCAAAATACACTTTTCTAATCGAGTCACTGACCTTACAATATTGACCGCTGACTGAACAATGCCGGACTGCGTGAGCGAGGCGACCCGAGTGGTGTAAGTGCCACACTCGCCCAAGTCGAACACCTCGATGACACCTTTCTCGGACAGTGTGTAGAGCACGTGACGACTGTTGTCTATCGTTATCTGTGCGATCGAGTCCTCCTCCACAAACGCCGCATTAATGAACGACGGCACCAATATTGACAAGAGACCGGTTGAGTGGTTCACCTTCTTGCACCGCTTTCCCCACCAGCCGAGCTCTTTCTGTCAATCAAAACAAATATCAGTTGTTTATTTATTCATCCATACAGACACGAACTGTAACAATGATTTGGAAGAAAAGCAATAGACACAGCCAAATCTGTCTTTTTGACGAATAATGCAGTCCTAAATTGGGTTTGATTACACAAAACAGAAATTTACGGATCACACTGTAAAAAAATGATGAATTTATCAAAACTAAAAATTGAAACGGAATATCATTAACATTGACATTCATCCAAGTTAAAGAGTATGAAAAACAGTAGAACATTTACACACTAGCCTATCGATTAATGAAATTCTAAATTCATTGTTCACATAACATAATAATTATACATTCATACAATACAATACAATTATCCATAATAGTCAGTAATAGAATAATACTTAGCATAAAATAGCAGGCATTAAGAGAATAGAAAAATTAATGCAAAATTACAATTCGTGCATGTTAAACTAATTATAAAAACAATCATTACAAAAATTATTCTGTAATTTTCCTGTGAAGATCTAAATAAAAGTTTGATTTGAAAAAAGAAGATAATAACTATTTCTCAAGATTATAGATCACAAACTCTTCGCTTGGTTGAAAAAAAGTAGAAGTTTATGTTGGGAACATTGAGTAGAGAAGTTTTCATAGAGGAACAAACTGCTTGAAGCAAGCGACGCAAGTAATTTTGTTGGAAGCACTTTGATACTTTTCTTCTTTAGTGTGTGATAGCTAGCGACAAAAAGACTTCTTTCCTACGTTCGCCGCGAGACATTGACTAAGCATCCGACACTTTTTCAAATGACTCGCGACAACCAGAAGAGGGTGTCCGACAATATTGTAAAAAAAAAGCTCTGCGAGGCTTGCTTCAAGCAGTTTTCTCCTCTAGTATGCGACCATTAGACCTTCAGATGGTGTATTCCTGGCATCCTACCATCCTACATGACATTTCCTACAAACGGCGAAGGTAAGAGGTTGGAGCAGATAAGATGAGAGAACACATTTGTAGGAGTACTAGACAAGGAGTAGGAAGTGGACTGAAACAAGAATGGTTTCACCAAAAATGTTTTGTTCGGCTACCAAACAATAATTGTTAGCCTAATACATAATAATGGGATAGCGTGAACTGAAATCAAAATGACAAAGCAAACATACCTGATAGATGATCTCATAAACACAGCCATCTTTCCCTCCTAGGAAAATTCTTCCGTTATCAGTTCCGACAATGGTGGTGATGCTCACTCCATCGATCGATAGCGTGTAGATTATCTCTGGCGTTAAATGCAATTCATCAGTCTCTCCACCTCCTAAAAAAAAATTGCACTCCATGTTATTATAGCAACTTATTTATTCAAAACTTATTTTCAAGTATTCTTCCAAGACACAGAGTAATGCCTCAACTTAATTATTAGTCTTGCTAGGCCGATAATGTCGAGTGGTAGCTTGGCTACCTTATTTTCAAATCATTTGGTAATCCACGTAATCATAGGAGAGGTTATCCTAACTTTTAATGCTCCAAGTTTAGATAATTCGGATTCAGATAGTACAGAAAGATCCCCTGTAATGACCTGAAAATTATTACAGGGTTATCCAGGATTTTGGTAATAGGAGAGGTTCCATAAGTAACTTTACAATTCCAGGTTTGGTAATAATATTTCAAATTCAGACAGTACAGGAAGCACCCCTCTAATAATCTGAAAATGATTACTAATAATTATTGATGGGGAATCATTCCTGATTAATAGGATCTAATAAGTTGAAAAATTCACTAACAGAATTGACCTGAAAATGAATAATAAGAGGTATTCAATGTATCAATTCATAATTAATAGGATCTAATAATTTGAGAAATTGACAAATAAAATTGACCACAAAGTGAATAATGAGAGGTCTTCAATTACTGTCTTAAAATAAATTCTAGAGTAATGAAAGAAAGCAAACTTACCATCTTGAACTTTTTTAAATGTGACTCCAAGTACGACTATGTCCACAACAGTCGTTATCACAAGAAGACGCTTTATGTAACTCATAAAAACTCCTGGTTTTGGTTTAACAAGGCCAACTGAGACTATAGTTTCTGATAATCCGTCGTAGTATGCTACATCCGATCTGGAATAACAAGATTGATATGTAGAACTTTATTACTCAAAATATAGTTATTAAATTTACACAACAACCATGTTGAAGCTTGTAAGGTATCCCAACATATTTCCTTCAACCACAAATGTCTCCAATCCAATGTCATACCAAGATATAAACAACTCCCCACCCAAACTTCCTCTTCACCTAGTAAATCGTAGCCCAAAGCCGAGGATGAACAACTGTATAGCAGTTATCTTTTATTCTATTAAATTTAGATAATCACTAGCAAAAAAACATGCATGTCTTGTTCATTCAACTTTTGGAAGTAAATTACTTTAATTTATGAGCTTACTCATCTAAAACCCCTAATTTTGTACCCATATGAACAGATGAGCAGGGAAATGTCAAATGTATGAATGAAATAAAAATTATTACAATTGTTCTTTTTTTGGATGAGAACAAGAGATCCGATAAATGATGAATTATTATTCGAATCCATGAGCATAGAAGTATATTGTTAATCAATAAGTGTGAATTTGTCAAATTCAATCTTCACCATTTTAGAAAATGTAACAAAATAGTATTGTTTCTGCAGGAAAATTCGTTGTGTAAATTATTTTACTCGTTAGCAAAATATTATTCAATACATTGTAATGCCAGCAATGAATTTTAAAACAATTGAAATCTACATTTACTAAAACAATTCAAGAAGGTAAATATCAACATAGAAAATTGAAAAATGATTTTGATATAAGTATATAATAATTACATTGGCTGTTACCAGCTTCTAAAGACAAACTAATCATGTGGTTAAGTAACGAACATTCAAGGCCGCTCTTGGATGGGTGACCGACACAAAAAAAAATTTGCAATTAGGCGAGGTGGAACCTACCCGTAAGGGTCTCCCCACCGATAAAAAGCCATACAATAAAAATAAAAAGACAAAGAAAGATATTCTGTTCAAATTGTATTACTAAATTATTGTACAGCATAAGTATATATTAATATACATTTATTTATGAGGCCCCTCAAAAGAAAAAAGTGTAGGAATAATTAACTCGGTATGGGTAGAATGAGTAATTTGGAAAGAACAATATTAGAATAGAAGAATCGATTTCAAAATGTTCGACGATCAAAATGTTCACTTACCCTTGTTCGAAATTCCAGATGAAGATATCGCTATCAATGGTGAGCCATGCACGGTTGATTTCCGGGAAAATTCCCATCATACAGTGACATTGTAAATCTATTTATCAAAAGTCAAGGATAAAATTCTACAAATTACCAGGATAAATTAAATTAAAACTTAAATTATTGAATAAATGAATGGTGTAAAGACGCAATAAACTCATCTCTTATAAGAGCTATAATGTCTTTTGAAGGTGGAAATTAATGTACCAAAGAACCATAATGCCTTTCAAAAGTAAAATTGAAATTATTTCATGGATTGAAATGACAAAAATATATTGCAACTGAATTTATTTGTAACTGCAACTTTATGACTTTACTTTGTAACGTTATGCAACTGAATCATATTTGTAATCAGAGCTCTCAGAGCAGAGAGATTTAGATTTTTATTACTTTATATTCATGAACAATATTGATTTCAATTGATTTTGTAATAATAAAAAAGGATACGGCTAAAATGCTCGAGTATTTCTGGCGGCAAAGGCACTTTGTTCAGAACTGAAAGATTCTTCATGTATTTCATCCTTGTAACGTTGCCAGTGTTTGGATAGTCAGTTTCTGAGAGACCGCTATGCGTTGGTCCATCTGAAATGAAAAATTGCTCAATATTAAAGCAAACTCTTTGTATAGTCAATTTACCTCCAGTGATTGGATAGTCAGTTTGGGAACTGACACCTGTCATTTCAAGTGACTTCTTGAGTAAATACTTTTTCAAATATTGCCTCTCCATGCCACCATAGGCTAGATAAGCAATTCAGTGATCTTTCAAAAATGTACATAGTAATATTCCTTTAATTTAGCGGATGGATCAGCTGATTACAAATGCAGAAACAGACGAATGTTCCTTGACTGCGCGCACAAAACTCTTGTCTGTCTCCAAAATATACGACTGTATCTTACTTTAAACGTAAAACCATAATTATTAATGTAGCCTGAATATATTTATTAAAATTAACCATATTGTAACATTTTAATTCGTATGTTTCTACGAATTCTATCTTGAAAACACTTTGACCTAATTAACCTACATAAAGCTGAATCTTGCAGATTAATCGCACACTATCGTGTCAAAGCTTAGTGTAACATCAGCTGTTTATTGAATAACCATCCGTCCCCATTCGCCAAATCGAAAAATATTTATTACTACAGCAGGATGCAAAAAACTAATAATTAAACATTGATTCTGACACAATAATCAAAAGGCTTAAAAGTCTTAAAGACCTTTAAAGTCTTCAAAGACCTTACAAGAAGACCTTTCAAAGAATAACTTTTAAAAGACCTTTCCAATAATCTGCGAGATTCTGCATTTGTAGGTTAAGTATTGAGATCATATGCTCGTCGATCATATGTTTTTTAACAAGTTAAAAGAGACCTGCTAGTAGGCCTCACAGATTGAGAAATATAGCTTGACCTCAATTACAACAATTTGTCCATCTTTGATTATATGATATTGACCATTTTCATGATGTGATACACGTTTAGTACCACCTACCACAAGTAGAGGTTATTTCTGAAAATATTACAATACCAATGTTCAATTCTCTTCTAAATACATCAACATTTTAAATTTCTGTGAATAATTACATGAAATAAAAGAGTTATGCAACATGTATAATTAATTTAATAAATACTAAATGTATTGTTGTTCAACAAGTTGATTGGGTTGGTTATAAAAGAGACCAAATAGAGGTCGTAGAATTGTTATCCCATCCAGATGCCTTGATGGATAGTCCAACTATTCCAACAAGACTACAAACACAGGATGATCATAAAGTCTCTCCGCAGTAGCTGCGTGATGATATAATTGTAGGTATACTGGTTAAAACCTACACACAAATTGAATTGTGTAGTACTCATAGAAAGCTCTTTTAACATTTACTATAATTTAATAAATCTCAGGTGAATTTAAATAACTCGATTTTGAGTGTTTTTAAGTATATTTCAGTTCAGAGGATCTTTTTGATCCCTCAGTACAACAAATGTCTGCAAATAAATAAATAATTGAAGAATAAGATCGGGCCAAACTAAGTATCCATAAAGTGTCCACTTACGTTGTACAGAAACCCGCATACGATCGATAAGCGAAGGAAAGTTGTTATCTTGAGCTGTGAACTTTTCTACCATTTTGCCAGCCAATTCTAAAGATTCCATTTGGACGCGGAAGGGGTCCACTGGAAGTGGTCTGTCAACAACAGAACTATTCATCGCCATAATTGAGCAAGTAAACAACATCTGAAAGTAAGAAAACATCAAACTATAACAAATAAGTTTTTGGAGTCAGCATAAATGATAAATCTATAAAGTCAATGATAATGAATAATTCAATCATAATTAAGGCATTACAATCAATTACAATCAATTACAATTTACAACTAAGTAAAGTTACTGCTAGCCCCTGCGCCCACTGAGCAACTGCTATCTAATTTCAGTCAGCAAAACGTTCTAACATGACTTTAATGATAGGTTAGATTACCCGAAAAACAGACAAATGTCGTCTGGCAACTTAGGGATTATGATTGAAATTAGACAACATTTGCGAAGGGGAGTAGGGGCTAAAGGTGACACAATATGGGACTACACAATCAAGTTCTAATTTATGTTGAAAATTCAAATCTGTCGATCTTATACAACTTTCAATAATATAATACAGGCTAACATTTAACCCACTTGAGTTTTACGTTGAGCTTTCAAGTTAGAAGTTAGAATCCTAACCTACAAAACTGAACAAGCAGTAAAAAGAGTAATAAAGTTTGAAAATGAATTGATCTTCATTCGGAAAACTTTTATAAAGAAAAATTCTATAGAATAAAATGATGCTAAGGTTAGAACTTTGAAATAGAAAGGCAACAAAATAATGAAAACTGTTCAATTACCGGTGCCTATGAAACTATGTGTTGTAGCTTTCAAAGCTTATAATTGAAAAATGAGTTACCTTCCCAGAAATCTCCCTTTAAAAATTAGTCAAGTAAGAATTTAAAAGAACCCAGCTTTTATCACTTCAAAATAAATACGTAAAAACAACGAGATTAAGGGAGAAAATAATAATGTCTGATCCACACAACAGCTGCTGAGTGCTGGTTCAGCTACAAGGCGCCAAGGAAACCAGATCAACCAACACCAACGGAGAGATTAAAATTTCAATGCCATTGATAATTTAAATGAGTAGGCCTGAATGATTTTCGAAAAAATATTTCAAATATTCATTG